>OX235264.1:35098565-36319530 GCA_944472135.2 Trichobilharzia regenti | reverse complement strand
GTCTGTGAGTGTGACTGAGATGGTGTCTGTTGATGTGTGTATGTTTGTGTGTTTGTCTGTGACAAAGACTGTGGAGTCATTTGTCTTTGAGTTTGTTGGTGACGAATTGACTTGAGTGAGCGTGATGTGTGAGTAGAGTGAGATGTGATGTACACTGTTTGTCGGGGAGATGAAAGACTCCGACGTGCATAAGGGAGACAAGACGGAGGATGATCCGCGTCAGGGGAATGGAATTGAGTCGAGAGAGTAGTCGATGAGAGCTGATATGTTGAGTGAGATGTGTACTGGACGTGGGGACTTACGTTTTGGTGAGACGGTGGCTGGCGTCGATCTGGTTCGTTTGTGTGATGGTTTAGTGTGTCGTCGAGGTCGTCTCCTTCTCTTTCCGAACCTGTCAATGTAGTAGATGTAGAGATCGTCATCTTCGGGTGTGGTGGTGGACGGCTCTCCACTGTCTGACGTTGACTTGGGTTCTGAAACGGAAGAGAATGGGATAGATTGAGATTGATGTGTGATATGATGTGTGTGTGGTGGGTGGATTGAGAGACGCTGACAGTGTCAGTGTTTGAGTGTGTCTGTTTTGTGTGTGTGTGTGTGTGACAGTTTCTGTGTAATTGTGTTGTTGTTTTTGGTGTTGGTGGTGTTTGTGTGTGGTGTGTGCCTGAGTGTGTGGTTGTGGCGTGGTTCAGAGAGAATGGATGAGATAGTCCTCAGTCACCACTGACCTGTGCTGTCATCGCGTGTCTTCCATGTGTGTCCATGTGAGGCAGAGTGGAGGTGGTAGTGATCTACTCAGTGCATCAGTGGTGTGGCTCAGTGTCATCCTCGAATCCTGCGATCTCTCATCCTGTGACCACGTCCAGTCGCCAACAGTCCGTCTTCGTCTCAACCATTACAGCTGGTCACTGGTGGCTTGGTTCTGCCAACACCATTGACGGTGGAGTATCACGTCGTTGTGTGTGCGTGTGCGTGCGTTCGTGTGTGTGTGTGTGAATTTTGGTATTGTATGCGCTGTCGTCTGTGAGTGTGACTGAGATGGTGTCTGTTGATGTGTGTATGTTTGTGTGTTTGTCTGTGACAAAGACTGTGGAGTCATTTGTCTTTGAGTTTGTTGGTGACGAATTGACTCGAGTGAGCGTGATGTGTGAGTAGAGTGAGATGTGATGTACACTGTTTGTCGGGGAGATGAAAGACTCCGACGTGCATAAGGGAGACAAGACGGAGGATGATCCGCGTCAGGGGAATGGAATTGAGTCGAGAGAGTAGTCGATGAGAGCTGATATGTTGAGTGAGATGTGTACTGGACGTGGGGACTTACGTTTTGGTGAGACGGTGGCTGGCGTCGATCTGGTTCGTTTGTGTGATGGTTTAGTGTGTCGTCGAGGTCGTCTCCTTCTCTTTCCGAACCTGTCAATGTAGTAGATGTAGAGATCGTCATCTTCGGGTGTGGTGGTGGACGGCTCTCCACTGTCTGACGTTGACTTGGGTTCTGAAACGGAAGAGAATGGGATAGATTGAGATTGATGTGTGATATGATGTGTGTGTGGGTGGGTGGATTGAGAGACGCTGACAGTGTCAGTGTTTGAGTGTGTCTGTTTTGTGTGTGTGTGTGTGTGACAGTTTCTGTGTAATTGTGTTGTTGTTTTTGGTGTTGGTGGTGTTTGTGTGTGGTGTGTGCCTGAGTGTGTGGTTGTGGCGTGGTTCAGAGAGAATGGATGAGATAGTCCTCAGTCACCACTGACCTGTGCTGTCATCGCGTGTCTTCCATGTGTGTCCATGTGAGGCAGAGTGGAGGTGGTAGTGATCTACTCAGTGCATCAGTGGTGTGGCTCAGTGTCATCCTCGAATCCTGCGATCTCTCATCCTGTGACCACGTCCAGTCGCCAACAGTCCGTCTTCGTCTCAACCATTACAGCTGGTCACTGGTGGCTTGGTTCTGCCAACACCATTGACGGTGGAGTATCACGTCGTTGTGTGTGCGTGTGCGTGCGTTCGTGTGTGTGTGTGTGTGAATTTTGGTATTGTATGCGCTGTCGTCTGTGAGTGTGACTGAGATGGTGTCTGTTGATGTGTGTATGTTTGTGTGTTTGTCTGTGACAAAGACTGTGGAGTCATTTGTCTTTGAGTTTGTTGGTGACGAATTGACTCGAGTGAGCGTGATGTGTGAGTAGAGTGAGATGTGATGTACACTGTTTGTCGGGGAGATGAAAGACTCCGACGTGCATAAGGGAGACAAGACGGAGGATGATCCGCGTCAGGGGAATGGAATTGAGTCGAGAGAGTAGTCGATGAGAGCTGATATGTTGAGTGAGATGTGTACTGGACGTGGGGACTTACGTTTTGGTGAGACGGTGGCTGGCGTCGATCTGGTTCGTTTGTGTGATGGTTTAGTGTGTCGTCGAGGTCGTCTCCTTCTCTTTCCGAACCTGTCAATGTAGTAGATGTAGAGATCGTCATCTTCGGGTGTGGTGGTGGACGGCTCTCCACTGTCTGACGTTGACTTGGGTTCTGAAACGGAAGAGAATGGGATAGATTGAGATTGATGTGTGATATGATGTGTGTGTGGTGGGTGGATTGAGAGACGCTGACAGTGTCAGTGTTTGAGTGTGTCTGTTTGTGTGTGTGTGTGTGTGACAGTTTCTGTGTAATTGTGTTGTTGTTTTTGGTGTTGGTGGTGTTTGTGTGTGGTGTGTGCCTGAGTGTGTGGTTGTGGCGTGGTTCAGAGAGAATGGATGAGATAGTCCTCAGTCACCACTGACCTGTGCTGTCATCGCGTGTCTTCCATGTGTGTCCATGTGAGGCAGAGTGGAGGTGGTAGTGATCTACTCAGTGCATCAGTGGTGTGGCTCAGTGTCATCCTCGAATCCTGCGATCTCTCATCCTGTGACCACGTCCAGTCGCCAACAGTCCGTCTTCGTCTCAACCATTACAGCTGGTCACTGGTGGCTTGGTTCTGCCAACACCATTGACGGTGGAGTATCACGTCGTTGTGTGTGCGTGTGCGTGCGTTCGTGTGTGTGTGTGTGTGAATTTTGGTATTGTATGCGCTGTCGTCTGTGAGTGTGACTGAGATGGTGTCTGTTGATGTGTGTATGTTTGTGTGTTTGTCTGTGACAAAGACTGTGGAGTCATTTGTCTTTGAGTTTGTTGGTGACGAATTGACTCGAGTGAGCGTGATGTGTGAGTAGAGTGAGATGTGATGTACACTGTTTGTCGGGGAGATGAAAGACTCCAAAGAGAAGACTGTGTCAGTCGGGCAGTCAGTGAGTCACTCATTCAATCCATCCCAACCGGTCATTCGCCATCTCAACACACCTCTCCATTCCGCTTCACACATACAACCACACACCGAGTCATACACCTCGTCTCTCACTCCACATATCACTCACTTAATCACACTCACAAACTCTCACACTGTAATCAAACACCCACACGCCAACATTCAAACACTCAAAATCACACACTATCTCACAAACTCACACCATCGCTCTCATCCACACATATACATCACTAATCACACACTAGCCACAAATAACACCTCGACTAGAATCTAGCCACATGGAAACTACCACACTCACACTGACACTCACTAGCTCAATCACTCAATCACTCAGAAGCCAACACACTCCGTGAAACGCTGACTCATTCGTTTCCGCCGTCAATCACTCACTCTCACACTCACTCACTGACCCTCATAATCCCTCCCACAGTCAATCCATCCTCACTCACTCATCACTCACTCACTCACTCAGTCACTCACAATGTCCACAAACAGACTACACTCCTGCATCGCCCACAACAAATCACACACTCCCCATCGACTCACGTCAATACGACTACTTACCCTCTGGTCTGACTGTCGTTCGTCGCCTCCTCCTTCGTCGGTATCGAGCCACCACCCTTCCGAACTTCTGTCACGTTGACGAATTCTTCTCCAGGTGTCGTCGTCGTCTCGCCTGCAAGAGAGAAAGAGAAGACTGTGTCAGTCGGGCAGTCAGTGTCACTCATTCAATCCATCCCAACCGGTCATTCGCCATCTCACAACACACCTCTCCATTTCCGCTTCACACATACAACCACACTCCGAGTCATACACCTCGTCTCTCACTCCACATATCACTCACTTAATCACACTCACAAACTCTCACACTGTAATCAAACACCCACACGCCAACATTCAAACACTCAAAATCACACACTATCTCACAAACTCACACCATCGCTCTCATCCACACATATACATCACTAATCACACACTAGCCACAAATAACACCTCGACTAGAATCTAGCCACATGGAAACTACCACACTCACACTGACACTCACTAGCTCAATCACTCAATCACTCAGAAGCCAACACACTCCGTGAAACGCTGACTCATTCGTTTCCGCCGTCAATCACTCACTCTCACACTCACTCACTGACCCTCATAATCCCTCCCACAGTCAATCCCTTCCTCACTCACTCACTCACTCACTCACTCAGTCACTCACAATGTCCACAAACAGACTACACTCCTGCATCGCCCACAACAAATCCACACACTCCCCATCGACTCACGTCAATACGACTACTTACCCTCTGGTCTGACTGTCGTTCGTCGCCTCCTCCTTCGTCGGTATCGAGCCACCACCCTTCCGAACTTGTCTGTCACGTTGACGAATTCTTCTCCAGGTGTCGTCGTCGTCTCGCCTGCAAGAGAGAAAGAGAAGACTGTGTCAGTCGGGCAGTCAGTGAGTCACTCATTCAATCCATCCCAACCGGTCATTCGCCATCTCACAACACACCTCTCCATTTCCGCTTCACACATACAACCACACACCGAGTCATACACCTCGTCTCTCACTCCACATATCACTCACTTAATCACACTCACAAACTCTCGCACTGTAATCAAACACCCACACGCCAACATTCAAACACTCAAAATCACACACTATCTCACAAACGTACACCATCGCTCTCATCCACACAATACATCACTAATCACACACTAGCCACAAATAACACCTCGACTAGAATCTAGCCACATGGAAACTACCACACTCACACTGACACTCACTAGCTCAATCACTCAATCACTCAGAAGCCAACACACTCCGTGAAACGCTGACTCATTCGTTTCCGCCGTCAATCACTCACTCACACACTCACTCACTGACCCTCATAATCCCTCCCACAGTCAATCCCTTCCTCACTCACTCACTCACTCACTCAGTCACTCACAATGTCCACAAACAGACTACACTCCTGCATCGCCCACAACAAATCCACACACTCCCCATCGACTCACGTCAATACGACTACTTACCCTCTGGTCTGACTGTCGTTCGTCGCCTCCTCCTTCGTCGGTATCGAGCCACCACCCTTCCGAACTTGTCTGTCACGTTGACGAATTCTTCTCCAGGTGTCGTCGTCGTCTCGCCTGCAAGGGAGAAAGAGAAGACTGTGTCAGTCGGGCAGTCAGTGAGTCACTCATTCAATCCATCCCAACCGGTCATTCGCCATCTCACAACACACCTCTCCATTTCCGCTTCACACATACAACCACACACCGAGTCATACACCTCGTCTCTCACTCCACATATCACTCACTTAATCACACTCACAAACTCTCACACTGTAATCAAACACCCACACGCCAACATTCAAACACTCAAAATCACACACTATCTCACAAACTCACACCATCGCTCTCATCCACACATATACATCACTAATCACACACTAGCCACAAATAACACCTCGACTAGAATCTAGCCACATGGAAACTACCACACTCACACTGACACTCACTAGCTCAATCACTCAATCACTCAGAAGCCAACACACTCCGTGAAACGCTGACTCATTCGTTTCCGCCGTCAATCACTCACTCACACACTCACTCACTGACCCTCATAATCCCTCCCACAGTCAATCCCTTCCTCACTCACTCACTCACTCACTCAGTCACTCACAATGTCCACAAACAGACTACACTCCTGCATCGCCCACAACAAATCCACACACTCCCCATCGACTCACGTCAATACGACTACTTACCCTCTGTCTGACTGTCGTTCGTCGCCTCCTCCTTCGTCGGTATCGAGCCACCACCCTTCCGAACTTGTCTGTCACGTTGACGAATTCTTCCCCAGGTGTCGTCGTCGTCTCACCTGCAAGAGAGAAAGAGAAGACTGTGTCAGTCGGGCAGTCAGTGAGTCACTCATTCAATCCATCCCAACCGGTCATTCGCCATCTCACAACACATCTCTCCATTTCCGCTTCACACATTCAACCACACACCGAGTCATACACCTCGTCTCTCACTCCACATATCACTCACTTAATCACACTCACAAACTCTCACACTGTAATCAAACACCCACACGCCAACATTCAAACACTCAAAATCACACACTATCTCACAAACTCACACCATCGCTCTCATCCACACATATACATCACTAATCACACACTAGCCACAAATAACACCTCGACTAGAATCTAGCCACATGGAAACTACCACACTCACACTGACACTCACTAGCTCAATCACTCAATCACTCAGAAGCCAACACACTCCGTGAAACGCTGACTCATTCGTTTCCGCCGTCAATCACTCACTCTCACACTCACTCACTGACCCTCATAATCCCTCCCACAGTCAATCCCTTCCTCACTCACTCACTCACTCACTCACTCAGTCACTCACAATGTCCACAAACAGACTACACTCCTGCATCGCCCACAACAAATCCACACACTCCCCATCGACTCACGTCAATACGACTACTTACCCTCTGGTCTGACTGTCGTTCGTCGCCTCCTCCTTCGTCGGTATCGAGCCACCACCCTTCCGAACTTGTCTGTCACGTTGACGAATTCTTCTCCAGGTGTCGTCGTCGTCTCGCCTGCAAGAGAGAAAGAGAAGACTGTGTCAGTCGGGCAGTCAGTGAGTCACTCATTCAATCCATCCCAACCGGTCATTCGCCATCTCACAACACACCTCTCCATTTCCGCTTCACACATACAACCACACACCGAGTCATACACCTCGTCTCTCACTCCACATATCACTCACTTAATCACACTCACAAACTCTCACACTGTAATCAAACACCCACACGCCAACATTCAAACACTCAAAATCACACACTATCTCACAAACTCACACCATCGCTCTCATCCACACATATACATCACTAATCACACACTAGCCACAAATAACACCTCGACTAGAATCTAGCCACATGGAAACTACCACACTCACACTGACACTCACTAGCTCAATCACTCAATCACTCAGAAGCCAACACACTCCGTGAAACGCTGACTCATTCGTTTCCGCCGTCAATCACTCACTCACACACTCACTCACTGACCCTCATAATCCCTCCCACAGTCAATCCCTTCCTCACTCACTCACTCACTCACTCAGTCACTCACAATGTCCACAAACAGACTACACTCCTGCATCGCCCACAACAAATCCACACACTCCCCATCGACTCACGTCAATACGACTACTTACCCTCTGGTCTGACTGTCGTTCGTCGCCTCCTCCTTCGTCGGTATCGAGCCACCACCCTTCCGAACTTGTCTGTCACGTTGACGAATTCTTCTCCAGGTGTCGTCGTCGTCTCGCCTGCAAGAGAGAAAGAGAAGACTGTGTCAGTCGGGCAGTCAGTGAGTCACTCATTCAATCCATCCCAACCGGTCATTCGCCATCTCACAACACATCTCTCCATTTCCGCTTCACACATTCAACCACACACCGAGTCATACACCTCGTCTCTCACTCCACATATCACTCACTTAATCACACTCACAAACTCTCACACTGTAATCAAACACCCACACGCCAACATTCAAACACTCAAAATCACACACTATCTCACAAACTCACACCATCGCTCTCATCCACACATATACATCACTAATCACACACTAGCCACAAATAACACCTCGACTAGAATCTAGCCACATGGAAACTACCACACTCACACTGACACTCACTAGCTCAATCACTCAATCACTCAGAAGCCAACACACTCCGTGAAACGCTGACTCATTCGTTTCCGCCGTCAATCACTCACTCACACACTCACTCACTGACCCTCATAATCCCTCCCACAGTCAATCCCTTCCTCACTCACTCACTCACTCACTCAGTCACTCACAATGTCCACAAACAGACTACACTCCTGCATCGCCCACAACAAATCCACACACTCCCCATCGACTCACGTCAATACGACTACTTACCCTCTGGTCTGACTGTCGTTCGTCGCCTCCTCCTTCGTCGGTATCGAGCCACCACCCTTCCGAACTTGTCTGTCACGTTGACGAATTCTTCTCCAGGTGTCGTCGTCGTCTCGCCTGCAAGAGAGAAAGAGAAGACTGTGTCAGTCGGGCAGTCAGTGAGTCACTCATTCAATCCATCCCAACCGGTCATTCGCCATCTCACAACACACCTCTCCACGTACAACCACACATCGAGTCATACACCTTGTCTTTCTCTCCACATATGTTAAACTGTATCTCATTCATAAATTCTCTCAAAGTCGTTTAAAAATCATTCTAACACACACACACACACACACACACAAAAACTCACAGGCACAAACTCAGAAACACAAAAAAAACTCACACCATCTCACTCAAACACACATTTATATCACTAATCACACACTAGCCACAAATAACACCTCGACTAGAATCTAGCCACATGGAAACTGCCAAACTCACACTAACAAACATTAGGAAAATCAAATACGTTCTGTCTCCTACCATTTACATCTGAACACGTACAACCAATCAACAATCTCTCACACTCGAATCTCAACACTCTCTACACTCTCTCAATCTTTCACCATCTACGCTCAACGCCACTCACCCTACTCACTCTCTCGCTGTCTCTCTGTCACTGGCTATCACTAATACTTTCGCCTCCTTCACCCCATCTCACTAACAACAATCCCTCCGGCTATATCCGAATTCTGAAAACTCAGCTGAAACATCCATTCCTCACAGAACCCTGTCTAAACTCTCAACTCACTCTGCTAAAATTCATTACAAACCTGTGCATTTCACACTCGCGAGTGAAGAACTCACCACTACACTCCACTCCACTTCTCGTCCAAAAACACCATCTAACAGCCCAACACAACACTAAACGATACTCTCACTCTCTGCACGCAGGGGACATCCTCGATCGACACTCGCAAACACTCACACACGAAAGAATATGGTGCCATTCTGCTTCGAGCCACGATCAAAATACTACTCGTTCTACGCAACTATTCTCCCTATTAAATCAAGGTCTGTCAATGTCTCTGGCATAAGTATTTATCACACTATTCTCATATACGATGCTCGATGTTCGAGTCAATTTTTCAAATGAAATTATATCTCAACGCAATCTCATACACTTCCTATGCAAGTGTGTCAGATACTGTTTTCGCTTGCTGACTGACTGCCTACAATATGACTGCAAAATTCGTCAAACCATTCCACTCACAGTCATCCATCCATCCCTCCATCCATCCATGCATCCATTCATCCATCTTACCTGGTGTTTCTACTCTTCTCGTGCGTCTCCTTCGGCGTCGGAATCGTGCGACTACCTTCCCGTGTTTGTCCGTCACGTTCACGTTCTCCACTTCAGGCGCTCTCGTTGTACCTGAGAAAGAAATGTTGCAAATCGAGGTGTAAATATGATTGATGCACGCCGTCACAGTGTCACATGCATGCATTTCCTCACACGACTGACAATCACCAGAATTCTGCAGTCCATTACTTCTCGTGGCACAATTACAGTTACAATTACAATTACAATTGCGATTCATGCTTGTCACAGTGTCCTTGTTTCTTCACAGTTCTTGTGCACATGCCCACAAAAAACAAACAACCACAACACTCAATCATCTTTCGCTCAGTCACACCGCCACACACTTCACTTCACGTCTATCCACACCACAGGTATGCACATAAATGGGTGAAGATAGTCGAAGATGTCAGTGAAGCAGGTGTGATCACCTTCCGCTACGCATACACTCGTCAGCGTTTGCGTTGATTCGCCAAATCTCAGTGTCATTCTTTGTAATTTCCTTTCCAATTTCTTCATTTTGTTTGTTCTATTGTACCAATCACCTATCAGTCTGTCTGCTAATTCGTGTTCCCTTTGCCCTCACATTCACCCTTCCTCTTCATCCAACTTCTTTCCCTCTCCGTTCTCCTGTTCATTTGTCTGATAGCATCCAATACACCGCCAGCATTCTCCTGTTCAAACTTCACAACACAGCACAACACAGCACGATCAATTCTGAACACGAGAAGAAACACTCAGACACACTGTCATCCAAACAACAAATCACCCTTCCCTTCACTCGCGCGCGTGTGCTCTCTCTCTCTCTCTCACACATTCTCTCGCGCATCACTAATCCCACACAAGGCGGTAATATCACAACCGTAGAAAAATCTCTCTCGCCAACATTGACCGACAAAATTCACAAGCAAACTACACCCCTCCCTCCACACAACAATTTCACACACACGCGCACCCACAAAACACACGCACACAGAATCTACATCGACTCACGTGAATTCGATCACTCACCCTTTGATTCACCTATCATTCGTCGCCTCCTCCTTCGTCGTCTGGATCGTACCAACACCCTTCCCAACTTGTCCGTCACGTTGACGAATTCTTCTCCAGGTGTCGTCTCGCCTGAAACAGAGAAGGAAGACTCTGTCAGGCAGGCAGTCATCACACAACCGAATTTTCAGACAGCCAGACTTTCGATCTGTCTGTCTGCACTTCTATCTCATCCCAACCAACCAACCTACCAACCAACCAACCAACAATCTCTCACACTCGAATCTCAACACTCTCTACACTCTCTCAATCTTTCACCATCTACGCTCAACGCCACTCACCCTACTCACTCTCTCGCTGTCTCTCTGTCACTGGCTATCACTAATACTTTCGCCTCCTTCACCTCATCTCACTAACAACAATCCCTCCGGCTATATCCGAATTCTGAAAACTCAGCTGAAACATCCATTCCTCACAGAACCCTGTCTAAACTCTCAACTCACTCTGCTAAAATTCATTACAAACCTGTGCATTTCACACTCGCGAGTGAAGAACTCACCACTACACTCCACTCCACTTCTCGTCCAAAAACACCATCTAACAGCCCAACACAACACTAAACGATACTCTCACTCTCTGCACGCAGGGGACATCCTCGATCGACACTCGCAAACACTCACACACGAAAGAATATGGTGCCATTCTGCTTCGAGCCACGATCAAAATACTACTCGTTCTACGCAACTATTCTCCCTATTAAATCAAGGTCTGTCAATGTCTCTGGCATAAGTATTTATCACACTATTCTCATATACGATGCTCGATGTTCGAGTCAATTTTTCAAATGAAATTATATCTCAACGCAATCTCATACACTTCCTATGCAAGTGTGTCAGATACTGTTTTCGCTTGCTGACTGACTGCCTACAATATGACTGCAAAATTCGTCAAACCATTCCACTCACAGTCATCCATCCATCCCTCCATCCATCCATGCATCCATTCATCCATCTTACCTGGTGTTTCTACTCTTCTCGTGCGTCTCCTTCGGCGTCGGAATCGTGCGACTACCTTCCCGTGTTTGTCCGTCACGTTCACGTTCTCCACTTCAGGCGCTCTCGTTGTACCTGAGAAAGAAATGTTGCAAATCGAGGTGTAAATATGATTGATGCACGCCGTCACAGTGTCACATGCATGCATTTCCTCACACGACTGACAATCACCAGAATTCTGCAGTCCATTACTTCTCGTGGCACAATTACAGTTACAATTACAATTACAATTGCGATTCATGCTTGTCACAGTGTCCTTGTTTCTTCACAGTTCTTGTGCACATGCCCACAAAAAACAAACAACCACAACACTCAATCATCTTTCGCTCAGTCACACCGCCACACACTTCACTTCACGTCTATCCACACCACAGGTATGCACATAAATGGGTGAAGATAGTCGAAGATGTCAGTGAAGCAGGTGTGATCACCTTCCGCTACGCATACACTCGTCAGCGTTTGCGTTGATTCGCCAAATCTCAGTGTCATTCTTTGTAATTTCCTTTCCAATTTCTTCATTTTGTTTGTTCTATTGTACCAATCACCTATCAGTCTGTCTGCTAATTCGTGTTCCCTTTGCCCTCACATTCACCCTTCCTCTTCATCCAACTTCTTTCCCTCTCCGTTCTCCTGTTCATTTGTCTGATAGCATCCAATACACCGCCAGCATTCTCCTGTTCAAACTTCACAACACAGCACAACACAGCACGATCAATTCTGAACACGAGAAGAAACACTCAGACACACTGTCATCCAAACAACAAATCACCCTTCCCTTCACTCGCGCGCGTGTGCTCTCACTCTCTCTCTCACACACATTCTCTCGCGCATCACTAATCCCACACAAGGCGGTAATATCACAACCGTAGAAAAATCTCTCTCGCCAACATTGACCGACAAAATTCACAAGCAAACTACACCCCTCCCTCCACACAACAATTTCACACACACGCACACCCACAAAACACACGCACACAGAGTCTACATCGACTCACGTGAATTCGATCACTCACCCTTTGGTTCACCTATCATTCGTCGCCTCCTCCTTCGTCGTCTGGATCGTACCAACACCCTTCCCAACTTGTCCGTCACGTTGACGAATTCTTCTCCAGGTGTCGTCTCGCCTGAAACAGAGAAGGAAGACTCTGTCAGGCAGGCAGTCATCACACAACCGAATTTTCAGACAGCCAGACTTTCGATCTGTCTGTCTGCACTTCTATCTCATCCCAACCAACCAACCAACCAACCAACAATCTCTCACACTCGAATCTCAACACTCTCTACACTCTCTCAATCTTTCACCATCTACGCTCAACGCCACTCACCCTACTCACTCTCTCGCTGTCTCTCTGTCACTGGCTATCACTAATACTTTCGCCTCCTTCACCCCATCTCACTAACAACAATCCCTCCGGCTATATCCGAATTCTGAAAACTCAGCTGAAACATCCATTCCTCACAGAACCCTGTCTAAACTCTCAACTCACTCTGCTAAAATTCATTACAAACCTGTGCATTTCACACTCGCGAGTGAAGAACTCACCACTACACTCCACTCCACTTCTCGTCCAAAAACACCATCTAACAGCCCAACACAACACTAAACGATACTCTCACTCTCTGCCCGCAGAGGACATCCTCGATCGACACTCGCAAACACTCACACACGAAAGAATATGATGCCATTCTGCTTCGAGCCACGATCAAAATACTACTCGTTCTACGCAACTATTCTCCCTATTAAATCAAGGTCTGTCAATGTCTCTGGCATAAGTATTTATCACACTATTCTCATATACGATGCTCGATGTTCGAGTCAATTTTTCAAATGAAATTATATCTCAACGCAATCTCATACACTTCATATGCAAGTGTGTCAGATACTGTTTTCGCTTGCTGACTGACTGCCTACAATATGACTGCAAAATTCGTCAAACCATTCCACTCACAGTCATCCATCCATCCCTCCATCCATCCATGCATCCATTCATCCATCTTACCTGGTGTTTCTACTCTTCTCGTGCGTCTCCTTCGGCGTCGGAATCGTGCGACTACCTTCCCGTGTTTGTCCGTCACGTTCACGTTCTCCACTTCAGGCGCTCTCGTTGTACCTGAGAAAGAAATGTTGCAAATCGAGGTGTAAATATGATTGATGCACGCCGTCACAGTGTCACATGCATGCATTTCCTCACACGACTGACAATCACCAGAATTCTGCAGTCCATTACTTCTCGTGGCACAATTACAGTTACAATTACAATTACAATTGCGATTCATGCTTGTCACAGTGTCCTTGTTTCTTCACAGTTCTTGTGCACATGCCCACAAAAAACAAACAACCACAACACTCAATCATCTTTCGCTCAGTCACACCGCCACACACTTCACTTCACGTCTATCCACACCACAGGTATGCACATAAATGGGTGAAGATAGTCGAAGATGTCAGTGAAGCAGGTGTGATCACCTTCCGCTACGCATACACTCGTCAGCGTTTGCGTTGATTCGCCAAATCTCAGTGTCATTCTTTGTAATTTCCTTTCCAATTTCTTCATTTTGTTTGTTCTATTGTACCAATCACCTATCAGTCTGTCTGCTAATTCGTGTTCCCTTTGCCCTCACATTCACCCTTCCTCTTCATCCAACTTCTTTCCCTCTCCGTTCTCCTGTTCATTTGTCTGATAGCATCCAATACACCGCCAGCATTCTCCTGTTCAAACTTCACAACACAGCACAACACAGCACGATCAATTCTGAACACGAGAAGAAACACTCAGACACACTGTCATCCAAACAACAAATCACCCTTCCCTTCACTCGCGCGCGTGTGCTCTCTCTCTCTCTCTCACACATTCTCTCGCGCATCACTAATCCCACACAAGGCGGTAATATCACAACCGTAGAAAAATCTCTCCCGCCAACATTGACCGACAAAATTCACAAGCAAACTACACCCCTCCCTCCACACAACAATTTCACACACACGCACACCCACAAAACACACGCACACAGAATCTACATCGACTCACGTGAATTCGATCACTCACCCTTTGGTTCGCCTATCATTCGTCGCCTCCTCCTTCGTCGTCTGGATCGTACCAACACCCTTCCCAACTTGTCCGTCACGTTGACGAATTCTTCTCCAGGTGTCGTCTCGCCTGAAACAGAGAAGGAAGACTCTGTCAGGCAGGCAGTCATCACACAACCGAATTTTCAGACAGCCAGACTTTCGATCTGTCTGTCTGCACTTCTATCTCATCCCAACCAACCAACCAACCAACCAACAATCTCTCACACTCGAATCTCAACACTCTCTACACTCTCTCAATCTTTCACCATCTACGCTCAACGCCACTCACCCTACTCACTCTCTCGCTGTCTCTCTGTCACTGGCTATCACTAATACTTTCGCCTCCTTCACCCATCTCACTAACAACAATCCCTCCGGCTATATCCGAATTCTGAAAACTCAGCTGAAACATCCATTCCTCACAGAACCCTGTCTAAACTCTCAACTCACTCTGCTAAAATTCATTACAAACCTGTGCATTTCACACTCGCGAGTGAAGAACTCACCACTACACTCCACTCCACTTATCGTCCAAAAACACCATCTAACAGCCCAACACAACACTAAACGATACTCTCACTCTCTGCACGCAGAGGACATCCTCGATCGACACTCGCAAACACTCACACACGAAAGAATATGGTGCCATTCTGCTTCGAGCCACGATCAAAATACTACTCGTTCTACGCAACTATTCTCCCTATTAAATCAAGGTCTGTCAATGTCTCTGGCATAAGTATTTATCACACTATTCTCATATACGATGCTCGATGTTCGAGTCAATTTTTCAAATGAAATTATATCTCAACGCAATCTCATACACTTCCTATGCAAGTGTGTCAGATACTGTTTTCGCTTGCTGACTGACTGCCTACAATATGACTGCAAAATTCGTCAAACCATTCCACTCACAGTCATCCATCCATCCCTCCATCCATCCATGCATCCATTCATCCATCTTACCTGGTGTTTCTACTCTTCTCGTGCGTCTCCTTCGGCGTCGGAATCGTGCGACTACCTTCCCGTGTTTGTCCGTCACGTTCACGTATTCCGTCTCAGGTCTTTTTGTCACAGCTGTGGATGAATTTAATGAATCATTTCATTAATTTTTTTGTTTTGTTAAATGCTTTTATCATTAATTTTGAGAAAAATTTTCTTTTACTGGCTTTGTCGCGGTTTTTTTATTCATTTGATTTTTTTTTCAATGTTATTGTTAATGTTTAAATGATATTTATTTCTAGCGGCGCAATTAACAAATACATTTTTTGTGCACTACTTTTTTGTTATAATGTAGTCTTCTATGAAACACTAGCCTAGTTCTTTAATGTTCTTGATATGTGTATATCCTAATTTATCTCGAATATGAGTCAATAAGTAACAAACGTCCATGTTTGATATACTGACTTCGCTCATTTTATATAAATCTTCAATGTTCATGTGTTAAGATTTGTATGCTTACCTTTATACTTTATGTTCCCATGATTATTATCAATATTAACAGTTGCGTTATTTGTATTGTGATTATTGTCATTATCATTACAAGTACTCGATTATAGATAAGATTTTATCTTGATAAATCATACAGTGTCTGTTACGCAGTAAATATTAACTGATGACCACATTTCGAGCACAAATTATTGCTCCTCATAATTATATCAAGACACTACTCACACAACTTTCTTGCTTCATTTATACACATGTGTGGAATTGACTAGATATTTGAATAAAAACCAATACGTGATAATGTACATTCAGAAATAATAATATGGGTGTTACTGATCAATTATAATCAGATGGGAAATAAGACGCTTGTTTTTATAGTCAAAATAAGTAACTTGTTAGAATGTTATGATGTGCTTGAATTGAAATAGAATTTTAAGATTATTTATTATCCTCTTCTGGTTTGACTGGCTGGCGGTAATAATATCTTTCATATTTCTGGTGTTTGCATTGAGTCATTTCTGTTGCATGTGTTGGATGTAGACTCGATGAAGCAGCCAGGATTCAGTAATCACTCTCCCTCTCTCCAATCTACATAGATTACTTCTTAGAATCTTAACCCTCTCCCCCCCACCCCATTGTGTGGTTGTGTGTTAATGCATTTAGTGCGATTCACTGCTGAGCTTTTTTCTAAATTACTCCCCTTCTCGGGGTCAGCCGTTATTTTCCGCCAGTCTGATTACCCCCGATCTACTAGATTTACCTATATAGTTGACCTCACAGTCATTTCAAGGTATTTTGTTGTGTGTGTGTTGTGTAACTAGCTTGATATGATAATGAGTGGCATTAATTTGTGCTCGAAACGTAGTCATCAGTTAATATTACTACTGTATAACAAACACTGTGTGGCTTATCAAAATCAAATCTTATCTATAATCGAGTTACACTCTACCACAATGCCCGAGTTTTATACTTTATACTATAACTCCAAGTGGCATATAAGGATTCAACAACACATCTCTGTTCTGTCACACTGTCTCCATGATCCTCTCTAGCTGGTCTTCCGAATACGCATAAGCTCTCATCTCCTCCGCCTGACACAATATCCTCCATGCCACCCAAGCAACTCACGTACAACTCGTTGTTTCCTATCCTCGTTCCATTGAACCGACAGCCCACAATGGCTACACAAGTATTCATCATTTTTGAGATAGATACTCGTATTTAAAAAAAATAATCTTATTAATACTTTAAAAAAAGTTCCTTAGGCTTACGTATAGGTAAAAGTATAATTCGTCTTCTTCGTCTACGTAAACGTCGTCTGATCTTCTGTAAGGCAGTTCGTTTACGAATACGCTTTCTTCTTTTAATTACTAAAAATGAAATTAACAAACAAAAAATCATTTTAAATTCCTTACACATTTTAATATTATAGAATCGTAAGAAACTATAAATTATATGATTTTTCTTTAAAACTAGACAAGCCATCGCTCAAGTGGAACCCGAAAAGGAAGCGGCGAGTTGGTCGTCAATGCGAGAGTAACATGGAGGAAGTGGTCGTGTGAAGAGGAGATGAAAGTATGCAGACAGACTTGGAGCCAGGTGAAAACTTTAGCAGAGAAGCGAACTCAGTGGATGCATGCGGCTGAAGCCCTATGTTCCTCTAGGAATTAAAGGAAACAATAGTAATAATAATAATAATAATATGATTTTTCTTTCAAAATGAGTACTATACAAATCTATGCATTAAATATAACAAATTTAAATGTTTCGTCGTCGATGATGCTTCAAATCATATTATGCGTTTTTTTCCTTCACGTTCCCCAGTGGAACATAGGGCTTCAAGCTAGTGGCTTGAAGTTTCTATAGTAGTATTTATTTTTTACAGGATGAGTTTGCTAGCCTCATGCCTAACCTTTCCTATTTACCAGCATTATTCCCGGCTTAGCGAGGTAAAGGAATGCGTCGACGTAGTTAGTGTTAAACTTTAGAAACGTCTACTAGCCACTGTTGAATATCAATGGTTAGTTCATTAGAGAATTCCTCACCAACCGTGTACATACTACTGGTTCGATACCCAGTCGACTCATTCCTAAAAGCCTTGTTAAGCCAGTGATGATAAAATCTTTAAACACGGAATGCTAAGTGTGAAGATAACAGTCGCACTTCGTTGACAAGCCCTGCAACTGAAACTGTAATGGTCAAGCTTAAAGCTACATGGAAGCGAAAAGGAATGAAAAATGTTTTTTTTTATATACTGACCATTTGGTTTAGGCGTCGTTGGCACAGTGGTTAGGACGTTCGCCGACCATGCACATGGTCCGGGGTTCAAGCCTGTAGCTTGAAGCCCTATGTTCCACTGGGAATGTGAAGGAATAAAAATATTTGGTTTAGTACTACAATTTTCATTGACATCACCCTGGACTCTGAAAATTTGAATTCTTCAGTACAAACCTCATAGGTGTACAAAGAGTACATCACTACTGAAATCTGCACTCTACAGCACAAACAAAAATAGAATTGAGATTTTCACTATCAATGTCATCTCAATCACTTCTTCTATTCGAGTGAGGAACTTGCACTGCATATCATGAAAAACATTTCCAACAGGTCACTGTAGACTTCTATCAATATTTAAGGCTAGATGGCTAGCTAGAAATGGTCACCAACAAGAAATTCTTGGAATGAACCAGTTAAGAATCTATTATTATTATTGTTCCCTTGGGTTCCTAGTGGAACATAGGGCTTCAACTGCACGTCTCCACTTGCTTCTGTCTTCTGTTGTACTTTTCACCTTCATCCATGTTAGTCCATACTCTTTCAACTCCTCTTCACACGATATCCTCCATGTCACCTTTGCACTGACGACCGACTAGTCGCTTCCCTTTCGGCCTGATCCCACTCAAGCAATGGCCTGATGGGCGCGCGATGTCACCTAGCGCAGCGGCCTCCTCAGACGCGAGTGTCCAATCCATCTCCACTTTCTCCTGCATATTTGTTGGTTGGCGATTGATTCTTGTTTCGTTTGTTCCCAGCCAGAGTTTCTTGTTGGTGATTCTTTCCAGCCCGGCCATCTGATCTTCAGTATAAAGTGAAGACAGTTGTTGATAAACGTCTGCAACAGGCTGTTGGAAATATTCTTTGTGACCCACCCGCCAAGTTTCTGATCCGTATAGAATAACTGACCGACTTGATGTTTGTATTGAAAATCCGACCGAATTTTGTTGTTGATGCTGAGTGACGAAGATTTCCAGATTGGTTTCAGTTGGTTGATGAATGTGTTTCTCGCCTTCCGATTCTTGCTCGATATGACATCCTCGTCCGTTCCGACTGCGTGTAGTTGAGACAATGCTCCCTAGATAAGTGAATGAAGTAACCTCCTTCAAATCCCTCCCGTTGATGATGATTGGCGTTGGATGTTGCTGTTATTGTTGTCGTTGTTGGTTATTTTCATCACCTCCGTCTTGTCTATGTTCGCTTGGAGTCCTGTCTTCGCCGGCTGCTTCTTTGACCAGTTTGTCGGTTTTCGCTTGTAAGTCTTCGATTTTGTGTGACATTAAACACAAATCATCCACGCGCGAAATCCAGGTCTTCTAGGTTCTTCACGTTGGTCCAGGATATCCCTGTCTTCTCGTTTCCTACTGACTGTCTGACGCATAATCCAACCCATCACAATTAGGAATATCATCGTGGGTGAAAATAAGCGCCCTTGTCTAACTCCTGTGTTTGCTCCAAACGGCTTGCTGAGTCCGTTGAAAGAACCTTTTGCTCAATGAATTTTTTGAAGAAACTGAAGGTAAATCGGACAAACGTTGAAGAGACTGTCAGATGACATTGTGGTCAATGCAGGCCATCACTTGAGTGTAAACCGAATGTGAAATAAGCTGGTTGTGGATCGTGAGAATGACATAGAGAAGGTTGTGTGAGGAGGGGATGAGAGACTGAGAACAATCGTGGAACTAGCTAAAGAGGACTCCTGGTAATGGGACAAAGTAGAGACATGCTTTGGAAGTCCAATGTTATACTCAGTACCCAAGGGTATATTAATGATCGAGTGATGAATGACGAAAACTTAGCATTGATAATAAAGTTGGTGGATTTGATATTCTATGATCTACTACACCATCTATGCCTATGACAATATATTTAGTTAAATATTTAAAGGACAATGTACTAAGTAATGGTCCGCTGTCCCCATAGCTAACGAACTAATCAATTAAAGCTAAAGTAGAAAATTACTTTTAGGCACTTACAAATTCGAATATGCTGAATACCATCAGATGCATTTTTATGAATATAACGCTTTATCTTTTCAAGAGGAATAAAATCTTCAGACGGTGTTCGTTTCTTTCTCCTTACGGTTTTAGTTACTACTCTGCCATCTTTGTCACCTGTAAACAATGAGAATAATTTTGATAATATTATTAATAATAATAATAACAGCACATATTACTTCATCATATATAATACAACAGAAAACATATAAAGGAGAATTCTAAACCAATGTGGTCCACAAAGTCAGGCAAGAGATTATTTACTGGCCTACGTATGACATTGGCTAGCGGTTGTCCTATGAAGATATAAAGTGAATTGGTAGAAGCTGGAACTTGTAGGACGGCCATTGAATAGGGTTCGCACTGTATGAGTGGTCTGCAAGTTCACCTAGTAGCCAGAAGGAAGGTTCTGAGTTCGAACTCCGACAGGTATACACTGCAAAAGAGTCCCAAACCAGGGGGACGAAACAGATATATCCAGTGCTTTCTGCTCATTCTAAGTATTTCTGATATGTATCCACATATATATATTTATGTGTGTGTGTGCATGTTGGTCTCTCTTTCTGTTTGCTCGCTTAGTCTGTGACCACTTCACTTGTATGAACTTGTCTCCTTTATCAATGTATATTCTCCTTATATTATATTATATATAATATGAGTGTTTGTTGACAATCCGTTGCTTGGTGACATATATCCATATATGTTTGTTGGCATGTCTGCTATATTCGCTATGTATAATTGGATCGACACTCCATTATAATTAGCCATTCATGTTAAGACTGTCTAATGATTTTTCCCACGCTTGTCTGAATTATTATATATATTCGCATTCACAATTTGTGTGAACTACTTTACTTTACAACTACTTTACTTACTTACCACTTTGGTGTGAGACCATTTATTTTTCGTCTCCTTGTGTTTGGACAATAGAAGTATCATCGCAAACCTAGTGGTCTTCTGATTTCCGCCTTCTCGCGTCAGGACTATTAGTTTCTCGACCAGTCCATAACAATAACTTAGCGACGAGTACATAACAATTTCTCTAACTGATGTCTGCGCATGATCAAAACTACTAGGAGTGAAATCTCAGCAACTATACGGACAAAACTAAAAACGAAGAGTTGTCAACTCATTTAGATGATTCATGATTATTGTTTTGAAATTCAAGGGATTCAAATTAGATGTCAGGATTAAACTCTCAATAAACAGGTAACTTACGAACGTGTATAGTTTTAATTCTTATTATCTGTCGCCTTCTTATTCGTCGAAGTCTACGTCTCATCTTTCTCAATCCATCTGGTCTGTCTATTACTTTCTTTCGGACACGTTTAACTCTCACAACAATTCTTTTGCCATCTTTGCATATATGATAAGAAAAAATAAAAAGAATAACAATAAGCTTTCAGAATGCAGTAGCATAACTTAACAGAATGGAACGAAATTCTTTACATTGTAGACTAAAGTTGTAAAAGGTAAAAGCCTTAATAACGGAATTTTTCATTACCTGACATTGGTATTAATAAGATAAGTCGCCTGAAAGTGTATTCATGTTATGTACAGCTGATATATTTTTCGATCACTTTGACAAATTATCCAGTCTATCATGTGGAGTAATTCAGCTTTTAGTAATTTCGTGGATGGTGACTAATGGTGGAATCGAATTTGTGTCTTTCATCCATTCTGGGACTCGTCGTCTAGTGGATGTACCTGCACTCCCCAGTCAGTGAGTGATGCTGTTCCCAGTACCCATAGTTTCAAACGGTAAAGCGTTATCCAATAGACCAGTTGGGTAAGGAGAACCACCACCTCTTGTGTAATCCATTCTAGTTTGATTTTCCCGTTAACTGATTGAACAGAAGTATTCAGCTTCTCTGGGATCATTAGAACTACAAATGATTCCCTGGATAGTAAAGTTGGAGTCACTGAATCAGTAACGTAAACAATATTGACAGTTTTAATCTCTTATAATAGATATCGTCTAACCCAGACTCACTGAGTTCGATACTAATTATGAGGATAATTTTAAAAAACCAAGGCGAAATTCTAGATACACTTCAAAATGTTTAAACAGTAGGTCAAAAATGAAATTTATTCGAAAATCTTTCACAGTTTGTAGATCTCTCACTCCCATGTATGCTATCCAGCTGGTCGAAGTAATATGTAGAATTACAATATTTAAAATAAGATACAACACTATTATTTATAAAAACTCACTCTTGTCGTATCGCACTCGTTTCCCTCCTGCTCCACGTATCACTACACGCCTCACAATCTTTTTACCACGTTTCACTGTTTTTCGACGTCCTTCTCCTAAATTGATATTTACAAGAATAGAATAATTAGAATGTGAGTAAAATTCTTCAAAAGGGAAAGTGCACACATCTTTTTACAATAGAAATGAAAAGGATTAATTAAAGTTGAATCATTATTGCATTTTATCAATTTTGAGGCATATAATGTGGTTAGGGGTTCGATCCCCGGCCGACAACGCACTGTTTTACCTTGCTAAGCTAGTAATAAGAGTGGCGAAGAGGAAATTTTGGGTATGAGGCTAGCAATCTTATCCCGTAAACTTAAATACCACTGTTACTGAAATGTCAAGCCTCTACCTTGAACCCCTATGTTCCGCTTGAAATGTAAGAGAATTCAAAAAATGGTATACCGAATGCAGATGCTGAGAAGTTTCAATGCAGTTCAAATGGATAGGTTTAGAATTCATAGAGAAGCATCCCATTAATATTTCAGTAGATTAGCCGTCTGTCGAATACTCGTATTCAATTTTTAAAAGAAAGGATCATGTATCACCAGAATACCTAATCAGCTGACAGTGATATTGTGATGACAGAATACAAGCGCCAGACAACAGATCGTTTACTGAGAAAACCAAGAGGTATTTATAGTTTTTATGTGCATCATCATTAGCATTATTGTTAGCGAAAAAGCAACCTCTTCTGATCGGTTGTTATTTTTTCTTGCTGAAGGTTGTTCTATACTGCTTATGACCGTTTTTTAGAAAGTTAAGCCATATGTCTGCGAATCGTATTTGCACGCACTAAGTCTGTTGTGATTGATTGTTGAATGACTACGATTTGTGGACGTAAACAATGACGTAAATAGTTGTCTGTAATTTTTGGCTTGCAGACAGCTTTCACCACAATTTAATCTACCATTTCAAAAATCTCCCAGTGTTTGTGTTCACATTTGTGTGCGTGAGCGCATTTCCATATCTGTTATCCAACTGGTTGAAGTAATCAGTAGAATGATAGTCAACATTAAAAATATTTAAAATAAGCAAGAATTATATTTTTAAACCCACCTCTGACTACTCGAACTCGCTTGCCTCCTGCTCCACGTATCACTACACGCCTCACAATCTTTTTACCACGTTTCACTGTTCTTCGACGTCCTTCGCCTAAATTGATATTGACAAAAATAGAATGAATAGAATTATGAGTAAAATGCTTAAAAATGCAAACTTTACACATGCACGCACAAATCCTTTTGTGATAAAGATAAAAAGAATTAGCGAAAGGTTGAATGATTATTTAAGTGAATCGGTGGTACAGCGGTAGGATGTTCATCAACCACGCAGGTGGTCCCGGGTTCAATCCCTAGCCAACGACGCACTCCATTACCTTGCT
Organism: Trichobilharzia regenti; assembly: GCA_944472135.2. NCBI lineage: Eukaryota > Metazoa > Platyhelminthes > Trematoda > Strigeidida > Schistosomatidae > Trichobilharzia > Trichobilharzia regenti. The sequence continues at coordinate 36,295,471 of OX235264.1, read as the reverse complement.
AAGTCAGTCATAAAACCCGGTAAAAAGAGGAGGTTCGGCATGAGGCTAGCAACCCTATCCCGTAAAAGTAAACACCACTGCTACCGAAACTTCAAGCCCGTAGCTTGAAGGCCTATGTTCCACTGAGAACGTAAAGGAATAAAGTAGGGAATGACATTATCATTACATCAGTTCACATTCCATCAGATCAATGCCTTCATAAGGTGTTAGGTTAATTTAAAGGCTTGAAAAATTTAAAAGAATTAGTCCCTCCTTTTATAAGTTTGGATAGTGTTTATAAGAAGACGGAGATTATCTGAAAAGGTATATGATATATTTGCGCTATACATATCGAACAATCTGATCCCACATTTACTAATCAAATCGATGTATATGCAAAAATTAAAAGGCAATCAATTCACATAACGTTTGGTAATCCAATCAAATAAAATTTACCTAGGTAGGTTAAGAGTAATAATAAACTGTTTTTGAATAAACAAGCTGGCTTAAGTTTATGAATACCTATAGCTTCAGCGTAATTCAATAAGCGCCCTTGACCGTTTTTATCAATGACCCAAAAGGCTGAGTTAATATCAATCGTATAGTTCTTCTCATTTAGATGTTTAGCTATAGACGAAGGTGGTAGTCTGACACCTGCGTCTATTGGTTTTCCACAATTCATTTATTTTTCTAACCATTTCGAGATATGATCTCCAACCGTCACATGCAAAGCACGATTACTCCTCCCTATGTATGTATGTCCACGCACACACGAAAATTGGTAAATAGTGTAGGATGTGACATAATCACTTGTGCACTTTTGAGGTTTGCAGTGGAACATATTATTAGCTTTTTTCGACCATTACAAGTTGGGCTGCATAGTAGGTCCTATGGATGACCGAATTTAACCTTTGTCTCAAAATCCTACTGTTTATTTCACCATTATATGGTAACTTGATGAAAACATTTTTTTTCTTAGGGGCGGTACAGAGATTGTAGGTTTAGCGATTAATAGACTTCTACACCTGTTTAAAAATTGTAAAGGATATCCGTTTTCAACAAGAGTATTCATCAATATTCTTAAATCCTTTTTTTCTTGTCACTTTGTTTAATTTACTTGACAAGTAAATGTGTGAGGGATCAGATTGTTGTTCGAAATGTATAGTGCAAATATATCACATACCTTTTCAGATAATCTCCGTCTTCCAACCGAACACTATCCAAATTCAAAGGCAAGCGGTTTATTTTTGAACCATTTGAACTCATTTTCCAACTTAAATTAGGGATCTATTTACAGGTTAACTAGAACGATGAAGTCAAGCGTTAAGAACACAGAAGTTCCTCAAGATGCCGTCCTCTCTCCTTTTCTTTTTTCCTTCTTCCTACACGACCTGCCTCATTTAAACGAAACTAACTTTGTCAAATATGTAGATGATCTGACTGTATCACTTCCTGCATATCACTTCCGAGTCTGACTGCTCCAAACTTAATAGCTTTCTGTTGGAGATCAGCAAGTGGTCTAAGTCAAATGGTCTTATGTTAAATCCTTCCAAATGTCAGGCAGTTGACTCTACTTTCAAGCATCGACGTGACTTACATGAACTAGTTAGTTCGCATGATGCCTGTAGCATAGATGGCACGGAAATTGGAACCAAGTCAAGCATTAAATACCTTGGATTAGTTCTTTCCATTGACCTTTCATGGTTATCCCACGTCTTATCTATCTCTAAGAAAATGTTTCGTCTTACCTTCTACATTAAAAAGTTAAGACAAACAGGTATCAACCAACCTTTAGTTTTGCAATTTTTAAACTTCTGTATTTTACCTATTGTACTCTATCGCTCTCCATTAATCTTTCCTGAGCTTCTCAAAAAAGACTATATCATATTACGAAGAGTATTAAATGCTGTGAGTAGGGCTTGTGGTCTGCCACTGCGTGAGCTCGCCAATACTATAGTCGAGAGACACATAAATTCCTGTACAAAATGGGCAAAGGCTGTATTGTCAGACCCTCTGCACCCCCTTTATTCACAACTATCCCCTTGCATCTCATCAGGTAGGAAGAGAAGTCAATATAAAAAGTGATATGCTCGTACCACTAGGTACAGAAATTCTACAATACCCTATTTAGCCCGTACTTTATGTGATGAAGACTCTGTTAGACGTGAAACACATAAGTTACTATGAAATTAGCACAGTGAATCGACCCTTTCATTGTTCATCTTTCTGTATCATATGCTGTCACACTTTCTATCGTTTAATTATAACTTTGCTATTTTAATTTAGCTGTTATTACTATTATCACTACAATTTTATACTTTATGCATATTTTTCTCCGTATTGCATACAGTATTTTGCTATGTAGCTGCTATAACAACGTTTCATTATTATTATTATTATTATTATTATTATTATGTAATGTTTATTTTTTGTCGTTTTGAGTAAATTACATGCAATATTGTACTGAATGCTGAAAATTTCTTGCTGTATCATTATTGTTGCTTTTGGAATAAAACAAAATTATTATTATTTTTAAGTTATTTTCGTGTAACAAGAAGACTCTGTGATGACAATAATTTCAAAAGTGTTTCCCAGTATATGACTATAGTTCATTCTCCTTTCTGCTTATCGTAACATGATACTGACGAAATAGTTCCTCAGAAAATCTTTCTTGAATGATCTAATTACTCCTTCACCTACCTGGGAAGCATCGTCTCAACTACAGGCGGAACTGACGAGGATATCAAAGCCAGAATCAGAAAAGCAAGACAAGCTTTCATTACTCTCAAATCTGTGTGGAGGTCAACAGCACCCAGCATCAAAAATAAGATCCGGATTTTCAACTCCAATGTGAAGTCAGTGCTACATGCTATACGGATCAGAGACTTGGCGCGTCATAAAGAGCATCTCAAACAAACTTCAGACCTTCATTAACAGCTGTCTTCGCTCAATACTCAAGATCAGATGGCCGGCCAGAAAAGATCAGCAATAGGGATCTCTGAGAGCGAACCAACCCAGCGCGGGCTGACTGTGAAACAAATAGGCAGGAAAAAGTGGAGATAGATTGGCCATACGCTGAGGAAACCATCAAGTGACATCACTAGACAAGCCATCGCTCGAGTGGAACCCGAAAGGGAGGCGGCGAGTTGGTCGTCAGTGCAAGGGTGACTTGGAGGAGGTCATGCGAGGAGGAGATGAAAGCATGTGGACATACCTGGAGCAGGGTGAAAAAGTTGTCAGAAAACCGAAGGCAATGGAGGTGCGCAGCTGAAGCCCTATGTTCCTCTAGGAACTAAAGGATACAATAATAATAATACGGATATTTCAACTAACTGCGTAACTTTTATCTGTTTTTCTCCTTGACCATATATATTGTTGTTTTTATATTTAAATACCATATTTTAACTTGCCCCGTATTATTTGTTTTTCTTTATGTTCACTCACTGAATTTAATGCTGTACATTGTGAAAATCGCATACATTGATACAACGTGTCACTCATATCATGTGATTTTGTTCGAGTGAATCAAGGCGATTCTTACCACCGACTGTTTGAGGGAAGCATTCATATGTAATTCTTGTGGACATAAATTTGACCTCACTATCTTGACAATATATTTCATTTCACTCTAACTAATTATTGTCCACTCACAAAATAACGACGTCTGCTTAGGTGCCCAACGATACAGTCTATCTGGGCGATAAACGGGTGGAATTTATTAACAGACAATAGTTTCGAAAACATTCCAGTGTATGTGTGTGCGTGTGTGATGTGTTTGTGTGAAGGTAGGCTGTCGAAAATGTAGGCGTAATCAGTAGACATATACTCACAATAAAATATTTAAATACTTAGAGCTATACCAATATTAATTTTAAACTCACCTTTGACGACTCGAACTCGTTTCCCTCCTGCTCCACGTATCACTACTCGCTTCACAATCTTCTTACCACCAGTTCTTACGCCACGTTTCACAACTTTCTCACCTCCACTCACTGAATTATGAATAAGGAGAATAGAATGAATAGAATATGGATATAATTCGTAAAATTAAAAACTACGCACACACCTTTTTGTAATACAGAGAAAGAGAATTGGAAGATGGCAAAATCATTCAAAATTATCAATAGGAAAAAGAGTTTTATTCTACTCAAGGTTGCTGAAGCAATCTTCATCAAGCGCCTGGAACCCGTATTATGTGTTCAGAAAGAAGCGTTCAGTCAGTCTTTCCTTGCCCTGGTAACTGGCTATTTTCATACTATCTTTCATCTGATTACGAAATATCGAAAGTTTCTATTATGTACGACTATTATTGTTCGGAATAAAGTGTTTATATATACACATAATTGTATGCATATATTAATTGGTTTTTGTTTAAAATGAACTCTTTGCAAGTATCTTAAAAATGTTCCTGTAGATTTAATTTGCCTGTAAGTAGCTCATGAGAAGCCCACGAAATAAATGATCGTACAATATTATTCCGCAAAAACAACTAATGTTCTTCCTTTATTCGAGTTCATTCAAGGAAATCAACGCATGAAACTGACAAAATCATGGACACATCTCAGCGAAATCCTAGATAAACATCACTGTGACAAGATACTAAATTCAAAGTGAAATTGATTCGCACTACTCAGCTTCAAAAACCATCCAGTGTGTGTGCCTGTGTGTCCCCGCCCATTCTTATGAATGTTGTCAAACTGATCCCAGTAATCAATGAGTACCATTATAATTAAAGTAAAATATTGTTATAACTTATAAGAATATTTACAAAAACTCACCTCTGACAAGTCGAACTCGTTTCCCTCCAACTCGACGTACCACTACGCCTCTCACGACCTTCTTACCACCACTAATCCTCACGCCACCTTTCACAACTTTCCGACCCCCTCCCACTAGATAATTGTCAATGACAAAAGAATGAATAGGATGTGAATAGAATTCTTAGAAATCCAAAGTACATACACTTCTTCAATTAATGCAGACAGAGAGAATTAGAGAAAAGTTTTATCCCACCAGTCATAACACATAAATGATGAGGTATATTAATTGGCGTCGTATCTCATGAATCCTTTGAAAGTGTATCAATATTTTGGACGGATGATATATTTCTCCATCATTTCGACTAATTTTCCAGACTATCAATCTGAGTACTTCTTAGACTTTCACTTGATGCCTTTATTTGAATAGTCAAACAAGCGTTTCAGAAGTTCAGGCAAGCGTTAAGAAGGCAGAGGTTACTTCTGTGTATGACTGAGAGTCTGTGATGACAATACTTTCAAAAATTATTCTCAATCTATAACTATTATTCATTCTCCTTTCAACTTGTCACAACCTGAATTTCACGAAATAATTGCTTATATTTTTATTTTTGATTAATGCTTGATTCCAGCGCTTATTTTTGGTACAAGTATGGAATTTTTAGCATATGTTATCAGTAGCCCAAATTTCACAGGGTTAACCATTGATATCAGGTGTGCGTTGGCAGGGAGCCGAACCCCGAACCATGGGCATACCCGATGTGCCACCGACGCATAATTACAAATTTATTACGTGTCGATTTGTCCTTCTTCCTGTTTCCTCTCTAATATGTATGCTTATGTTTGTGGAAAGGTGATGATATTGATCGTGTCTTAATTTGTTTGAATGCATCAAAGGTGATCCTCATCACCGACAGTTTGAGGGAAGCGTTCACATGTGATTCTCGTAAACAGTGAGATCTCAACTTGTTGAAAATATTCTAATTAATTTCAAACAGTTCTTTCTTACTTGCAAATTAACCATCTCTGTAAAGCTGCCTAACGCCGTAGTATTGTCTATGAGGATTATGGACATGTCGAGGTGATATACAGCTGAAGTTCATTGACAGACACCCGTGTCAAAAACATTCCAGTGTACGTGTGTGTTGCTATGTTTGTGTACGGATTTATACGTAGGTTGTCGGAATGGTAGGCGTAATCAGCAGAATTATACTTAGAACAAACATACTTAAAACTACAACAAAATCATTTTCAAACTCACCTCTAACGACTCGAACTCGTTTCCCTCCTGCTCCACGTATCACTACGCGCTTCACAATCTTCTTACCACCAGTTCTTACGCCACGTTTCACAATTTTCCCACCTCCACTCACTGAATTATGATTAATGAGAAGAGAATGAATAGAATATGGATATAATTCGTAAAATTGGAAACTACGCATACATTTTGTTTATAATGCAGATATCAAGAATTGGAACAGGGCAATTCATTCACTTTTTAATTAATTTTGTATGGTACAATCAAAGCTGAAATATCCTTCTATAATGATTTCTTGTAAACTTCAGGGATGTGATTTGTTTCCACCATAATCACGGACTGATATCAATCAGAGGAGCATTCAAAACAAACAGGGTGTACTGGACGGCTTTTTCGTCTTTGTTTCCAAGTCATAGTCAGTATCCACTCTCAGGGGTTTGAATTCAGGACCTTCGGATTACAAGTCAACCTCACACACCATTTAGCCATTGTGTAGCTACTTAAAAACCTGCCGAATCGTATTTCCACTAATTCGTGTTTTTAGAGAGGCCAGCAGCCAAGGTAATCGGTGACAAGCATTCTCCTCCTGACACCCGATGAGATGGATAGCACTGGTCACGACTTCTCTCTAGAACTGCAGGTGACTTCACTGTGTAGCCAGTCACTAACTACCATCAGATTAACTTTCTAGACATTAGATCTGTGCACTTGCTTCCACGCTAGAAAATGAAACCACATCAACTGAAATAAAAACAATTATACACATTTAACGTTATATGATGCCCGTACAGAATTTCTACATATTCAGTAGGCTGGAATTAACCTCTAACAAGAATAAATTCAACATGAAATTATATTGAATGTAAGCAAGACTCTGAAGGCTACTCATTATTGTCTAATGTTTATCTGTATGCTACCTACAGTTGGTAAAACTCATCATTCATTTGACTCAGAGATATGAAGCATATTTTATAGTTCCTGTGGTGAAGTGAATAAAGGTTCTAAGGAATTCCGATTTTCCTTGAATACATAGTTTTAGGTGCGTCGGTGGCATATCTGTTAGGACGCTGGCCGACCCAGTACAGGGTGGGGGGTTCGATCCCCGGCCGATGACGCACTTCTTTATCTCGTTTAGCCAGTAATAAAGCTGGTAAAGATGAAATGTTGGGCATGAGGCTAGCAACCCCATCCTGTAAAAATAAACACTGCTATAGAAACTGCAAGCCTCTAGCCTGAAGCTCTATGTCCCACTAGAAATGTAAAGGAAGGAAAAGATACATAGTTTTAGAATGCAAAAGGAAGTATCTCAGTGTATTGGAATAATTTCATCCCACTGCCTTTAATTCACACTGCATCAGATCAGTCCGATAAAGAGGTGTTAATTTAACGACATTTCATTTATTTTTGTATAACATATGTATTAATAATCCAGCCTACTATAATGAATTATTAGGCGTTTAGTGGACAGATGTTACCTAAGACAGTTACAGTGTCATATTTTTTATTAAGTGATTAGATCAAACTGATATTTGATATTATTTCAACATCTTGTTATAATAAATCCATTGGGAAACACACTCAATCACACGAAAATAGATAAAAGCCCTGCGATAAAATATAGAATAAAAGAAGTAACCAACTCTAACAGTGTGAGATACAAGCCACCAGTCAACTGCCCAATGGGATGGAAATTGGCCGAACAATGTGGAAGACGAATGGTCAAATTAATGATTACGGACGCACATTATCGGATCAACAAATATCAACAAATAATAGATGTCCAAAAAGCAAAATTAGAGAAAACCCTCAACCAAGAACACCTGTCAACGCTGATCACCGCAATTTCACTGTCAAGTGGAAAACACAGAGAACAAAGACGAAGAGTCCTCAAAACCAAGCTAGCCAAGATTAGAAAACAACAACCAGACAATACGCCCATAGACTGCGTAGTCAACCTATCAAAACAACCACTATCAAAAATGGAACAACAACTACTACAAAAAGGATTAAACTACAACACCGGAGATGCTTCAAAAACTGATTTCTTCGCTGCCCTTGAATCATTACTCAAATCATCAAACTTGAACGAGGAAACACAGGAAGAGATACGCCAAACAATTGTACCAATGGTCAAACAGAAAAGACAACACACACAACTCAACTCTCAAGAACTAAAGGCCCTCAAAAAGCTGAAAAATAGGAAGGACATCGTCATTTTACCAGCCGACAAAGGAAGAACAACAGTAGTCATGGACAGAGAAGAATACACCAAGAAAGCTGAAGAACTACTCAAAGATGAAGATGTATATCAACAACTCCCAACAAATCCCATACAAACATTGGACAACCGCATCCAAAGGACCTTAAACAAGCTCAGCAAAACTGGACAGATCACAAAACAAGACCAATGGCGAATGAAATCCAATGGACCAGTCCTACCTCGATTCTACGGCAGACCCAAAATACACAAGGCAAATATCCCGTTACGACCAATTGTATCACTCCCAGGAACTCCAACATATAATTTGTCCAAGGAATTATACAGAAAACTAAAACACCTAACGGAATCCTGTGATCACTCCATCAACTCTGCTATCCAATTCCTAGAGAAAATCAGAGACATCCAAATAGATGAACAAGAAATAATGGTATCCTTCGACGTGACAGCATTATATACCTCTATCGGACAAAAACTAGCAAAAGAAACCATGGAGCAATTACTTAGCAACGACGAACAACTTCCACAACAATCAAAAATGCAACACACAAGCTGGATGGAATGCATAAATCTATGCCTAACAACATACTTCCAATTCAACGGCCAAATATATGAACAAGTCAAAGGAACACCCATGGGATCGCCAATATCAGGTTTGATTGCAGAAGCAGTGATGCAAAGACTCGAAAACATAATTCTACCAAAGATCAAACCCAAGATTTGGATACGCTACGTCGACGACACATTTGTAATAATCAAAAGAAACGAATTAGACAAAACTCACAACTTAATAAACAACGTCTTCAACGACATCAAATTCACAAGAGAAGAGGAATCCGAGAACAAAATACCATTTTTGGACGTCTTAGTCAGGCGAACAACTACAGGAGAATTAGAAACTCAAGTTTATAGGAAATCAACTCACACAGACCAAATACTGAATTACAACAGCAACAACCCAATAGCACACAAAAGGAACTGCATACAAACACTATTCAAGAGAGCAAGGACTCACTGCAGCACTCCCACCTTAAGAAAAATTGAAGAAAAGTATCTCATGGACGTCTTCCAAAAGAATGGATATCCCCGGAATTTCATCAAGAGACATATACCCCCAAGCCAACCTACCAAAACAAAAGCCACCAAGGAAAACACAAAGAAAATCGCCTTACCATATATAAAGGATATCTCAGAAATCACTAAAAGACTCTTCAAACCTTTAGGAATTGACGTCGTACACAAACCAACAAAGTCGCTGCACTCAATTCTATGTCAACCAAAAGACTCAACAGCAAAAGAAGACAAAACCAACATCATCTACAAAATAAACTGTAACAACTGTGAAAAACACTACATTGGCCAAAGTGGACGTCCCCTTCGTCTTCGTATCCACGAACATAAGCTAGCCGTCAAAAGACATGATATACACTCCCTCATTTCACTACACACAGACAACCACGGACATCAATTCGACTGGGACAACGTTCAAATATTAGACAAAGGAAATAACAAGAATGCTAGAGAATTTTTAGAAGCTTGGCATTCCAGTGAATCATCAATCAATAGACACATCGAGATAGACAAAATTTATCAACCAATAAGAAAGAAACTTCACACACGATTGGCCAAAGTTCAAGTCACAGAAACAATCAGTTCCAACACAAGTAACCTAGAAGGTGTGAAAACATACATAAACAACCAATCACGTCCAAGGTCACCAGGAGGAATGATTAATAAACTCGTGGAGAAACCTAAAAGCTCACTTCAATTTGAAGTATGCGCTGAAGATGTCACCCAGTAAGGTGATGAAAGCTTCGCAAACTAACTATCCAGCTCAGAGAACAAAACCACATCAAAAGTAACCAACTCTCTGAGGCTAGTTTAGTATGTTTCTGATTGTGTTATATTAATCATATACATCTGTATGACTCCAACTAAGGAGTATTCTCTAACTTAATGAAGTTGGAGTCAATGTAATTGTATTCAAAAGGCAACTACCAATTTTACGCTTTGACAGCAAACTATAATCTGGCATAAACACTCTACATCCATAAGAACTAATTATGGGCATTATGAACACATTTGACCAAACTACTCGATAGACTTCACTGTGACAAGATACTGAATTTAAAGTGAAATTGATTCGCACTACTCAGCTTCCCAAACCATCCAATGTGTGTGCCTGTGTGTCCCCGCCCATTCTTATGAATGTTGTCACACTGATCCCAGTAATCAATGAGTACGATTATAGTAAAAGCAAAGTATTGATACAACTTATAAGAATATTTACAAAAACTCACCTCTGACGACTCGAACTCGTTTCCCTCCTGCTCCACGTATCACTACGCGCTTCACAATCTTCTTACCACCAGTTCTTACGCCACGTTTCACAATTTTCCCACCTCCACTCACTGAATTATGATTAATGAGAAGAGAATGAGTAGAATGTGAATATAATTCGTAAAATTGGAAACTAAGCATACATTTTGTTTATAATTCAGATATCAAGAATCAGAACAGGGCAATTCATTCACTTTTTAATTAATTTTGCATGGTACAATCAAAGCTGAAATATCCTTCTATAATGATTTCTTGTAAACTTCAGGGATGTGATTTGTTTCCACCATAATCACGGACTGATATCAATCAGAGGAGCATTCAAAACAAACAGAGTGTACTGGACGTCTTTTTCGTCCTTGTTTCCAACTCGTCGTCAGTACCAACTGTCAGAGGTTTGAATTCAGGACCTTCAGATTACAAGTGAACCACACATACCATTTAGATATTGCCTACCCAATTAAAAGCCTGCCGAATCGTATTTCCACTAATTCGTGTTTTTAGAGAGGCCAGCAGCCAAGGTAATCAGTGACAAGCATTCTCCTCCTGACACCTGACCAGATGGATAGCACTGGTCACGACTTCTCACTAGAACTGCAGGTGACTTCACTGTGTAGCCAGTCACTAACTACCATCAGAATAACTTTCTAGACATTAGATCTGTGCACTTGTTTCCACGCTAGAAAATGAAACCACATCAACTGAAATAAAACAACCCTACCAATTTTACGCTGTGTAATTTTCACACAGAATTTCTACAAATTCAGTAGACTGGAATTAACCCCTAACAAGAAGTTATACTTGATGTAAGCAAGATTATGAAAGCTACTCATTATAGTGTAATGTTTATCTGTGTGCTACATGCAGTTAATAATGCTCATCATTCATTTGACTCAGAGATATCCTAGTAATCACTAATCACAATTATAGTTAAAGCAAAATATGGATATAACTTATAAGAATATTTACAAAAACTCACCTCTGACAAGTCGAACTCGTTTCCCTCCAACTCGACGTACCACTACGCCTCTCACAACCTTCTTACCACCACTAATCCTCACGCCACCTTTCACAACTTTCCGACCCCCTCCCACTAGATAATTGTCAATGACAAAAGAATGAATAGGATGTGAATAGAATTCTTAGAAATCCAAAGTACATACACTTCTTCAATTAATGCAGACAGAGAGAATTAGAGAAAAGTTTTATCCCACCAGTCATAACACATAAATAATGAGGTATATTAATTGGCGTCGTATCTCATGAATCCTTTGAAAGTGTATCAATATTTTGGACGGATGATATATTTCTCCATCATTTCGACTCATTTTTAGTTGACCCGTTCACTCGAATAGTTAAACCAGCCTTTCAGAAGTTCAGACAAACGTCAAGGACACAGTGGTTATTTTTTGTATCACGGACTGTCTCTGATGCAAGTGATTTCAGAAAATTCACGAAATAACTGCTGAGAAAATCCTTCCTGAATGAAATAATTGCAACATTGTCACATGTCAATGTGGTCCTAATTATTTGTCCTTGCTTGTGTTTAATTTCTAATATTTATGCTCATGTTTATGGATAGGTGATGATATTGATCAGATTTTTATTTTTTTGAGGGTATCAAGGGAGAACAACTACGCAGTTCAACGAATGCATTCATGAGCATGTTCCTTCATGGTTCGGAAAAAAGACAAATAAAACCAATAAGAAGTCCTATTTTGACTCATTTGATTGATGATAGCGGTCATCAAGCTGACAGAAGAAGTGCTTACAAGTACTTACTTATCGCATTTCATCGAACTCTTCGAAAGGAATTCGAACCTGCCTTTTACAAATAATTGAAACTATGGGAATAATTTAGAGAGAACACTCCTAGTCTTTACAGACGACAAAAGAAGTTTGTTCTACCTTTATCTCTCCCTTCACCTAGGTAAAGTCTAATTAGAACCCTCCCAGCCTTTCTTATTTTTCACTTCCTTCGTGTTGTTTTGATGATATCTATTTAAACTTGATTATCTGTCTACTTCACCTTCAGTATTACGTAACTTTTAAGATTCGACCTAATCATCTATTTATTGAATTATCTACATATGCAAACATTACTACCTTCCTTATTCTTATCACTACGTGCATAAACATTATTATCATTATTTAGTTATCACTACAATCATCGTTATAATGACGCTCAAAAGATTTACCACATTATCATTATTTGATCCACAAAATTACCATCATTCGTTAAAATTCTTATATACGAATCTATGCAAATTAGAGTAAAGCCTGAAGAAAATAGAATTGAAAACAAAAATATTGTTCTCTTACGTGTCGGTAGCACAGCGGTAGAATGCTGGTCAACCACACATGTGGTTCGAGGTTCAAACCCCGGTCGACGCACTTGCTTACTGGTAAAAAGGGAAGGTTAGGCATGAGTCTAGCAACACCATCGCTGCCGGAACTTCAAAGCTCTATCTTGAAGCCCTATGTCCCACAGGGAACTTAAAGGAATAAAAAATCTTTTTTTAATTTGTCTTCTTCTAATATTAATAATAGGAATACTTAAATATTTGATATCAAGGTGATTCTGAAACTCGACTGTCTCAGGAAAGCGTTTATGTATGATTCTCGTGGACAGTTTGATCTCACCTTGTTGAGGATATTCTGCTTAATTTTAAACAGTTGTTTTCTAATTACAAAAATGGCGATGTCTATATAGCTGCCTAATGTCACAGTATTATTATCTTTGAGGATAATGAACATGTCTAAGTGATATACGGGTGGAATTCATTTACAGACAATCGTTCCGAAAACATTCCAGTGAGTGTATGTATGTGTTTGCTGTGCAAATTTGTACGTAGGCTGTCGGAATGGTAGGCATAATCAGTAGAATTATTACTCAGAACAAAATACTCACCTTTAACTACTCGAACTCGTTTCCCTCCTGCTCCACGTATCACTACGCGCTTCCCAACGCTTCTGCTACCAGCCCCTTTGCCGCAACGAACATATCTCCGACTGTTTCCTAAATTGTCATAAAATGAGAATAGGAGAAATAGAATTTCAACAAAAGTCTTAAAATTTGGATAGTACACAGGCATCTTTTTGAAGCACAAACAGCGAGAACAGTTAGGATTTAAAAATTTTATACCATGAAGTGGGTTGAGTAATTTCCCTCAATTTTAAAATTCTACTTTTCAATATAATTTAGAAAATGAAACAGCCTGTTTTTTATGCCTGACAGTGATAAACTCACGGCATATTATCTTTTTGCCAACAACTCCGCTTCTTCTGATATATATTTTCTTGTTTCTTTGTATCGGTCTAGCATGCATACGACAACATTTCACTGGTACCAATATCACTGGTCTGTTACACATTGATCCTATGTAAAGTTAAAAAGAAAGTAAGCAGTTTTATGCATTATTTTAACAGAGATCTTCAAGTTTAATCGAATTTGACTATAAATCATGCAAATCTGAAGTTGTCACCTTAGTGTGAGGACAAAAACTCACCGCTGATGATACTGACCAGTAGTCGTACTATATATCGTGGACTGTTAGGAGCTGGAATTCGTGCGATGGTCATTGGATCGGATCCCAGGGTGGCTAAATGGTCTACGAGCTAGCTCACCTTGTAACCAGAAGGTCCTGGGACGGAACTCCGATGAGTGCATCCTGATGAAGAGTTCCAAACTAGGCTGACAAAACAGCTGTCCAGTACTGTCAGCTGGTTTTCCAGAGGATCTCTCTGGCGGATGCCAGCTCATAATGAAATCCTTCAAGCAATAATTAAAGGCTTTACTAATCTACCCTAAATGTCAATCTGAACGAAGAATATTCTTCCTATTAATTTCTCCTCTTCAGGTTCTTACAATTATAAATTATAATATTTGTTGTCGTTACAGTAATGGCCAGTTATGCGGCGGATACATTTTTTCTTAACGTAGAATAACAGATTAATAGTTATGGGGTGTCAAAATAAATAGTCGTATTTTTGTGACAAACGTCATCCTAGGCTGAATCCAATTACAAAATATTGTAAAACGGGAGACAATGGCGGTGATTAATCATAATAGATTTGTAGAGTGTGGGATGGGAAAATTGACATGTCACTTGAAGGTTATAAAAGGTGTCATGTGAGTGGCTAGTACAAAGTGGTCTGAGTTAAACAGGAGATAGTAAGACTGCAATGAGAGGTTCATAATGAAATAACGAATGTGTGAAGTGAAATATGTGTAGGCATATACTGAGAAATGAGATTATATCACTAATAATAATTCCGGATAATATAAATGGAAATTTCGATAGTATTGAGAGAAGCTTTGCATGAAGGGTATCATTATGACGAATAATAATAATAATGAGTGTAATAATGAGCAAAGAAAAGAGAAAAACCAAGAGGGTTAAGGGGAAGGAGAACTCTTGGTGAGAAGAAGAATCATCAGTCCAAGTTTGGCCACGGTAGGAACAGAGTCTGGACGTGTTCTTATGGAAAGGAAGTTCCGGTTTAGTCTATCTTATCGCAACAGTTTCAGCTATGTGTAGGAGACGTCATCTGCCTTAACGGAAAACTAGACACTCTAGAGAATCTGTTAACTCTCATCTAATAGTTTATCGTTATTCATTAATGGGATGTAGGTTTGTAATTCCCCTGATTATGAGATATGAAATGACTGAAAACCGAATTCATTTTCCTCTTCACAAGTGCAATCGCATTTCAAAAGTAATTCATTCGTAACAGAGAGTAGTAACAAAAGTAATGAATTGTCACAATTATAGCTGTTAACGCTGAAGGTCCATCCATACGAAATCCACTTGGACTGGTCAACTAAAAGGTTCCTACAGTTGGGTGCCTGTTGAAGGAAAATGAAATATAAATAAATCCCTCCCGCTGGCATGCAATGCATCTGTTGTCCTTACTTCCTAGACGCAGAACTAGATCTTCCAAAGAAGCCTTCATCCAAAATGAATATTCATCAAAATGTATTGACAAGAATATCAAGCCAAAAATTCAGAGGAACGATGCCTAACTTATTCAAAAAAAGAAAAGAAACTATATATTAACTTGGATTTCAAGTAAGACTTTATCATCCCCGAGAAAAATATTCTTCTCATAAACACTAAGAGTAGTGTCCTCTAGTCATCCATTGGCCTTAACGAAGCCTTAACGACAAGATCTGGTATTTGACCACTTCTATGGGCATTTATCAGTTCACTTGTAGCTTTGAAGACAGGTACATTTATCGTTCGATGAGTATCCTGTCTAAGAGGTATCAAGAAGACTATACCGCATGGCTACAAGGATTGTGATAATCAAAGATCTTGTCAAAACTAGTCACTCTATCTCAAAAAACCCCTCCTCCTTCAAAGTAATCCACACAAAGTGAAGAACAACTTGCCAAATGTAAAAACGCTTTTGTCTCGTTAACACTGTTGAAGCTTTAGCGATTCTGTTAAAAAGCCGGATCTACACATACACAGACAAAAGAAAATTATTCGGACACTTCAAATATCATGGTAACAACTGTGTTGATTTTTGCTGACTTGCTTTTTGTTGCTTGTTTGTAATACCAAGGAAATATCTAAGACAGGAAGTGAGACATTATAAGAGAAGCTTTGAAAATTATTATTTTCTCTGATAAATTAGTCAGAAAGTATGTAGGGAAATGTAAATAAAATATAATAAATAATGATAGTGTTGACAGTGATAATAATAATAATGGTAATATTAGTAACGACATGCATGTCAAATATGCTCAAGATAATGAAAACACCAACAATAAGAAATCTAAATCATCAGTGATAATTCTACACAAGGAAGGAACCTCGGAAACCTAACGCAGAATACTTAACAAGGCAGGAATAAAAATGGCTGACATTCAAACCAACCACAAACTCAATTAGAAACAAGCTTTGTCGGTTAAAGGATCAATCCTGTGGAACCTTTAAAACAAAACAGTTAGTTTATCTAATACCCTGTTTGAATGATTGTCAGGTCAAATACATAGGTCAAATTAGTAGAACAGGGCTCAGTCACTCATACTAGAAGAACATAAAAACCTAGCAAAATCTAGATTAGTTGACCCGAATAAGATAAGAAATCTAGAGAATAGTTCAGCTATTCCACTCGCTACATGCAATTACACACAACCATAAAATAGGCTGGATGGGATAAGATGACAGTTTTAAAATCTAATGTAACAGCAGGGTGAAGGGAGGGAGACACTGATAACAGAAGCTTTGTTTATCGAATCAACTGAAGGGAATACGTGTCATAGGAATGATTCAACACCTGTCCACCCAGATATCTGGAAAATTCTACTACCCTACCGGCGACAAATAGGAGAGAATAAAGAAAACTATGAAACTCAAGTTTCGAAGTTGTGTGATTATAATTGGTATGATTATGAACAAAAATACATTTTGTTCGAAACGTCATCCGGTAAATATTAACTGTTTCACTGTGTGATACATCTAATAAACAAACTAATATGGAATTCCTTCGCTTCTATGTTTGTCCCAATCACAATTCGTTCGTTAAATTATTCGTCTTATTACGTAACTCCAGCACACTTATTCACCTACTTATATGCATTGACTAATATTACCAACTATGATTCTGACAAACCATCACTTTTGTTACTATAGTGTTTCACGAAGAAAGTTTCATACTAATGGGAATATACAGCTAAAGTTGAAAATGAATTCTCCGAAGATGGCCTCTTCTCCGAACTAAGTATTTTATTTCCACTGATGTCTGGATGGGAGTTATGCATGAATTGATGTTTTCAGTGTGACGAATGCTAAAGAAACGTAAACTACTGTAAGGTATATACAAGACTTTATCATATCAGTGGCGTTAGTTGGTATGACGTCAGTTTACTGCGAAAAACATTTTACAGAAGTATAGCAAATCGCATATGCTTTCAGGAGTGGATCTTGGGGTCTTGGAATGCTTAAAAGCTTCTTCCACAGATTTATTAGATCATGCAAAAGAATTTAGAAATCTTTTAGATTTAACACTCTGAATAGGTTTATAGGATATCAATTAGACCGCTGGAAGCAATCGTCAAGAAGACTCTGACTCAGGTTTTGCACTTTTTTGCACTCATCAGCACTAGTTAATGTCTATTCAAAGTATCTAATGCATTCCTACAGAAGGTAAACCGCTAACTCGAATAGCTTAGTGGTCACGTCTGTGACTACAGCACCGGGTGACACAGGTTCGAATCTCACAAGGGATATGAGTTTCTTCAAGATAGTAGAATATAACATTCTGACTGGTTACTGTCAACAAGCACAGAATCTAGATGGAGGGCATCCTGACGACTGCTTCCATCTATCTAATAACAAAAGTTGGAAGTGTACCGTGATGATGGTGAGCCGTCTAGAATGGTAGCCACACTGCAAACATGACTGAAAACAAAGCACTAGACGTATGACGTAATTTAGTGTCCAGTCAAAGAATATTTAATCCCAAGAACGAAGTTATCAGATGTAGGTGTTAATCTCAAGAAAGTAATAACATAATTTAGAGGCATATTAGCTTACCTGCTTGTTGTAATTCAGGTTCTTCGTGTCTTATAGCCGAAATACTTGAAATATTGTCTGGTATTTCGCTGGTCACATCACTAACATTCAGCTGTTCAGGTGCTTTGGATATATTGATTCCTTTACCATCTGAAAGTTGAAAAAAGAAAGATGAAGAAAAATCACTCTTGTTTCTATCCGCAATTTCAAGTAATAATAAAATTCATAACTTCCTAATACATGGATGTATCTTTCATTTAGTTTAGGAGCTATATTTCTAAGCAGTTAGCTTTGCATTCAAACTTCCCCTGACTTCTGTAAGCTGGATAGCTTGGTTATTGATCGGTGGTCGGAAATGAAATGAGCCAAATTCTTACGAACTAATCTTCCAAATTAATATGATGCTCACTAGTGAATGGCGGCTACACAGCAAAGTTGCCTGCAGTTCTAGTGAGTCGTGATCAATGCGATCCATCGGGTTGAGAGTGAGGGCCCAAATACACGCCACTGATAACATTGGCTGGTACTAGTCACGCTAAAATCACTAATTGGTAGAAGTGTTGATCATTGAGTCAGATCGCAGTCGCTGAATGGTATTAACCAAGAGGTACTAAGTTCAAACCCTGGTGGGTGGGTACAAACGGTCAGTCCAAAATAAGGACGAAACAACTGTGCAGTACGCCCTGTGGATTTTCGATGGTTCCCTAACTGATATCAATCCCGGACCAAACTAACTTGAAACAAGTCGAATGCCTACAACCTAACTCTTGAAAAAAGCGCAACTCACATAACAAGTGTAGTCTGTATTACTCAGCTGAGTTGCATTACTGTGCAGTCTATAAGCAATTACTACTTTGATGAAATGATTTTGTACACTAGTATTCGTGTTATTTTTAGAAAATGGACTGTATATCATCTTACTGTGATATACAGGTTAACTGCCGTATAAAAAACACTGCACTGAATATTATATTTTATGACTACAACCAATGAAATTCTACCGGGCAGTAGATAATACCGTAGGATTGTGTGCTAAATCAAATAATTTCGTTTGTGGCGGCCTGTTTAAAACTTGGGCTACCAAAAATTTCCGTCTCTCTTTGTTGCATATATTTTCTCTCGTTTAGTTTGTTTTAATAGATTGAATAACAATGTAATATTATTATCTACTCTTGTGTGTATTTTAAAATGTTTACAAGCTTCTAATATGTAAGTCCTAGCAAAGTTAAACTTTAAGCACCACTAACTACCAATCAGCAAATGACTTCGAACGCACCAATCACGTGAAGGAGGCATTTCCGTAGAAAAGTGCTACAGAGGATACCTTCCTCTCACATGTGATAAAAATAGCTCTCAATTTTAGTTTGGAGTGTACAAGTTCTATTCTTACATCAACAGAGTAATTTAACCACATTCTATGCATGTAATTATTTAGGTCTTCTAACCCTAACAATAACCCTAATCTTTCCTGAACCTAACCCCAGCGTGAAAATATCCCTAAACTATCTGTAATCTAACTCCAACCAACCTTAATGTTGCCTTTTATTAGGTTAGCCAAACCCTAATTTGTCCTTGACTTAAAGTCTAACTTAATCTTTCCCAAACCTAAGCTGTAACTTCCCAGATATCTCATTTAATAGCTTAACACTTCGACAAGCACATTTTATTTGCCAGGTTCCACTAACTTTCCCAGCGGGCGTTTCAAGGTTAATGGTGAGGCCGCACTCCATTGGTCGTTAGTGGTCCTTAAAGTTTAACTTGGCCTAAATCCCTACTAAATTTGAGGAATGGCCCAACTGCTGGTGGCAGCATTTTCCAATACATGACATAACTATCCTTCATTTACGTCCCTGGGTTTCAAAATGTACTTCTGAACATCTTACAATTGGCTTTCAACGAGATATCATGGATTTCTGGAAGGCGCCAAAGCAGATATATCATAATGGACTGTTTTGGGCTTCGTCAGCTCAGAGACCATTGTGTCACAGGATATCCTACTGTCAATTAATATTTTACTTGAAGATATTGTGCGAATGGAACATGCAATCAATGGATCATGAAATAAACTCCTTTGAAAATTCTGTACATTTTATAAATACTGTCCAGAATAAAGATGTTATTATTATTACTATTATTATTCATTATCGTCCAGCTGTCAAACTATGAGGTTATGTATTTCTACCTAACTAGAGAAGACAAATTTCTTAACATGATAACCAGTTTGATGAAAGATATATCTACTGGCAAAACTTCTAGTTATAATCATCTGTGCTTATTTTAACTCCTGAAAGGTATATATACAGTGTGTGGTTTAGGGTAAAAGATCTCTAATTTCTGTTATATAGCTATATATGATAAAGTATTACATATTGAACTCACCTGGAATAGGTTTAGGAAGACATTTGGCATCGAAATTCACTGATATAGACTTCAATTCATGATGTAATGGAATTAAATGTTGAATTGGTATGTGATGGCTAATCACACCTCTTTTGTCTAATGGTACAGCTAAAATATTTAGAAAAAGTGAATACATAGCGTCGAATACATAAAGATAGATGAATCAGTTATGGAAGCGAAAAAACGAATATCTATGTCACAAGTTTAGCGTTTAAGATTTACTCTTGATCGAGTAAACTAATTGAAAAAGCTCCAAATTGCAGTACGTTTAATGTTTCGTGTTAAAAGTTATCAGTAGGAAAAATTTTATGTAGTTTTAAAGCATCTTGACACTCATTAACCGCCTTGCAGTTGTAGAAACAGACTATTATTTCAGCAGAGCTGCAAAGAGGAGGTACTGGTTCAGTCAGAAGAACCATAAATGAACACTTCGTCAACACCTGACACATCAGCCAGATTCAATTACAAAGCAAACAAAAATCTATCAAACTCAGGGTGTTTCTGACTACTGTGTACTGCAGAAGCCCTCACTATATAAATCAAAAAGCTAACGGAAAGAAAATGGGAAGTTAAACACTAGTGTTTACAGAAAACCTACAAATTCATACCTCCATTTGGAATTCCGATCATCCCATCCTATGTCAGTGAAAGTAGGATCGGTGAAATGTTTAAATAATAGAGCACAAAAACCAAGCAGTACCAAGGAAAATCTAAGACAGGAAGTGAGACATTATAAGAGACTCTTTGAAAATTATTATTTTCCCTGATAAATTAGTCAGAAAGTATGTAGGGAAATGTAAAAATAAAAATAAAATAAATAATGATAGTGGTGATAGTTAAATAATAATAATAATAATGGTAATATTAGTGACGACATGCATGTCAAATACGCTCAAGATAATGAAAACACCAACAATAAGAAATCTAAATCATCAGTGATAATTCTACACAAGGAAGGAACCTCGGAAACCTAACGCAGAATACTTAACAAGGCAGGAATAAAAATGGCTGACATTCAAACCAACCACAAACTCAATAAGAAACAAGCTTTGTCGGTTAATGGATCAATTGTGTGGAGCTTTCAAAACAAAACAATTTAGTTTATCTAATACCCTGCTTGTGATGACTTTAGGTAGGTCAAAGTAGTGGAACACGGGCAGTCAGTTAAACTAGCCGAACAGAAAAACCTAGCAAAATCTAGATTCAAGTATTGGTTCGTAGGGATTTGGTTGATTGGTTACAGGATTTCATCATGAGCTGGCCCGAAGACATTGGCTAGCGGTTGCTCTATATCGTGAATTGGCAGAAGTTAGAATTCATGGGTCATTGGATTGGGTCCCAGTGGCTCAATGGTATACGAGTTCGCCTTGTAACCAGAAGGTCCTGGGTTCGAACCGTGGTGGTGGGTGTGTACTGATGAAGAGTCCCAAACTAGGACGAAACAGCTGTCCAGTACTCCCAGGTTTTCCAGTGACTCTCTAACCAATGCTTGCTCATGATGAAATCCTGTAAAAAAATCTAGATTGGTTTACCCGAATAAGATAAGAAATCCAGAGAATAGTTCAGCTATTCCACTCGCTACATGCAATTACACCCAACCATACAATAGGCTAGATAGGATAAGATGACAGTTTTAAAATCTAATATGACAGGGTGGAGGCAGGGAGAGATTGATAATAATAGCTTTGTTTATCGAATCAACTGCAAATACATGCAATAAGGATGATTCAACATCTGTCCACCCAGACATCTGAAGAATTCTACCACGCCAACGATGACAAATAGGAGAGAACAAAGAGAACTATAAAACTCAAGTTGTGAAGTCGTGTGATTGCAACTGATATGCTTATGAACAATAAATTTTGTTCAAAATATTGTCATCCAGTAAATAATACTGTTTCACTCATTGTGTGATACATCTAATAAACAAGCTAATATAAAACCTCTATAGATCCTATAATCAATGAAGTTACCGAGTTAGCCAAAAATCATCACAATATTACAATTCAATCGATTACTGTGGGTATGCTAAAAATAACCATTCATTAGAATTCTATTTTTATTGAATGGTAGATCCCTTCTAAAATGTACAATATGAAGGCATTCAGTATTCCAGCCCCCCCCCTTTACCTGAGGAAATAAACTTAAGTTAATCGTAGTTTAGTTGATTCAAGTAGTCACTAGATCGCATCCTTGTATACCTGATACGATTTCCAAAAAGACCTTCATATACGTCATTCATGTACACTTCAGATAGTCTAGTTAGCAGTTGGCTGCCTTATTATCAAAATGTCATTAAATCCATTTTTATTTGTTTGTTTAATTCAGTCAATTATTCTGGCGGGAAATTTCAAATTATGCTCTAATTATTAGTGAGACTATCTCGTCAAAGCATAGGACTAAATATCTGTTACAGATGTAAACAAAAGGTGATGATGACTGGAAGTGACCTTGACAACATTCAAACTAATGGCCTTAAGATTACCAGTCTGAATTAAGATTAAAATAAGAATTTAAACTTACTTGAATTAGGATCAATACCATTTCTCTTTCTAGCTGATGGACAAAAGTGAAGTGAAAGTGATTTTACAGGATTGACAATCTGTTTCACAGTTGAAGAGGCATTCAACTGTTCTGTAATATTAGCTAAAAATATTAATAATAATGAAAGTATATGCGGTTTATATAAATAAAGGTATAGAAATGCATTTAAGTTTTTTAGAGCTGTACTTTCGCCTGGAAGGAATTTCTATTAAGTAAAGTTTCCCATGAAGAAACTATGAAACTGAAACCTACGATTTGTATGAACGTGAACGATAAGCTACAACTGTTGGCCTCATCAGTGTGTTTCTACCAGTTCACCTGCTTGTGTGGAGCCATATATGTCGGCCCTATCCAGCGTTTGCTATCCAAACGTGCCATCGAACACTTACCCACAGTCATGGTTTTACAAAAGAGAAAAACGGTGCCCCGCCCCAGCTCTATCTTAGGACATCTGATAGATTCCGGACACCAAGCTACACCCAAACAAATACCTTCAAACTCATCTATAGAATACGAAGCAGTCTTCCTAAAAGTGTACCAATCAGACTTCTTCAAACTGCAGAAGCAATGGTGATTCACTTGCTAAGTCCTGAACTCTGCATACAGAAGAATTTCATTCGATGACTTCACCTGCAATAGACGTAATCTGTCTTAATATCCTGCAGGTAAATTCTATTTCTTTTTTTCTGTCTTTTCATTAGTATTATTTAGTCTTCTCAATTGTAACATTTTACATTTTCAACCTTCTTGTTTCCTACCCCTACGGGATTTAATTTCTACGCCTCACTACCACTGCTACTGACTTGACCAACGCTCAATTTATGTTACGTCATCCAATTTATTTGCTTCACTTTAGTCCTGATTTAAATGGCATTATTCTCTACTGCACCTCAACTTCGTCTCTAACTGTAATTACCTCTGTTGGTATCTAACTTACTAACTCAATCTTACTTTAGTTATTGTCTAATTAAGCTTGTTTCTATAATAGATCATTCTTGTATTACCTGATTAATTATCTAAACTTGACAAACCTCATTTACACACACACACACACACACCAATAATATATATATAAATGCTATTGTACAGCTATGTGAATGAATTCGCCGGCGAAAGGAGTCTCTTCACTGAACGCCTTCTCTTTTTCATATAACTCAATGAGGATTCTTAAGCTACTGAAAACTGCTTTAAAATGGGTATGGCAAAAGAGTACTGTTTAGGGACTATATGAAGTAAAGTAGAAACTTCACTGGTTCAATAATTTAATCAGGTTCATGATGAGAATATAAAGTTTTGCCAATTTAGGAATTATAGAATAGGCACTACAATCATTTTCAGTCAGTATTATTAGAAACAGTAATGTCATAAAAGAATTAGAATATAAGACTGAATTTTAACAGAGTTATTAAACAGTAAATGCTAAGTCCAAACACTGTACGGTCTTCTGGTGAGTACTTTTCATCATATTGAATAATCATCTCGGGTTTTTATAGGGTGCCACTTATTTACTTATGATCATATTTCAATCTTCAAAAATTAGTTTGTAGGGATTTTATTTGTTTCAAGTTAGACCACGGATCAATATCAGTTAGAAAACCAGTAAAAACCAACTGGGAGTACTGGATAGGTGTCTCGGCAGTACGCATTTACCAAGGTTCGAACGTTGGACCTTCCGGTTACAAGGTGAACTCGTAGACCATTCAGCCACTGAGAGCCGATTTTAATGACCAGCACAATAATTCCAACTTCTACCACTAACCAATGTCATAGGTGGGAACTCCATTCTCACCCCCCCCAACTGGATGGATCTCACTGGTCATGACTTCTCACTAGAACTGTAGGCAATTTCGTCCTGTATCCAGTTGCTAGCTTGTCGTTCAGTACTCCTTGGTTACTTTTAATGGTCCTCTAACTGATATCAATACATTTTAATCGTCAGTTGTTCAAGTATGAACACTTTTTCATCATTAGTGATTGATAAAGATCACAAGAGTTCTAAATTTTAAAATTTTTTAATTTCAAAAGAATACCGTAAGATGTACAAATTTTTAGACCAATGGGAACTTACCTGCATTGTTAATAGGAGTATGGCATTCACACAGGATGATTTGTAGACATATTGCTGCCAATAATAACTAGAAAAAAAGCAGAAAGTAAAATAGACAAATTAAACATAAGTCAGAGGGAGGCATATGTGCATTGGTGGCACAGTCGTAGAATGCTCGCCGACCAAGCCTCATGTGGTTCAGGATTCCATCTCAAGTCGGCGAACTCATTTACTTCCCTAACCCAATGATAGGACTGGTAAAGAGGGAAAGTTGGGCATGGGCTAACAAACTCAACCCGTAAAAACTAAACACCACTGCTACAGAAATTCAAGCTGGCTCTAGCTTGAAGCCACCATATGTTCCACCGTGAAGGTATAGGGAGAAAACGAAAAAGAGACACGTGGGATAAAACTACTTACCTTTACGCATGAACTAAGCATAACAACCATAAGTGGTAGTTTGTGAAGATTGACTAACACCTTATATACTAATCTACGCTACACAAAATAAGGATTCAATATTTGGTCATACTGTGCACAATCAATAATATATATGGGTTAAATTTCGAGTTCGTGTGAAAAGAAATA
Organism: Trichobilharzia regenti; assembly: GCA_944472135.2. Lineage (NCBI taxonomy): Eukaryota > Metazoa > Platyhelminthes > Trematoda > Strigeidida > Schistosomatidae > Trichobilharzia > Trichobilharzia regenti. The sequence continues at coordinate 36,269,817 of OX235264.1, read as the reverse complement.
ACTAATTAAATTGTGTATTACTTATTGATGAGTAAATAGATCGACTCCGGAAATAATTATTATTCGGTCACATTTCATTGTTCGAATGAAATGTAAATATTGATATCAACGAATAGGCTTATGATGCCAAATAGTTCAGAAATATAATTATATATTTTAATGAATTTTGAATATATATAAATATATATATATATATATATATTATCATTAATTCCTTGGGTCCCAAGCGGAACATCAACCTTCAGCGGTAGATCTATAATTCACTCAATTCTCTGCAATCCGTTTTATTTGGTTCGAAAATTGCGAAAAAGTTCTCCCTTCTGTGTCACCCACCAACACTCATCTCATCGCTTTGTATCGGGTTTCATTAGAAGGCCTGATGGGTGATGTCAATCAGCAGTGGGCAATAAAGCATAGGTTCTTCATTCACTGACCAGCAAAGTTCATTGCTGCTTAGCGTTTCCATCCAGCTATCTAATCTTCAGTGTCGAGAGAAGACACTTGTCGATGAAAATCTTCACTAGCCAGTTGAAAATGTTTGTCGCGATACGCATAAGGAGTCTGTGAAACTAAAATAGAAGTATTGGCTTTCCACTGGGGTTAAAAATTCATATTTTGTTGCTTTGTGTTGAGTGATTAAGATCTCCACACTGACATCATGGTAGTTCCTCTCTCAGTGTGGTGGTGGTTGTCGTCTGGGTAACCAGAGTAGATCATTGACTCCGTAGTTATCAGTTTGAATATTCTACTCCCATTCCTACCACTTCCTTCCATACTATGTCCTGTCATTTCTTTGGTAATCTGATTAGCTTTTCAAACTTTAAACATAGTGCGGATCTTCCATGTCCCCTTCTATATTTTTACCTTCATTTCAAGAAGATGCATCGGGTGACTAGCTTCCCGAAGGCTTTCATCAGCCCACTTCATTTCGTCTTTCCAATCCTAGGGGAAAATAAGTCATTTTTTGTATTTTTTTTTTCTCTGAGGTGAAGTTTCTGTAGCGACTGGGTTGATTTACCGGGATAGGGTCACTAGCCCTACTCCTAACCTTCCCACCTTTTCTGCAGGACAGGACATGCTAGAAGACTAGACAAGACTGATTTTGAGTGTTGCACAATCAAATATCCTGTTTTGATGAAAATCTTTTTTCTATTCCTTTGAGTTCCTAGTAGAACATAGGGCTTCAGCCTAGAGACTTGAAGCTTCTGTAGCAGCGGTGTTTATTTTTACGGGATGGGGTTGCTAGCCTCATGCCCAACTTTTCCTATTTGCTAGTCCTATCACTGGTTTAGGGAAGCAAATCTTGGACAGCCTAAGTGATCGGCGGGCATTCTACCACTGTGCCACCGACACACTCGACGACAATACTGAAAGATATTCTTGTGCTCACCTAGACAATATCTTACTGGTGCTGCCTATGTACTCAACTACGCTGGAGTAAGTCAGCTGATATTTGACACATAACCATGGATATTACGAACAATGAAATATTGTCTTTGGCATTTCTGTGATTAAGAGATAGAGTAAAGAAGGTAGGACGCAGAGATGCAACGAAGAATATTTTTCGAATCGCTTTTATCTTTATTTTCTTACTTATAACATGAGTGTTCGTTTGAATTGAAGAAGCTAAATCATCTTCTCCGCTTTCTTTTCAAGCTTATTGAAGCAAAGGCTTCAATTTCAGCGAACATCCATGTTACAAGTTGAATTAATCTCCTTGTTCTTAGGATTCATTCCATATCAACAGAGAAATATATCAAAGTGATGCATAGGGTAAGGCCGAGTAGTCGGTAGGGGTTCAGACTACAGCTTAAACTGTTTTTATTAGACAGATAAACAGTGAACTGTATATGCAGAAGAGGAGCCATACTCTTTCAAGAATTTCATTTGCCTATAGATACTGATAACATAGGGCCTGAACTAAACTCTGCTTAAAAGACAGCCGACTCTTTTTCCTGCTTTATCTGTCTCTCAAGTAGAAGAATATTTCACCAGTACAACAGCGACAGGTGCTAATTAATTGTCCTCTTCAAGCCAAGGCTGAGTACACACAAAAATATTACATGTAGTTAGATTCAAGCTGGAGTTTAAGCAAGATTTATTGCCAAATTATACGACAGTCTAATTATTAATCGTGATTAAAGCTTGTCTTCAAGACTTCTTTTCTAATTATCCCTTGTTATTAACGACGCATTCAACAGAATGTGTTCATCTTGCTTAACTAAAAGTGATGGACTTAGCACAGATTTAAAATGGCATATTGTATGTGTACTTGGATAGCGAGTAACCAGTTTCATGTGTCTAGTGATTTATTTCGTGTAGACTGAATTCTATCAGTGAGGTTTACGATGTGAGTGCCATGGTAGGTAGCTCACCATCACAGTCCACTCAAAATTTTTGTTATCTGACGGTTGCAAACAATCTTCAGAATACCACACACCTACCAGTAAGGCGTATCTGCGATCTTAGAGGAAATAATGTCCCCTCTGAGTTTCGAACCCGTGTCACACAGTGCTGTGGTCAGTGATGTTACCACTAGTCTATTATGGTACACAATCAGCCTTCCTGTAGGAATGAACTGGACCGTTTATCAGAAGGCAAGTGCCGAGCGTCAACAATCAGGAAACCTGGGTTGAAGGCTTCCTGCTGATTTCCTGCAACCAACTAATACCATTAATTCTGAGAAGAGGGAATGTTAATCCTAATTCAATCAATTCGAATTGAAACATAAAATATAAGTTCCATATTTTACTTTACTGAGTTTTCAAGCTAATATGTCTGTCTTTGAGTAGAAGTCAATTAAAACTAAATGAATGACTAAACACTACAGGGATCCACACAGTAGTGATTCAATTTAAGCTGTCAAATTTTAAAGATGGCCACCAACTGGATAGTGGAAAGGTGCTGAGACAACAATAGAAAAGCATAGGCCTAATGAAGCGAAAACTGAAATGAAGTCTAGAGGAACTCAGCATAATCTTGAAGATGACATGGAGTAAATACAACTGCGCTACTGAATTGATGATTTCATGTCAATACACAAAGAACTCACAACCTCTGATCCATGTGATTTTCAGGTTCTAAGCCAAACTATCTACACCTACTCACTTAAGTCAGATCAAAAGTCAGTGACTTCATGGAGTGACAGCCTGTCTTCACCTGGCTATTCCTTATTCTCCCTACTTCAGGAGACATTATGTATCCAGTAATATGGCGACCCAAGATGCGTAACCAGTGGAGTTCACTGGGTTGGAGGTGAGAACAAATACTCACTAACAATGAAAGTGACTGGTTGCAGTCGAGCTAATATTAAAAATCGGTAGAAGCTGAAATTTGTGGGTCACTGAGTAAGTCACAGGAATGTCTTAGATTAGAACCTCAGTAGGTGGGTCCATGATAGAAGACACATGTCCATAACTGGACAGTTGTCCAGTACTTCCAACTAGTTATCAACGTTTCTCTAACTGATATCAATCCGCCATCATAATTGATACAGATCAAATCTCTACAAACTGACTCTTGGAAACTGTTTTTGTCCCACTAAGATGCCTACTTCTCAAAAAATCTCTCGTTTTAACGTATTTTTTCCAGTTTTCTGTATTGATTTTGTTTATTTTGGCTTATTCCTTATCAAGCATAATATGTACGTAGTTGTCATTTTTAACGTGAGCAGCATATTTGAAGAAACTGCGACTGTTTTGAATCACAAGATGGAAATGTAGTCGTGACTATCTTTGACACCTTCACACGACTCAAACTTGTTTCATTTATTGTTTACAGATCCCATTGGCACTAATGTCGAACAGCTGACGACTGAACACATCTGAAGATAGGATCATTTCCACCTTTCTTTTAGAAAAACTCCAGTTAACACAATAAAATAAGAGTTCACAATAGTTAGTTGACAGATACCTGACTTAGAAATTTAAGCTAAAAGAGCTAAATCACAGCTATCTAAATTCAAATAACTGCAATCACTGAAATATAAGATCATAGAATAATAATAAAAACATTTCTAGAAAGCTTATTAACCCCTCCTAACCATATAAGAAATAATCCATGAAAGTGAATCATCTAAATTCACTATAATCTTCTGGTTCACTTACATTGGTGTTGTTTTATTTACTCAGAGCTGGAGTGTTTAATTTCTACGCTTTCATTGTCTGTCTAGACTCTAGATCGTCTACACAAACTACATGTATTCTCCAATACTCACTTTTATCTCAAGGCTATCAAGTATTCAAACTTTGTACTTTCAAATGACTGCCATTTTATCAAAAAGCCAACATTTCTGACGAAATTATCCGCATTGATTAATGAATATGTATGAATCGCTTGTTATGATTTTGATTATGTCTTTCCCACCAGAAAGGGATAGATAGAGATGCGTAGTATTATGCACACTAGTCTTCATGGCGTGCGTTGGTGGCACAGCAGTAGAATGCATGCTAATCACACAGGTGGTCCGAGGTTCGATTCTTGGCCAGTGATGCACTCCTTTACCGCGCTAAGCCAGTAATAAGACTAGTAAAGAGGAAAGGTTAGGTATGAGACTAATAATAATATATAATAATAGTATTAATAAAGCTTTATTTCAGACAGTATGCGAACACATGATACAACCCATCCCATAGAAATAAGTACCACTGCCATTGAAACTTCAAACCTCTCTAGCTTGAAGCCCTATGTCTCACTGGGAATGACGTGGGTGTATCTGTTTAATGTGTTCGTAAAATATGCATTATATTATTGTCTAGATTATATCTTTGACTATTATTGTGCTTGGAAAAGTTTTCCTACAGATAAAACGATGGAAAATGGGCATCTGATTATTTGTGCAGGGATCCGGTTCTGATTTAGCTGTAATATCTTTTTCTTATGCAGCTTAATCGAATACACAGTATAGTCTGTGTATGCCAACCATTGGTGCTCAGCGGTTGCACTGAAGTCATCGACCGAAGGGCAACGGCTGGCCTCTTCGCACATGTCAAGCTGATTACATATTTTCATTTGACCTATTTATATTTAGACAACAAAAACCTATGGTGTATAATACAGAACACCAGGGATCTGGTTCTACATACTCACTGCTATTTTATTATGAATAAAAAAATTCCATAAGTTTGTCAGGTCACCGTTAAGAGTTCGCTTGATATATTACTAAGACATAAAACATTTCACAGCACATAAGCATTCATTAGAAATGTAGATCCAAGAGTAGTGATTTTTTACACTTTAGTCGAATGACAAATTTTGTATATCTTTTGTTTTAATTAACACCACTTTTCGGTACATGGAAATATTCACTCGCTTTTTTGTTGGTACGTCTTCTTACTCTGAACAACTGCAATGAGCATAGAAGACTGTACTCGTACTGTACAGTTAAACTGCATAATTTAAACTGTGGAAGTTGAAGATAAACCTAAGTGCAAGTAATTGGAACTCTATTTGACATATTTTTCTGAATAATTGTAATATACTGTTTGTATATCGTTACCAATTTAACCTTCCTATTTTGATACTTTGGGGAACTCACGGAACCCTTCGAAGTGAAGACAGGAATAAAGCAAGCTGACTGTCTACTATCTCCAGTGATTTTCCCGATTGCGGTAGAATTAATAATGCGACAAACAGCAGAGGACAATGAGAAAATAGGCATAAAATGGGCCCACACAAAAACCTGGAGGATCTGAAATTCCCACAAACTGGAAGATATGCAAGTGAAAAGCAATACGTTGGCAGAAGAAGCATCAACGATAGGAAGGACTTCAGGTGAAAGTAAAGAAAACAGAGGTGATGAAGATTCCTGGCCAACAGAAACAACAACAGAAAGCAATCAGCCAGCATAAATGGCAGAAATCTGAAAGAAGCTACCTCCTTCACCTACTAACTACCTGAGAAGCACCGTTTCAACTACAGGCGGGCGGAACTGACGAGGATATCAAAGCAGAGAGAATCGGGAAAGCAAGGTAAGCTTTCATTACTCACAAGTCTGTGTGGAGATCAACAGCACTCAGCATGAAAAATAAGATCCGGATTTTCAACTCCAATATGTAATTAGTGATACTTACTATACGGATCAGAGACTTGGCGCGTCAAACTGCAGACCTTCATCAACAGCTATCTTCGCTCAATACTACTCAAGACTAGATGGCCAGAAAAGATCAGCAACAGGGATCTCTGGGAGAAAACCAACCCAGCAGGAACCAACTGTGCAAAAAATCTGCAGGAAGAAATGGAGGTGGACTAGCGGTACTCTGAGAAAACAAACCATCAAGCGAAATCACACGCCAGACCATTGCTCAAGTGGAACCCGAATGGGAAGTGGTGAGTTGGTCGTCAGTGCGAGGTTAACACAGAGGGGGTCATGTGAAGAGGATATAAAAGCATGTGGGCAGATGTGGAGCTGGGTGGAAACGTCGGCAGAGAACCAAACGCAGTGGAGACGTGTGGCTGAAGCTCTATGTTCCTTTAGGGGAATTAAAGGAAACAATAATATAATAATACATAATTTCAATACACTTATATATTAAGTGAGTTTAGTGTTTAGTCCACCACAGAAATATACTCATAATAATTGGATGCATTCCTCAATGCACGAACTTTTCGAAGACATTATTTTTCATCGATTGTATGAAAATGAGTACGGAAATGTCAATAAAAAGTAATGTAGTTTGATCATATCGGCTAGGTTAAGAATAACTGATATCTATAAAGTGGTAGTTTTTCCTTGTGACTATCGAATAATATGATATGAGAACTATTCGATCAAACATAGGACTTTCATCGATTTTATATTATTTAAAAAATAGTAAATGCACGTGAAATGGAAAGGATATTTATTGGAAATACACGTGAAAAGTGTGTGCTGGAAATAATCTCCCCAACTTTCGCCTCTTCCTAGGAATAATTCATTTGTGATGACAGCTAGATGCTAGCCAAATTGGTAGACAGAAATTCACGTCAATTTTTACGTCCCCAATATTGGTGAGAAAAATATGGACCAAGAGTGATGCAACAACCAACCACATCAGACTTTTGCGTAGGCTGATGCAGTTAACATATAGATGATCTGACATTCAAGAAACAGCCACAAAGAGATGAAAGATGAACTTTCAGTGAAAAACAACCAATCAGAAGACTGTGTTTGTTTGCTTGAATAAGCTATAATGATGTACATGAAAATCTATAAATATGTGTTGATTTCCTTAATAAACGAGCTGTTGCCTGGCCCTTTTCTTCTGTTACAATAGGACTCTATCCCATAGATAAAAAGAGAAGTAATTTTGAAGTCTATCTGTTTAGGCTAACTTGGCATACGAGAATATTAGCAACTTAATTGAATCAACATTCTACTCGCCCAAAATTAAGCTAACACGTATATACAGAAAAACAGCGATATGCTCATAGATAAGATGATGAAATGATTATTGAAGTCTAGGCATTTAAAGAATATAACGATGGATATTGACAAAATACGACGCTTATGTTATTTTATTTGGCTAAAAGTACACAGCTTATTGCTAAGCTATTGTGTTAGTTCCTCGATCATAGTCCAGTTAGTGGATTCATGTATTAAATAGTTTATGCATTATCTGTGTATGATGTTTTATTGCCATTGTTTTTTTATTCCTTTGGAACATAGGGCTTCAAGCTAGAGTCAACTTGAAGTTTAGGTAGGCAGTGGCGTTTATTTTTACGGGATGGAGTTGCTAGTCTCATGCCCAGTCCAACCTTCCCTCTCTACCAGTTTTGGTACTGGCTTAACGAAGCAAAGGAGTGCATTGGTGGCCGAGGATCGAACCTTTGACCACCTGTGTGGTTGGCGAGCATTCAACCGCTGTGCCACCGACGCTTACGGCATACTCTACGACCTTATTTCAAGGTGCTGAACATTAGTAATTTAGCCAAGCAAACATTTAACTGAATTTCGAGTACTTGAGCAACATGTGTGTCGTATATCTGTGGCAGAAAGAAAGTCAAAATACCAGCAGAATTCGGGCTCATAACAAATAACTCGAAATGTCAAGGTTTTAGCCATTAGGCTAGTTTTATAACGTTTCCAACCAACATGGTTTTACAAGGGAGTAAACCGATGTCCCCGCAGCTCCATCTTATAACATCTGGTAGAATCCGTACACCAGGCTACACCCAAAACAAACATCAGAGCCGTCTACAGAGTAAGAAGTAGTCTTCCTAAATGTGTACGAATCAGACTTCTTCAAACTATAGAAGCAATGACGATTCACTTGCTAAGTCCTGAACTCTGCATACAGAAGAAGTTCGTTCAATCACTACACTTGCAATGGACATAATCTGTCTTATTACCCGACAAGTAAATTCTACCCAATCTTTTTGTTTTGTTTGCATCTTCATTAGTATTATTTTTTCATCTCAATTGTAATATTTTACATTTTCAATCTTCCTGCTCTCTACCCCCACCGGATTTCATTTCTACACCTTACTACCACTGTTACTGACTTGACCAACGCTCAATTTCTAGTCATTTATGTTACATCATCCAATTTATTTGTTCAATTTCAGTTCTAATTTAAATAGCATTATTCTCTACCCCACCTTTACTTAGTCTCTACCTGTAATTACCTCTGTTGCTATCCCCACCTAAGTTGAGACATTTTAGTCAAGTATATTACGTCATCTAACTTACTAACTAACTCAACCTTACTTTAGTTGCTGTCCAGTTAACCTTGTTTCTATATTAGATCATTCTTGTATTACCTGATCAATTATCTAAACTTGACAAACCTCATTTACACACACACACACACACGAAAATTTATATATAAATGCGATTGTACAACTATGTGAATGAATTCGCCGACGAAAAGAGTCTCTTCGCTGAACGTCTTCTCTCTTTTTGATATAATGATTCAGTCGAAAATTTGTGGATGATTTATTGTAGAATATTACTAAACATTGACAAATAGACTCAAACTCATGGTAGAAGAAAACTGTAACGTGCGACCTACATTACTACATTACGACTACTGAAAGCCTCTTATTATGTTTCATACTTTTCTTACAGTAAGCAACGTTCTGCTTAGTTTACGTCGTAAATTTGTTTTTTTAGATAGTCTGTGAAGCTTAATCATGTGTACTTCAAAAACCAAATGCATCCAGACTGTTGTTGAAGTCTGCTTCGTCAGCTGGGGAAAACCTATTTTACAGTCTCATCCTATCGTGATCAATTTTCGAGAACACTTTATGACTTTCGTGAACACTTCTTATAATTTGTCCAAAATATTTTTCACTATACGTTTCATTTATTTCATAAATGGTCAACTGACTTCCTAATAAACTGAAAGTCCTAGGTTTGATCCCCGAAGGGTGAGTAGTTTCTCCTCTTCAATGGTCCCCCAAATGATATCGATTCACCAGCCAAATCCCTTCAGATCAACATATGAAAATATTTTATGAAACTGTTATGTACTCGTCGCTAAATTATTGTTATGGACTGGTCGAGAAACTAATAGTCCTGACGCAAGAAGGCGGAAATCAGAAGACCACTAGGTTTGCGATGATACTTCTATTTTCCAAACACAAGGAGAATGCAAAAGTGGTATCCCACCAAAGTGGTAAGTAAGTGTAAGTCACACAAATTGTGTATGCGAAATATATATATGAAAATGTTCCAGACAAAGTGTGTGAACAAATCATTTGACAGTCTTAACATGAATGGCTAATTATAATGAAGTATCGATCCATATATACATTGTGAAATATAGCAGGCATGTCAACAACCACCATATATGGATATATGTCACTAAGCAACGAACTGTCAACGAACACTCATATTATATATAATATAAATGGAATATACATTGTTAAAGGAGACAAGTTCATACAGGTGAAATGGTCACAGACTAAGCGAGCAAACAGAAAGAGAGACCAACATACACACACATAATTATATATATATATATATATATATATATATATGTGGATACATATCAGAAACCTAACCTGTGTGGTCAGCATACTAAGTAAAATAGTTGTGGTATGGTGATCGATATCCAGTCTGAAAATAAACCAATTAGATTTCGCCTACGTAAAAAAATAGGCACCCACTATTTTATTTATCATGATTACAGACTGAGCGACATATTTTTGGTGTGTTTTTTTTGAATTATATGTTATTGCATAAATATGGCGTTACTTTCCATCTCACCTTTGATGTGTGAGTTGAGAGATCGGTTGGCCGTTGTATGCCTTGTCGGTGTAATGACGTGATACTCGTGATTACCGCATCTGTCACCAGCTTGGCATACCTATTTCAACTCAAAATTTTGTAAATTTTGATAGATTGATTTCTGTATCGTTCAGATTAGATGGAAGATCATGAACTTTACACCCAAACTAGGATGAAACATCTGTCCAGTATTCCCTGCTGATTTTCAACGGTTGTTCTCTAACTGATATCAATCCGTGGTCTAACTTGAAACACACAAAATCCCTATAAAAACCAAACTCTTGAAAATTAATCTGATGCTGGCTAGTGACTGGCTATAGAACAAAGTTTCCTGGAGTTCTAGTGATAAGTCATGATCATTGAAGTCCATTCATCAGTAGGCAGTAAAGATGGGATCGTGCTAAAATTACGAATTGGTAGAAGTTGGAATTTATATTGTGATCACTGGATCGGGTCCCAGGGACTCAGTTGGTATACGAGTTAGCTTGACTTGTAACCGGAAGGTTCGACATTCGAAACCTAGTGGGTGGGCGCGTACTGCCGATGAGTCTCAAATTAGGCTGACGAAATACATATCCAGTACTCCCTGATTTTCAGTGGTTCTCCGAATCTCTGGTCAAATTCGAAAAATAAGAAAGCAGTTTCTGATTTGTCCAGTACTGGCTTAGTAATTCAGTATCTTTCCACATATCCATTTACTAATTTGTCCTGAAATTTCTCTTTCGGATTTTCTTTGAATTCACCTCTTTACCAAATTATTTTAAGTCACATATATATATATATATATATATAGAATTTCGGTCAACATATATACAAAAATTTAAAGCAATTAGTTCGCTTTGTGAAATTCGACAACACAATATGAAGACGTAGTTTATCTGAAATGCATAATGTATCGGCAGAACACATTTCGAACACATTCTGATCACACACGCACTTGTCATACACAGTTTTCATATAAGGCAAGAAAGCATGAATAATTACAATACAGGTCAGATTGTGTACAGGTCAAGGTCACAAATAATGGGTAGGGAGACGCAAAGGTGTGGGTAAGAAAGATAAAGAGAGAAAAAAAAAGCATATTATAGAGACGGGTCATAAGGTTGATTTTAACAATGCCTTTAAGCCGATATATAAGACAAGGTTGGGTCACATACTTAAATTCACTGAAGCCCTAGCCATTAAAAGACTTAAGCCTGTCTTATGCGTCTAAAAGTTATTTGTTATCATCCTAAACCTGCCTTGATAATCCAATTTAGAACCAAGGTCCAGTTTACTTCATAATATTTTCAAACCCCTTATTTGCCTTTTTTTCCTCTTTTTATCCTTTTTACCCACACCTTTTGCGTCTCCCTACCCATTATTTGTGATCTTGACCAGCACACAATCTGACCTGTATTGTAATTATTCATGCCTCTTTTGCCTTCTATGAATACTGTGTATGACAAGTACGTGTGTGATCAGAATGTCCGAAATGTGTTCCGCCAATACATTACACGTTTCAGATAAACTACGTCTTCTTATTGAGTTGTTAACATATTCTCATTTGTTGTTCTGTGGCATTTGCTACTGACAATATTTATCAGTAGTATGTAGATGCAGATACGTGTAAGGTGAGCGAAAATGAAATCACTATTTTAAGTCAGTTGCTGCAGAGGAGGCGCAAGCGTCTGTTTGTCAAACCTGGAGTTAGTTTACGATGTAGACATGATTTAAACTCGTTAAACAACGTTTCATCTCATTGGTTAACCTTAAGTCAAACATCAACCAATCAGAACAAACTATTGATCTCTCACCTAACTGAATTTTAATGTGGATAAAAGTAGATATGATGTATTTTTCCTTAATAATAAAAACGTCAATTACTAAATCTCTCATCTACTGCCGTTACAGTTCCATCGTTAACTAATTCATTGTCCCATCATCTTTCTCTATCTCTCTAATCTTAGTCACTCGTCTCTGAATCAGATTTGCTATGTGATTTAGACATCTAATCACTTTTCTTTAGCGTTGCTGCCACATATAGGACCCAGCATAAAATAAGTATATCATCCTTTCTCACGAATATCTTGTGATGGAGTCACTATATTAATCCATCATTTCTCACGTATAATATGATTTATCATGTGATCAATTCATCCGCTTTCGTCTCACCTTGGCCTATTTTCGGATCGCCAACTAATCAGAATAGCTATTGCTAACCGTTAAGAGCAATCCGTTCGCACGGTTGTGAGCCGACTTTATTATAATAAATTAAACACATAAATGTGTTTTGTTTCCTAATTAATGTACAATACAATAATACAATATCTTGCAGTCACAGGCCAGCCAGCCTTTGGCTTTTGATATATGCTTGGCTCAGTGAATCGGAAGGTACAACGGACAAATAGACGTGTCAGCATACCAATAGAGTTCATTACCGTTATAGCAGTTAACAAGCGCAGACATAACAAAGTAGCGACTGGGTTCATTCAGTTTAGCTATAACACTATCCGATATCCTATCAACACATTTACCAATAATTTAGTAGTATGATTTGTCACCCTGAATAGAATTCGTAGTGTAGCGTGTGCTACTGAAAAAATGTTTAAGTAGTATATGCATACAGCTATAAATAAGTATATCATCTGCAAGAATAGACAATAGAGAAGAGATGGATTTAAGAGAAGAAATGTATGATACTTATGAAACACTGTGGGAAAACATGAAAGGAAAACAAAGTGGCACAATACGAAGGCTATGTACGAATTGTAATTCTAATATATGATAGACGTATTTCGTTAATATCGAGTTTCCAACAAAATAATCCCATCACCAAATACCGATTAAATTATTGTTCAGCAAACGAAAGAATTTTATTCAGTGAACTTATTTTCGAGAGCTCCATAGTAATGGTGCGAATAATCATTATTTTTCACTTCTATCTCACTTTGTATATTTTTATGCTTGAGACAACATAATTCCCACTTGTCTCTGCAGCATCGATAGCTTCTGTAGTCGGTAGGGTGATAAAATTTCACATATATATGTACCAATATATGCGAACATATAAAAATGAGATCAAAGTAGTGTCCATTAATTTTAAAGAAATATGAGTTTATTTATTATTATTATTACTGTTATTATTATTATTGTTCTCATGGGTTCCGAGTTAAACACGCGCATTCAACAGGATATCACCACTCTGTCCTGTCCTCTTCAGCTGACCCCAAGATTGCCCGTAAGCTCTCATTTCATCCCCCATGACACCCTCCAACCCACACTTACCTCGTAGTTCTACATCCGGGTTCCATCTGAGCGATGATCTTCAGCGCGATGGCATGCAATGCTCTGTTCAGTGTGTGTGTCCAAACCATCTTCGTTTCTTTCAGGATATTTGTGATACAGTAGGATTTCGGTTGGTTTGTTCCCATAATTTCTTGTCAGTGATTCTTTCTGGCCATTTGATCCTCAATATAAAGCGAAGGCAACTGTTGCCGAAAGTCTGCACTAGCCTGTTTTGAATGGGTTCCGTGACGCGCGGTGCAGGAAGAAGTGACTGACTTGACATTGGTATTGAAAATCCTAAACTTCTTGTTTACGCTGCTGAGTGGAGAAGTTTTCCAAAGTGATTTCAGATTGATGAAGGCGTATCTTGCCTTTCCGATTCTCACTGCCTTTATGCATCTTCATCCGTTCCAACTGTCAGCCATTGAAACGATGCTTCCTACATAAGTGAAGGAAGTAATCTCTTTCAAATTTCTCCCTCTGACGGTGATTCATGCCGGTTGTTGTTGGTTGGTTGGTTGGTTATCTTCATCTCCTCTGTCTTTCCTGTCTTCCCCTTCTATCAGATTATTGGTTTTCCCCTTAAAACCTTCGAGTCACTGTAAAGTTGTAGATCACCTGACACGTGACACTGTCATGTAACTGTTGGCTGAGTCTGTGGAGGCCGGAAAAATATTAAATTATACGTTCCTTGTAAAAACACAGTAAAACACAATGAATTAATAATCGCATCCATCTTGTTCATCGCGCCCTACGGCCGACACAACTTCCCTTCTCCAGTTTTTGCTTCCCATTACTCCCAATCATCTCTAACCGCTACCTAATCTGTATGTCCAAATTTTGGATCTTCCGTTGCAATCTCCGCTTCTCTTTGCAAGTATCTCTCTGGCTGCTGACATGCCCCTACGTGGAGTGAACAATAACAGATCAAAAAGACTACATCATAACTTCAACTCCGTACGTCTTTATTTGTGTATTTTTGGATGATAATAATAACTCACCAAATAACTGTATGTTATATATATATACGATTGTGCAGCTTTGAAAGTGAGAATTTTCTTCGCTGAATTCTTTGTTTTTATGTCTCATTGAGGATTATTAATTCAACACATATATGTGTATATTCATTTACATAGATCTATATACATACCTTAACGCAAGTTTGTACTTGTTTTATTACTTGCCTTCGCATATAAACGACTTTAGCCGGTTAGTCCACTACAGGTCAATAAAGATTTGGGGTGTACCATAGTCTTTTGGTTTAGCAGAGTAATACTGGTGCAGTGAGCAATGAAGGGAGGTGAAATCGATGATGAAGTGGTAAAACGATTGTAACCTAAGTCTAGCAGCTAGAGCAAGGCGCTGTAAGCAGGTAAGCTGAGTGCCGGAGATTCAGATTTAACAGAAATTCAGGTTTTCGTTTCACTTTTACATGAATAGACTATTTTTTTGTATATGTAAATTATGAAATGTCAAATCCTTTTCAGTGGACAGTAGTTAAGACAATGGCACTTGAAATGATTTGGTTTGAGGGTAGGGAAGTTCTGGAAGCTAAATTCAACTTATTGACTAAATTCTGGAAAATAGATGGGATTGATCAGCTTTTAATGCCTTTAACTTAGTTGGTACTACCTAAATACATAGCTCCACAAGAGCAGGTGGATTGATAAATGTACAATTAAGTAACTAATCCTCTCAGCTTATCTTTCATAATGAGACGTATTAGAGGGCAACTGTTATATTTTATTCGCATAATTCATGATCTTTTCATGAAAGAATATTTCTAGATGATATTTTTAGAATCCTTATAGTAATACCCTCTTAAATTCAAGAATAATGCCCACTTCCAAACAATGATGTTTCCTATTCCTCTTCGTAAAATTTTCAGAATCACAGCCTCTAACAACTGTCTCCTTTCTCTCTGCATTTCGCGAAACAAATCTCATTGTACTGTATATCTGTATTGCTTCAGTTATGCTAAAAGAACTTTGTAACCAATATTTCAGATATGAAATTATGGAACTTGCTAGGAAGACAATGGTAAAACATCGTTTAGAAGATGCCTTCAAATTTATGAGTTCGATAAGTGAGGTAAACGTAACCGGCATGGTCATCGTTTCGTTAGATCTCGTCTTTCTGTTCACTAACATTCGTCTCGCAGAAATGGATTGCTATTTATGTAAATTCAGTGATTCAAATAATTTAAATAATGTAATACCTAGTAAGTATATTAAAGTAGTTAATAGTAGGATGCACACTCAGTGTCCGATTCCTATTTAATGGGGGATAACATCCAAAGAAGGCCAGAGTAGCCATGAGGTCTGTAATTGGTTCATTACTTACTGACTGTTTCATAGGACACCTCGAATCGAATACCCTACAACCAAGTGTAAATCATTGGTTGGAGGATTTCATCATGCGCTGACATCGGTTAGAGAACTATTGGTAAACCACACCAGGAAGTACTGGACAACTGTCTCGCCAGCTTAGTTTAGGACACTTCATCAATACACAGTTACCGGGGTTCGGACCCAGGACCTTCTGGTTACAAGGCGAGCTCTTAGTCCATTAAGTCACTGGGAGCCAATCCAATGACCAACGTATGAATTCTTACCTCTTCCAATTCATGACACAGCGCGACCACTTTGCAATGCTTTCTTCGAGCAGTTACTGCCTCACCTTTAATCTCCTGTAGCCTACTGGTCATGGCTTCCCACTAGAACCCCAGGTTAACTGCCTGAATAAGGACAGTCGCTAATGAGCATCAGATTAATTTTCAAGTATTGGTATTGGTTCGGATCCCAGTGGCTTAATGGTCTACGACCTCTCTGGCCTTGTAACCAGAAGGTCCTGAGTTCGAACCCTGATGGGAGCCCACTGATGAAGAGCCCTAAACTAGGCTGAAGAAACAGCTGTCCAGTACTCCCTATGGCTGTTTTTCCAGTGGTTCTCTAACTGATGTCAGCTCATGATGAAATCCTCCATGCAATCAAACAAAAATCCCTAGAAAAACCAATACTTGAAAACGGGTAATTTTATTTAGCAACGAAACCATTAGACCAATCAGATACTTGTAAACTTTGTCCTCGAAAAAAGTATTACGTAATGTAATGTGTAACCTAGAAGAGATGACTAACTGGAAGTTAGAAAAGAGGCAGAAGTTGGCATGACGTAATAAGTGTGAGATATCACTATTCAATAAGCTCGTGTCGAATGGACAAGAACTAGTGGAAAGACGATAAATAGCAACAGCTCCGTCCTCGAACACCTTGTCATCTCCAGACGTCGAGCACCCCCTCCCATGAATGCTTTACAGTGCTGCACAAAATCCTTTGATTTTAATAATTTAATAATTTATTTTACTTTATTCCAAAAACAGTACTTATAATACAGAATGGAATTCTCAGCATTTGTCACAATGTTGCATCTGATTTACTTAAAATATAAATAAAATTAAAAATTAAAGCAAAAGTATTCAGAGGAATTTGTCCACGCTTACGATATAAAGTTAAAAATATTCTAAGGACGAATTGAGACCATTAAATAATAATCATAATAATAATAACAGTGAGTTTGTTTCAAACAGTATTGTCGATTCAGTTTGGAAATTTTAGCATGTTACTATAGAGTACTGAATCTAATATTCTGTTGATATAGTATAGTGAAGGGAAATACAAAATTAACAATTATAACGCAGCTTAAACGATGTTCATAATTATGAAAAATAAAAAATAAAAACAAAAAATTGATAGGATTATAAATATAAGAAATACAATAACAATTAAGTTTGGTACTGTAAGGGTGGGAGAAATGGTTTATTTAGTAGTGCAAAGAAGGTTAGTTAGTTCATGCCTGACACCATTTTCATCACATAAAGTACGTGCAGCCAAATATGGTATAGTGGAATTTTATACTTAGACGTACGTGCGTAAATTCTTCTAAAAAGACTCCTTGTTTTACCTGAGGAGACACAAGGTTGGAGCTGCGGGTAGAGTGGGTGCTCACAGTCTGACAATATTCCTTTAGCAAATTTGTTGCGTGACATCAAGTGCCTCTCAGTGACACTGTCAACGATATAGCCCAATGGGATACCACTCGTCCTAATGACAGTCTTCAGAGTTCTACGGAGTATGACATAGTCTTTTTTAAGCAATCCAGGAAAGAATAAGGGTGAACAGTAAAGAAGAATAGGTAAAATACGCGAGTTGACAAACTGTAAGAGGAGTGGTTGGGTTATGCCTGAGTGCCTTAACTTCTTAATGTAAAAAGTCAGATGAAATATTCTTTTAGAAATCGCTAAGACATGGGAAGGCCAGGATAGGTCAGAAGAAAGAATTAATCCAAGATACTTAACTTCAGACTTGGTTTCTATATCAGTGTTATCAATTTTGCAATGGTCATAGGAACCAACAGCTTCATTTAACTTTCGTTTCCATCGGAAAGTGAAATCAACAGTCTGGCATTTGGAAGGATTTAGTTTAAGGCCGTTACACGAAACCCATTTACTAATTCCTGATGGAAAGCTGTTCATCTTAGCACAGTAAAACTGGGAGTTAACAGACGTTGAAATAGTTAGATCATCGGCATATTAAACAAAGTTCATTTCATCAGAGTGAGGCAAATCAAGCAAAAAGAAAAAAAATAGAAAAGGAGAAAGGACAGCACCTTGAGGGACACCAGCCTCAGTAAGCAATGAAGTGGACGACTTCCCTGACACACAGTGTACTGCTTACTTCCTGGGAAATAAGAATGCAGTCATTTGACAACCCAACAGTCAGTCTGAGTTTCAGCCAGCTTGTTTAATAAAATGTCCTTAGGTACTAAATCAAAAGCAGATGTGTAATCTAGGAAGGTGCAGCACACAAATTTAGCCCCCTTATCTAAACTGGAGACAGACAATGTTATGATGCAAGACCGCAGCTGCATCTAAAGCGCTTCTACTATGTTTGTAGGCGAATTGTTTGGGGTCGTTAAACGCTGTAAGTGAAGGTTCAAGATTAAGCAAGGCAAAGTTTTCCATAGTTTTTAGAAAAGGCGAGGTAATAGCGATAGGTCTAAATTTAATACATTTTCCAGTAGATGACTTAGGTATAGGTACAATTTTAATGTCCTTCCAAACGGTTGGTACGACATTTCTGGAAAAAGATTCATTAAATATTTCCAGGAGAGGATAACACAGGATATCCGCACATTTTTTAACAACAACGCTAGGCAAACCATCTGGTCCTAGGCTACAAGAAGGGTTCATCGACTGGAGACATTTTAGAAGGTGATTTGTATTGAAACCAGGGAATCAGCTTTCATTAACCCTTGTTACACTAGAAAGCTTGGCATTTGTGGGAGAATGTATGAAAGACTTGTTTAGTGTGCACACATCAAATGAATAAGGAATACTGTTTATCTGCTTACCACCAGTAATTTCTTTGAAAAGATTCCATATATTATAGGCGATTTTACAGGATATAAACTTCTGGTTATAAATTGAATTCAACCACTGCATTTCACATTTGGTTAGGATGTTAATTCTTTTCACACCAATGTTACCCTTCATCTTATATAACTTTTCCTTTTCCCTGAGAAGCTTTTTAAGTTGAGGGGAGGAGAAACGGTTAAATCTGATGAAGAGAGTTTCTCTAGGACAACAGGTGTCAAGACAAAATTTGAGGAAATTAGTATCGTGCAAAAGGATTTCGCACACACCATCTGTATATAGCTAAAGCATTAGCTAATCGAGATCTGAAACCGGACATCTGCATTCAAAAGTATTAGAAACATTCACGCAGCCTATCGTGGCCAGGGTACAGTTCTTACTGTAATTCTGCTTGTTTTTATTGTTTAAGTTTATTATTATTATTTTATCATTATTATTCCCATCATCCACATTTTATTATCACTCTATTACTGTTTATTAATAACATCGTTTTTTCATACAGATTTTATACAAAAAACACTTTATCACCTTTCCACTAGTTTCTGTTCATTCGACACGAGCTTATTGACTAGTCATTATCTCACACTTATTACGTCGTGCCAACCTCTGCCTCTTTTCTAACTTCCAGTTAGTCATCCCTTCTAGGTTACACCTTACATTACGTAATACATTTTTCGAGGACAAAGTTTACAAGTATCTGATTGGTCTAATGATTTCGCTGTTAAACATAGTCACGATTGTACAGCAGCTATTGAAAATGAATCGTCAAAAAGCGAAAATTTCTTCGCTATTTACGTCTTTTTCTTACAACTCATCTTCTTGAACTGTAGTCAAGATTTGACAGAATAGTTCTATAATATTTGGGCGCCGAGTGAGAAGTAGACATTTGTAAAAAAATTATATTTGTAAAATGTCAGCGATATTGAAATGAGTAATTCCAACGTTTCGTTCGGAAATCTGGTCCGAACTTCTTCTTGAGGAAAATTAATCGAAATTAACATAACAGGTTTATATATAAGAGGAACATCTTTTGTTTTTAAAAACTTTGTCCAATCATGATTCATAAAAGAAATATTAGCAAGTATAATAAACAAAATTGTACGAGTTGTGATCAAAATTTGATCTCAGACTTACAAATACCGATCTACCTTTGTTAAACACTTTAAACGCTGTGTGTGTGTGTGTGTGTGCGGATAAACAGTTGTAAAACAATGTCTTAACGTCTCCATAAGTAGATATAGACAGTCGGGAAACTTCGACCAAGTATTATTAGTTAGTGATACATATCCATTCTTATTTATTAATCAGGATTTCCTATGCGTCATCTAACATCACACCTTCATGTCTGTTCTAACTGTTAGTATCTAGAATTTTATTAGCTGTCCAGTCACCTGACGACTTCAGTAGGTCGAATAAAGCACCTGAATTTTCAGAAAGAAGACAAAGTAATAAGTTTGACAGGGTGCTTCAACTAAACTCTAATCCTAAACACCATAATTTTGAAAATACGTCTAATCATAAAATTCTAGATACTAACAGTTAGAACAGACATGAAGGTGTGATGTTAGATGACGCATAGGAAATCCTGATTAATAAATAAGAATGGATATGTATCACTAACTAATAATACTTGGTCGAAGTTTCCCGACTGTCTATATCTACTTATGGAGACGTTAAGACATTGTTTTACAACTGTTTATCCGCACACACACACACACACACAGCGTTTAAAGTGTTTAACAAAGGTAGATCGATATTTGTAAGTCTGAGATCAAATTTTGATCACAACTCGTACAATTTTGTTTATTATACTTGCTAATATTTCTTTTATGAATCATGATTGGACAAAGTTTTTAAAAACAAAAGATGTTCCTCTTATATATAAACCTGTTATGTTAATTTCGATTAATTTTCCTCAAGAAGAAGTTCGGACCAGATTTCCGAACGAAACGTTGGAATTACTCATTTCAATATCGCTGACATTTTACAAATATAATTTTTTTCACAAACTCATCTTCTTGATGAAAATCTTCTCAGTGAAGAAAATGAATTAGCCGGAAACAGCCTCTTTTTCTTGGTTAATAGTCTTCTTTTGAAAAGTCGAAATTCCAATTCACTTAGATTCCTCACACAGTTCACCGATGATACCTCTTATCGAAGTAGACTTGGTAAAAGAGTTTTTAAGCAGGCAGTTGATAAGACAGAGCTGCTGTACACAGACCTTTTGAAATTTTCACAGTCCAGATACCATGCCTACAGTGAAGCTTGTTAGATAGGTAACTTAGAGCTTCGTAGAGTATCAGCAAATTGTCAGCAAACTATATAAATAAAACAAAACTGTTTGCTTTAATTTAATAGTTTTATTTCGAAAACTACTGTTCTTTTATGCGGAACTGATTATTTTTCCCATTCACGCGTGACTACTGATTAAAGGAGACGTAGTATACACCAATCCGTGGTAAAACTTGAGACAAATCAAATCTCCATAAACTATCCCTTGAAAATTAATCTGATGAACACTAGTGACTAACTATAAGATGACGCCACCTGCAGTCCTAGTGAGAATTCGTACGTGTGTCTTTTATAGAGTTCTATTCTCCAGCAGAAAATGCTATCGAATGGTGCGCTTGCCAATCTGAATAGGATTCGTTTGAAGTGATATTGCTTCTGACCAACGGTAAAGGCTGTTTCGCTTGTCATTTCCTTCTATTAGTAACTGTCAATAGCATGATCGTAAATCAAACACGGTAAACAAATTACTTCCTACAGAAAATCTAGTGTTTCTGTCACTGTTGGCATGGTACATCCCTTTAGTGCGTCGGTGGCACTAGTGTTAGGACTGTCGCCGGTCATGCAAATGGTCCGGAGTTCGATCCTCTGCCAACGCACACCTGATATCTATGGTCGGCCTGCAAAATTTGGGCTACCGATATCACATGCTGAAAATTCCATACCTGTACCAAAAATACAGTGTGGAATCAAGCTGTAATCAAAAAAAGTTCAGTTTTCTGCTCACTTCTCTAAAATCGACATAAAATCCATACTTCTCATTAGGTTTTTCACCTACACGACTAGAAAACTGTAGAGACTATTGGATTCTCCGATTATTCCCCAACTTAACCTTTTGTTGACTTATCTTTTTAAGTCTTCCTTTCAGTGTACTGTCAGTCATCGTGTTGTAGAGGTAATTTTTCGCCAGTCGTTCATTGGGAGTTCTAGCTTTGCGTCATCACAGGAACCATAGGTTTCTGTGAATACCCTGGAATATTCCGCCATCGGTTAGCTGGTATTCAATACTTCTTTTTGATCGATAATTACTGATGTTATTTCTGCTTCAGGTAGTGCACAGTCTTCATGTATCTTAAACTGCCAGTACTTAATATTCACTTTTCTATTCCTCATATCGATCACCACTTCTACTTCTCTTGTGAAGTCCGTTCTCTGTATTGTCCAGAGTAAATCCCGTTTTTCATGAAACATGTAGGGTATTTTACATGCATCTGTTTATACAAAACATTCTGAAACACTGAGAATCTGTGATACATACACACACCCCACCACCCTAATATGCAAAATGCTAATGCGCACAAAATTATGTCCTTTCACTGGTCTTTACTTATCAAAGCAACTGCTGACTCAATGTCAATAGAACAAACTAGCTTTTGTCCATTTACGCATGTTCTCCCACATACAACTCCACTTTTTTTTCATATCCGAAACTCCAGAATCAATTGTAAATAAAGAAAGGGAATTATATTCTTTAAAACGTCTGAGTTTGTCTACTGGGCAGTTTCTCTATCAGAATTCTTTTCTTTCACAAATGAAACATTAGTGTTATGTACTTGTCGCCAAATCATTATTATGTACTGGTCGAGAATTTAATAGTCCTGACTCAAGAAAGACGGAAATCAGAAGACCACTAGGTTTGCAATGATACTTCTATTTTCTAAACACAAGGAGAATCCAAGTCACACAAGAGTGTGAGAGCAAAAATATATATGAATGTCCAAACAAATGAGTTAACAAATCAATGGACAGTCTTAACATGATTGGCTAATTATAATGGAGTATCGATCCATATATACATAGCAAAATATAGCAGACATGTCAACAAACACACAATTTATATGGATACATGTCACCAAGATCAGACTGTCAACAAACACATATTATATATAATATAAGGGGAATATACATTGTTAAAGGAGACAGGTTCATCAAAGTGAAATGGTCACAGACTAAGAGAGCAACAGAAAGAGAGACCATCATACACACACATGTATATATATGTATATATATAATGGATGCATATCAATTAGTCAGTCTGTATTGCTGTTGTTCGAAATGACGACATTCACTGACTGATGTGACTGATGTGGTTTTCGCCAGTTCGTCTATGTCTTCTGGTAGGTCTACATTTACTGACTTCAAGTGAAAGGTAGGGGTGCATTAAATAAGCTTGGAGATAAAAGCTCCGCTTTTGAATCTCGATCTAATGTCGGTGAATTGGTAGAAGTTAGAATTCATAGGCTGGTCATTAGGAGTTGAATCCCAGTGGCTGAATGATATACGACCTTCTTCTTTAGGGAAATTAGTCGAAATAACAGAGGTTTATATATAAAAACTTTCTCCAATCTCATAAGTCATGAAACAGGCATTAACACGTATAATAAACGAAATTGTATGACTTGTGATTAAAATATGACCTTAGACTTTCAAATATTAGTATATTAGACCACTAGGGTGCAGCGGGTCGGGTGTGAGGACAAGTACTCGCCGAAGACATTGGCTAGGGGTCGCGCTATATCGTGAATCGGCAGAAGTTAGAATACACGGGATGGCCATTGGATCGGGTCCCAGTGGCTTAATGGTATACGAGCTCGCTAGCCTTACAACCAGGAGGTCCTGGGTTCGAACCCCGGGGGCTGAGTACTGCTGAATCAGAGTCCCAAACTAGGACGAAACAGCTGTCCAGTACTCTCAGGTAGTTTTCCAATGGTTCTCTAACTAATGTCAGCTCATGATGAAATCCTGACACCAACCAAATCCCAACAAACCAACACTTAAATAGTTTACTTTTGTTAAACAGTTTAAACAGAGTGTACTTTTTATCAGATCACATTCGACTAAAAGTTCATGGTCGTAGATAACTGATTGTAAGTCTTGTTGAGAATTGTTCAAACTATCTCATGAGTTCAGATCAGACGTGTTTATGCTTGTTACTTAGTCCCATGTGGTTTACATATGTCAAATTGGTTTATATGACTTTACGAAGGTTCTTTGTATTTTACGAATCCCAGTGGGTGCATACTGCCGATGATTCCCAAACTAGGATGAAACAGCAGCTGTCCAGTATTCCCTGG
The DNA here is from genome assembly GCA_944472135.2 of Trichobilharzia regenti. Lineage (NCBI taxonomy): Eukaryota > Metazoa > Platyhelminthes > Trematoda > Strigeidida > Schistosomatidae > Trichobilharzia > Trichobilharzia regenti. The sequence continues at coordinate 36,245,546 of OX235264.1, read as the reverse complement.
TTTTCAATGCTTCTCTAACTGATATCAATCCGTGATCAACTCGTAAAAACATAACAAACCCTTACAAACCAAACTATAGAAAAGTTCTTTGTATTTCAAGATTATTCTCATATCCAGATGTTTTCAAATGTATTAATTCTGCCAAAATAATACCACTTTATATGTAAATACTTTACCTCGATGAATATTATACATCAAGACTTGGTTTGTAAGGAATAGATTTGCTTTGACGAGTTGATCACGGATTGATATCAGTTACAGAATCACTGAAAACCAACAGGTAGCCCTGGACAGCCAGACGTTCCATCCTAATTTGGGAATCATCGGCAGTACGCAACCACTCCCAGCGTTCGAACCCAGAACCTTCCGGCAACCTAGTATACCATTCAGCCACCACTGAGATCCGACTCCTCAGTGATCAGCCAGCTCATGAATTCTAACTTCTACCAATTCGTGCTGAGTTTAGCGCGACTGGCACAAACCAATGTCATCGGTGGGAAATCCATCCTCGCATTTGACTGGTTGGACCTCACTGGTCACGATTTCTCACTAGAACTCCAAGAAACTCCGTCCTGTAGCAAGTCATTAGCGAGCATTATACATAGCTCTAATTCAAGGTTAGTTATTGAAGTTGATGGAAGCACTTCTGAGGATTAATCACATACCTCCTAAACTATGTGTGTATAGGAAACGACAGACTTCAACCTTCGCCTACCATGAACTGACTACTTGAACTATTGAAACATGATTGGTCATTAGTATGTACTTTTGTTTTTTATTTAACTGAGTAATTGTCATGATCTTTATTTTATTCCTGTTAACCATTTTAGTTGTAAAGCGGTTGTAAAGAGACTACGAAATGATATAATCTCGCGAAATTTGTCTTCTAAATGCTTTATTCAAGATTATCATTTATCTGTCGCTTATTGATCGTATATTTGTTCAAATCGATACTTATTTGTTGTTACAACCTTCATGTATATGTATGTACTTAACCTTAAAAAGAAAACTGTTTGTAGAGGAATATTCAACTGAAGAGTCATTCTACCGGAATTCATGAATTTATTAAATACTGGTGTTTTTTCATAGTTCTTGTTTCCTTTAGATTTATATAAAGCTTATATGAAACTATCTAAGCCGACTCATTAATGAATTCTTGTGCTATTCAAGTGTTGGTTTGTTGGGATTTGGTTGGTGTCAGGATTTCATCATGAGCTGACATTAGTTAGAGAACCACTGGAAAACTACCTGAGAGTACTGGACAGCTGTTTCGTCCTAGTTTGGGACTCTGATTCAGCAGTACTCACCCACCGGGGTTCGAACCCAGGATCTCCTGGTTATAAGGCTAGCGAGCTCGTATACCATTAAGCCACTGGGACTCGATCCAATGGCCATCCCGTGTATTCTAACTTCTGCCAATTCACGATATAACGCGACCCCTAGCCAATGTCTTCGGCGAGTACTTGTCCTCACACCCGACCTGCTGCACCGTACTGGTCACGACTTCTCCCTAGAACCCCAGGTAACTACCTACCTGAATAGGGCAAGTCACTAGTGAGCATCTCATTGATATTTAAGTGTTGGTTTGCAGAGATTTGATTGGTTACAGGATTTCATTATCAGCTGACATTAGTTAGAGAACCATTGGAACTATTTATTGTGCGTTTTATCGCAAATTTAGAAGTAAAATTTTTGCATAAGTGAAACCGAAAGTACACTAGAGATTGCTATGGGTTGTTTATATGATTTCTCACGTGAAATGTTTGTCAAGAACAACTTCTAGTCAATTTTCCTTTTAAACATAATTAGACAAAAAGGCATTTCGATTCATAGATGAAATGAACTAAACTGTGCATTTCGAAAAATGGTCTCATATTGACCACACAATACTTACAGCTCCATTCGATCAAATTATCTAATACGGTTCTATAAGGGGTCAATCGAGAGCACGAATAGCACAGTGGTAACGTCTCTGACTGCAACACTGGGTGGTGACACTGGTTCATATCTCAGTGAGGACATGAGTTTCCTCAGGATTTCAGATATGTCTCGATGGCTGGTGAAGCACGATACTCAGGTGAAGGGTCAACTGCCTCTAACTGTCTGATAAAAATGATTCACAGTGCATCGTGAAGGCGGGCCATCAAGTATGGCTGACACATTACTTAACACCTCGTGTTCTAAGAAGATAGCCACATTCTGTTTTACCTCTCAATTCAACCTAAACAAAATTCAGTCACTTTAATTAATCCCTATAAAAAGTTCTTAAGTCATACTCTGAGAAAAAACATGGGAGTGGGGGGGGCTGTAAATAAAGAAAACGAATTACAGTAACAAATTTTATTTACTCATCGCATTCTATGTAAACAACCAAAAAAAAGTTAGTTGAATATTGAATGAGCTTTACAGTCATATTTATTTCTAAATAGTGTTTTACAGGTTAACTTGAAATGTATAAAATTAAATCAGTTTTGCGCAGAACATGTTCCTGTATCCAATGCACCATTACTTCCAGAGTTCATTCCAGCTCCTTGATTAACTGATTGTGAATATCTATTCCCGTGATGTCGAGAGACACATGCTCCATCTGAAAAAGAAAAATTACAATCGAATACAAATAAGTAATGCTGAATGATGACTTAAGTGTACATATGTAACAGGAAAAGGAACCTTTTCTATTAGGGAAAATCTCATCACATTTAAACATTTTTAACCATATCAAACGTGATATATGTCTGAGAACAATAAACTGTTCTGATTGGTTGGCAACTGACTCAAGGTTAAACAATAAGATGAAAAGTTGTCCAGTGAGATAATTTCATGACCACAACGTAAACTAAATCCAGATTCAAGGAATAATAAATGCTTCTACCTACCACCACTCTAGCTGATTACTTAAAATGCTGATATGAAATTTCAGCCACTTCCAATCAATCTGCATTCATCAGGAACTCTCTTAGGAATCCATAAAATGGCTTCTTGTCAATTAGTCTAACATCAAGTTCGATCAGTTATTAAAACAATACTATCTGATATAAGGCACTGTCAAATTGATAGGTAGACAAATAAACTATGGATTATCTTTTAGTAGTGATATAGTGATCAAGGTCAGTCTGGAAATAAACCAATCAGAATTGGCCTACGTGAAATAACACCTGCTGTTTTATTGATCATAATTATAGACTAATTGATACATCCCTGGTGATTTTTTAAATCATACATTATTGTGTAAGATAAAAAACTGTGGCTGTTACTGAAATATAGGTTTCCGCTCAAGTCGTTGCGTGTTTTCAGTTAAGTACAGTGGGCTATGGAACAAGTACTTGTAGTATAATGTAAAAGGGCGTAGTCAAGCGATATTCATGATCAGGGCGTCTGAATTGAATTCGGAGTCGCTATTTCATTTTCAAGAATATAGTGAAATATAAAAGTGGTTTGTCATCATAATACAAAAATGTAATGCCTGAAAAGCAGTAATTACCTCCAAGATTACAGTGGACAGATAAAATAGCCAGAAGAAAGAGTATTTTGAATAAATTCTTCATAATTGTTGCCTGCATTACCTTTTTGAACTATTCTCTTATTTATATTTGCACATATTGTTTATTCAGTGTTGAACCAATGGGAACCTTCCAGTTGGCCGAATAGTTTACAAACACGAAGCGAATCGCAAAAGAGTTCATAAAGGAAATACTTCCAAATTATTGATTGCAAGCATATAAATATCATTGTTGTTCAACAAAATCAATGTTATTTCTATAGATTATTGAAGACTGATAAGGTTTAAGTACTTAATGTTTACGGATATGTAAAGTATTCGTAATATTCATTTCAATGTATTCATACCAATGTTACCAGTACACGTTTCATAACTTAAATGTAAACAAAATGGTGGAAGACAACGTTCGCATAGCATTCAACCACTGTGACCCATCTCAATGGCAGTTGATTTTAGCGTCACTGACCCAAACTGATATCATCGCCGGCTAGTATTTGTCCTCACTGGTCACTAGTTGCACTAGAACAGCAGTCAACTTCTTCGTGTAGGCAGTCACTAACGAACATTAGATTAATTTTGAAGGGTTACTTTGTAGGGACTCAATTTGTTTTAAGTTTGACCATGTTCAAACCTCGGTTTGAATCTTGGTAGGTGCGCACTTCCGATGAGTCCCTGATTAGGGCGAAACAGTTGCTGAGTATTCCCAACTGGTTTTAATTGACTCTGTAACTGATAGAAATCCGTGATCAGACTTGAGAACTTAGAAGCAGAATCGAAGCAAACAACGTCAGATTTAATCCCAGTGAAAAAATTTTCTGCAACTATAACATATACACAAATACACTTCTAATGACTGATCAATTAACCAATGACATTTGGGTTAAATAGTTTTCACTTCAGCAATCATACGGTTTAAAAAATTGTTCGTTTCTTTCAGGTGAGTTTTAAAGTTTTCTCAATTAGGCGAAATGGGAAGCAAAATAATACACAAACAAATGCATAACCTGATGCTCCCTAGTGACTTGCTACAGGATGGACGGAGTTTCCTGGAGTTCTAGTGAGAAGTCGTGACCAGTGAGTTTCATCCAGTCACGTGTGAGGATGGATGTCCCACCAATGACATTGGTTGGTGCAAGTCGTGCTAAACTCAGCTCGATTTGGTAGAAGTGAGAATTCGTGGGCTGTCTGACCATTGAAGAGTCGGATCCCTGTGATGGCTAAATGGTATACTAGGTTGCCTTGTAACCGGAAGGTCCTGGATTCAAAACCTGACAATGGGTGCGTACTGTCGATGATTCCGAAACTAGGATGAAACAGCTGTCCAATACTCCCAGTTGGTTTTCAGTGCTTCTCCTACTGTTATCAATCCGTGATCAACTCGTAAAAACAAATCTAATCCCTACAAACCAACGGTAGATAGTGCTTGAAAGTCTGAAGTCAAATTTTGATCACAGCCTATACAATTTTGTTTATTATGCATGTTGATGCCTGTTTCTCTACCCATATGATTGGACAATTTATATATATATATATATATATAAGCCTCTGTTATGTTAATTTCGATTAATTTCCCTGAAGAAGTTCGAACCAGTTTGCCAAACACAGGAAACGTTGGTGTCACTCATTTCAATTTCGCTAAGATTTTAAAATATAATTTGTACAAATGTATACTTCTCACTCGGTGCCCAATTATTTTGGAAGTATTCGATCAAATCTTGATCACAGTTCATATGATTTTCCAATCTGTACTTATCCTAAGAAAACTTACAGTTATGCTAGATAAGATAAAAATAATGGTAATAGAAAAACATTCTAAAGTGAAGAGGGTATCGAAGGAAAATTGTGAAGGTGAAAGAACAGTGTACTACCAAGATAGATTTAAGTTAACTACTGTCTCCATATGTATGCATAGATACAACTCCTTTAATTTAACTGAGCAGGCTTCAGAAAAACGAAAAATATTTTTTTTATTACTTTGCTTATTCATAACTACAAAAGCGTTTACTCAGTTTGACCATATGATCACAGTACAATAAATGATGTGTGATTGAGCTCCATGTGATGCAATCATGAGCACTATAAAGTCATTTGAGACAGTGTTCGGCAACGCTAGTCGACAGACATCCCTTCGTACGCCCAATGCATTATGTATTCACAAACAAATGTAAATTGAAAAACACATTTTGTTATCGTCAGAACTAGTATCTTATCTTTGCTTTGATGCCTATTATACACTTAATAATGATGTTAACACATCATTTATTTGATGTTTATTTGTTGCTGTCACAAGGTTTATGTGTTTGTATGAGTTTAGCCTTTAAAAATATTGCATAAATAACAGTGTATGTAGGGGAGTATGCAGATGACGAGTCCTTCTACCAAAAATGAGTGAATTCAGTAAATATAAGTTTTTCACAGTCGTTGTTTATTTTAAATTTACTAGGGCGAAGAAGTATTTTCACTTCGTATAAGTCAACTGATAGTATACTCCACTAGGGTAATGATATTTAAATTCTGGTCAAGTCAACGTCTTATATCTTTGTTTAGTCAGTTTGTAGTTATTGATTAACGTCCTGGAGAAACAGTAATAGTTTGTTTGTCAGTGGAGAAGTCAATAAATGAGAGATATGGGTAGAGCGTGACAACACTGAGAAGAAGCCAATAAGAAAGAAACAATGAAGGCATATCTATTATTAACTGCAAACTGAAAATGCATATTAAAAAAATCTTGAAGTTTGATCAGTTTGAATGCACACCGAATAGCTTTTAAATTAAGCTATAAACAGCATGAAAAATATCGAATTCAAATAGAAGTGAGTATATAACGGAATAACTGTTTGAAAAATCTCTCCGTAACGATCTATTTTGACGATGTCACTAAATAGTTAGACATTCTAACAAACTTTGTAATTATAGTTCTCTTTTCTCTTAGACTATATAGGACTGCTTTTATGTTTGCATAGGATCTGTTGACTCAATCCTTATTATTCGCCTTTGTTTCTGTTTAATTTCTGATTTTAATGCTTCACTTTGTGTTTGTGTAATGATCTTGACAATGTGTCATTTTGTTTGAGTGAGTCAGAGTCAGTGTGACCTTGGAGTGTCTACAGGAATTATAGTTGACAAAGTTTTTATCCCACAGTTGTTGGCAATACTCCACTCGATTTTAAGGTATTTCTTCTCAATAATTAGTTTGTAAGGATTAGATTTGTTTTTACGAGTTGATCATGGACTGACATCAGTTAGAGAATCATTTAAACCCCCACGGAGTACAGGACATCCAGACGTTCCATCCTAGTTTGGGAATCATCGGCAGTACGCACCTACCACGGAAGAGTTCGAACCAAGGCCTTCGGGTTACAATGCAAGCTAACTCGTATACTATTCAGCCAGTGAGATCCGACTCCTCAGTGATCAGCCAGCACATGAATCCTAACTTCTACCAATTCGTGATTTAGCGCAACTGGCGCCAACCAATGTCATCGGTGGGACATCCATCGTCACACTTGGCTGGTTGGACCTCACTGGTCACGACTTCTCACTAGAACTCCAAGAAACTCCTTCCTGTAGCAAGTTACTAAATAGTGCCACAGATTTTATAGCAGACAAATGTCTTTTTGCTATCATTCGAGCATTTTGTGACTTCACATAGCTCGAATTAGTTCCAGGTGGGTATACAGCAGAGCTCATAGATTAGTTTCCTCATTTGAGATGATAAACACCTGGGTTTTGGTCACCACGCAGTATTCTCATTCATGATTTGAGAAACCCTTCTTATTGAAAATGCGTTCAAAACTTCAAGATATAAGGTGTCTGGAAGAAAATTATTAGATGACACCATATAAAAGTGAACTGTTTTATGAATGTGGTTTTATCCGAAATTTTAATCAGGATTAACCAAAAATAATAACAACCTCTCAAACATTTAAAATGAAACATAGGTTCTGTAATCAAAGCGGAAAGTTAAAAAATGCAAGACTACTCACCGATAAGTGCTTAATACTTTTATGATAATAATAATAACAGCTTTATTCCAAACAGTATTTATGGTACAGGTATGGAATTTTCAGCGTGCATTACAATATTGCATCTTATTACCTCATAAATTTTATAAGATTTTAAAATCAAAAGCAAAACCCAAAAAAAGATAAATAAAAAGAACAGCATTGCGTTTACATTTTAAATAATGCACTACAGGATATGACATATAAAATTAGTGTGTAATAGAAGATGTGAACAACAGTGTAACAGTAACGAAGAAAGGAAAACAAAAAGAAATGAGACTATTTATTAGAGTGCCGCAGTAAGTTGATCATGTCATACCTAACGGATTACTCATCACATAGCAGCTGTGCTAGATAAAATATTGTGGAGTTTTTGTATTTGGTAGTCCTAGCATATAGCCTCCTATAGCTGCTTCTAGTTCTACCAGATGAAATGCAAGGAGATAGATGCGTATAGAGAGGATGCTCGGGGTCCGACAATATTGTATTCGCTAGTTTCTTACATGACATAATATGTCTATCTACAATAGTGTTCACCAGTTGGTCTAACGATATCCCACTTGCCCTACTAACAGCTTTTAGTGCCCTTCTCAGCGAAGCAAAGTCTTTCTTAAATAGTCCAGGAAAGACTAATGGGGAGCAGTAAAGGGGGATGGGTAGAATACAAGAATTTACAAATTGAGAAGGTAAAGATTGCTTTATACCAGACTGCCTAAATTTCCTAATGTAGAACGTTAAGCGAAACATCTTTCTAGTAACTAGGAAGATGTGGGAGGACCAGGAAAGATCGGTGGAAAAACTCAGCCCAAGGTACTTGACATTGGATGTATTTTCAACCTCTATGCTGTCAATGATAGTGGGGCCATGTGAGTTAACTAGTTGTTGTAGGTCACGTTTACGTCCGAAAGTGAAATTGACTACCTGACATTTAGACGGATTCAGCTTAAGACCGTTTGAAGAGGACCACTGACTAATTTCGGACAGAAAGTTACTTGATTTGGGACAATCTGACTGAGAGTTGACAGGCATAGAAACGGAGAGGTCAAGAGCATGCTTAACAAAAGTGGCTACATCAGAATGGAGCAAGTCATGTAAGAAAAAAGAAAACAGAAAAGGATAAAGAACAGCACCCTGAGGAACACCAGCTAAAGTAAGTGAGGTGGTGGAGGACTTTCCATTGTAGACTTTGTACTGCTTCCTATCAGAAAAATAGGAATACAGCCATTTATTTGTCCAGCTCTCAGACTGTGTTGCAGCAAGCTTTCTTAGCAAGAGAGACCTAGGTACAGAGTCAAATGCAGATGTGTAATCAAGGAAGGCACACCGAACATATTTAGCTCCTCTATCTAAACTAGAGACTATTTTATGGTGTAGGACAACAGCGGCATCTAAGGTACACCTACTATGTTTATAAGCAAACTGGTTGGGGTCATTGAAAGGCTTTAAAGAGGGTTCAAGATTAAGTAAAATAAGTCTTTCCATACATTAAATAAACACCGGTCTGATTATTACCACGCACTAGGCGTAGGCACATATATTTGCCCTGATTGATGTGGTTGAATGTGAGCGTATTGAGTGACATTGAAGGCAATTCTATGGTTGTCAGACGTTCCATCGATATTCACATTCCTACGAACTAAATTTCTTGTGATTTAAAGTTTCTCTAGAGAATGGAATCATTTTCCAGGGTAGGGTGGGTAGCCCCACGCCCAGCCTTCCTTCTTCTCCTCGGGCCTAGGAAGGGATAGATAACTAGCGAACTAGTAAATTAGGTGAAGTTAGAATTTGGAAGACATTTGAAAACGGTCACTTCCCTCATTTATCCGACCAGTCAGCATCGTATTACCTTCAGGTGACAAAACAGATGAGGATATCGGAACCAGAATAGCAAAGGGGAGACAGATACCTTCATCACTTGGAGATAAGTTTGGAAATCTTCTACATTCCATAGCATACACAAAACATTCCGATTTCCACCACCTAAGTTAAGTCAGTCAGCGCTTATAAACGAACCAGAAAGTTGACTTGTGAGTCACGACAGGCATTTCCAACAGGTCAGTGTGAAATTTTATCAACAACTGTCACCTTCTCCAGCTCTATATTGAAGGTCAGATGGCTGATCGGAAAAAACTATCAGCAAGAAATTTTACGATCGAACCATGATCAAAAAATATTTTGAAGAAGGTGGAGATGGACCCGACACACCCTGAGAAGACCATCAGGTGACATCCCTCGCCATCACTTAAGTGGAAGTGGAATGGGAAACGACAAGTTTGGCGTGGTTTCGAAGCTGATATGGAAGAGATCATGTGAGGAAGAGATGAGGGACTATAAGCAATCGTGGGGTCAGCTAAAGACCGCTGCAGAGAACAGAACGAATTGGGAATGTGCTATTAAAAACCCCATGTTTCTCTCGAAACTCGAAGGAATAATGATATAATAATGAACCAAATAGATAGCACCATAAAGCATTTTGTCAAACTAGACAGATATTCCATTGTGGGTAAAAATTAATTTTGATAAAGTCTCACAGCGTTTATAAGTTACCAGACCGTAGGTGTTACGAACTTCCTGGAATAATTTGGTTCATTAACAGAGCTAGAAACATTATAACAGATAATGACGATGTGGAGAACGAGATATCCAACATAAAACAGATTTTGATTGGAAATGGTTATCCAGAAAAGCTACTAGATAATATCATCAATCGAAAGGAGCACAAAGGAAAACAAAAAATTGAAAAACCTTGGCTATCGACGATAGCCATTCCAAGTCGAAGGGAGACAGCTGAACAACTTCAAAGACTATTTGCCTCATATAATATTAAAGTCTATGTCAAGCCCTCTAATTCTTTAGAGAAAGCTTTGGTGAATGTCAAAGATATGGTTTCCAAAATGTCACAAAGTAATTGTTTCTACAGGATAAAGTGTTCAGAATGTGATCCATGCTATATAGAGGAGAGCAGTAGTCAGGTGAAAGTCAGAGTGAATGTACATAGACTTGCACGAAACGTCCACCTAGAAATGAAGTAGAATTAAAAAGTCTAGATAAAAGATAGGCTATAGTTTTTTGACTATATATTTTGATGATTAATAAAAATCCGAACAAATCTGCTTAAGAGCTATGGCTTACATAGCGAAACTTTCAGAAAAATCTTGTTTTGATTTTCTCAAACACATTAGGATTAATTTACAGTAATATTTACTGACGACCACGTTTCTAACACAATTTATCAATGCTCATAATCATAGCAAGGCACTACTCACACAACTTTCTACCTTCGTTTATATAATTCCATTATTTTTCATCGCTTGACTTGATTGGTGGAACTATTTTCCATATATGCGGTATGAGTGATGAGTCACTCCTATCGCATGTATTGGGTGTAGATTCGATGAACCAGGCAAAATTCAGTAATCAACCTCTCTCTCTCCATCTACCTATATCACTTCTTAGAATTTAAATCTGTCCCACCCTATTGTGTGGTTGCGTGTTAATACATGCAGTGCAATTCACTGCTGAGCTTTTTTCTAAATTACTTGTCTTCATGGGGTCATGTCAATCATTCTAACCTTAGCTGAATTCTTATGTTCCGACTATCTGACTACCCCTGATCCACCAGTCTGACCGATGTAGTTGATCTTGCAATGACGGTGAGACCACCAACCATCATCAACAACAACAAGCACCAGTAACTATCAACGGAAGAAATCTGAAAAATGGTCACTTCCTTCTCTTATCCAACCAAGCACCATCGTTTCAATTACAGGCGACAGCACGGATGAGGATGTCAGAACCAGAATCAAAAAGGGAAGACAGACACCTTCGTCATTTTGAAATCAGTTTGTAGATCTGCACTCCAAAGCATAAACAACAAAATTCCGAATTTCAACACCAATCTGAAGTCAGTCATTTCTTCCTTGTGGGTCAGAAACTCGGCACTCGTATCACAGGAAGCATTTCTTATGGGCCACTACAGATTTGTGTCAGCAGCTGTCATTCTCGCTGGCTGGTTAAAGAGAATTATCAACAAGAAACTCATTGTAGAAGAAAATGGAGTTGGACCAGACACACCACTGAGGAAACCGTTGAATGACGTTGTGAGCCACGCCATCGCTCGAGTAGAACAAGAATTGGAAAAAGGCGAGTTGGGCGTGTTTCCGAGGGGGGGTGATATGGCGGATATTGGAGCTAATAAGCAATTGTGGGACTAGCTAAAGACAACTTTAGAGAGTAGGCCAAAATGGAGATGTGCTATTGAAACCCTATGCTTCACTTGGAACTCAGGGGAACCATAATAATGATCTTTTTGATTTTTAGACATTCATTTGATCTTCACGGTTGCCAGTAGTACCAATGTAGTGTTTGATGTGTAGTTATTACTTCAATTATTCCACTCAGGTTTCTTCTCCACTTATAAATATGTACTAAGCTTATTCAAAGTTAAAACGATTATTATTTGCATTGACAGAGAATAATCTTCAACTATCTGAGTGGCAGTGAATAGTGGTGCACGTGTGGTTAATTTCCTCCCCCGCCACACCCAACAACTTTACATTTGATTATCTTATTTAAATCTAAAAGCTTTTGAATAGGGCATTTAGAAGACAAATTTCGCGACATGATGCCATCATTTCGTAGTCTCTCTACAACCGCTTTACAACTAAAATGGTTAACAGTAATAAAATAAAGTTCATGACAATTACTAACTTAAATAAAAAACAAAAGTATATACTAATGACCAATCATGTTTCAATAGGTCGAGTAGTCAGTTCATGGTAGGCGAAGGTTGAAGTCTGTTGTTTCCTATACACACATAGTTGAGGATGTATGTGATTAATCCTCAGAAGTGCTTCCATCAACTTCAATAACCAACCTTGAATTAGAGTTATGTGATGGAATAATTTTGAAACAGTCAGTCATTAATTAATATTGATTTTGTGCCTGACATTAATAAGTGCCTTGCAATGGATGATGATGCTGGATTTCTATTCAGATTAATCGCATTCGGATTTTCTATATGATTTAGTAGTCATTTTGGAACATTTTGTTTTCGACCACTTCGTTGAAACATTCTGTTAGTTCTACCTATATGGGTGTCACCGCATCTGCAGGTGAACTTGTGGATAGAGTCTGAAGTAGAGTCCATAGAATTTGGTCCTTTAATCGTAGGTACAGGGATCGAAAATGTTCGGCATATGAGGGAAAGAGATGCAGCGTAGAATGTGCGTTTGATGGCTGACTGAAGTCTTTGAGCTGTTGGTGAACTGCATAATCTGGTCACTCCTGAATGGTAGGTTAATAAAGATAGCTTTGTTTGGTAGAGAAGCTGTCTTTTCGAGATCGGGTCAATCCTTACTGTGACAATCGACAAAGTTTTCTGGATAACCACTAGCTAATAAAACTGAATGTGTGTCGAAGCTCATTCATTACTGAGTGTGTCGCAGTGCATCATTTACGGGACTTTGAAATTGTGAAAGGTCATTAATATGTACTTTTGTTTTATATAACTGAGTAATTGTTATGCTATTTATTTTACTAGTGTTAACCACTTCAGTTGTAAAGCGGTTCGAGAGAATCTACGGAATGACGATATCATCTCGCGAATTTTGTCTTCTAAATGCTTTCAAATTTATCAAAGAGACTAATTGTTTTAATTTTCTCAAACGAAGGCTCTCTATAAGCTTTTGTTAAGTATTTATTTTGATTTGTTAGATTTACACCACCTTATCCGATTTCAAGGAAAATATCTTTGGTTTGTATGGTGAAAACTACCTTAAAATCTTTCTTACTTAGCTATGAATTCATCATATTTAGTGGCATGGTTAAATTTTGATCTTCTACTTGCTACTCACAGTTATGTAAGTAGTTTAGTTACATTTTCTAAAACTACTAACTTAATAATCTAGTGTATGTAAAACTGACTGATAAGGATCTCCAGTGAACTAATGTTGTTGACGATTTCTAAATAGTGTTTCACTGCCATTATGTTATTTTTTATATCCTTTAACGTCTTATTCCATCTATCTTAGGCATCACTGCACTATCATTCACCTTTGACAGAACTATAAGCACTCAAATGCTGTATGACTTGAAATTTAACTCCTTGATGACGTTCAGGAGTTAGTTCCTAGGGATTTGACCGGTTTCAAGTTTGATCACGGACTGATATCATTTATAAAACCGTTGAAAACCATCTGAGAGTACTGGAAAGCTGCTTCTTCCTGCCAGTTTGAGACTCATCGGCGGTAATCACCCACACGGAGGTGATGGCACTAAAATCATGACTTCATAGCAGTTTAGATTTCAAGGGCCATTGAATCAAATCCCATTGGCTGAGTGGTCTATGAGCTTGACTTATAACAAGAAGATTCCTGGTTCTAACCCCAGTGGGTGACTATTGGCAATGAGTCCCAAACTGGGACTGTTCAGGTACTCCCAGCTAGTTTTCAATGGTTCTCTAACTGTTCTCACTTCATGGTCAAACTTGAAACCATAATAATAATAATAACAGTTGTGGTAATTTGTGAGGACATTAATTATAAGCCACGCAAATCGTGTAATTTTACTCCTAAGCTCCATTCACAGTTACATCATATAGAGTATCGTAAATTTAATTTTTCGTTCATTTATCGAAATTTTTCAGAGAAATTTATGGTTGTATTGCGTGCATACGATTTTAGAAAGAAAATTCAAAAGAAATCCCAGGACATGGTCTTCTTATTCTCCCGAAAAACGAAATCTGTTATGCAGAGTGACATTTTGATTCCATCAAACTTAATGTACAAATTTGTATACAGAAGTCTTTGAAAGTCAGTCTGCATTATGACGCTCTGACTAGGATGTATCGGGCAGAAAATTTGGGCTGTCTCTACTCCGAACACTGCGCTCTTTGACAGATTTTAGAAATCGACAAGCACCCCTAATGTGTTACCTCCAACTAGGTATATGATTTCACGTGTAAAAGAGGGATATGTTATGTTGGGAGAACAGAAGAAAAGAGAGGTTAATGTCAGATTCTTAGAACATCTTTCAAAAAGGCTTTGATTAAAAAGATCGAATAGTTTGAATATTTCAATTACCAAACATCTTATAGACATAGGATACGGAGTAGAGACATTGGAAGGATTCAAAATAATTAAAGGACAAAATAGTCAAAGACTTCTTCAGTTTTCTGAAACTAATGAAGTGTGACCTACGCGTTCAAAAGGAATCCATCATGTGACTTCATTTATCCTGGTAACTCATCAGTAATTCTTTGTCTTCTGATTTTATTATTTCCTTTCAACCTCCTTATTTTCCGCCTGACTTTCATATTGGACTTAATTTTTATTCCTTTGGGTTCCACTCATTGCATTGCCTCATCACTATCATCCTCTCATTCGACTGTGTATACACCAAGTTTTCAACACTTAAGAGTTTCAATCACTGTATTTTATTATCTCTGATAATGTAGTTATCACTGACTTATAAGAACCCTATGTATATGCTAATAGTGTGAGGTAATTTTATAACAGCATATCATTTTCGTCTGTAGAAGAGAAAGACAATTGCTTATCTTTCCTAGATACATTCCTTAGTCAACGACCTGATGCATCAGTACAACGATCTATTTATAGAAAACCTATTGAACAGGACAGCCACCACCGCTTACCACCACCGCTTACCACCACCGCTTCTGTCCTGTTTTGTATAAAACAGCTTTAGTAAGGTGCCTCTCTAGTAGAATTCAATAAATATGCATACAGGATTCACTTGGAGATGAGGAAAGAAAGTTGGTCGATAATAACTGTCCAGACAAGTGTTCATAAGGAGATAGAAAGTGGTGAGAACACCAAGACCCATTCTCCAACTCGTCACTAAGAAAGACGTATATATCAAGCTACTCTACATGGGTGGTTATAACAGCTTGATAACTAGACAAAGATTTAAAATAGAGGTTCAAAAACTTTCATGTAGCTAAGATCAGAATAAATGAGAATATCAAGCTCATATATCCATCTAAGCCCTTAGAACATACGAAATATGATGAAACATGCCAGTGTATTTACCTGTTTGAGTGTACGTATGTGTAGAAACACATACATAGGGAAGATTCATCGATCTCTGCAAATTAGGGCTTCAAAGCATATTCCTAAATGGATTCAGAAGTAAATAAAATGAAATGAACTCATTAACTGTGAAATAGGACGATCTAGCTCCTCTATTGCGAAACATAGTATGGAGACAGGATATAAAATTGATATTTATACATCTTTTAAACCCACCTATAAAATATATTTGAGGCGTATTCTAAAGTTAGTAAAGCCTTAGCAATTAGGAAGTTTAAACCACCTTTATGTATTCAAAGCAACAATTCGACATCACACTAAACCTACCTTTGAAAACTTTGTTTTGATAACAGGTAGATGTTCTATTATTTCCCTTCTTCAGTTTACTGATCTCAACTTTCTTTGACCTTCAATAAGTTCTTTTAACTTTAATTGAATTTTTTGTTTGCCCGTCGATTGATTGGACCGAACTGCTCGATCTCAGGTTGACATGCCGGCTTTTTGTGCAGATGCTTCGACGATGTCTGGTCATTTAATTAGTATTTAATTGGTGAATGGTGACTAGCAGTGGAATCCAGGATTCGCATTCCGTCCTATTTGGGGACTCGTCATCTGGATGTACCTGCATTGCTCAGTGAGTGATGATGTTCCCACCGGGCTCGAGCCCAGTGCTCATAGTTGCAAACGCC
Organism: Trichobilharzia regenti; assembly: GCA_944472135.2. Taxonomy (NCBI): domain Eukaryota; kingdom Metazoa; phylum Platyhelminthes; class Trematoda; order Strigeidida; family Schistosomatidae; genus Trichobilharzia; species Trichobilharzia regenti. The sequence goes on along the minus strand of OX235264.1, from coordinate 36,229,303 downwards.
AAAGTGTTATCTGCTAGACTATTTGGTCCACGAGAGCCACCTCTTGCGCAACCGGTCATATTAATTTAATTGAACTTTCGGTCTTCCCGTCGATTGATTGGACCGAAGTGCTCGGTTGGAACATCATCACTCACTGAGCAATGCATGTACATCCAGCTGACGAGTCCCAAATAGGATGAAATGCGCATCCTGAATTCCACTGCTAGTCACCATCCGCCGAATAAATTCTTTTAACTTCACTTAAATTTATTTTCTCACCCTTTAACACTATTTTGTTTATATATATATATATATATATATATATATATATATCATCAAGCTGTACAGTCGTATATATATAGTTTTCAATAAGTTATATCCGGTGAGGGAACTGAATCTTAGGTGTGAATGCATAAAATAATAATAATCATATGAAGTTCAATTAAAACTAGAATGTTTGTGATTATAATCGTAGTTAAATGTCAAGTGGCAAAGCAGATTAATGTCATATATAGAATAATTCAAAGGAGGGATAGAACTTGAAAAAGGATGTGCAATTATAGGATTAGTAGACAAATCGAATCAAACAAAAACGTTACGTAATATTGTGTGAAATTTAATAGCATAGAATTTATCGTTGTAAAAACAAATGATTTAGAATGACAAGTGGAACAAGTGAAATAATACCGGGGACAGTTCAAAGTGAGAGTAGTAATAATAACAATTGACTTAGTAAGGAAGAGTATACAAATTGAATAGACAAAATGAAAAATGAAAAATTGGTAGAGCTAAAATATGATTGGGGATTATCATATTTTAGCATAGAGGGATTAAGGCCATGAAAGTTGGAGGGGTTGAACGAACTTTTTTTGTACACAGAGATCTGGCTTTTCTGTTTCGATAGCCAAAGCTTCAGCAATACAGGGATTTGGGTAGATTGCTCTTTGCCTTGTAGATGACTTTAAAGGCGGAGGCTATAGAGATAGGGTGATCATTATCGACCAGATGTTCTATGATCGCGCTTCTTATTGCTCCACTTTCACCTTTTCGTAGCCATGCAGGATAATGTTCTTGCACCCTCTTGGACAAAACTCGAGTCGAACGACCGATATACCTAGCTCCACAAGAGCAGGTGAATTGATAAACGCACATAGAGTTGGTCAACATTGGGATCTTGTCCTTCAGGTTATTGAACAATAATGGTCGGCTAGTAAAAGCTATTCTCAGAGAGGTAGCAGGGAATGTTCTTTTCAGGGACTGTGATATCCTTCGTTTCATGATATCGGAAGCTAAGTCCCCTTTGAATTCTAAGCTCATGTAAAGTATTTTCTTGGGAGTGGTTGATAAGTCACGTTTTGTAGGCTTTGAATGTATATTCTTATCTATAAAACGTGGTGGAAATCCATTTTCCATTAGGATTTTCCTCAAAGTGTATAACTCATCTTCCACAGTATCAGTGCTATATATGCGTCGAATACGAGTGGCAAGCGACCGGACCAGGTTTCGTTTTCAACCAATAGGTACCCAGCTGTAGAAATTCGTCAGTTGACCATTCCATAACAGCCTATGATTATTATCATATTATCATATGATTATTATTATTTTATGCATTCACACCTAAGATTCAGTTCCCTCACCGGATATAACTTATTAAAAACCATATATATACGACTGTACAGCTTGATGATAAATTCGTTGAAAAGAGTCTCTTCGCTGAATCACTTGTTTTGATTGTCTAAATCCATTAAGGGAACTAAGTGTTTTAAATAATGATTGTGAAATAATAATGATGATGTGGTGTTAACTTGAAAGTACTATTGGGGAATGATTATCAAATAATCATAATAATGAATTTAGTGAAGTGAAATGAACAAGATTTTGTAAAATACGATAAGAATTTAGAAAAGCATTACTTCAATCTAAGTTAACAGAAATAATAAGAAAGGTCATGAAATCCTTAAAGGTCAGAAATGAACATTTGTCAGTGAAACAAAAGAATAAAATAGATAGATATTTAAAGTGCTAATGTTTATAGAGAATTTGTTAGCCTTATTGTAGGTCCAGATAAACATAGTGGTTTAACATACTTCTTCTGTATACAAAGAGTCTGTCTTCCGGTAGTGATTGCTACCACTTCAGTTACTGATGGGTGACGTAGTCGAACTCCTCTACATTGATTACCAGGAACTCTGTAGATAACCAAGAGAGCCTGTTCTGCGTTTAATGAGTGTCTAGTATCTATCATGTAGGCTAAGACTGAACTATTTGCGCATTTGATTACCCCTTTACTTCACCATACAGATACATCTGTGTGTTCTGTTTCCCCATGACTTTCGTAGAACAATCCTTACTAGAGGATTGAATCATGGTGACAAAATGAAATGTATGTTCAAATTGTATAATGACTAATTTCACTAAATATTACTTATTTATTCGTTTATTTGTGATTACAGCCTGATTCCACACTGTATTTTTGGTACAAGTATGGAATTTTCAGCATGGATATCGGTAGCCCAAATTTTGCAGGCCGACCATAGATATCAGGTGTGCGTCGGCAGGGGATCGAACCTCGGACCATGTGCATGGTCGGCGAGAGCCCTAAGCACTGTGCCACCGACGCAGCTGATAAGAACCAACGAAATGGAATGGATTCATATTATTCTGCAAGAATGTTTGACCTTACACCAATCAATTTATTCCTTCGACTGATCAGACCCATTGAGCAATGATGAAATGAAAATTCATTCAGGAAATTCGTGATATAAATAATATTTTATTCACATAATTGGCATAAAGTATTTACATGAATTAGCCAGCAATTTTTACAGATGTTATCAAGGGTGTTATGAATTAACATGAAATTTAAAAACGAGCATTTATGCATCCATGAGTATGGAATAGTAGAATGTATAAAAGTCGTATACCATTCAGCCGCCACTGGGACCCGACTCCTCAGTGGCCAGCCAGCCAGCCCATCAATTCTAACTTCTACCAATTCGTGATTTCTCGCGACTGGCACCAACCAATGTCATCGGTGGAAAATCCATCCTCACACTTGACTGGATGGAGCTCACTGGTCACGACTTCTCACTAGAACTCCAGCAAAAACTCCGTCCATCCTGTAGCAAGTCACTAGCGAGCATCAGATTAACTTTTAAGATAAATCTTGAAAAGTTAGAATACATTGGCAGGTCACTGAATTGGGTCCTTGTGGTGGCTGAATGGTCTACGAGCATACCTTGTAATCGGAAGGTTCTGGTTTCGAACCCTGGCAGTGGGTGCACACCGCCGATGATTTCCAAACTAGGACGAAACAGCTGTCCAGTACTCCCAGTTGGTTTGCAATGATTCTCGAACTGATATCAATCCGTGGTCATACTCGAAAAAACAAATCTAATCCTTACAAACCAAGTCTTTAGAATGCATAAAAATTCGATTTTATGGGGAAGGTTGTGTTTTAAGGTGGTAATTCCCCAGGAGCTATTAGCCAGTTATATGCGCATGAATTGTCAAAACACGGAAGCAGTAGCTATATATACATACATCCGATTGGGCTCATTTTGCATGAACTAGTCTAGTTTACTGACCGGTCCTAAGCCCGTAAAAGTGAGAATGTTGGGCATGTGGCTAACAGACGTGCCGTGGAAAATCACTTCAGACGCTACAGAAACTTCAATGCACGGAAAAAATATGTAAGAATAAATCTATTCTTCCCTGGAATAGAAGAGACGAAATAATGCGGTTTGGTGGAAGTCTTCAGGAGAGCAGTCAGACGAAATGGTATAGAACTAGTAGGAATCTGTGAGGAAAGATGTAATAGAAATGAACTCTCCAAATGGTTGACTGAAGAGCCAGTAATTTACTCTGATCATCCAAATGTCAACCACGACTACACTGAGAGAGTGGCTATCATGATATTACTAAAATTAATGAAGGCTCTTATGCAGTGGGAACTAATCTCCTCCAGCATCATAGCAACAAGACTCAACTCAAAAGGAAAGAAAGTTAAAATTATCGAGTGCTATGCACCTACAAACAACACACATATAGAGGACTTCTGCAGAGAAGTGACTGCAAACAGTAATAGACAAGACCCCAGTGTCCTAATAGTCGATGGGAATGACAGTGAAACCAGGAGCCGATAAGCTGTCAGCAAAATGAATGAAAATGGAGTACTATTTGCAGACTTCTGAGACTGTAAAGACTTGGTAATTGGAGGCAGCGTGTACAAGCACAAGGACATACACAAGGCGACATGTGTTTCACTAAATGGACACACCAGGAGTCAGATAGGCTTCTTCTCAATTTCTAGAAAGTGGAGACTCAGTCTGCTGGACGTAAAGTCAAAAGATTAGATGTAGTCCCAATCTATTACATAGTGCAAAGAACCTCCAAGATCTATTTGAACTGTGGTCTGTCTCCAACTTTTCTAAAGATTTTCAAATTCATTGCTCGGAAAGTGAAGGACGAAACTACAAAAGACACCTTCATTGTAGTCATCAGCGGAAAGTCAGAAACATTAAGCGACATTACCGAGGAAACCTGCATTGACGAATACTGGAACTCTTTGAAAATGATTTTAGAGAAAACATTTACAGTTGTCTTAGAAGCAAGAAGAAGTAACACAATAATTGGCTCTCTGACGACTCGTTGAAGCTAACAGAGGAGACGTGGTGGAACAAATAGTGAGCCAGTGGAAAGATGGACTACAAAAGGAGAAGCTGACATTAATCTATGGGATACTTAACAGAGGATTAAAGAAGAGAGTTAGGGAAGAAGAAAGTTGCTTTTATGACTCACTGGCAACTGAAGTAGGACAGGCCGCAGTTGAGAAAGACCTAAAGACACTACCTCTGTGTGCTATTTGGAACGTGGCAACTCGAACTGCTGCACTTCGGTGCCAAGTTATATGTTGAATCCAGACAGACTCAGATAATTACGTGGATCTTCATGAAGAGATCAACATAGATGAAACCAATGAAAGATAGTAAAGGTACTCAATTACTGAAGAAAAGAAACAAGGTAAGCTTTAGGTTGACCCCTTTAAAGCACGCCTGAACACCACTAACGGCTATAAAACTCACAATGAATGCCAATCTTCTAACAAAAGCAAAAGTGTCGAGTGACATAAACTTAAATGATAGCCGGCAATGCGGGAATGCGAAATACCCCCAAGAAGCACTAGAAAACGATCCAGTAACTTCAAGGATGATCCTCACACCACCTGCCGATGGCGAGAAGTGCTATCTTGCAAGAACTGACAGTGAATCATGCTCCTTCCCACCCCAATTACAATATTAAGTAGCATCAACTTGCAGAGACTTCAAGACTCTCTGAATTCAAGACTCCTTCTGAACTACCTGAACTCGAGGAAAGTAAATCATGTGTAGTAACGATTGCGAGTCTACGCGTTACCATCGGACAGAGTATGGAATGGTAGTTAACTCTTCAACTAAACCTCATAAACTCTGAAAAGGCCTTCGACAAAGTCAAATGCGAAGTATTTCGACAGCTGCTTCAATACTATGGAATGCTGCCTACGTTCATGAGTCCTATTCAACAACCAGATAAACATATCACATGTCACGTGATTCACAACGGAAAACTAAATAAAATCTTTGAAATAAAGACAGGAGTACTACAAGGCTGCCTTCTATCATCCATGATGTTCCTCATTTAGCTGGAGTAGTGGGAATTGGGCAGACCAACAGAAGCTGAATCACCAGAATGACTTTAGAACACCTAGATTTCACGAATACTATGTGTCTCATATCGCAGAAACGAAAGCCAACAAATTGTTAGAATAGACAGCAAAGACAGCATTTCAAGTGAACACTGAGGAGACAGTGGTTATAGAGGTACCTAACCAAAAACAACAACAAGCACGAGTCGCCATCAATAGAAGAAATCCAAAGGAAATAATTTCTTCCACTTACGTGGATGTTAAAGATAGGATCGGGAAAGCGAGACTGAACTTCTAACACTGGTTTTGGGCCAATGCTTATAAAGTATTCACAGACTGAACGTGCACGTCACAAAAAGAGTTTCCAATGGGCTGCTACTTTCGTCCATTACTGATAAGATGGCCCGCCGGAAAGAATAAATAACAAAGAACTGTGGCGAGCACCAAACTGACCAAGAACCTTTTATACAAAAAGTATGCAGGATTATTATTTGTTAGACTGCAAGGGTTTAATTGGTTACAGATCTGATTATGAGTTGACAGCATTTAGAGAACCAGTTAAAATCATCAGGGAGGACTGTGTAGTTGTTTCGCCCTGGTTTTAGACCCTTCATCAGCATGCATACCCCATGGGTGTTCGAACCAAGTGCAAGGCAAGCTAGTAAACTATTCAGCCACTGGAACTCGACCCAATACCCAGCATATGAATTCAAACTTCCACCAGTTAGCCACATACATAGCGTAACCTCCAGCCAATGTCATCACATGGTTACGACATGTCACTAAACTCCAGGTAACTTCCTGTATACAGCTAGTCGCCAGTGAGAATCAGATAAGTGATCAAGAGTTAGTTTGCAGGGATTTGATTGGTTACAAGAAAGTCACCAGTGGCTAACTACATACAAAAAGTTACCTGGAGTTTTGTGACATGTCGTAAACAAAGGGATCCACCTAGACAGGTTTATTATTATTTCCTTTAATTCCTAGAGGAACACAGGGCTTCAGCCGAACCTCTCCATTGCGTTCGGTTCTCTGCCAACGTTTTCACCTGGCTCCTAGTCTGTTCACATGCTTTCATCTCCTCTTCACCTGAACTCCTCCTCCATGCCACCCTCGCACTGACGACCAACTCGCCGCCTCCCTTTCGGGTTCCACTCGAGCAATGGCTTGTCTAGTGATGTCACTTGATGGTTTCCTCAGAGTATGGCCAATCTATCTCCACTTCTTCCTGCCTATTTGTTTCACAATCGGTTCCTGATGGGTTGGTTGGCTCACAGAGATCCCTGTTTGTGATCTTTTCTGGCCGGCGATCTGATCTTGAGTATTGAGCGAAGGCAGCTGTTAATGAAGGTCTGAAGTTTTTTTGAGATGTTCTTTATGACGCACCAAGTCTGTGATCCGCATAGTAAGTAGCACTGACTTCACATTGGAGTTGAAAATCCGGATCTTATTTTTCATTCCGGGTGTGATGTTGATCTCCACACAGACTTGAGAGTAATGAAAGCTTGCCTTGCTTTTCCGATTCTGGCTTCGATATCCTCGTCAGTTCCGTTCGCCTGTTTTTGAAACGATGCTTCCCAGGTAGGTGGGTAAAGGAGGTTGTTTCTTTCAGGTTCCTCCCATTTACACTGGCTGATTGTTGTCTGTTTTTGTTGCTGTGGCTGTTGGTGTTGCCCAGGAATCTTCATCACCACATCTGTTTTCTATATGTTCACCTGAAGTTCTTCCCATCTGTGATGCTTCTTGTGCCAACTTGTTGCTTTTCACTTGCATATCTTCCCGTTTGTGGGAAATCAAACATATATCATCGGTGAAGTCCAGATCCTTCAAGTTTTCGTTAGGGTCCATGTTATGCCTGTTTCCTCACTCCCCGCCGCCGTCTGTCGCATTATCCAATCTACTGCAATCGGTAAAGGTTGATTGTGACCTAGACAGGTGGAGAACAGTTATTTGCTTAAGACATTTGCCGGTAGTTACGCTAATGGTTATGTGGCTAATTAGTGGAGGTTGGAATTGATGTGCTGGACATTGGCTCGGGTCCCAGTGGTTGAATAGTTTGCCAGCTTGCCTTGTAAATGGATTCGAAATCCGGTAGATAAGTACTGCTGAAAAATATATCATGAAGAAAACTGAAGAAGTGGACTGGACATGTGGTGATGTGATGACGTATTACACTCAATTATCATTCTTACTTCTTAATGTGGTGACATACCTGGGATGTTAAACTCAGGTGTGTGTGTGTTGTCGATCATTTTTTTTTTATTTACAGCTTGATTCCACACTGTATTTTTGGTACATGTATGGAATTTTCAGCATGGATATCGGTAGCCCAAATTTTGCAGGCCGACCGTATATATCAGGTGTGCGCCGGCGTGGGCTTGAACCCATTGTAGCCTCAATTACTTTTAGTTGCCAACTCTGGAGAAAAAACTCTACTGTATTATTACGATTATTCTATAAAACTGGGCACTAAATTAATAGTAATTATATAAGGATCAATTTAATTTAGTCAACTGGCGGTGAAATACTCTTAATCAATGATGAATGCAATTATTTCTCCATTGATTTCCAATTTTGAATAACTTTCGAATTGTTTAGTCTTCTGATTTTTAGAAAAAGCTGCCTGCATTGATTCAGTATTTAACAATCAGTAATAAATGAGTGTATAAAGGCAGGAACATTCAGTAAGCCAGCAGAAAACTGAGAGTCATTCATGAATAATCTATTCAAAGTACTCCTTCTTCTGTCTGCCTTCTCTATGATGTGGAATACTGGAGGTAATTACTACTTGACAGACGCTAGATTTAACAGTCTTAATGAACTCAGCGACATTGATATCTGAGTGCTTCAATCATTAATTTGACTCGATACTGATGTGAATGAGTTAAAACTTCCTGTGGGTCAGGACTCTTTGAGATGAATCTCCGACTGAGTCACCCCAGTCATTGTAAGATACAAGAGTAGTAATTCATTAATTGTTGGCCAACTTTTCTCGTCACTAATCATAAAATATATAATTTATTGATGCCTGTTTAGAGAATAGAGACATTTGGATTCCCCAGACTCTATATTGGGCTGTTTGATCCATTTTTTTTGGAATTTATAGAGAAATATACTGCTGATCTGGTCACTACCAGCTGAAATCAGTCAGAGAACCATTGAAAACCAGCCTAATGTACTGGAAAGCTGTTCCGTCCTATTTTGGGACTCTTCATTAGTACGTACACGCCAGGGTGAGAACCCAGAGATCTTCCAGCTACAGCATGTACTTATAGAGTCAGATGAATTCCAGCATCTGTCACTTGCCACGATATCCACAGCGCAACCAACTCACGTGTGTCTAAATGTTAGAGAATCCTAATCTAGACATAGAAATAAACACTTTGGAGTATTATAGTGCTAATCATTACAAGTTTCTTATCTGTGCTATATAATTTATTTCAGATGGTGCATGTGGTTGTGGAAATCAGTGTGGCGACTGTGCACAGAAAAGTGATGGGGAAAATGAACAGGGCTGCGGATGTGGTGGAGCACCGGAGGATGGTATATGCTCTGCAACACAATGATCTGTCATGATGCAGTCTGTATTAATTAAAGTTTATTGCATACTTTGTATTCAATTTTTTATGTATTGTTAGCATTTAAAAAAAAAAATAAATGACTTCTTATAACAACTATCTTATCGGAAGCTGTTTTTGTGATCAAATCAATAACTCAGCTATTGTGAACTGTCTTTAAATGGCTTGATTCTGCTTATTTTGATATAAAATAGCAGCAAGTAGTTCAGTTTGAGGATGGCCACTGTATACACACTAAGGTGAGAGTGTAATTTATTTAATATAGCGAAAATATTCATTCAGACACCTATAAAATAGAAAATAATTGACCGAAGAATATCCACTTTCGATAATTTCCTCTTCTAGCTCTGCAATTACACATTTATGTGTTTATATACATAGAATATTCTAGAATAGTAGTCAATAACAATATTAGTGTTTTCAAATCTTTAAATATTCCCATTTATAATATTAGAACGCTTATATGTCTTGTTCTAATATTAGTGTTTTCTAAATAATATCGATTTGTAAAGTAAGATCAAGGGAATTACAGTTCATTAAAGATGCTTAAATTTTAATAATAATACAAATATAATAGCAAATAGAAAATCAGCTAAAATTATGGAAATTTCTATAAAAAATTGAGGACAGTGTCTGGACACATAAGTTAGGCTTCTTAATGTGGATCGCAACACCCAGCCTCAGCAGTATTTAGTAAACGAACTATTAAGGAGAAATTAAGATTTGTTGGTTAGTATGCGGTAAATGACTTTGAAAACCTCCTCGTTAACATTAATCTTGTGTTCCGTATCCACAAGATGAGATAGAATAGCGCTACGTGAATAGATTTTGTTTGTCCTTTACTTAACCAACAATGCAAAGGGTGATGTTAGGAAATCCGACGAGAAACACTCCTAATTGTACGGCCTATGTAACTAACTGGCTCACTCCACAGGAGCAGTTAAATTGGTAGATACGCACACTTGGAAGAGGCAAAATTAAAGCAGTTTACTTTTTACTCCCGAACGCAAGAGAGGAGTGGTTTTGAAGACACAGCGTGATTCAGCAGCAGAGTATGTTCTTTTTACCGCATTTCTAAGGCGTTGTGTTAGTATCTCGCCGATTTTGTCCACGGGGAACTAAATTTGTAAGAATAAGGCCTTTTTAGTAAGTGCTGATACCTTCCTACCATTTCGATTTCAAATACCAAATGCATTACTGTTATTACGAGTTGATTACAGATTGATGTCAGTTAGAGAACCATTGAAAACCATGGAGTACTAGATAGCTGCTGTTTCATCCTGGTTTGGGAATCATCGGCAGTACGCACCCACTGGGATTCGAACATAGAACCTTCCGGTTACAAGGCAAGCTCGTCACGCTAAATCACGAACTAGTAGAAGTTAGAATTCACCAGCCATTGAAACGGGTCCCAGTGGCTGAATGGTATACGAGCTTGCTGGCCTTGTAACCGGAAGGTCCTGGGTTCGAACCCTTCTGTGGTGGGTGCGTACTTCCGATGATTCCTAAACTAGGATGAAACAGCAGCTGTCCAGCACTCCCTGGTTTTCAATGCTTCCCTAACTGATATCAATCCGTGATCAACTCGTAAAAACAAAACTAACCCTTACAAACCAAACTATAGAGCATTACTGTTAACTTTCATATGAATAAACGAGTGAATTTAACTGTTTGTTTTAAGCTTAATGGCGGATTGATATCAGTTAGAGGACTGTTGAAAATCACGACTTCTTACCAGAACTGCAGGTAGCTACCTTCGTCCATAGCCAATTACTAGTGTGCATCAGATTAATTTTCAAGAGTTACTTTGCAAAGATTTGATTCGTCTGGAGTTCGACCACGAAAAAAACTCGCCAGTTACACTGCCTACGGGTGGCGCTAAAATCGCTAATAAACAGAAGTTGGAATTCCTGGATCATTGGATTCCATCCCAGTGGCTCAATTGTCAGCAAGCTTGCCTCAGAAACGGAAGATCTTGGTTCGATCAACAATCGGGTCATGGGCGCGTACGGATGAAGAGTTTCATAATGGAGCGAAACAAATATCTTTATGCCTACTTCATCGACTGCATGTTTACTTCCTAGAATTTATAGATTTCGGATGACCACATGATTTTCAGAAGCTATAAAACACAGTAAACTATGATTTTGTGATATCTCAACAGTAGTGTGGTGAGAGATGGCTGTTAGTCAGAACTGTTGGACAGTAATTTACATCAATGTTTATGTCCCCAATATTGGTCGTGAGAAAAATGAGAACAAAGGCTTTGCGTAGGCGGATATAGTTGGCAGATAGGTGATCTGACATTCAAGAAACAACCACAAAGAGTTGCAAGGTTAACTTTGTGTGAGAAACAACCAATCAGAGGACTGTGTTTTTCTGCTGACAATAATATATAATATGTACATGAAAACCTATAAATATGTGTTGATTTCCTTAATCAACGATCTGTTGCCTGGCCCTTGTCTTCTGCTGTTACAATAGTATGTTTTCGAGAAATAAAAGTCTAATACTTATATCCCTATTGAAAGGCCTGTATATCTGTAGAATAAACATTTGCCAGCAAACCCTTGTGTTATCTCCGTAAATCAAAAAGAAATGTAGAAATTGGTTGACGACGAATAGATACTACGTGAATACCTCAACTTCTAGGGATAAAACATTTGGGAATAATAAACTGAAGCAGCAAATTTAATAGTTGATTATAACTTTAAGTCAAATTCGGCTCAAGTGGCTGAGCGGTCAACTATGTCGGTCTCCTGATGTCAAGGTCTTCGGTTTATACTGACGAAGTGTTCCAATACTTTCAATTGATTGTCAGTGATCCTCTAAGTGAGGTCAGACTTAAAGCCAAAAAGTTGACACAGTGTTATGAAAAAGTATTTCTTTAATTTCACACATTAATCATATGTGCTACAAGGTAAAATCAATGCTGATGAACGAATAGATAAAAGAAAGAAGGAGAAGGAGAGGTATTCAACGAAAGAGGTCATTCTCAAGCTGTACAATGGCATATATATAGTGCATTCTCATGTCAAGAAAAGGGATGATTGCAAAGGTAAAAAATTCGTAAGGTTTCGATAACATATATGTGATACAGAAATTATTTGTCGGGTAGAAACTACAATAAAATTAAATAAGTAAACTGAGTGACGTAGCATTATTCCTAAATTTTTTAAAATTTTATAACTTTCTTTTCCTCCCACTAATATAGTTCTACTCTTCATAGCACTGACCTTAACTCGGCCCTCTTTCAACTTTATCTGAGCTCCATTCAATCCTTCCATTTGTTTAATGTCACTCAACTAAACTGTTTTATTTTATTTTGCCCGATTAATGTCTTCTCTATTACGTAATTATCACCAAAACTTTACGGTTTGAATGACACATCATTCCCTTTATTGATATGATAAGATATTATGTGTATGCGGTTGTACAGCTTGAGAATGACATCGTTAAAATAAACGAAAGGCATATATAAGTTCAAAACAACAATGCACCAAAAATAATAGCCCCATTAGAAGTCAAATTAACTTCGAGTGGGTTAAAGGCTACTAAAGTGAGAGTGAAAACATAAACCAATCAATCCTGGAGGAATTGACTGAAGAAGTGAACTGTTTGTAATACAGCATCTATACTGCCTGGTAATTCAATACAATTTTGAAATATATAAGCAATGAGTCATTTATAGGTTTTCTGTTTTATGATACTTTTAGAACTGAGAATTAGTTCATTTGGTGGACTAAATATTGAAGATTTGTAGGTCAGGTAAATAATTTTGATTTAGTTGTGTTCTCTGAGCTGGTCAATTTAACTGAGCAGAGCTATGCTCATTAGATGAAAACGGAGTCCATTGGAAAGATTCGGTGGGATGCACATATAGCTGAGACTATGAGCATTTGAACTATTAAGCGTAGAAGAAGTTCGAGCACAGCCATCAACCTCCCCCACTTGGCATAATAATACCTAACTAACTGATGACGTCACCACTATTCCTTACTTAAATTTTTCAAACCCTCTCTTATCATGCCTTAATCTTACCACATCTTCATTAAAGCATAGTTTAATTGCTTCCTTTACAATCTAGCATTACTTAGCCAGCCCTTTTGTTTTTCTTAGCCTTTATCAACTACTTCTACCTAAAGATATGTTTATTACAGATAGCTCCACTTTTCCATCCTTGTTACTATTAGTATCACTATTATTAGTATTATTATGACTAACTGCAGAATTTATATGCACAGTCTTATTATCCTGTTGACAAAATACCGTGATTCGTTTATGTTTGAATATGTATTTGTAAAGTTATATATATATATATATATATATATATCTTAGAGTTAAGCCAGATGAGGTCTAATTGAAAACAGTATTGTTCGCTTGAATGTGTTGTTCTAAATTTTACAAAGAGAGGGAGAGCAAAATATCTTTCCATGAAGTGCTTCTAACAGGGAGAGCCGATGGGTTGTTGAAAAGATCGGTTTACAGAAAATCAAAATAGACGGGAAAACTAATTTTACGGTTTTTTTCCCATGGATAGGAAAATGAATTTAAAATGTTCTCTTTACATCATGTGTCCGAAGAATTTGCAGTGAAGACAGTGTCGGTGATGAACATGAACAATTGAAAGAAACCTTCATATGTTCCATCGAGGTGAATAGCAAACCATATGAAAGAAATACAGGGTGGGATAAGGTACCTAAGAAACTGTTGTATCTAAACTTAGAATTTAGTGGTGACATTAAGAATGAAGGACTGAAAAATCAATTGACAGGATCATTAAAGAAAACATTTATTGCTTCCACTCTACGAAAACCTAATATAGCCGTCCACTGTTGCACATTAAACCTTATGATATGTTACCCCGACTGTCCGATTCCATGTATATTTATATATCCACATGCTCTTGGGGAGCTAGATACATAGGACTTTCGTCGAGAAACATATCCCTCCATGTCCAACAGCACCTCCACGTTTGGGTGAGCAAAGGAGAACTCAGAGGTATCAATTCATCGATATTGCAACATATAGTAGATACTGACCGCGAGGCAGCATCTGACACATCGTTCAATATAGTCGACAAAGCTCGACAAAGTTTGGTGAAAGAAACATCAGTGCATTTGTTTTGTATAACAGAGGCTTTGGCAATACATAACGCAAAGCCAGAACTTCGTGTACAAAAACATTTTGTACGATCTCTTTCGTTACCCCATGGTCTTGATTTTACTATGTAATTCACATAGAAATTTTGTTATCCCTCTTTATTCCGTGTTCCATTCTTGTGTCATTTCATTTTACTTTATGCAATCACATATTCCGACATTTTATCTAGTCTACTTCTCTTGTGACAACATTTCACTCATCCAATGTCATCTCCATCATATTATATTCACATATTCACGTCTCCGAATGTACTTTATTTTCCGATCATCTATTTCACACATATCGTCTGTTGAACTTTAGGTTGACCTCTATTGATTTATTTATTATTATTCATTCATATATCTAAACAATGGTGACTCATAATCCTATTGCAATTTAGTATTTCCACTGACTGTCAAACTTTAACACACATACAAAAAACAGATTGTTATTATTTCACACAGTGATCAAATCCAACAATCTATACTTATTTTTGCTATCTTTCTATAATTTCGTTTGTAAGGGTTAGTTTTATAGTTTTTGGTTTGTAAGGATTAGTTATGTTTTACGAGTTGATCACGGATTGATATCAGTTAGAGAACAATTGAAAATCAGGGAGTACTGGACAGCTGTTGTTTCATCCTAGTTTGGGAATCATCGGCAGTACGCACACACTGGGTTTCGAACCCAGGACCTTCCGGTTACAAGGCCAGCAAGCTCGTATACCATTCAGCCACTGGGACCCGTTTCAATGGCTCGTGAATTCTAACTTCAATGGTTCTCTAACTGATATCAATCCGTGATCAACTTGTAAGACATAACTAATCCTTACAAACCAAACTATACAAAGTTAGCGATCTTCATTTTCATTTTGACTTTCAATATGTCCTTTTAACTTGACCTAATTTGTCTATTTTCTCACCTCTTAACTCTGTGTTATATTAAAACAATTAGTTTCATTGAATTTTTGATTTTCCCGTCGATAGATTGGACCGAAGTGCTCGGTCTAAGGTTAACATGTCGGCTTGTGCAGAAGCTTCGACGATGTCTGGGCACCTAATTAGTATTTAATTGATGGATGGTGACTAGCAGTGGAATCCTGGATGCGCATTTCGTCCTATATAGGACTCGTCATCTGGATGTACCTGCATTTCTCAGTGAGTGATGATTTTCCCACCGAAGCTCGAACCCAGTGCCCATAGTTTCAAACGCCAGGGATGGAAAATGTTCGGGATGTGAGGGAAAGAGATGCGGCGTAGAATGTGCTTTTGATGGCTGACCGAAGCCTTTGAGCTGTTGGTGAACTGCATAATCTGGTCACTCCTGAATGGTAGGTTAATAAAGATAGCTTTGTTTGGTAGAGAAGCTGTCTTTTCGAGATCGGGTCAATCCTTACTGTGACAATCGACAAAGTTTTCTGGATAACCATTAGCTAATAAAACTGAATGTATGTGTCGAAGCTCATTCATTACTGAGTGTGTCGCAGTGCATCATTTACGGGACTTTGAAATTGTGAAAGGTCATTAATATGTACTTTTGTTTTATATAACTGAGTAATTGTTATGGTATTTATTTTACTAGTGTTAACCACTTCAGTTGCAAAGCGGTTCGAGAGAATCTACGGAATGACGATATCATCTCGCGAATTTTGTCTTCTAAATGCTTTCAAATTTATCAAACGGACTAATTGTTTAATAATATTTGTAATTCTAAGGTCAAATTTTGATCACAGCTCATACAATTTTATTCATTTATTTTGTACATGTTTATCCCTGCTTCATGACTCATATAATTGGTCAAAGTCGTTTTTAAAAACAAAAGAGATGTCCTTTTATATATAAATCTCTGTTATGTTAATTTCGATTAATTTCTTGAAGAAGTTCGGACCAGATTGCCGAACACAGGAAACGTTGGAATTACTCATTTCAATTTCGCTGAGAGTTTACAAATATAGTTTTTCCTACGAATGTCTACTTCTCACGTGGCGCCCAATTATTTCGGAAGTATTTGGTAAAGTCTTGATCACAGTTCATACGAATTTAGGGGATGAGATAGCAGATTTAGACCAAGTGAAAAGGACATATTTAAGTTCAAAATGTGGTGGTGTGATACAAGTGATGTGTTCCAATGGAATATCATTTTCACATATTCCCACAGTTCAACACAGTAGAAGTAACAGAATACTATGTATATTTAATCATTCTATTTTATGTCGTTTAATGTAAGCTGAAATTACACGCTCAATGATTGGTTAGAGAATATAAACTGTTTGATCAATTGAAAATATACTTTGGCTTCCCTGTCTTGCTCTCTATTGTTACAGTATTAAAATTAAGACATACCCTGGTATCAAAACAGAGTATAACAAGGAAGGTTTAGTGTGATGATGAATTTTTCTTTTGATCGTATAAAGGTGGCTTAAACATCTTAATCGCCAGCTAGGGCTTCCACAAACTTTAGAATACGCTCTCCACGAAACACGTTTTATAGAGATTTAAAATATCTGTTAACGTCAATTTAATTTCCTGTCTCTATAATATGTTTCGCGATAGAAGAGCTGGGTCTCCTGTTCTCACCGTTAATGGGTTCTAAAGATTCCATTTGTTTCTGGAGCCATTTTGGAATATGCTCTGAAGCCAGCCCTTACTTGCAGAGATCGATGAGTCCTCCCTATGTATGTGTGTCCACACGTACATTCAAATTGGTAAATACAGTGGGATGTGACATCATCTTAAGCATCTTCATAGTGTTTGGATGGATACACTGGCTTCACATTCTCTATTTTTATGATATTAGCTGAATAAAAAGTCTTTTTAACCATGACAGCGTTGACTTTTCGTCTAGTTACCAAACTGCTATGACTACCCATGTAGAGCAGCTTACTTAATACATGCGTCTTTCTTAGTAGCGTGTTGGAGAATGCGTCTTAATGCTCTCATCACTTTCTATCTCCTTATGAACACTTATCTGGATAATTATTATCAACCAGAGTTTGTGTCAACTTTCTTCCCTCCTGATCAAGTGTGTCTTCAGTGCATATTAACTGGATTCTACTGAAGAGGCACCTAACTAAGGCTCTTTTGTGCCGAACAGGGCAGGTAGGTTTTCCATAAATGATTCTTTTTACTGACCCATCAAGCCGTCGACTAAGCAATTTGTCTAGAAAGGATAAACAATAATCTTCCTCAAAGCATATTCCTAAATGGTTCCAGAAACGAATGGAATCTTCAGAACCCATTAACGGTGAGAACAGGAGACCTAACGACTCTATTGCGAAACATGTTATAGAGACAGGACAGATATTTTAAACCTAGCTATAAAACGTGTTTGGGAGAGAGTGTATCCGAAAGTTTGTGGAAGCCTTAGCTGGCAATTAGAAAGTTTAAACCAGCCTTATGCGATCAAGGCATCAATTCGTCATCACACTAAACCTACCTTGCTTGGTAAGTCTTGTTTTGATACATACCAGGGTACATGCACTATCACCTCTATTATTTGGTTTAGTGATCTTCATTGTTATTTTGACCTTCAATATGTCCTTTGAACTTGACCTAATTTGTCTATTTTCTCACCTCTTAAGTCTTTTTTAATTTCATATATATTTCTATGACAAGTCGATGTGTGTGATCAGATTGTTCGAAATGTGTTGCGCAAATACATTACACACACGATTCAAACAAATTGCGTCTTCTTATTGCCTTATCTAAATTGATAAGGGGAACTATTTGTTTTAAATATCATCTAGGTATCATTACTCATGTCTGTTGACCTCTCTTTATTCAAATCTGTGTCTAGACAGTTTGTGATTCATATTCTTCTACCCTAATGTTATCTCACTTTAGAGAACTAATTGTTGTTGACTGTTGTAAGTCATATATAAATACGACTGTAAAGCTATGAAAGATGATATCAACGGAAAGATAATTTACTTCCATCATTTCACCAGTAGCTGACATTTGACCATTGCAAAACCTGGGCGAACTGGAGAACTGTTTCCTACTTCCTAGTTTGGGATCCACCACAGGGTTTCGAACCCGGAACCTTCTGGTTACGATGCGAGCTTTTAGACCATTAAGGTACTGGGATCGGGTCCGATGGCAGCCCCATGAATTCCAACTTCTATCGATTCACCACATAGTGGAACCACTAGCCAATGTCAGCGGCGAGTATTTGTCCATAGACCCGACCTGCTGTACCCTACTGGTCACGACTTCTCTGGGTAACCACCCACCTGGAGACTTCCAAATCAGGATGAAACGGTTTTCCGGTGTTCCCAGGCTTTCCAATGGTTCTCTTCCGCTGTCAGCTTATGAGGAGATCCTGTAATCAATCAAATCCCTGAAAACCAACATTTGAATAATTTCCTTCGCTGTAATCTTTGTTTTATGTCTCGATTCGGATTATTAGTTTAATTTGAAGTGCTCCAAACAGGTAGTCTAAACTTCCATGTGATCTTCTAATTGACAATTTCAGTAGGTCAGTGACTTTGATTCAACCATCTTTTACTCGTTCCCATACTAATCTTACGTTAGTCAACCCCAATTATCAAACAACACTGACTTCGAATATGTAACATATTGACCGGTCATCTCATTCAGCGACAGTTTGTTACCTGATGGACTGACTAGGCTTTGTAATCTAGAATTTTAATGTCGAGACTGCAGAGTTGCGGTTAAAAGGCATGATTAAAAATCAGTAGATATCCTGAGCATCTTCAGTCTTTATCTGTCGTATGATGGAGAAGATTTGTGCCTCAGGTGGATGATTTTAATGTGGTTATTTTCTCTGAGCTGGATAGTGGTTTATTTAGGAAGCTTTCATTGCACCCCCCTACTAGGCAACATCTTCAGCGCGCACACTTCAATTTGTTGAAGTCAGCTTTTAGATTTATCCACGAGTAGTTTATTAGTCATCTCTTCTGGTGACCAGGAGTATGCACTGAAGATGTTGCCTAGTAGGACAAGGGGCAATGAAAGCTTCGCAAATAAACTATCCAGATCAGAGAACACAACCACATCAAAACATTTATCTGTCGTGTTTCGCAATTATGAAGTGATGCTTGGTATACTAGACGAAATGTTATCAACCAAGTGAAAGATGTCGACCTATTATTATTATTATTGTTATTATATGATAAGAACATTCTAGAAGATCTCGATTCAGCTGACGATTTACGTCTAATTTCACGCAAACCTAAAGAATTACAGGAGAAAACCAGCAAGCTAGTAGAAGACGCTGGCAGCAAACACAGGACTTCAGGTAAACACAGAGAAAACGGAGGTGATGATGATAACCAACCAGCGGCAAAACAAACACTAATCGCTGTCAACGGAAGAAATTCAAAAGTAGTCAGTTCTTCCACTTATCTAGGCAGAAACATTCCAACTAGATCCCACATCACGAATAGGAATTTCAAAATCCGAAAAGATCGGAAAGGTAAGACAGACATTCGTCATTCTGAAATCAGTTTGGAAGCCTTTTGCACACCACAGCATAAGCAACAAAATTCATATTTTCAACCCCCAATACTTAGCTGGTTCTTCTATATGCATCAGAAAATTGGTGAGTAAGTCACGAAACGCATATCCAACAGGCCATTACGGACTTTTATCAACACCTCCTTTCACTGTCTCCATGCTGAAGATCAGATTGGCTGGTCGGGAAGAATTTGAAACAAGAAACTCTGGGGATAAACCAATCAAGGACCTATTGGTCAACAAATATTTCCAAGAAGATGGAGATGAATCGACCATCCTTTACTGAGAAGATAGTCGAATGGCATTACGTGTCATACATAATGATTCCTTATCTTCGAGGGGTCAATCATTCTAACGCTAACTGAATTCCTATATTATGACAGGGCAATCCCACTACTCCTGATCTATGTAGCTGACCTAACTTACAGTCATTGTAAGGTATTTTGAAAATTATAATATTTTATTATCTTATATTATTTTTAAACGATGAAATGAAACAGATAAAAGAAGCGTTGATGTTAAATAACTATTCTACAAAATTCATTAGGAATATCAAAAAAGGTCAAAAGTAGAATGAAAATAATGGTGAAACTAATAATGGTAATATAAATAAGAGAGAATATAAGGCATCTACTGTTATACCATATAAGGAAGGGACATCTGAGACCATCCCTACGTAGGATTCTTAATAAAGCAGGAATTAAGGCGGTGGCATTCAAACCAACAAACTCACTCGGAGACAAGCTCTGTAGGCTAAAAGACCCGGTGGACCCAATTAAACAAAATAATATAATCTACAAAATACCTTGCAATGACTGTGAATGAGGTCAACTACATAGGTTAAATTAGTAGATCAGGCAGGAGTAGTGAGATTATCAGAACATAAGAATTTAGATAAGGTTGACCCCGAGAAGATAAGTAATTCAGAAAAAAAACTCAGCACTACATTGCACAGCATGCATTAGCACACAACCGCACAATAGGGTGAGTGGGACAGAGTCAAAATTCTAAAAAGTAATACAGGTAGGTGGAGAGAGAGATTGATCACTGAGTCCTGCCTGGTTCATCGGTCCTATACCCAACACTTGCCACCGAAAGGATTCAATACGAATACCAGAGATATGCATGGAAGATATTATTACCACCAGTCAGTCAAATCAGGGGAGGATATTAAATAATCTTAAAATTCTATTTCACTTCACGTACATTATCACATTCTAAAAAGTTACTTATTTTGACTATAAAAACATCTTATTTCCCATTCGATTGTATTTGATTGATAACACTAATTTTGATTGGACACTAGTGTGATGCATGTAGTCCTTTCTTAGGTGCAGACTGAATTCTACCAGTCAGGTTTTCAATGTGGCCACCATTCTAGGCAGCTCACCATCACGGTGTACATTGACTTGATGATATTGGATGGTTGATAACACTAATATATTATTATTATTATTTCTAAATGTACATTATCTTGTACATATTGATTTTATTCAAATCTGTAGTCAGTTTCACTCATGTATTATATAAATGAAGTCTGTCTGTCTGTCTATTTTCGACATAGAACTTTGCACAAATGTGCGGAAGTTCAAGTCGCCACATTCCGTGTAGCACGCGAAGCAAGAGAAGAAAGTACAAGAAAAGCATAATAGAAACAGTGAGCAGAGGTGTGAGACAAAGGAGTAATAAAGAAATACAAAACAGTTTCATTGGAGATCATAAGTCACAGGGAGTGGATGCATCTGCGCCACTGAGAACGATTTTGAGCCATGTCACCAATTGTTTCCAACCATAGATTTTTACCGTCCCGAGGACCCCAACCAGGAAGTCTACACCTTCCTACGTGGCTTAGACTAACTGTTGTAGATTTCATTGACTGATGCCAAGTTTTTGTTTGACCGCCGCTAGCTTTTTTCCAGCCTGACCCTATATCCGCTAACATTGCTCGTCGAGGGAGGCGATGACTTGGCATACGTAACACATGTCCTAACCATCTCAGTCTTTGTAGCTTCACGACTTCGTCGATTGATTTCCCCTGTTTACCTAGAACTCTACGCCTAACCTCAATGTTGCTCACCTTATTATGCCACTTTACACGGGAAATAGAACGCAGGCACCTATGATCAAAGACAGCTAGTCTTTTCATGTCTTCCACTCTCAGTGGCCAGGTCTCACAGCCATAAAGGAGGACGGAGCGGACTGATGAGCAGTACACCCGCCCTTTGGTCGATAGTCGAACATCTCGTCTACGCCAGAGTCGGCGTAAACTGGCAAATGCGAAACGAGCCCCCTGTATTCGTGCTGAGATTTCGTCAGAGATCAACCCGTTGGGGCTGATGGTACTTCCCAAATAAGTGAAGCGGTCAACGTGCTCTACCACTTCACTTCCTATTTCTAAACTAGGAGTCAGTGTAGTCCAGTCCTGTAACATCATCTTGCATTTGGCGGGAGCGAATCGCATGCCAAACATTCGTAGATTGCGGCTCAAGGTGTTTAGAAGACTCTGCATTTCGTCAGCGTCTTCGCCTAGAAGGACTATATCGTCTGCATATTCCAAGTCAACGAGATTATTCCCTGGTAGCAAGTCAATCCCTGAGTCGCTGAAGTCACTTAGGGTTAAGTCCATTAACACATCTATGATGAAGTTGAATAGAAAAGGAGATAATGGGCATCCTTGACGGACACCACTGGTCGTCATCAGTTCAGATGACAGCTCGCCGTAAGCCCTCACCTGGCTGTATGAGTACGAGTAGAGTGCCTTAATCAGTGCAATATATTTTCTCGGAATTCCCTTTACAGCCAAGCATCTCCAGAGAACTTCCCGATCGACAGAGTCGAATGCTGCCTTTAGGTCAAGAAATATAATGACTGTTGGACGCCGGTAGGAATGCCTATGTTCTAGAATCTGTCGGAGGGTGAAGATATGATCAATACACCCTCTTCCTGGTCTAAAGCCTGCCTGGCTCTCTCGTGTTTGTGCTTCCCGAGCACCACTCAGTCTACGCATGATTATTGAGCCTAAGACTTTAGATACTATATTAGTCAAGCTAATCCCTCTGTGATTATCACAGGAAGACTTGTCTCCCTTCTTGTATATGGGGATAATCAGTGACTTACACCAACCCGATGGGACTTCTTCTGATTCCCAGACGCTGCCTAGTACCTCAGTTAATCCGGACAGTAAGCTGTCTCCACCGTACTTAAATACCTCTGGAGTCATTCCATCAGGTCCCGCTGCTTTGCCTAGTTTCAGATTGGTGACAGCTTTAGTAACCTCAGTTAGTGACGGAGGACCTGTGTCTATATCCCATTCAGGGAGGTGTTGGATGCTCGGAAGGTTGAGCGTGGCTGTGGGCAAATTAAACTGCTCCTCATAATGCTCTTTCCAACGATCCAGTCGTCTATCCTGGGAGCTAATTATAGTGCCATTTTTTTCCGAGATTGTCTCACTAATGATTTGTCTTCTCCCACCCGTTTCCCTGATGAGTCCAAAGAGTTGCCTGGTGTTGCCTATCCTCGAAGCTTTCTCCATCTCTTTGGCTTTTGTCGCCCACCACTGTTCACGGTCCTTGCGGAGACTTTTCGTAAGTTTCCTCTTGTGCAGCTTTCGCTCCTCATTGAATTCGGAGCTCGCCGGAATAAGTCTTCTAGCATCTATCAGTTCGGATGAGGCGGTGGAGATCCAGTGGTTTTTACTCACCTTTGGGTTTACCTTATTCACAGCTTTTACAGCTGTATCTATGGCTGCCTGGATATTTTTCCAAGCTTCTTCAGGGTGAGCACAGCTGTCGAACACAGATATGTGTTTAGCTAGTTCTTCCTCAAATACGGATTTAGTTTCCTGATCGAGCTGGGGACGTGATGGTTTTACCGCCAGCTGTTTCCTACGTCCGTTCAGTCGTAAGCACACCCGAGCGCGGACCAGTGCATGGTCGGTATCTACGCACGTGTTCCAGAAGGAGCGACAATCTCCTACCGACCCACGCCAACGATAGCTTATTGCTATGTGGTCTATTTGTGTCCAGCGTTGGTTTGATGAAGGGGGTCTCCAAGTCAAACAGTGTCTCTCCTTGTGTTTAAAGTTAGTGCTTACAAGAAACAAATGATTATCAGAGCAGAACTGTAGGAGACGGTCACCGTTGTCGGTTCGCTGGCACGGAGCTCCATAGGTGCCACCGACATCCTTCTCAGATTGACACAATTTCCCTACTTGAGCGTTAAAGTCACCAGCTAGAACGACTATGTCTGAGCGTTTAGCCTTTCGCACCAAACTAGACAGCTTTTGGTAGAACTCATCCTTCGTTTCATCTGAACTGCAGTCAGTGGGGGCGTAGGCGGAGATTACGAAAAGGCATCGGCGAGTAGTGCAGTCCTTCCTCCTTCTTACTGATCCGTTCAGGCGGACAGCACACATTCGGCTATCTACCGGGATCCAGTCAAGCAATGTCTTTTCTGCCCTAGTACTCAAAGCTATCCCTACGCCAGCTAATCCTCGTGAACTAGCTGTGGCATCTCCTGACACCCTCAAGGTGAATTTTGCAGATTCAACCTGTTGGCCAGGTGGGGTTAGGTGAATAACCACACTTGGGTCTTGTATGCGTGTTTCTGAAACACAGCATACATCAATGGCTCGTGATGCCAGGGTCTTGGCTAGTGATGCTTGTTGTCCTATTTGGCAAAGTGTCCTAACATTAAGAGCTCCTATATGAAATTGGTGGCGCGGCTTTAAGAGGCTGTCGGTGGTGGTTTTTTGGCTTCCATCGTTTTTAGTGGACGCAGAGTGGAGAGGAAGTGGAGAGCTATCAAGTCGAGGAGTTGCATCAGTGGAAGGAAGGCAAGATGATAGAGATGAAGATGAAGACAAAGATGAGTGAGTAATAGAGAGGTTTCGTGTGCATTTCGGATTGTGAGGGCGATTGTTACTTCCCGGCTGCCCACACCGTGGAAGTTGGTTGCGTGACCGCAGAGCCCAGGGGACAACTGCTTGAGGCCGGTCACACGCGGCCTGTTTTTGTTCGTTCTTTTTGTTTGGTGTGTCTCAGTAGCAGATTTATCACTCCTGCCCTGTGACACGGCAGCAGGAAGCGCGGTCGTTGTTAATCCGGGCCACGGCCGATCCGGCATGAAATTTTGTGATTTTGTATTGGACATGATGTTGGATTGGGTAGCTGCTTTTTGTTTAACCGCTATCCAAACAACCTGCCTGGCATGGTAGGACCTCAAGAGACATAAGTCTCAGCCAGTATAGCTTGATTAGGTCATTGCGGTGTTCAAGCCCGACCACCACGTCAAGGTAGCAGCTTTCGGTCGGGACAGCTTTCGGTCGGGTAGAAAGTAGAAAGTTATGTAAGTAGTGCCTCGATATGATTCTGAGGGGCAATAAATTGTGCTGGAAATGTGGTCATCAGTAAATATTACTGTATAACAACACTGTGTGATTTATCAGAATAAAATCTTATCCATAATGGAGTTATACTCTACCACCACAGTGCCCAAGTTTTATACCTACCTATGTCAATACCGCTGATTATTTCCCCTGTTGTTAGCAGTAAATAGGTCAACACTGTCAAATTTTCTACTATGACAACAAATCGAATTATTATTAATCCATCTTTAGTGTTAAGTATTTTGATTGCATTACACATTTAATCTATAGTTCTATATAACAAAATTGTGTCATAAAATACTTTGGTTTTATGATTACTATCAAAATTTTGATTCCAATCGATTTAACTGCCTATCATTTGTCAGGGTCTTACAATATTCAAAAAGGACATATATATGTATAAATACCCTGTAAGCTGAACTCTTCTCTCTGTGTGTGTGTGCGTGTTGCTTTATGTGAATTCATCAAAATATATACAGAAAACCAGATGACAAGTTTACATGTTAGTGAAATTCCATCGGAGTCATTTTTATCTGTATTGTATTCTTATAGATACCTTTGGTTGTTATTTCTATACTGTATTATGCTCAACCTGGAGGTTAGTCATTCATTTATAAAATTAAATATATTTCATTCATTATCATTACATATGAACTCTGATCAAGATTTGACTGGATAGTTAAAAAATAATTGAGCACTGAGTAAGAAGTAGACATTTATAAAGTTATATTTGTAAAATCTCAGCGAAATTGAAATGATTACTTCTAACGTTTCCTGCATTCGACAATCTGGTCTGAACTTCTTCAGGGGAATTAATCGAAATTAACATAACAGAGGTTTATAATATAAAAGGGACACCTCTTGTTTTTAAAATTTTGTCCAATCATGAGCCATGCAACAGGTATCAATAGGTATAACTATTGATAGATGTTTCTTGATTAATTTATATATAAACATACAATTCTATTTATTTATTACACATGTTGATACCTATTGCATGGCTCATGATTGGACAAAATTTAAAAAACAAGAGGTGTCCCTTTTATATTATAAACCTCTGTTATGTTAATTTCGATTAATTTCCCTGAAGAAGTTCAGACCAGATTGCCGAACACAGGAAACATTGGAATTAATCATTTCAATTTCGCTGATATTTTACAAATATAACTTTATAAATTATCATTACAGTTATCCACTAATAATAAATTGATCGTTTTAATATTATTCATCTTCGTTTTTGCAGAATCATTCATTATCGGCTTGGGCATCGGTGGTATGGCTAGAGTTGGTATCAGTACAGGTGTAATTGTTGGTGGTGGCGGTTATCGTGGGATTCGTACCTATGTACCTAGACGTCGAAGACTTGGTATCAGTATAAAAGGTGTGCATACAATTGGAGGTGGTGGTGGCGGCGGTATTAGCGTTAGTAGTGGTGGTGGTGGTGGTGAAATTAGCGGAAGTGTACGAAAACGAACTATACGACGTACAGCAAGAGAAGAAGAAGAACAACAGCAACCTGAAGCAGATAGTTATGAAAGGATAGTTAAAAAGAAAAAGGTTATTACACGTGAAGTTGAAGAACCCAGTGCACCAGTGGAAACTAAAACAAGAAGACGAATTGTTAAAAAAAGTTCTGATGAAGATGATTTGGGCGAAGAGAAGAGTTCAAGTGTGAAGAGGACACGAACAGTGAAGAAACGAACAATAGTTGATGAAGATGATGAATTTGGTGATTTTGAAGATTGGTAATCCCCGTGTCATCTGGATATGCCTAAACACTTTTGAAATAATTCTTTTATTTAATTATTATATTTCTAATTGATGATATATGGAAGACAGAACTGTTTAACTACACACCTCTGTTTATGTTCAGATTTTTGTAATAAACATTTTTGCTTCCTTTTTTGTTTAGTTCATTTTCTCACTGATATTTATGTGTCAATGTTGAGGTGTAAAAGACGTTTTCCCTGATGCATATAGAAATATATTCTAAGTTTATCCAACACAGTTAGTTATATTATATATGTCTAAACCAGTGCGTCGGTGGCATAGTGGTTAGGACGCTCGCTGATCATGCATATGGTCCGGGGGTTCGATCCCCGGCCGGCGCACTCCTTTACCTCACTCAGCCAGAAGTAAACCTGATGAAGAGGAAAGGTTGGGCATGAGGCTAGCAACCCCATCCTGTAAAAATAATAATCACTACTGCTACAGAAACTTCAAGCCTCTAGCTTGAAGCCCTATGTTCCATTGGGAACGTGAAGGATATATATATATATATATATATATATATATATATATATATATGTCTAAACCAAGTTCACTCTCAACAATCCGAAAAAAACCCATTTATTATTATTATTATTATTTCATTTAATTCCCCTAGAGAAACATAGGTTTTCAGCCACACGTCTCCATTGCATCCGGTTCTCTGCCAACGTTTCCACCTGGCTTCACTTCTACCCACATGCTTTCATCTCCTCTTCACATGATCCCCTCATCCATGTCACCCACTCACTGATAACCGACTAGCCGCTTCCCGTTTGGGTTCCACTCGAGCGCTGGCCTGTCGTGTGATGTCACTCACTTGATGGTTTGTTTTCTCAGAGTATGGCCAACCCACCTCCATTTCTTCCTGCTTATTTGTTGTACAATCGGTTCCTGGTTGGTTGGTTTGCTCCCAGAGATACCCGTTTCTGATCTCTTCTGGTCACCCGTCTGATCTTGAGTTGTATTGAACGAAGACAGTTGTTGATGAAGGTCTGTAGTTTGTTTGAAGTGGTCTTCATGACGCGCCAAGTCTCTGATCCGTATAGCAGGTAGCTCTGACTTCACATTGGAGTTGAAAATCCGGATCTTATTTTCATTTTCATACTGAGTACTGTTGATCTCCACACAGACTTGAGAGTAATGAAAGCTTGTCTTGGTTTCCCGATCCTTGCTTTAATATCCTTGTCAGTTCTGTCCGCGTGTAGTTGAAACGATGCTTCACACGTCGGTTGGTAGGTGGGTAAAGGAGGTTGTTTCTTTCAGGTTCCTCCCATTTATACACGCTGATTGTTGTCTGTTGTTGTTGCTGTTGGTGTTGCCCAGGAATCTTCATCACCTCTGTTTTATCTATGTTCACCTGAAGTCCTATCTTTGATGCTTCCTGTGCCAACTTGTTGCTTTTCCCTTGCATATCTTCCAGTTTGTGGGATGTCTAATGTCTTCGCTCTACATTTGGGCTGACAAATGTTTAGGTTCATGTTTTTGGAATACGTTTTCGACCATACTTAATGTCTGTGTTGATTTTGTTGATGAAGTTCCTTGGGTAGTTGTTTTGCTTGAGAGTCTCAGTAATGTTTGATATTTCTTCTTCTTTTTCTTGCTCATCCGTTATTAGAGATACTGCTATCTTTGCATTAATAGGGTTTGATGATCCGAGATCTAAATATTTGTTAGTGTGTTTTCTTCCTGAACATAGACATATTAAAATATCCGTTTACCCTCCTCCTAACTAGGCAGTCTAGAAATGGTAGTTCGCTGACGTCTCATTCTGTTTCCGAAGTAAACTAGATGCTGGGAGATAGATTGTTAAGTTTCTCCAAGAATGAATTGTGTAGATTTCGTCTTAACAAAACGAAAGTATTATCAACGTATCTTAACTATATTTTAGACATGAGTATAGTTGAAAAGATCAGAAACTATTGGAGAAACTGGTGAATTCATAGCAACACCATTTGTCTGTCTACATAAATTCCTTTTAAATGTTAAATAATTAGTTTCCATACTGAATCTTAAGCTTCTTATCTAGTATGTACTCGTCGCCAAATTATTGTTATGTACTGATCGAGAATTTAATAGTCTTGACGCAAGAAAGACAGAAATCAGAAGACCACTAGGTTTGCGATGATACCTCTATTTCCCAAAACACAAGGAGAATCAATGTCACACAAGAGTGTGAGAGCAAAAATATATGAATGTCCGAACAAGTGTGTGAACACAAGTGTGAGGGCAAATATTCAAAATGAACAAATCAATACACAGTCTTAACATGATTGGCTAATTATAATGGAATATCGATCCATATATACATAGCAAAATATATCAGACTGTCGAACAAACACAAAGTATATGGATATATATATGATTATCATCATGTCCACTGGTGTCCAGTGGACATCTTTGTGATAGGGTTGTGTCTGATTCTAGTAAACTAAAAATGATATCAAGACTTTTGGTAATGGGAATGCTGGTAAATAGTGAGTTAATGCCATAACTTATCTTAATATCTTTATTAATTTTCTGGCTTTCTATTTTGGATTTGGAATCACATGAATCTTTTACAGAATTTTGAGTGTTCTTTTGGAGTGGTCTCAGTATCGACGGTAAGTATTTGGAGAGAATGTAAGTCAGTGAGTTGGTAAAATCTATTATTGGTCTTATTGGGACTGTAGGTTTGTGTATCCTTAGTTGACTATAGAATCTTCAGAGGATACATAGGACTTCTGTTTTGTTCTAAATCAAAGAGAATCTCCACTTTTTGGTATTTAGTTCTTAAAAGAATCTGTTGGCATTCAGTTTCATTCTATTGACTTCGGTGGATAAGTGTTCAATCGCCTTCTATTCAAAATCACTTCTTTTCATTACTACGGTGATGTTCCCCTTGTCGGCTTTAGTTATAACAATGTTTCTGTAGTTTTTCAAATTCTTTTGGGCTTCATATTATTGTCTAGTGGGATTAGACGGTATGTTCCGTTGTGTCATCATCTTGGTTAGTGGTTAAGTGTAATTCATGAAATTATATAATAGGCAAGACAAGCTTTCATTACTCTCAAGTTTGTGTGGAGGTCAACAGCACCCAGCATCAAAAATAAGATCCGGATTTTCAACTGCAATGTGAAGTTAGTGCTAATTTATGGATCAGAGACTTGGCGCCATGTCACGAAGGGCACTTTGAACAAACTATAGAACTTCATCAACAGCTGTCTTCGCTCTATGTTACTCAAGATCAAATGGCCAGAAAAGTTGATCATCAGGGATCTCTGCGAGCAAACGAACCAACCAAGAACCGATTGTACAACAAATGAACAGGAAGAAATGGAGGTGGGTTGGCCATACTCTGAGAAAACAAACCATCAAGTGAGTGACATCACACGACAGGCCATCGCTTGAATGGAACCCAAACGGGAAGCGGCTAGTCGGTTATCAGTGAGTGGGTGACATGGATGAGGGGTCATGTGAAGAGGAGATGAAAGCATGTGGGCAGACGTGAAGCCAGGCCGAAACGTTGGCAGAGAACCGAAGGCAATGAAGAGACGTTCGGCTGAAGCCCTATTTTCCTCTAGAGAAATTAAAGGAAACAATAATAATAATAATATAATAAGACAGCCATTCATTGTGATGAGTGAAGAAAAAATTTTGTGTTTAAAAGTTTCTAAACATAAATGGCGAAATGCTTTCCAATTGCCTGATTAAGAGATATTTTGACGAACATACTTTACAGATACTTTGGAGTAGAGAATGCTTCAAAATATTATGATTAATGATTGTTTTACAACAACATTAAGAATGACTGATATAATTGGTACGTAACAATATTTTGTTCCTATACTAATGTAAGTCATTAAGTTGTTTAATACTTTTAAAGATGACATGCACAACTTATCAGATAATGTGCATACTCACCAGCTTTCCAGCTCAGGACTTTCGGCTTAAAAGACAATCTCACAGATGATTCATCCGCTGGAACTCGACTCAGTGGCATAGGAATTTCAACTTCTAGTAATTCATGATTCCAGCTCCACCACCAGCCAAAGTCATCCACGAATATTTGCCTTATTCATTAGTGGGTAGATCTCATTGGTCATGATTTGTTACCAGACCTGAAGAGAACTTCGTCACTAGCAAGCACCAGAGTAATTTTCAACATTTAGTTCGTAAGAACTTGATTCATTTAATGTTTGATCATGGAAAACTATTGGAAACCAGCTGGGAGTAATGTACAGCTGTTTCGTCTCACTTTGAGGCTCATCAACAGAACGCCCTCATCGGATTTTGAAAATGCTTTCATTTCACTAATTAATGATAAAGCTGTGAATTTCTTGAAATTCGAAGTAGCCTGCTTTTCTCCAACTCTGCATACACCTTGATGAACAACCCTAAAAGGCAGTTTATTTGGAACAATGCGAGTTTCTTGTCATGCTGCTATCGCTATCATATAAAGAATGATATTGTAATTTCCAAGCATTTAGGATAGTGACCATAGGAGATTGTTTCATTTCGCTAAACAAATACGCGCACCATTATCTGGTGACTAATTTATGTTCATGAATAATCCTCATTCAGGCATTAATGCAAACAAAACAAGTAGTTCAGTAAAGAGGCTATTATTTGGTGAATTCATTTTCATCCTAGTTTAGGAATCATCGACACTACACACCCACACCACAGGGGATTCGAACCCAAGACCTTCCGGTTACGAGGCAAGTTAACTCGTATGCCATTCAGTGACTAGGACCCGAGCCATTAATGACCAGCACATGAATTCTAACTTCTACCACTTCGTGATTTAGCCCGACCACCACCAACATCCATCTTCACGCTTGACTAGATGAACCTCACTGGTCACTACTTCTCACCAGATCTCCAGGAAACTCCGTCCTATAACAAGTCACTAGCGAGCATCAGATTAATTTTCAAGAGTTGGTTTGTAATGAATATATCTGTTTTTTTACGACTTTGACCACGGATTGATATCCATTAGAGAACCATTGAAAACCAGCTGGGAGTACTGGAGAGCTGTTTCATCCTACTTTGGGAATCATCGGTATTACGAGCTTGAAATGTAACCGGAAGACCCTGGGTTCGAATCTTGACAGTGGGTGAGTACTGTTGACGATTTCCAAACTAGGATGAAACAGCAGCTGTACAGTACTCCCTGAGCTGGTTTTCAATGGTTCTCTAACTGATATTAATCCGTGGTCAAACCCGTAAAAAACAAATTTAATTCCTACAAACCAAATCTTGAGAATTCATTTTCCCCCATAGCTGTACAATCGCATTTATATATAATTCTCATGAAAGAGAATAGTAATAAAAGTGATGAGTTGTCACATAGTTGTTAATATTAGTAATTACATAAGAGGAATTGAATAAATGTATTATAGTTACGTAATAAGATGAGTGATTAATGGATGAGATTTAATCAGGATGTACATAGAAACCAAGAAAAGTATGGGAGCATCTATGCACGTACTATCTTCGTGACACTTTCCAATTCATCAACTGCATACAAGACATGAGTGTTACTAACAAAAGTATGGTGTATTTCAACATTGAATCACTTTTCATCAATGTCCCACTTACGGAAGTGTCTGTTTTTCATACTCAGTACACTCGACGACCATGTACATGGTCCAGGGTTCAATCCCCTGCAGACGCACACCTGATATCTATGGTCGGCCTGTAAAATTTGGGCTACCGACATCACATGCTGAAAATTCCATACCTGTACCAAAAAATACGGTGTGGAATCAATCTGTAATCAAAAAAAACAATAAAATATAGATGATAACCAGTTCAACACTGGGATACCAACAATATGTTTGAAATAACTGCTGTTGAGGTGTACTCTCCATGTAAAATTCACTTTCAGTGATACCACCTATAGACAAAAGAATGACACTACAACTGGATCTCCTTTGGATGCATTACTTCCAGACTGTTTCATGACCAGCCTCAAGAATGATCCATTAAAGTTGACCACTTACAATCTATAACTGTGTACAGGATGCATAGATGACATTTTGATCATCTGCAACAATAATTTCGACCCCATTAAATTGTTACAAGTACTTTTGATCGAACACTAGTTAACAACTAATGTAGTGTGTCTAGTCCTCTGTTTGGTGCAGACTGAATTCTATTAGTCGCTTCTGCAATGTGATCATTATTCTAGATGGCTCACCAACAAGGTACACTTCGAATTGTTGACATTAGATGGTTGGAGGCAATCGAGAGGAAGCCTTGCCCGAATGACCTAGGTTTCGGCTAGTTTGCACTCACCACTCACCAAGGCGTATCTGCAAACCTGAGGAAACTCATATCCCTTCTGAATTCAAACCCGCGTCACCTAGTGCCGCAGTCAGTGACGTTACCACTGAGTGCCAACTAGAATGAAACCTAGGTTGAAACCTTCTTGCTGATTGCTTCCAACCATTTAATATCAACAGTTCAAAGTGCAACATGATGGTGAGCCATCTAGAATAATGGTCACATTGCAAACGTAGCTGATAGAATTCAGTCTACACCAAACAGATGACTAGACACACTACACCAGTCGCTAACTGGTGTCCAATCGAAAGAACCCAATACAGTCCTACAGGAGGTCAGTCATGAGCCAAAAATAGCTCAGTGTAACAGAAAGATAAAGAACTTATACATGAAACATAGAAGCCAGTACTATCGTAGATAACGTGGTCTATCCGGAACAATCTGAAAAGCTACTGAAAAATTGGTGGATGTCGCCGGTAGCACACTTTATTTCAGCTTATACCTCCTTACTAGTTTTCATCGTCTCCCTCATAATGAATATCGCTTAAGGCTTTCATGCTTCACTTTTGCAAGAAAAGATACAGTAAATTAAATATCCTCAATGTGTAATCAGAACAAGATGATGTTTCGGTGAACATTTCTTCCCGAAGAATTCTTCTTTAGGGTCCATATTTACATATCCATGTGAGTTTTTAATAATAATAATAATTTGCTTTATTCCAGAAACAGTACTAGTGGTACAGTGTGGAATTTTCAGCACTTATCTACAATATTGCAGCTAATTTCACTGCATATTTAAAAGGAGTATTTCAAAAATAAATATAAAAACAACAAAAAAGTACCAAGAAGTAGAAAGGAAAATAAACGACATAAAATAAATAATATCTCAGTGTTGGGTAGTGGAAGCTATGATATGTGTATGCGTGGTGAACAGTAACAGCTATAACCATACAAGAAGTTATGAAATGATATTTAAGAATGTTTATAGCCAAGATGATGAGTTAATTTGATTGAGCAACACTAAATAAGCAAAAAATAAACATTTCAGGGTTTTTATTGTCAGCACTAATGCGGTGTTTGTTGTGGTAGTGTGAGTAATCCTGCATAATACAAAAATTTTAGGATGGTGATAACGGCGTTCACAACCAAAATTGTCAGTTTAATATTGCCGAACAAAAATAAAAACGACCACAAAACTAATATTACATGAAAGTTAATGACAGGAAAATTTTGTAATACACATTGTGATAATATAGTCGGAACCAGTAGATATACACAAAAGAAGGAATAAAGTACAAAAAAAGAAGTAAGCCAATTTTAATAATTTAGATAGCTAAGTAAGTTTAAGAAGATTGTTCACTATAGAATGCAAATAAGAGAAAAATAAAAGAGCCAAAATTATGTTATTATCAACAAAGCAAGTCATAGGTTTCGCGTTTAACATTGTTTCTGTCACTTAGAACACGGGCTAGCCAAATATGATATCGTTGAGTTCCTGTGCTTGGTTCTACGAGCATATATTATTTTGTACTGATTTCTGGTTCTACCTGATGAGATACAAGGAGAGAGTTGGGAATAGAGGGGGTGTTGGGGGTCGAAGAGTATGGTTTTAGACCATTTTTCACATGTATTCAGATGCCTTTCTACTAAATTAGTGACGAGCTGACTGAGTTTTACACCATTAGTCCTACTAACTACCATCAGCATCCTTCTCAGGATGGTATAGCCTTTTCTCAGTAGCCCAGGAAAGACTAATGGGGAGCAGTAAAGTAGAATAGATAAGATACGAGAGTTGGGTGATTCCAGATAGTCTGAGTATCTTAACGTAGTAGGTTAGAGGGGACGCTTTCTTGGAAATCGTTAGGATATGCGATGACCATGTAAGGTCGGAAGATAGAACTAATCCGAGTAATAGAATAAAAACACCCAATATAGGTAAATGCAAATTATGTGAGACACTTTATTGGGGTATATATATACGATGGAATGATAATGCGTTAATCAATATTATCAGATGAATGTATGTAACGTGTGCAGTCATTCAAGCCATAAGATAAAAAAAGTAAATAGACAACTGGGAGTAACATGCTAATATATTTATACTCAACAGAATATAAGTTTCACTGGGAGGTGGGCGTGAGTTATATTCACTGGTGTGAGGAAAACATCAACACAGATTCAATGATGAGTTGACATCATTTAGAGAAACAATAGGAAACATGGAAGTTCTGGACAACTGTTTCGTCCTAGTTGTTAACTCTTCAACAGTGAGCATTTACTAAAGTCTTCAAAACATGATTTCCGCGATAAGAGGCGAGTCCCCAGACTATTCGTCCGTTGAGACTCAGTCAAATGGTCAACACATGAATTCCAACTTCCGAATATTCGTACTATCAGCAGTACAAATGATACATAATGCTACAAGCGAGTAATTGATTTATTATATCTGACTTAGTCAAAAAACCATTAAAGAATATTCCCTATCCAGGAGGTACAAGATTTTTACTTTCTATAGTTTGGTTTCTAAGGATTAGTTATGTTTTATGAGTTGATCACGGATAGATATCAGTTAGAGAACCATTGAAAATCAGGGAGTACTGGACAGCTGCTGTTTCATCCTAGTTTGGGAATCATCGGCAGTACGCACCCACTGGGATTCGAAACCGGGACCTTCCGGTTACAAGGCCAGCAAGCTCGTATACCATTCAGCCACCACTGAAACCCGATTCAATGGCTCGTGAATTCTAACTTCTACTAATTCGTGATTTAGCGCGACCCCAACCATTGTCTTTGGTGGGACATCCATCCACACACGTGACATCTAATTGGACCTCACTGGTCACGACTTCTCACTAGAACTCAGGAAACTCCAACCTGTAGCAAGTCACTAGCGAGCATCAGATTAACTTTCTATAGTTTGATTTGTAGGGATTAGTAAGCGGAAGCTTCCGGGTTCGAATCCCAGTGGGTGCGTACTGCCGATGATTCCCAAACTAGGATGAAACAGCAGCTGTACAGTACTCCCTGAGCTGATTTTCAATGGTTCTCTAACTGATATCAATCCGTCATCAACTCGTAAAACAAGATTTTTAGTGATTCTCTAAATGATGCTATCTGGGAATAAAACTCCCTTGATAAACTGGAAAAGATGAAGTGTGAAAGGAAAGTCGAGTCAATATATATCTACATCAGGAATAACAAAATTGAATGAATTTCATCATCAGCTGACATTAGTTAGAGAACCGTTGGAAAACCAACTGGGAGTCCTGGACAACTGTTTCCTTTCAGTTTGGGATTCTTCAGCAGTACACTCACACCGGGATTCGAACCCAGGACCTTCAGGTTACAAGGCAAGCTCGTATACCATTAAGTCACTGGGACCTGGTCCAGTGGACCATGAATTATAACTTCTGCCAATTCACCATATAGCGTGATGCCTAGCCAATATCTACGGCGAGTGTTTGTCTTTACAACTGACATGCTGTACTCTACTGGTCACGACTTCTCACTAGTGACATGCCCTACTCCGGTAGTTAGTTACCTGGGGTTCTAGTGAGAAGTCGTGACCAGTAGAGTGCAGCGGGTCGGGTGTGAGGACAAATACTCGCCGAAGACATTGGCTAGTGGTCACGTTATGTCGTGAATTGGCAGAAGTTAGAATTCACGAACCATTGGATCGGGTCCCAGTGGCTTAATGGTATACGAGCTCGCCTTGTAACCGGAAGGTCCTGGGTTGGAATCCCGGTGGGTGCATACTGCTGAAGAGTCCCAAACTAGGACGAAACAGCTGTCCAGTATTCCCAGATTTTCCAATAGTTCTCTAACTAATGTAAGCTGATGATAAAAATCTGTAACCAATCACATGCATACAAACCAACAATTAAAAGTGAATGAAACTGATAAACTGTCATTACAAGATGCAGGAAATTGAGCACCATTTAGATTTCAGAGAAAAAGAGATGTATGAACAACTTAGAATACAGGTATGAAGAATATTCACTCTGTAAGTGAAAACAATAAGTGCAAGAAAATCAATCAAACGCCAATGGAATCCACGATTTCTGAGAACTACAAATAGATTAACAATACAGAGGACGATTATCTGGTAATTGACAAATTATTAGAAAACTTTTCTACAGTATCATAACTGCTAAATTAACCTCTCACAATCTCAAACATATTTTCAATCAGTTCATCACAAAATCCTACAACCAACAAAACAGAATTCCCTACAAAGACAATACTTGAAGATAAATCTGTTGCTCACTAGTGATTGGTCCTATTCAGGCAGTTAACCTGGAGTTCTAGTGAGAAGCCAGGACCAGTAGGCTACAGCAGGTTGAAGGTGAGGCAGTAACTCATCGAAGAAGACATGGCGTAGTGGTCACCCTAATTCATGAATTGGTAGAAGTGAGAATTCATGGACTGGCCATTGGATCGGGTACCAGTGAGTGGCTTAATGGTCTACGAGCTCGATGGTCTCGTAAACAGAAGGTCGTGGGTCCGAACCCTCGAGGTGGGCGCCTTCAACTGAAGCAGAGTCCCAAACTAGTCTCACGAAACAGGCGTGAAACACTCTCAGGTTTCGAATGATTCACTAACTGATGTCAGCTCATGACGAAATGCTCCTACCAACAGTTTCAATCCCTTCACCCTGAAATTACAATTAAAACTCTACATCAGGTCATTCCACATTGTATCACTGTGCAATACACTTCACAAGAAAAAGTCTCAACTGGAATACACTAGGCGCATGAGTACACATCAATATATCACATACAACAAAAGCACAAATGTAACACACAAACGACAATTTTATTAGCACAATCAGGTCACTAGAAACATGCACACTCCTTCAATATTAGACAATTTACAGACACACACACACACACCAATGTACACAGATTAATAAACATATATATATATATATCTGCAGAAATCACTTTGACATATTTAATTACTTCTCATACAATCTCCAAAACAATCACTTAATTTAATTAAATTCCCGCTCTTCAATATTACTAATATATATTAAACCCCGAAAACACCAATCAATGACCAAGTAGAATTCGATTACTCAACGATCTTCACACTCCACACGCCACAAACACACACACCAGCCAATCTGAACACACAATTGTACACAAGAACCAATATGTGAGTGGCTATATAAAAGAGAACATTCCACACTGCAAAATATTCAGGAAAACAATCGTGTCATAGGAATGAAGGCATTCAAAGTTTGTTTAGTCACCTGTGCGAAATTCTCACTAATTCATATTCTAGATTGTCATTCTACTGTGCATCTGCATCTACCTGTCAATAGAAGAGTCGAGTTGTCTTCCAGCTGGTAAGTCTTTCTGTGTACTGACTGCTGTTTTGATGAGTTGCATATGCTGTCGGTCACTGTAAGATTATTCAATGACTGTTTTACGTGAGGGGTGACTTTATCTACATTGGTCTGTGATAAATATGCACAAAGACGGAAGAGTAGACTCCATCGAAATTAACTGAATCCACGTCACCTCATCTCATTTCATTAGGCACAAATTATCTAGAATTACAAAGAGCTAACAGCAGAGCTAAACATCACCTATTGTTGTTTCGACAACGCAAATCTACTGAGGTGAATACCACTGAAGTCTGTCTCCACTAACTGATGCATGCACTCAGCCATTTCATCATTTCAATACAGCAAATATAAGGACAAAGTTGATGTCTTCGCCGATTCTCTTCCATTCGTCTGCACAATTCATTCAAAAGAACTCGTGTTCTTCACAGAACACAACACACAGAACCACCTTAGTACGTCAGTGGAACAATTATCTCCCACAATGGTCTAAAGTCTCTTAAGTAAATAACTTCCCTCTCGAGGATAGCTCACAATTCAGTTGTAAGCATTCACACGCAGAAGATTTAATTCATTAAACGCCCTTTCGGCTGACAGACATTCAGAGTGACTGTGGATCTGTAGAAGACGGTCAACAAAATGTCGCCTGAGTCCATAGAACAGAAAACTGAGAACATACGCCTCATGCGCTTCAAATAACCTCTCATGTGTGTCAAAATATATTCGTAATCTTAAGTAAAGACAACCCCAATCCAAACATCCCAAAATCAGAAATATCCATCAGTCCTTGTATTCATCATTCACTTTCAAGCAATACAAGCTTCATCCTCACAAATCTACACAAAAATCACATCAGTATGAAATAAGAAACAAATAGAAGACGATTAAGAGAATGCAATCTTCCACTGAATAAAATTGAGAGAGGGAAGCACACGTCTCACAAACAAATTCATCAGTGGTGAGAACAGGAAATCATACCACTCAATCATCACTATCAGATCACTAATACACTCACTGTCGCGTGAGACTACACTCACCTTCACATTCAAGCTACTCACAATTCAAACTCATCAACTACTTTATCAGATTCACAAACACAAGAAAACCATATTCTCATCATGCATATTCTCGGCTCAGTTCTCACCTAACTAACTTCTTTCTCTCATTCCTTCTCTCCTTCAGGATCCGGTGGTAAACCGTCTGGACAAGCTGGATCTGCCAATCCAGGACAACAACCTGTAATCACTGTCAGAAAGCAACAACAATATGTCCCGAGTTATCTGTTCAAACATAAAGCACCAAAGTGAACATGAAGGGCATTCCGGCCGTCTATGACTCATTTAAACAATAAATTAGTGTGTTGAAAGATTAGTAACCTTTAAATAATAAAG
Organism: Trichobilharzia regenti; assembly: GCA_944472135.2. Lineage (NCBI taxonomy): Eukaryota > Metazoa > Platyhelminthes > Trematoda > Strigeidida > Schistosomatidae > Trichobilharzia > Trichobilharzia regenti. The sequence continues at coordinate 36,189,280 of OX235264.1, read as the reverse complement.
AGAATAAAATTAATATGTGAAATTGACTTCTCACTTTCATCTCGTTTTGATTCGTAGAAGTGAAGTGGACTGGAGTCAGTCCTACTCGACTTGTCTAGATTTGTGTTCGTCGACTGAAAGACAAAAACAATCTGTAGCTCGATTCTGTCACATTTAATTGATAGTGGTCATGTAGTCGAGAAAACGAAAGCCTTCAAAGTAATTCATCGTGTCCCACCGAATCTTCCTAATAGACTTCGTATTCGTCTACTGCACACAGCTGAGGCGATAGGCATTCCAACTATTAAACCTAAACTATGCATTCAAATGAAGTTCGTGCACAGCCATTATCCCTCCCTTGTTGGCCTATTATGACATAGCCAACTAATGACTTCTACACCACCCCTAGTTTATTTATATCTCCAACCCCTTTCTTATCATCCCTTCATCTTATCTTCATTGTAAACGTGTTTCATTTCCTTCCCATACAATCAGTCTAGCATTACTTAATCGGTTCATTTGTTCTTACTAGCCTTTATCGACTACTTCCAGCTGAACAATTGTTTGTTTAATCATACTGTTTTTCATTATTCGGGTTACCACAGATTGCCTCACTTTTCCATCCTTATCTTTGATAAGACCATTATTATTATTGTCGCCATTATTAATATTATCATTACTACTATTATGACTGATTGCACAATTTATATTCACCATCGTATTATCCTATCCTGTAGACAAAACACCATGATTGGTTTATATTTGAATTTTATTTGTAAACTTATATAAATAGAGTTAAGCCTAATGAGATCTAACTGAAAACAATATTGTTCGCTTAAATGTGTTGTTCTAAATTTTACTATGGGAATATTTAATATATATTGAAATCTCGTGGGGATCCTATTGCATTTAAGGCACTCAATGAGTACCTGAAGTTTAGTGCAATGCTCCCTGAAGAGAAAACATCGTTGGAATTTTTCAAAGAATGTGTAGAAACCGAACGTTATCCCAAACTATATTGGAGGTCGTTAAGACGAATGAGGATTTATCCTAATTCTAAGAATTTAAAAAGACATGCTCTTAATCAGATTGATTCTGTTAAAACTCTTATAAATGATCTAGACAGGAACATATCACAAAGACAATTTTCAGTTGATGATTTACCTCAGGAATTACAATTGATGTTCATTGAATATGTTTATAACGTAACAGTAAACAGAAGTAATAATAAAGGGATTAGTCTTGTCAAATCTCTCGAAAGCCAAAAGCTTGAAAGGAAATTTCCGTCAGATCCGGGCCGGTATGTTCACAATTTTTCCAGTGTCGTGCTTAATAAGTTTCAATTGGAGGTGTTATCCCTAGGTCCCAAATTTAGTGAATATGCTCCTAAAGTTGATCAATTAGACACTGATATACAGTTTGAAAATTTGTATTCTCAAACGTCAGATCTTACACCATCGTCGGACGATGAACTAACTAGGTTCAAAACGACGCTAGTGGACAGCTGCCAGCAATACAAGAACAACAGATATTCAGTAAATAGTCTTTTATCTAAACAACACAGAGAAGCTCTAAGAGAACTTAGAAGCAACGAAAGTTTAATTATTAGCAAGCCGGATAAAGGTGATGGTATAGATTTACTGGACAAAAGCGATTATGTTGAGAAAATGGAAGGTATTTTGAGTGGTCAAACTAAATTCCAATCGCTTGGTGTTTCCAAAGACCTTAATGTAAGAGCTGAGAAACTAATGACTGACTCCCTCAAAAATCTGAACCAAATAGGAGTATTATCATCAACCACATATGAGTCCATGAAATCTACGGGTACCAATACTCCACAACTTTACGGTCTACCAAAAGTGCACAAACCGGGTCTTCCTCTTCGCCCTGTTTTAGATATGTACAACTCTCCATTTCACCGAACAGCGAAGTGGTTAGTTAAGATTCTGGGTCCTTTGCACAGAGAAATCGTGCAACATCGAATTAGTGATGTCTTTGACTTTATTTCTAAAATATCCGAGACTAGTTTGAGGCATAAACGCATGTTATCCATGAATGTATCATCACTATTCACTAACGTACCGCTTACGGAAACAGTTGATTATATTTGTCAAGAAATCACCGATAGGCAATTAGACTTAGGAATCCCCTTGTGTAGCCTCAAAGAATTGCTTCTTAAATGCACAATGAATGTTCACTTCGTCTTCAATAATTCATACTATCGACAAGTAGATGGAATAGCTATGGGTTCATCATTAGGCCCAATGTTAGCTGACTTCTTTCTCTCAAAACTTGAAAACGGGAAATTTAAAGACATCATCAAGGAGTTTGATATGTATTGCCGATGACATGTCGATGATACATTTATCTTAGCTGATGGGAATGTTAACATAGACGAATTGTTGCTGAAATTCAACAACATTCACCCTTCGCTTACCTTTACTTGTGAAGAGGAGCAGGAGAATGAACAACATTTCCTGGATGTCTTGCTAAGCAGGAGAGGAGATGGGTCACTTGGGAGAAGTGTGTACAGAAAAAGCACATTCACAGGTCAATACACACACTTCCTTAGTTACGTGCCCATTAAATATAAAAGGAATGTTGAAAGAATTATTGACCATGTTGACATTAATTGGGATTGTAATTACTCTCTTCAGAGATTTCTATCTGACCGGCAGCAGTGAGCAAATATTCTCTTTGTCTTCATACAAACCATTAGGCTTTTGTCAAATTTCAATTGGTTATAGACTGTAAAGTGGTACGAGTTATTTTGTCGAAAGATATCTCGATATGGTTATTTCGATACAGCTTGAGTTGATCACAGGACTTAATTCGATTCACCAGATAGTCTGTTGCTGCAATACCAGTGTGGCGTAGTTGGCACCATTCTTGGACCAACTCATTACAGGAGTACATTACTTTTTCCTTCCAGACTACCACTCTGAATGCATTTAGCTTCAGGCTACGCTTCTGCCACATTACCGCTGTTAACCAACCATTCACTTCTCACTTCTTGAATTCTCTCCCTCGAATTATCACTTGAATATGTGTTTGACGGTTGGGACCAGACTACAGGCTACGAACAAGCCTTAGAGGATCTCACATTTATTCTATGTGCTGCCTCTCATGACTTAACATCAATATCCAACAAACTTCGACAAGTTACCGACTATTACATCTTCTTCCTAGTAATATGTCGAAAATGATGGAGTCATTCTCCTGTAGACGTAACATTCATCGTGATGATTTCCCTCGAGGATCTGATATGACCGTTAATAGTACACTTGGTAGTTTGCGCTAAGGAATTTCCTGCCTAGTCGTTTTGCAAGAAGACGATCTAATCAATATTTTTTATTCCATGATAAATTTCTATTGTAACATATAAAAAAAATCAAAACAAATGATTCAACGGAGAGATTCTTCTCAACGAATTTATTGTCAAGCTGTACAATCGTATGTTTGTGGTTTTTAAGAATCTATATCCAGTGACGGAATTGAATCATAGGTGTGAATGCATAAAATAACAATAATAATAATAATAGTGTCTGCGTCGGTGGCCCAGTGGTTAGGACTCCCGCCGACCATGCACAGGGTTCGAGGTTCGACCCTCTGCCGACGCACACCTGATATCTATGATCGGCCTGCAAAATTTAGGCTACCGATATCCATGCTGAAAATTCCATACTTGTACCAAAAATACAGTGTGGAATCAAGCTGTAATCAAAAATAAATAAATAAATAAAAATAAGAAATGAAATTAAAACTAAGATGCTTGTGATTGTAATCGTGGTTAAATGTCGAGTGGCGGAACAATTAATTTCATATATATAACAACTCATAGGCTGGATAGGACTTGAAGATGGTGCGCAATTATAGGATTATTATACAAATCGAATAAGATAAAAACGTTACGTAACATTGTGTGAAATTTGATAACAGAGTTTAATGTTGCAAAACGAAACTGGCTTAGAATGACAAGTGGAACAAGTGAAATAATACCGGGGACAATTCAAAGTGAGAATAGTTATAGTAACAATTGATTTAATAAAGGAAGAGTATAAAAATTGAATAGAAAAAATTTAAAAAATGGTAAAGCCAAAATATGAATAGGGATTACCATAGTTTACCACAGAGGGATTATGATCATGAAAGTTGGAAGGGTTGAACAAACTTTTTCTGTACACAGATATCTGGATTTTCTGTTTCGATATCCAAAGCTTCATCAGTACAGATGAGTTTGGTACGTAGGGATTTTGGTAAATTAGTTTTTGCCTTGTAGATGACTTTAAAGGCAGAGGCTATAGAGATAAGGTGATCATTATCGACTAGATGTTCAATGATCACGCATCTTATTGCTCCACACCTATGATTCAATTCCGTCACCGGATATAATTTCTTAAAAACCATATATATATATATATATATATATATATATATACATGATTGTACAACTTGATAATAAATTCGTTGAAAAGAGTCTCTTCACTGAATCACTTGCTTTGATTTTCTAATCACTGTTAGAACAACAATGACACCATAGAATGCTACTGAACCCGTGACGCAAGAAGACAGAGCATTGACATGGATATCTTTTACTGCCTCGAACCAACATCGAAAAAAGGGGACGGCAACTGCGTACACATTTATATGTATTTGCTTTAAATGACTTTGAGAGAAACTAATTACACTGATTAGTTGAAACAGTCAACGACGAATAGGGTTGAAAGGTCATAAGTGTCGGGGTGGGAGGAATACGAGCAGCACTAGGCTGCAAACACGGACTTAGTATTTTGGAAAATGCTCTTTAAATTGTTCAAACCGAGTATTTTTCAGTGTGGCCTGGTTTGATAACCCACGGCTCTCGGATCCCCTTCTTGCCTGAAACTCTTTCTTGTCCTCGGAGTCGCGTTTGTTTTTACCATATAAACAATCAATGGGAGGTAATTTAAGTGGGTCAAGGTAAACTTATGGCACCTGAACTGCCAGTAGATTGCCATCGCACCAATGACCGGTGAGTTTCAGGTTAGGTTTAGGAAGGATTAAGTTAAGGTTTAGGCTAAGGGCACATCAGGGTTAGGTTAACCTAATAAGGCCAATATTATGTTTGGTTCGAATTAGATTGGGGTTAGTTTAGTGATATTTTCACGTTGAAGTTAGGTTAAGGAAAGATCAAGTTTAAGCTACCTAGATAATTATATGCAAAGAATGTAGTTAAATTAATTAGCTGACGCTTCACTTCAAAACTGACAGATATTTTTGTCACACATCAGAAGAAAGTATTCTGTGTAACATTTTCATGTCTTTTAATTCATTATTACATGACTATGTGTATTTTATACGTAAAAATAGCCTTTATCACATGATTGGTGCGTTCAAAGTCATTTGTCCGTTTGTACTAACTGATGCTTGAAGCTCAACTGCGCCTTTAAATGCTTCAAGTGGCTGACATAAGAGTACCTTAGGTTTTCATCTCAACACATAGCGGCATCATAACTGACTTTTGTGTCACATCAGTGTTTCATTCCCCACTTCTGCTATGTAAATAACTGTTCTACGCATAGCCTTAATCTGGCCTTCTATCCATCTGGCTCTTTCAGGGTTATGATCTCGGGTATACACCAGGTCACCTGTCCAGAAATAACTCTCAGCACTTTTCCAATGGTTTGTTAGTGATGGGGACGTTTTATGGTGGTGGCTGCGCAACATCCGTCCCATTAAAAGTTCTGCTGAACTTTTCTTCTCTTCCACCGTTGGCGTCATTCGGTATACGAAAAGGAATTGTTGTAAAATTTCTGGTGTAACTCTTCCCCTTACTTCTACTACAGCTCTCTTGAAGGCCTTCACAAACCTTTATATTATAGAGAAGATTTGTAGCTCAGGTGGATGATTTTGATGTGGTTTTGTTCTCTGAGCTGGATGGTTAGTTTGCGAAGCTTTCATCACCTTACTGGGTGACATCTTCAGCGCATACTTCAATTTGAAGTGAGCTTTTAGATTTCTCCACGAGTTTATTAATCATCTCTCCTGGTGACCTTGGACGTGATTGGTTGTTTGTGTGTGTTTTCACACCTTCTAGGTTACTTGTGAAAACACACACAAACAACCAATCACGTCCAAGGTCACCAGGAGAGATGATTAATAAACTCGTGGAGAAATCTAAAAGCTCACTTCAAATTGAAGTATGCGCTGAAGATGTCACCCAGTAAGGTGATGAAAGCTTCGCAAACTAACCATCCAGCTCAGAGAACAAAACCACATCAAAAACAAACCTTTATGCCTGACCGTTGGACTAGGGGTGATAAGGTGAAGTCCGCACCTGTTTCTTCAACAGAAATCTTGCGATCTGAAATGACTGGCGCTGACGGATACAACGGTCTCCGAAATGCCAAATAATGCAAATATTTTGGCGAGTGCTTGTATATTATGACCTCTTGAAGGTGCTAGTAGTTGGCAATACTTCTAGTCACTTTGAATAAGCATCCACTAGAACCATATAACAAATATCATTCACTGGCCTCACGAAGTCCAAATGTAGTAGGGACTACAGTAGTGCTGTCAGCCACGGCTTCAATTAGTCTCGTGGTGAGATTCCAACCGGGGCTTGACATGACTGGCACGGGCTGACGAATTCAGTAGCATCAGCATCCATACTTGTCCAGCAAGTATAACTTCCGGTGATAGACCTCCTGCGCGCAAATCCCTAGGCACCAATTATAAAACTGTTTCAACACCGTGTGTCGCAAGGTGCCAGGTATTATCAGTCATCCCGCAAACGTTAGGCAGGCATTAATGATACTGACACTGTGACGTCGGCAAAACAGTTCTCTAAGGTCATGTTTCGACGCTAATGGTGGCCAGGAATTTCGGACGAACCTCATATCTTGTTGTGGAGTATCATCACTTTCTCTGGCATGTCTTACTTGCTCTGTTGTAATCGCCAGCTGCTCAGTGGCACACATTAACAAATTCTGTGTGGAACTCTCCGTCCTAAGGGACGTAGTAACCATTTCATCGTTTAAGGCAGGATAGTAGCCTGTCAGTAGTGAGAGAGCATCTGCATGGCTAAAATCTTGTGTGCGGCGATATTTTATATTGAAATTGTACCCCTGTAATGTCACTGCCCACCACTGTAGTCTTTTTACTGAGTGCAGTGGAATACCTTTCTTTGATTCAAACACATGAAGGAGAGGCTTGTGACCTGTCAACAAAGTAAATCTTGTGAAGCCTTCGAACTGCTTAGACCAAGGCGGCAGCATCCTTCTCTATTTGCGAATAACGTCTTCCTTTTGCCGTAGTGAGCGTCAGATGTGGACAACAGCCTCCTGAGATTCCTAAGGATCTTCGTGCACTAATACGGCACCAACTCCTGCTGGTGAAGCGTCTGCTGCGACTATAATGAGTGGTTTAGGATCGTAATGTGTAAGCAATAGTTTAGATCCGATGATACTCTTTAGTTGCTGGAGGGAATCATCGCACTATTTTGGACCAGACCCAAGGATGATATTTATACAACAAACAGCTGAATGGTTCGCTAACTGTATACAGAAAAGCTGAATAATAACTGATCATTCCCAAGAAAGAATGAAGCATTGTCACATCTTTCGGTACTGGCATCTGTTGAATTGGCTTTATGTTCTCGGATTCGGGTCTTTGTCCATCAGCATCAAATATGAACCCCAAACACTTGACGGTCTGTAGGCTGAATTGGCATTTTTCCGCTCCAACACATAATCCCCTGACAGCCACTTTTTGCAGCACAACCCGTATTCGCTCTCTTAATTCCTTTGGGTAGCTAAGGCTATCAGTCTTTCTTTATAATGCATGTTTTTGTATTTCCCAGTGAATGAAAAACAAAACGATATTGTTTTTTGTTTATCCATATTCAGGAAGAAAACCCACTCGAATAGATACTTAGACTTCGGATCATCACACCCCCGTCAACGCAACAGTATCAGTTGTTTTAAGTTTTCTTAGAACAGCACACTCCCTGATAACGGATGAGCAAGAAAAAGAAGAAGAAATATCAAACATTACTCTCCTCAAGCAAAACAACTACCCAAAGAACTTCATCAACAAAATCAACACAGACATTGAATATGGTCGAAGACGCATTCCGAAAACATGGACCTCAACAGTCGTCATTCTATATAGAGCAGAGACGTCAGATGATATCAGAAGAACACTCAATCAGCTTGACATTAGAGTTTTCTTCAAAACACCAGACACACTGAGTACACAGGTCACTGAGTACAAGGACTTGGGAGTGGTTGTGCAGCATGACTTGAAAACAGCAACAAACTGTAGAACTGCAGCCACTAAGGGTTTTAGAATGTTATGGGCCATACGCAAGGCTTTTGCGAACTTTGACGCTGATATATTTCGTATATTATATCCGACTTATATCAGACCTCATTTGGAATATAGTATCCAGGCAGCGAGTCCGTGTTTCAAATACGAAATTGACTTATTAGAAAGGGTGCAAAGAGTAGGAACTAAGCTAATAAAGGGTTTCTCAACCCTGTCATATGAGGAGAGGTTAAGTCGACTGGGTTTATTTCCACTGTCATACAGACGACTTAGGGGTGACCTAATACTAGCATACCGTATCCTAAGAAATGATTTTGGAGCTAATTTATCTAAATTATTTCTTCCTTCTAGCACCAACCAATTGCGAGGGCATCACCTCAAGGTTCAAAAACCACGGTCGAATCGTCTGAGTCTGGAAATCCGTTTTTCGCATCGAATTGTGAACCATTGGAACTCCCTACCGGAACACGTCGTATCAGCGCCATCCGTTGATTCATTCAAGGCGAGATTGAACCTCCTGTATGCAATAAATCGAAAGGATTAACACAGGCATATAGCCTACTATTCTAAATAATTTGTAAACTGTAAGTTGTAAACTTCAAAGCAACCTTGTCCATATAAAAGACCAAATCCCGAAAGATTCTCTATCTAATTGTGTCTATAAAATAAAATGCTCGGAATGTGATGCGATCTACATCGGACAAACATCGCCAGAGAGAAATCAAAATCAGAAGAAATGAACAACGTAGAGCATCTCTTCCACCACCAAGAAATCCAGTTGAACTAGAAAAACTTCAAAAATCATCAACCATAGGTCTACATGCTATAGAATCAGGCCACAAAATTGATTTTGACAATATTGAAATAATCCAGAAAAACTTCAGAAACCACAAAGAACGTCTAATATCAGAAGCACTTCATATCAAGTGGAATCCAAACTGCCTGAATAGGAATGATGGACTGAAACAGAATCTGACCTGGTTAAAACACCTCCCTCCCCTCCCCCATGATGTGAAAAAATCAACACGAATGTGATATGCAAGTTCACTATGTAAATACACACTACTTTTATAATGTTACACACTGATCAAATCCAACAATCTACACTTGTATAGTTTGGTTTGTAAGGGTTAGTTATGTTTTTATGAGTTGATCACGGACTGATATCAGTTAGAGAACCATTGAAAACCAGGGACTAAACAGCTGTCCAGTACTCCGTGGTTTTCAATGGTTCTCTAACTGATATCAATCCGTGATCAACTCATAAAAATCTACACTTGACTTTGTTGTCTTTACAAAATGACCAACTTGACAACCAAAAATGATCCTAGACTGACGAACGATGATCAAGTTAGTAAAATTTGTTTTGATATCATAACAGACGTACTATTACCTTTATTATTTGATTTAGTGATCTTCATTGCTATTTTGACTTTCATTATGTCCTTTTAAGTTCAACTAAGTCTATATTTTTTTTCTCACCCCCTAACTCTTTGTTATATATATGCTGAGATTTTGTAAATTCCGGTTTAATAATACTTTGAGAAAGCTATTAGCAGAAGCATTAAATAGCGAAACGTCAGTAAAAAGAATATCGTTTTGGTTTTTCATTCATTGGGAAATACAAAAACCTTTATTTTAATGTATATCATATACCCAATGCCCAAATTTTTTTCAAAATGTTAAAGGTGAACTTGGTTTGGACATGTATAACCATCAGTCTTTCGTCTAAATAAAAAGCAACACATGGGATACCAGCCAAGGTAGTTTTTGTAAAATAGCAGTGGAAGTCCTAACACAGAAAGCTAACCTGCTGTAATAAAAAAGTAGTCCTCGATGAGTGCTTACGGTCAACAGCCCAGAGCACTCCTCTGAAACTCCTGTCTGCAAGTATGCGTCAGCCAACTCAACTTTGGTGAAAACTCTGCCATCATTTACAGTGTTATATGGGTCATTTGGAATGAGCAGTGGATAGTGATGTTCTTATAGGATTGTATTTGGGCCTGCAGAGAAATCGGCACAAATACGACTAGAACCATTTACTTTCTTAATAAAAATGATTGGGGATACCTATGATGAATGGGCTACCAGAGTTATGACTCCAGCTTCTTCTAATTTTTTCAACTCAGCTCCCACTAGCTGTTGCGATGTGTACAGGACAGGACTTTTCGGGTTAAAACCGTGTGTGATGGTGGGTTATAAACGTAAGAAGGCTTTCTTGCTTTGAAACTTCCTACTTCTGGTTGCAATGAAGTCTTGAAATCCTGAAGTAAAGCCGAAATCAACTCTGTTCCACACACAGTCGAGGGGCGATATCCGAGAGCCATGGGTTATCAAACCAGGCCACACTGAAAAATACTCGGTTTGAACAATTTAAAGAGCATTTTCCAAAATACTAAGTCCGTGTTTGCAGCCTAGTGCTGCTCGTATTCCTCCCACCCCGACACTTATGACCTTTCAACCCTATTCGTCGTTGACTGTTTCAACTAATCAGTGTAATTAGTTTCTCTCAAAGTCATTTAAAGCAAATACATATAAATGTGTACGCAGTTGCCGTCCCCTTTTTTCGATGTTGGTTCGAGGCAGTAAAAGATATCCATGTCAATGCTCTGTCTTCTTGCGTCACGGGTTCAGTAGCATTCTATGGTGTCATTGTTGTTCTAACAGTGATTAGAAAATCAAAGCAAGTGATTCAGTGAAGAGACTCTTTTCAACGAATTTATTATCAAGTTGTACAATCATGTATATATATATATATATATATATATATGGTTTTTAAGAAATTATATCCGGTGACGGAATTGAATCATAGGTGTGGAGCAATAAGATGCGTGATCATTGAACATCTAGTCGATAATGATCACCTTATCTCTATAGCCTCTGCCTTTAAAGTCATCTACAAGGCAAAAACTAATTTACCCAAATCCCTACGTACCAAACTCATCTGTACTGATGAAGCTTTGGATATCGAATTAGAAAATCCAGATATCTGTGTACAGAAAAAGTTTGTTCAACCCTTCCAACTTTCATGATCATAATCCCTCTGTGGTAAACTATGGTAATCCCTATTCATATTTTGGCTTTACCAACTTTTTTAAATTTTTTCTATTCATTTTGTATACTCTTCCTTTATTAAATCAATTGTTACTATAACTATTCTCACTTTGAATTGTCCCCGGTATTATTTCACTTGTTCCACTTGTCATTCTAAGCCAGTTTCGTTTTGCAACATTAAACTCTGTTATCAAATTTCACACAATGTTACGTAACGTTTTTATCTTATTCAATTTGTATAATAATCCTATAATTGCGCACCATCTTCAAGTCCTATCCAGCCTATGAGTTGTTATACATACAACATTAATTGTTTCGCCACTCGACATTTAACCGCGATTACAATCACAAGCATCTTAGTTTTAATTTCATTTCTTATTTTTATTTATTTATTTTTGATTACAGCTTGATTCCACACTGTATTTTTGGTACAAGTATGGAATTTTCAGCATGGATATCGGTAGCCTAAATTTTGCAGGCCGATCATAGATATCAGGTGTGCGTCGGCAGAGGGTCGAACCTCGAACCTGTGCATGGTCAGCGGGAGTCCTAACCACTGGGCCACCGACGCAGATACTACTATTATTATTATTTTATGCATTCACACCTATGATTCAATTCCGTCACTGGATATAGATTCTTAAAACCCACAAACGTACGATTGTACAGCTTGACAATAAATTCGTTGAGAAGAGTCTCTCCGTTGAATCATTTGTTTTGATTTTTTTTATATGTTACAATAGAAATTTATCATGGAATAAAAAATATTGATTAGATCGTCTTCTTGCAAAACGACTAGGCAGGAAATTCCTTAGCGCAAACTACCAAGTGTACTATTAACGGTCATATCAGATCCTCGAGGGAAATCATCACGATGAATGTTACGTCTACAGGAGAATGACTCCATCATATTCGACATATTACTAGGAAGAAGATGTAATAGTCGGTGACTTGTCGAAGTTTGTTGGATATTGATGTTAAGTCATGAGAGGCAGCACATAGAATAAATGTGAGATCCTCTAAGGCTTGTTCGTAGCCTGTAGTCTGATCCCAACCGTCAAACACATATTCAAGTGATAATTCGAGGGAGAGAATTCAAGAAGTGAGAAGTGAATGGTTGGTTAACAGTGGTAATGTGGCAGAAGCGTAGCCTGAAGCTAAATGCATTCAGAGTGGTAGTCTGGAAGGAAAAAGTAATGTACTCCTGTAATGAGTTGGTCCAAGAATGGTGCCAACTACGCCACACTGGTATTGCAGCAACAGACTATCTGGTGAATCGAATTAAGTCCTGTGATCAACTCAAGCTGTATCGAAATAACCATATCGAGATATCTTTCGACAAAATAACTCGTACCACTTTACAGTCTATAACCAATTGAAATTTGACAAAAGCCTAATGGTTTGTATGAAGACAAAGAGAATATTTGCTCACTGCTGCCGGTCAGATAGAAATCTCTGAAGAGAGTAATTACAATCCCAATTAATGTCAACATGGTCAATAATTCTTTCAACATTCCTTTTATATTTAATGGGCACGTAACTAAGGAAGTGTGTGTATTGACCTGTGAATGTGCTTTTTCTGTACACACTTCTCCCAAGTGACCCATCTCCTCTCCTGCTTAGCAAGACATCCAGGAAATGTTGTTCATTCTCCTGCTCCTCTTCACAAGTAAAGGTAAGCGAAGGGTGAATGTTGTTGAATTTCAGCAACAATTCGTCTATGTTAACATTCCCATCAGCTAAGATAAATGTATCATCGACATGTCATCGGCAATACATATCAAACTCCTTGATGATGTCTTTAAATTTCCCGTTTTCAAGTTTTGAGAGAAAGAAGTCAGCTAACATTGGGCCTAATGATGAACCCATAGCTATTCCATCTACTTGTCGATAGTATGAATTATTGAAGACGAAGTGAACATTCATTGTGCATTTAAGAAGCAATTCTTTGAGGCTACACAAGGGGATTCCTAAGTCTAATTGCCTATCGGTGATTTCTTGACAAATATAATCAACTATTTCCGTAAGCGGTACGTTAGTGAATAGTGATGATACATTCATGGATAACATGCGTTTATGCCTCAAACTAGTCTCGGATATTTTAGAAATAAAGTCAAAGACATCACTAATTCGATGTTGCACGATTTCTCTGTGCAAAGGACCCAGAATCTTAACTAACCACTTCGCTGTTCGGTGAAATGGAGAGTTGTACATATCTAAAACAGGGCGAAGAGGAAGACCCGGTTTGTGCACTTTTGGTAGACCGTAAAGTTGTGGAGTATTGGTACCCGTAGATTTCATGGACTCATATGTGGTTGATGATAATACTCCTATTTGGTTCAGATTTTTGAGGGAGTCAGTCATTAGTTTCTCAGCTCTTACATTAAGGTCTTTGGAAACACCAAGCGATTGGAATTTAGTTTGACCACTCAAAATACCTTCCATTTTCTCAACATAATCGCTTTTGTCCAGTAAATCTATACCATCACCTTTATCCGGCTTGCTAATAATTAAACTTTCGTTGCTTCTAAGTTCTCTTAGAGCTTCTCTGTGTTGTTTAGATAAAAGACTATTTACTGAATATCTGTTGTTCTTGTATTGCTGGCAGCTGTCCACTAGCGTCGTTTTGAACCTAGTTAGTTCATCGTCCGACGATGGTGTAAGATCTGACGTTTGAGAATACAAATTTTCAAACTGTATATCAGTGTCTAATTGATCAACTTTAGGAGCATATTCACTAAATTTTGGACCTAGGGATAACACCTCCAATTGAAACTTATTAAGCAAGACACTGGAAAAATTGTGAACATACCGGCCCGGATCTGACGGAAATTTCCTTTCAAGCTTTTGGCTTTCGAGAGATTTGACAAGACTAATCCCTTTATTATTACTTCTGTTTACTGTTACGTTATAAACATATTCAATGAACATCAATTGTAATTCCTGAGGTAAATCATCAACTGAAAATTGTCTTTGTGATATGTTCCTGTCTAGATCATTTATAAGAGTTTTAACAGAATCAATCTGATTAAGAGCATGTCTTTTTAAATTCTTAGAATTAGGATAAATCCTCATTCGTCTTAACGACCTCCAATATAGTTTGGGATAACGTTCGGTTTCTACACATTCTTTGAAAAATTCCAACGATGTTTTCTCTTCAGGGAGCATTGCACTAAACTTCAGGTACTCATTGAGTGCCTTAAATGCAATAGGATCCCCACGAGATTTCAATATATATTAAATATTCCCATAGTAAAATTTAGAACAACACATTTAAGCGAACAATATTGTTTTCAGTTAGATCTCATTAGGCTTAACTCTATTATATATAAGTTTACAAATAAAATTCAAATATAAACCAATCATGGTGTTTTGTCTACAGGATAGGATAATACGATGGTGAATATAAATTGTGCAATCAGTCATAATAGTAGTAATGATAATATTAATAATGGCGACAATAATAATAATGGTCTTATCAAAGATAAGGATGGAAAAGTGAGGCAATCTGTGGTAACCCGAATAATGAAAAACAGTATGATTAAACAAACAATTGTTCAGCTGGAAGTAGTCGATAAAGGCTAGTAAGAACAAATGAACCGATTAAGTAATGCTAGACTGATTGTATGGGAAGGAAATGAAACACGTTTACAATGAAGATAAGATGAAGGGATGATAAGAAAGGGGTTGGAGATATAAATAAACTAGGGGTGGTGTAGAAGTCATTAGTTGGCTATGTCATAATAGGCCAACAAGGGAGGGATAATGGCTGTGCACGAACTTCATTTGAATGCATAGTTTAGGTTTAATAGTTGGAATGCCTATCGCCTCAGCTGTGTGCAGTAGACGAATACGAAGTCTATTAGGAAGATTCGGTGGGACACGATGAATTACTTTGAAGGCTTTCGTTTTCTCGACTACATGACCACTATCAATTAAATGTGACAGAATCGAGCTACAGATTGTTTTTGTCTTTCAGTCGACGAACACAAATCTAGACAAGTCGAGTAGGACTGACTCCAGTCCACTTCACTTCTACGAATCAAAACGAGATGAAAGTGAGAAGTCAATTTCACATATTAATTTTATTCTCTTTATTATTTAAAGGTTACTAATCTTTCAACACACTAATTTATTGTTTAAATGAGTCATAGACGGCCGGAATGCCCTTCATGTTCACTTTGGTGCTTTATGTTTGAACAGATAACTCGGGACATATTGTTGTTGCTTTCTGACAGTGATTACAGGTTGTTGTCCTGGATTGGCAGATCCAGCTTGTCCAGACGGTTTACCACCGGATCCTGAAGGAGAGAAGGAATGAGAGAAAGAAGTTAGTTAGGTGAGAACTGAGCCGAGAATATGCATGATGAGAATATGGTTTTCTTGTGTTTGTGAATCTGATAAAGTAGTTGATGAGTTTGAATTGTGAGTAGCTTGAATGTGAAGGTGAGTGTAGTCTCACGCGACAGTGAGTGTATTAGTGATCTGATAGTGATGATTGAGTGGTATGATTTCCTGTTCTCACCACTGATGAATTTGTTTGTGAGACGTGTGCTTCCCTCTCTCAATTTTATTCAGTGGAAGATTGCATTCTCTTAATCGTCTTCTATTTGTTTCTTATTTCATACTGATGTGATTTTTGTGTAGATTTGTGAGGATGAACCTTGTATTGCTTGAAAGTGAATGATGAATACAAGAACTGATGGATATTTCTGATTTTGGGATGTTTGGATTGGGGTTGTCTTTACTTAAGATTACGAATATATTTTGACACACATGAGAGGTTATTTGAAGCGCATGAGGCGTATGTTCTCAGTTTTCTGTTCTATGGACTCAGGCGACATTTTGTTGACCGTCTTCTACAGATCCACAGTCACTCTGAATGTCTGTCAGCCGAAAGGGCGTTTAATGAATTAAATCTTCTGCGTGTGAATGCTTACAACTGAATTGTGAGCTATCCTCGAGAGGGAAGTTATTTACTTAAGAGACTTTAGACCATTGTGGGAGATAATTGTTCCACTGACGTACTAAGGTGGTTCTGTGTGTTGTGTTCTGTGAAGAACACGAGTTCTTTTGAATGAATTGTGCAGACGAATGGAAGAGAATCGGCGAAGACATCAACTTTGTCCTTATATTTGCTGTATTGAAATGATGAAATGGCTGAGTGCATGCATCAGTTAGTGGAGACAGACTTCAGTGGTATTCACCTCAGTAGATTTGCGTTGTCGAAACAACAATAGGTGATGTTTAGCTCTGCTGTTAGCTCTTTGTAATTCTAGATAATTTGTGCCTAATGAAATGAGATGAGGTGACGTGGATTCAGTTAATTTCGATGGAGTCTACTCTTCCGTCTTTGTGCATATTTATCACAGACCAATGTAGATAAAGTCACCCCTCACGTAAAACAGTCATTGAATAATCTTACAGTGACCGACAGCATATGCAACTCATCAAAACAGCAGTCAGTACACAGAAAGACTTACCAGCTGGAAGACAACTCGACTCTTCTATTGACAGGTAGATGCAGATGCACAGTAGAATGACAATCTAGAATATGAATTAGTGAGAATTTCGCACAGGTGACTAAACAAACTTTGAATGCCTTCATTCCTATGACACGATTGTTTTCCTGAATATTTTGCAGTGTGGAATGTTCTCTTTTATATAGCCACTCACATATTGGTTCTTGTGTACAATTGTGTGTTCAGATTGGCTGGTGTGTGTGTTTGTGGCGTGTGGAGTGTGAAGATCGTTGAGTAATCGAATTCTACTTGGTCATTGATTGGTGTTTTCGGGGTTTAATATATATTAGTAATATTGAAGAGCGGGAATTTAATTAAATTAAGTGATTGTTTTGGAGATTGTATGAGAAGTAATTAAATATGTCAAAGTGATTTCTGCAGATATATATATATATATATGTTTATTAATCTGTGTACATTGGTGTGTGTGTGTGTGTCTGTAAATTGTCTAATATTGAAGGAGTGTGCATGTTTCTAGTGACCTGATTGTGCTAATAAAATTGTCGTTTGTGTGTTACATTTGTGCTTTTGTTGTATGTGATATATTGATGTGTACTCATGCGTCTAGTGTATTCCAGTTGAGACTTTTTCTTGTGAAGTGTATTGCACAGTGATACAATGTGGAATGACCTGATGTAGAGTTTTAATTGTAATTTCAGGGTGAAGGGATTGAAACTGTTGGTAGGAGCATTTCGTCATGAGCTGACATCAGTTAGTGAATCATTCGAAACCTGAGAGTGTTTCACGCCTGTTTCGTGAGACTAGTTTGGGACTCTGCTTCAGTTGAAGGCGCCCACCTCGAGGGTTCGGACCCACGACCTTCTGTTTACGAGACCATCGAGCTCGTAGACCATTAAGCCACTCACTGGTACCCGATCCAATGGCCAGTCCATGAATTCTCACTTCTACCAATTCATGAATTAGGGTGACCACTACGCCATGTCTTCTTCGATGAGTTACTGCCTCACCTTCAACCTGCTGTAGCCTACTGGTCCTGGCTTCTCACTAGAACTCCAGGTTAACTGCCTGAATAGGACCAATCACTAGTGAGCAACAGATTTATCTTCAAGTATTGTCTTTGTAGGGAATTTTGTTTTGTTGGTTGTAGGATTTTGTGATGAACTGATTGAAAATATGTTTGAGATTGTGAGAGGTTAATTTAGCAGTTATGATACTGTAGAAAAGTTTTCTAATAATTTGTCAATTACCAGATAATCGTCCTCTGTATTGTTAATCTATTTGTAGTTCTCAGAAATCGTGGATTCCATTGGCGTTTGATTGTTTTTCTTGCACTTATTGTTTTCACTTACAGAGTGAATATTCTTCATACCTGTATTCTAAGTTGTTCATACATCTCTTTTTCTCTGAAATCTAAATGGTGCTCAATTTCCTGCATCTTGTAATGACAGTTTGTCAGTTCCATTGACTTTTGGTTATTCGTAATGTAGATGTAGTGAGTCAGTTTCCTTTACACACTTCGTCATTTTCAGTGATTTGTATAAGTGTTTGTGAAACAGGAAAAATTAGTGTTTTCCTCACTTTCTAGGTACTCTCCTAGTATGAACAATTGTTTCGACAACACTATAAGAAGACGCACTTAATCTGAAACGTATAATGTGTAAATATGTGTGTGATCAGAATGTTCTAAATGTGTTGCGCAAATATATTACACGTTTCAGGTGAACTACATCTCCTTATTGTGTTGCCAAAATTGATTATTATTAATATTATTGTTTACATTAGTTGCTAGAAGAACATAGGGCTTCAGCAGAACGACTCCATTTCGTCCGGTTCTCTGTCAACGTTTTCACCAGGCCCCACGTCTTCACTCAAACTTTCATCTCCTCTTCACATGACCCCTCCTCTATGTCACCCCATACTCTCACTGACGACCAACTCGCCGCTTCCCGTTCGGGCTTCACTCGAGCAATAGCCTGTCATTTGATGTCACTTGATGGTTTGCTTTCTCAGAGTATGGTCAATCCACCTCCATTTCTTCATGCATATTTGTTGCACAATCGGTTCTGGCTGGATTAGTTTGCTCCCAGATATACCTGTTTCTGATCTTTTCTGGCTGGCCATCTGATCTTGAGTAGTACTGAGCGAAGACAGCTGTTGATGAAGGTGTGTAGTTTGTTTGAAGTGCTCTTCATGACTCGGCGCCAAGTCTGTGATCCGTATAGTAGGTAGCTCTGACTTCATATTGGAGTTGAAAATCCGGATCTCATTTTCCATACTGAGTGCTGTTGAACTCCCCACATAAATTTATAAAGGAGACTAATTGCTTTAAATAATTGTTTCACTTAGAGACGTTCACTCATCTTGTATCAAAGAATGTGCAGTTTATTTGCCGTTTTCTATTTCGTATTACTTGCATCGTTTGAGTATTTTGTTGGAAATTTGTTAGTTGATGAGTATACGTTTTGAAGTAACAGCAGCTATAAAAACAATCATGAAAACCAATTTATTCCTGCTTAAATCTTATAGAGGATGAGGGTGTTGACGTTCACGGATAGTACGAAGTATCCTAACACAAAATCTAATACTCACAACTCCTCTAGTATTCCTTCCGCTTAGACCAAAGGCAA
Organism: Trichobilharzia regenti; assembly: GCA_944472135.2. Taxonomy (NCBI): domain Eukaryota; kingdom Metazoa; phylum Platyhelminthes; class Trematoda; order Strigeidida; family Schistosomatidae; genus Trichobilharzia; species Trichobilharzia regenti. The sequence continues at coordinate 36,169,830 of OX235264.1, read as the reverse complement.
AACAAAACACCAGAATTGATCGTCTAAGTTACGAAGTATATTTCGGGACCAAATCGGAGTGTGAGATGATTGCTTAACTAGCTTGTGATCGTGCACGAACGAACGAACCAACGAAAGTAACGCGATGGCTGGCCAAATAGTGTAGATGCTTGACCGTAAGCCTTCAGCTAAACAAATCGACTTAAATAGGGAGGAACAGTATCTAATATTTCGTGATGAGTGCTGCAGTTAATAATTCTGGGGAATAGTCTACCGTTACAATCTTTTGTTAACACGAATTCTGTTCATTATCCAAACGAGTTCGTATGAAGCAGGCAGTTGGTTTTACACTTGTGATTGATATTCTTTTCATCTCACTACGTCTGAACATATACAGTATACACCCACTGGGGTTTAAACCGAGGACATTTCAGTTACAGGCAAGAAAACTCGTATACTATTCAGCCACTGGGACCCGATTCAATGTCTCATGAATTCTAACTTTTACCAATTCGTGATTTAGCGCAATCCCAACCATTGTCATTGGTGGGACATCCATCCACACACGTGACATCTAATTGGACCTCACTGATCACGACTTCTCACTAGAACTCCAGGAAACTACATCCTGTAGCAAGTCACCAATTAGATGTCACGTGTGTGGATGGATGTCCCACCAACGACAATGTTTGGGGTCGCGCTAAATCACGAATTGGTAAAAGTTAGAACTCATGGGCTGGCTGGCCGCTGAGGAGTTGGGTTCCAGTGGCTAAATGGTATACGAGCTAACTTGCCTTGTAGCCGGAAGGTCCTGGGTTCGAACCCCAGTGGGTGCGTACTGCCGATGATTCCCAAACTACGATGAAACAGCAGCTGCCCAGTACTCCCTGGTTTTCAATGCTTCTCTAACTGATATCAAACCGTGATCAACCCGTAAAACATAACTAACCCTTACAAGCCAAACTACAGAAAATATACAGTATAACTATCTCTCAGTTACGTATCTGTCTCGAAGAGCTGAGGAGACTTGATTTAATGAATAAGGTTACCTAGGGAAAATGGCTAGCCATCGTGTCAATCAGGCATTAATCATTTCTTCTTCATTAATGCCCTATATCATTGTAAAATTTCATCCAACAATCATTTTGAAGAATTCGTCATCTTATGACTTCACTTAGTGGGCAAACTTACTTCATACACACTTGAAACACTGTTATTTCACCAGTGAAGTAGAGACGAGGAGAAAATACAGTGTCATTATCTACACACATTTGGAGAGGAATATGCAACTCTTGTAGTCTAAATTTGTTTGCTGACAGTACACACAGAATAATCCACGAACTGTAGTCAAGACTGACTACACATCTCAAGTTGAATTACATTTGGTTGATGGTTCATTGAATCAGCCATTTGATTCTCTCAATCTCAATAGTTTTCAAAACTTATTTCTGATATATTGATAATAATTGGTGTGACTATCACTGTAGTTACTAATTGTTTGTTCTCTAGTGAACTGAGAGAAGAATCGGTTGGTGTTAGATTCTTGGAGGCAATCGGCCATAGGAAGCCTTGCCTGACCTAGTATCGTGTTAGAGTTGGCACTCATCAGTCAGCAAGGTGTATCTGCGATCTTGAAGGAACTCATGTCCCTTCTGGGGAGATTCGAACCTGAGTCACCCAGTGAACTCTGCAGTCAGAGACGTTGCCACTAAGCTATTCGAGTTCGACTGCCTCCAACCATCTAATATCATCAAATCAATATGCACCGTGATGGCCAGTCATCTAGCAGTAGCATGGTGGCCACATTGCAAACCTGACTGATAGAATTTAGTCTGCAGTAAACAAAGAACTAGACACATCACACTAGTTACTGACTAGTGTCTAGTGAAAGAAGAATCGGTTGTCTGAAAGTGAAATTATTCAGAAACATTGTCGATAAGAGAATATGAAATGATAAGTTAGGAAATTTTCGGCCTCATAATTTCTGATTATTTCATCAGGTCTCAGAATCACTGGACGAAATTACAACCCCATAAAATGTGTCAATTAAATGAGAAAACGATATATAAACAGTTGGAAACGATTCAGTTATGTTAACTTGTGGACATGAGTTAAAATTTGTCATCACTATAGCAGAAATATAGATACAGATAGGCATAGTAAATATAGGTATAGTAAATTACTAATAATATAATAACAAATATGCAGGTAGAAAGGTAGGTGGATCGGCCATACTCTGACGAAACCACCAAGTTTTACATTGGACACTAGTAACTAGTGTGATGTGTCTATTCCTTTCTTTAGTGCAGACTGAATTCTATCAGTCAGGTTGTAATGTGGCCATCAATCTAGGTAGCTCGCCATTACGGTGTACATTAATTTGATGACATTAGACGGCTGGAGGCAATCGGCCACAGGAAGCCTTGTACCTAGGTTTCGTGCTAGTTAGGACTCACCAGTCAGCAAGGCGTATCTGCAACCTTGGAGGAGCTCATGTCCCTTCTGAGGTTGGAACCGGCGTCATCCAGTGAGCCCTTCAGTCAGAGACGTTACCACTAAGCTATTCGGGCTCGCGATTGACCTCCTGTAGGAATGTGGAGCTTCCTGCCGATTGCTTCTAACCACCTAATATCATGAAACCACAAAGTGACATCACTAGACAGGTCCTAGAGTGGAACCCGAATGGGAAGCGTCGAGGTGGTCGTCACTGCTAGGGTGGGGTGACATGAAGGAAGGGGTCATGTGAAGAGGAGCCGAAAGCATATGAGCAGGTGTGGAGACAGGTGAAAACTTTGGCAGAGAACCGAACGCAGTGGAGACGTTCGGCTGAAGCCCTATGTTCCTCTTGGGGAATTAAAGGAAACACTAATAATAATATAATAATAATAATAATAATCTCCCATCTAATACTCATAGCCTGAGATGATACGACACGGTTTGATAAGTAAAAATGTGCAAAGTGCAGATATCTGACGACGGGATAGTGTAGTTGGAGTCACTCTGACATCTAAAGCTAAAGGCATTTCCGAGGTAGGAGTGATTTATTTAAGGGATGAATATCGGAAATGAAGAAGTTAAACTCGTAATTAATTCTATTTGATTCCATTGAGCAAACAATGGTAGCGTGAGAAAAGTATTTCACATTCCAGAGAATAGCTGTCATATCTATACGTCTTGATTTTCTCTACTTATTAAATTGATCATTCATGAAGGCGTTTTTGAAGAAGAACAAGTGATCAGCAGTGGAGTGTTATGGTTAATATTTTGGTCTCAAAATGAGTGGTAGACAATAGAAATGGGTTGCCACAGAAATAATTCTTAGTTTGATTACAAATGCACCCAACCAGATAAAAAGTGAAGCATCACGCCATCTTTTCAGAATGCCTTTTACTACAATCATTACAGATGTTCAGTTATCCTGAAGAAATAATATACCAATCAACATACTTGAAATATTAAAATACCGAACATCGGATTCTGACGTAATGAATAAAGCAAGAACAACAGTGTGGTTTGTGCAGAATAATATGGTACCATCCTCTGTTTATTTCGTTGGCTTCTCCTCAGCTGCTTACAGCCTAAATAAATTATGAGATTTAAGTACAGCAAAGTTTTAACATGCTTGCAAATTTTACATGTTGTCAGTTGACAGAAAGTTTTACAATTAGTAAACAGCGCTCAGAAAATTGCGCTTATATAGTTTTTAAACAGGTAGTTCAAGTTAAAACAAAATAAATGTATGCATATAATGGTAAAGGAGTCACATAATAAAGATGAGATGTGCCTTAGATGCATAGTGACTAATAAGTTAGGTAACAATGTACTGAGTTGAACTCAAATCATAGAAACAAGAGACAAGCAGAATTACAGATTATAAAAGGAGGGTGAGGTTAAAGACAAATATTACGTAATCAGATGAGAGAATAAAGACATCCAGTTACCAGGGTAAGGAAAGACTAATAACTGCTTCTTTCAGAACACATAAATCTGGTTTCAAGCGTTTGATAGAAATTGCTTTGGAAAACTTGAGGAGAATGCAGCTCCTTTGTCCATTGATAATGATGAAGGATTTCTCGATTTCCACCTCATGACCCGTGTCAAGCAGATTTCTGGTAATAGCGCTGCTATACGAGTTTGTTCCCTTGAGACGTAGGCTTTTCGGAACATGTTCAAGAAATCGGAGGTGTGCTCTTCTTTCTATTCTCCCAATGTAACTGCTCCCACAGATACACGTAAATTTGTATACACAGTTGGTGTTAACATGAGAAGGGTATCTATCGACTTTTGACTGCACCAAAGAGCATGTTGTTCGATGGACGGGAACCAACTTAACTGCAGGATAGGCTCTGGCTAGTAACGTTCTCAGTCTTCTGTTGACCATTTCTGCAATGTCTTCACCTTTAAAATCTAGTTGAATGAAGACAGGCTTTTTTCCAACTGTGATTTGTTTGGCATTTGAGCCTTCACGTCTTCCATATTTGTTAATTAATCTTTGAGGACAGCCGTTGTTTTTCAGCACCTTTTCGAGAATCGTAAATTCTTCCTCTAGTTTCTCTGCAGAGCATATTCTCCTCGTTCTATAGTACAGAGTCTTAACTAGTGCTCGTTTATTGCTATTTGGACAAAAACTATTAAAATGTAAGTATTGCCCATTCCATGTGGGCTTTCGGTAGATTGACCTCTGGAGACTACCATCTTCTAGGCGTTGCATGGCGACGTCAAGGAATTTGGAAAATAATGAGCGTCGGTGGTCCTATTCTCTTTCAACCGTATTTCGCCCTGATGCCTGAATCGGCCAATCACTAGTGAGCATCAGATTAATTTTCAAGTATTGGTTTTGTAGGGAATTTGTTTGGTTGGATGGAGGGTTTTCTAGCGGGAAGCCGTGACCAGTAGAGTACACCAGGTTGAAGATGGGACAGTAAGTCATCGAAGAAGACATTGGCTAGTGGTCGCGCTATGTCGTGAATTGGCAGAACTTAGAATTCATGGAGTGTCCATTGGATCGGGTCCCAGTGGCTTAATGGTCGCCTTGTAACCAGAAGGTCGTGGCTTCGAACCCTGGTGCTGGGTGCATATTGCTGAGGAAGACTCCCAAACTAGTCTCACGAAACAGGTGTCCAATACTCCCAGGTTTTCCAATGGTTCACTAACTGATGTCAGCTCATCATGAAATCCTCCATCCAATCAAACAAAATTCCTACGAAACCAATACTTGAAAATTATTCTAACTTTGTTTCACCGTTTTTTTTATACAGACACGTCACCCTTTTCATTGTACACTCTCTTGAGACTGGTTCGTCGTTGTGGTGGTTATCATTGACTACGATCCAATGCATTTCTTGAATTGTGGTTATGCATACAATATTTTCTCTTCCGGTATTTCTCACTCACATAGTCTAGTATTCTGTGTTTCTTGCGAATTTACTGTGACAAGCTGTGTCAGTAGTATGCTTCATTAATGAAGCCTTTTCTTTAAAAGTTCATCTCAGGTAATCAGTGAGAGTGGAAGCAGCACATACGTGAAGGAGCTGAAAACGCATCGGAAGACTTTCACAAGGTGAGGAACTAATCAACTGCTAACAGTGACGACCTTTTTCACATACTAGTATGTAGTTGCGTTCACATGCAAAGAAAAAAAATCGGCGAATCAGTAATATTACATTGTAGTGAGACAACTTTATGGAATTTTAATCTAGTGTGTATGTTTCTGAGAAGTTCAACAACAGCGTCCCAGGAGTGCAAACGCTCCAATGACGTTGAACGGGCGAAGTTAAACTTTCGACACCACTAACTACCAATCAGCGAATTATCCAATGAGATTCACGAACGATATCGATTTATGCAATAAGGTTCACGAACGCAGTTCAATGTTTTATAGCGCTTGATTCATTTCTAATGCGTGACCTTACAAAGCTATTGTTGCAATTCGAGGAGGTTAGCATTTTCCAGTATTTCCTGGATTTGAGTTGCGCTGGAAATAGCGAATTTGTTTGTGTGGTGGTATCATGACTTTAAAAAGCTATACCAAATCAACTGATGAGTTTGTTCATCGTTGTGCTATATGTTTGAAGCCTACTAACGCCAGAGAGAGAGAGTAAGCTGATAATTTTAATATTTCGTAGAAACTTTTTTCGCTAGGTCGCTTCTCTCCCTAAGGAGGCCATCCAAAGCCTCAGGATGGTCGGGGGTGGGTGTCTTGCGCTGCGGGTTGGCCACCCCTCCGCACACCTCTTGAAATGCTCCCATATGACCGTGCGTCTTACATAGCCTCTCCTGAGGAAGTCCTACTCACTGCCTTCACGTGGCGGAGGTGTTTCTCACTAAAGTGAGAGGGCAAAAGCGGATGCCCGGCGCTCTCCACCGGGTTGACTGTCCATTGGATGACAGTCTAGGGGAGATGGCTAAACCCTGATTCCAAACCTCCAACGACTGGCGTATGAAGCTCACTGGAGCTCACCGGCAGACGTATGGACAAAGGGCTTGTTGGATGTCCTGGATGTCTGGCCCCATTCAAAAAGGCGTATGAACCGAACTCCGGTCACCGGCTGCCAATGGATAGTGGACTCCTTACTCCACTCCTACTGCCTTGTAGGTCACACTTGGCTGTGTAAAGGCTAGAGCTGCACTCTCAAACAAAAGGCCGAGCGATGCTGGGGACATCACTCGTACCAAATTCCCAAGAAACTTCATGAACTCTCCTACAAACAACTCTCACCATGCTACGGCGTTCCCGGTAAGCGACGCGCCCTGTGCTCACCCGGTGGCCAGTGTGAAAAGTAAGCTAGCTGGGAAATTAACACTTAGAAACCAACTATTTGTTGGCTGCTGGAATGTTAGGACGCTGTTGGATCCTGGTAGCCAGTCTATCACCATGCGTTCTTTATATGACTACAAGGTAGACATAGCGTGTCTATCTGAAGTGAGGTTACCCGATCATGGCTCCCGCCGAATAGCCGTTCCTGGAACAGATTCTTCATTCTGGTTGCTTCATAGTGGCCCCCAGAATAATTCGGGACAACATGGGGTAGCATTTGCTCTCAGTAACAAAGCCAATAATGCCCTAATATCATTCGAACCGGTCAACTCCAGAGTTGCAGTCGCTAGGTTCAAGGGTTCCCCGCTCGACATTTCTGTTCTCGCTGTCTATGCCCCAACCCTCGACTCTGATGAAAGTATCAAAGACGAATTTTATGACAATCTTCAAGAGGCAATCAACAAAATCCCAAAGCGTGACGTTCTCATAGTAGCCGGCGATTGGAACGCCCGCACTGGCCCTTCAGACGACGCGACAAAACATATACTAGGCAAACACGGTCTCGATCAGCGCTGCCGTAATGGTGATAGACTTTTATCTTTTTCTGATTACAATCGATTATATATCACCAACACTCGATTTCAACACCCCAGAAAACATCTTCTCACCTGGTATTCGAACGACGGTCGCACTGCACATCAGATCGACTACATCCTAGTGCGCTCACGCTGGATCTCCTCGGTGGAAGACTGTCGATCCTATCGTGGAGCAGAGGCCGGAAATAAAGGGGGATCAGACCATACTCTAGTTAGGGCGAAATTCAAACTTCGTTTAACGACACGCCAGAAGGCGCGACCTCCGAAGCGTATCAATGTTGCCCCGCTTCAATGTTCTACAAGACGACAAGCCTTGTCCAAACAAATCCAGGCCGAACTAAGCACCGCAGATGAACCAACATCCACATCTTCTAATACACCCGAGACACGATGGAATCATTTCAAAGAAGTAGTCTCTAAAGCTTCAATGACGCATTTGGGTACCACATCCAAGAAGCAGAAAGACTGGATTTCAGAGCACACCATGCTTCTATCCTCGCAAGCCAGAGACGCTCGCCTAGCAAAGTCTCCAGTTTATCGCTCCCTCAGGCGCAAAGCTACACAGTCTGCTAGGAACGACAGAAATCGCTATTGGTCTAACGTGGCGACTAACATGGAAGCAGCATCAAATGTAGGCGATTTCGGAAAACTTTATCGCCTCTTACGCCAATCATCTGGCAAACGCCTTAACAGTCATGCTGTGTTACGCACAGCATCAGGAGAAATTATTTCGGACACCAATGGTAAGATGGAACGATGGGCCGAACACTTCAAGCAGCTACTCAATCGCGACGCTGGTCAACCGTCTCATCGACCGATACGACACTTACCAACACCCTACGTAGTTGACTGCGATCCACCCACTCCAACCGAAATAGCTAAAACAATTAACACACTCAGAAACAAAAAAGCTCCGGGCGAAGATGGTCTACCCCCAGAAATATACAAGGCCTGCACTCCAGCGCTAATCGATGCACTGCACTCGCTGTTCTGCTCAATTTGGGAGTCCGAAACCATTCCTTCCGATTGGAGCACCTCAGTTCTGCTACCGTTCCACAAAAAGGGAGACAGGTCAATATGCGAGAACTACCGAGGCATAAGTCTGATTGATATCGCTGCTAAGGTTTTTGTTTCCATTCTCCTGAACCGCTTCGCGGCCGAACGCCACGTGCGAACAAGGCCAAATCAAGCCGGATTTCGACCTGGAAGAGGCTGTGTTGATCAATTATTCACACTGCGAAGAATTTTGGAACACAGGGACAAATTCCAACAGCCGACGGTTGCTTGCTTCATCGACTTCCAAGCGGCATTCGACTCAGTTGATCGAGGAGCACTCTGGTATCTAATGGAGCTCGACGGAGTTCCGACCAAGCTAATCAACCTGCTCAGGTCATACTACTCCAACACCAAAGCTCGAGTCCGAGTGAACGGTGAAGAGTCCCGCACTTTTGAGGTAACCAGCGGTGTCCGGCAAGGTTGTCCAGCATCCCCCATCCTGTTCAATTTCACAGTTGATTGGATTTTGCGGCACGCCCTAACCGAGCACCACGGCGTCCAACTTTCGCCCGATATTCACATAACCGACCTCGAATTCGCCGACGACGTCGTGCTGTTAGCTGAAAACTTCCCCGATATGCAACAGGCGCTCGACCAGATAAACCACCTCGCGTCTACTATCGGTTTGAAAATTAACACTTCCAAAACCAAAATGTTTTCGAACACATCCACCAGCAATGATGAAATCTTATCCTTAAATGGAGCACCTATTGAAATTGTGCCATCCTTCAGATATCTGGGATCCATAATGCTCCCCAACGGCCAAGCGAAAAACGAAGTGAATGCGCGAATCTCCAACGCCCGGAATGCGTTTCTACAGCTGAGGAGCGTTCTATGGAGCAAGAGAGAAATCAGTCTCAGGACTAAAATTCGGATCTACCAAGCTTCCATACGACCCGTTCTGCTGTATGGCTGTGAAACCTGGCCTCTTCGCGCGGAAGATTTACGCAGACTCGAGGTATTAGACCATTGGTGTCTCAGGTACATTCTGCATGTTCGTTGGCAGGACAAACTCTCCAACGAAGAAGTGCGTCGGCGTTGCTACAACATCAACCAAATTCCAGTACTGGTCCAACAACGCCGCCTTCGGTGGTTTGGCCATGTTCTGCGCCGACCAGATGACGATCTGGTCAAATCAGTTCTAAATCCCTCGCCATTACCATCTTGGCGATGTCGCAGAGGCGGACAGCTGAAGACATGGCTTGGTACAGTCAAGGCAGATATGGAGTGCCTGGGGCTACAAACGGTCTACGGACTCCGTATGTGGAACAAGAATTGGATATCCCTATCACAAAACCTTGCTTCAGATCGCCGCGCCTGGGCAGCGATGATTCGAGACGTTCATGAAGCCGGCTCATCCTCCCGTAGGAGATAGCCGAAGTAAAGTAAAGTAAAAGTAAGTAATTCGTGTGACAATCATAGGGGTATCAGTCTGTTACCAGTCGCGTCTAAAATATTGGCTGCTGTCTTGCTTCGCAGACTGTGCAAAATACGTGAGGGATTGATTCGCGAAGAGCAGGCTGGGTTTCGTTCAGGTCGTGGATGCATTGATCATGTGTTCACCCTTCGTCAGTTGTTGGAATACCGCCACACGTATTGCAGGCCAACGATCGTTGTGTTTCTTGATATTAGGGCTGCCTTCGATTCGTTGGACAGAACTGTCTGTTAGAGAGAGGTGTACCTGAGAAATTTGTTAACATCCTGAAAGCTCTATACAGAAACACCTCAGGTAGAGTGAGGGCATACAACCAACTATCACCACTGTTCCAAACCAACAGTGGGGTTAGACAGGGTTGCCTAATCTCTCCATTTCTCTTTAACTTTGCCATCGATGACATTCTGGAGTCAGCTCTGAAGGATGTGCGTGAAGGTGGTGTAGATCTGCTACCTGGAGATAGACTTTTCGACCTCGAGTATGCAGATGATATCGTCTTACTGTGCGATAGCATGCAGGCTGTCCAAATCGCACTTAATCAGTTGGCGATCAGTGTCTGTAAGTATGGTATGTGCTTTGCGCCGTCTAAGTGCAAAGTACTGTTACAAGATTGGAAGGAGCCTGTACCTGCACTCACTGTTGCGGGTGAACCGCTTGAAGTTGTTGATAAGTTTGTGTACCTGGGTAGTTGTGTGAGTGCTGGCGGAGGGGTGACGGATGAGATTTCCAACCCTATAATGAAGGCTAGGGTGGCATACATCAACTCGAGCCACCTATGGCGCCGTCGCGACGTTAGCCTGGCTGTCAAAGGTCGGGTATACAATGCTTCGGTGTGGGCTGCGCTGCTCTACGCCTGTGAAACCTGGCCTCTCCGAGCTGAGGATGTTCAGCGACTCTGCGTGTTCGATCACCGCTGTCTCCGCAGGATTGCTTGCGTTCGATGGCATCATCGCGTGAGTAATTCTGAGGTTCGGCGCAGTGGAGATCACCATTCATTGAGTGTCGTCATCTGGAAACACCGGCTCCGGTGGCTTGGACATGTGCTCCGAATGTCACCCCCCAGAGGCTTCTGTACAGGTCTTTGTTCGCTAGCCAGCCCTGGGACGGGATGGAAAAGGCGGAGAGGTGGTCAGTCCATGACGTGGCGTCGTGGGATGAAGGATGTTTGTGCTAGATTAGCATCGGTTGGTGTGTCACGACTCCCTGGTTGGGGTCCGAGAGATAGCTCAAATCGATGGGTCGAAACTTATCGGATATAGCCAAGAATCGTAATCAGTGGCGAATGTGTTGAGATTTCCTTCTTTCTTCCCTTCCCGATGATAGCTAACGAACACTGTTTGAACTTGTTAAGCATGACTGTTTTCCTTCCAGATGAAGTTCTTTATCCGTTCTCTACTTATATATATTTTTTCTTTTCCTTCCTTCCTTTTTTTGATCTATGTTGTTTTATTATTATTGTGTGGCGCATCTTTCTTGGTGCCATATTGTACCAAGTATTTTATGCGTTTAAATAATAATAATAATATTCTTGTGCTCTATTTGATATGCTTGAAGTGAGAGTACGACATGCTATACCAGTACTGCCTAAGATATGAACTCGTTACTACACGCAAGTGTAATTCTGTACGAACACTATCGATAAATATAGGTGATGAATTATAAGGACTTTTGTCAAGCCTAAACATTCCCTTAAAGTTACGCGATTACGCCTCCTAGCCATAGGTGAATCTCTGTGGATCAATGACAAAAATATAAGAATAGAACTTAGGCACTGCGGTGAAGTCTGATTTCATATACGATTAAGTGTATTCAAAAGTAGTACTGTGGTGAAGGCTAGCTACGAACAAGTTAAAATTTGAGACAGCAAATAACGTCAATCTTTACTTCCCGAATTGGGGTCATGAGAAAAACCAATGACACAGCTTAACCTTGAGGAACTCAACAACCAATCACAGAAGACTTTACGAGTGCTAGTACGATTCGCAGATATATATCGCTTAACTTTCTAAGGAGCAATACAGAATAACCTTCAGCAAGAAAACGACCAATCAGAAGACGTTGATTCTCTGTTAACATTAACGTATAAAAAAAATATATTTTTAATTTCTCAATAAACGATATGTTGTTTGGTCCTTGTCTTCTGTCGTTATAGTACATCAGTATTATTTCACTTAAAGCTTGATGTCAAACCATACGATTACCGGGGTTAACGTATAGTGCAAAATGAAGTCAACATGAGATGAGCTGTAGCAATCATAGCAATAATTCGCTTATAGTGAATTATGCCACCAATTACTTTCTCAGGTCTCGTTGATAAGTCAAGCCTCCATCTCGTCATGATGACAAATTTATTCTGCATAAAATAGAATAACAAAAGTATGGTAAGCAGGATGTTAGGTATATTTCATGAAAAAAAATAACAAGTAAATATCTGTACAGAATTGCTTCTCGTAATGATTTCGGCGGTTTAGAATTGCTGTGACCAGGTTCACTGACGTTAAAGAACATCTGAAAATAAATGAATAAAATGTATTGCTGCATCCGTAACAGTTAAAAAAAGGTAATATATTATAAAGTATAATTATACTTCAATAATTTACATAGAATGATAAGTTTTGTTATTGATAATATTTCGAGCAAAATTACTGCCCGTGTTCACACCACTGTTGAAATTGTTTTATTCACACACTTATGATTTGTACTCATATATATATAGTTCATTAATTTTTGCTAATCCATGTTTTTTGTATTCAGAATTATATTCCAGCTTGTTGACCGTTGTACTGAGTCGCCCTTGTTACATGTATCCGGTGTGACCTTAATGAATATCGATTCTGTTATAAGTCTTTCTTTCCAGTTGTTCATGTTAGTCTTTAGAATACACACTGTTCCAATCGACATTGTGATTTTTGTCCCATGCTGCATATTTAGTCATGAGTGTTGATCATGTTAATGCTTAATTTATATGAGTGAATTTAATCTGTATCACTTGTAGGAAATTCGAGTCGTTATGAGGTCTGTCAGTTGGTTAAGTTAATTGGGAAGTAGATGTAGTCACATTCAGACGAAGACATCCGAAAAAATCCACTAACGAGAATTTTACGATTTATGACCAGATAGATTGGCATAATCAGCTGTAGGAATTGATTCTACATACAATATCTACATAAATATCGATGAATTTTTTTTCAAAGATTCTTCTTAGCTTGTGTTCCTGTTGGTTGACCTTCAGTTAGGCAGCCGTTTATGTTCATTCACTGTTATTTTGACTAACCTGGACGTTTGACCCACATATTTAGTCGGACAGTCAGTCAGCACAAGATATCTGTTTGTAAATCGAATTGTTTATATCCATCATTTTTGTGGGATCTTTCAGTGGATTTCTATTATTTTTCATTAGATTCGTCGGCTTAAAGGTTCTTCGAATCCCGATATATTTGAGGTTTCTTTGAATTGTCTCTGATGTACCATTTTTATATCGTTTTCTGACTGTACTTCTTGCAATCTTCCATCTCGTTATTCTCCGGTTTTACCCTCTTTCTTCTCTTCTTTATATTATCTTTTATAGATTCCTTTGGGTAGTTGATGTCGAGTAGAATTTAGCCATCCATGCTGAGTTTGAAAACTTATATAACCAACTCAAACCTCTTGCCCCAACATCCGATGAAGATCGGGGTTGGTTTAAGGCCAAGATGGTGGATATAGCTCACCAGTTTTTAAACGACAACCCAAAGAAGAAAAGTATTTTAAATTCCCAGCATTTCAAAGCCTTGAAAGAGCTACGGGAACATCCTTATTTAATTATTACTAAACCTGATAAAGGTTCTGGAGTTGTCATTATGAATCAAAGTGACTACAAATCTAAAATGATGTCTATTCTTGATGACAAGAGCAAATTTAACCGTGATCCCTCCTCAGAAGATATTCAGTTGTTCCAGGGCACAGTGACAGCTAATCTACTGAAGCTTCATGGCCGAAACGCTATAAGTAAAGATAAACCTGACTCATTGAAACCATCAGATTGTAAATTCCCACATATGTATGGGTTGCCAAAAAAAATACATAAACCCAATAATCCTCTACGTCCTATATTGTCAATGTGCAAATCCCCAAAGCATAAACTTGCTAAATGGTTAGTAGAATTATTGAATCCAGTCAAAACACAATTCTGTAAGTATGTGTTAAAAGATACATTTGAATTGGTTGATGATCTTGACGATTGTGATATTGATATTATGAAGAAGAATATGTACTATTTTGATGTAAACTCGTTATTTACTAATGTGCCTTTGATCAAAACAGTTGACATTTTGTGTGATTATATTTCCACAAACAATTTTTTCATCCCGTTCCCTATATCTTACTTAAGAGATTTATTACTTCTATGTACTAACAATGTTAGATTTGCATTTGAAGGCGATTGTTTCTGCCAAGTTGATGGTGTTGCTATGGCCAGTCCGTTAGGGCCCCTTTTAGCAGATATTTAAATGTCGTACATTGAGAATTTATCGGAAGATTTAATCGAAAATGTGCCACTTTAATAGAAGGTATGTAGATGATATCGTGGTCATCAGTGATAAGCCTTGTTCTGCCACCTCAATTTTAAATCGAATGAATGAAGTTCAGAATAGTATATCACTTACATCTGTAGAAGAGGAAGATAATTGTTTATCTTTCCTAGACATGTTGCTTAGTCGACGGCTTGATGGGTCAATAAAAAGATCTATTTATAGAAAACCTACCTGGACAGAACAGTATCTTAATTACCACAGTTTCTGCCTGGCATGTTCGGTACAAAAGAGCCTTAGTAAGGTGCGCCTCTTCAGTAGAATACAACGAATATCCACTGAAGACAGACACACTTGATGAAGAAGAAAGAAAGTTGACACAAACTCTGGTTGATAACAATTATCCAGACAAGTTCATCAGGAGATATAAAGTAGTCAGTGGAACACCACGACCCACTCTCCAACTCGCCCCTAAGAAAGACATGTACAACAAGCTACCCTATATGGGACATCAAAGCAGCTTGATAACTAGACAAAGACTGAACGCTGCCGTTAAAAAGACTTCTTATGCAGCTAATATCATAATAATAGAGAATGTAAAGCCATTATATCTATCTAAGCCCTTCGAACATGCGAAAAGTCACGTCACATCCCACTGTATTTACCAATTTGAATGTACGTGTGGACACATATACATATGGAGGACTCATCGATCTCTGCAAGTAAGGGCTTCAGAGCATATTCTAAAATGGCTCCAGAAACAAATGGAATCTTCAGAACCTATTAACGATGAGAACAGAAGACCTAGCTCTTCTATCACGAAACATATTATAAAGACAGGATAAAAATTGATGTTAACAGATCTTTTAAACCTATCTATAAAACGTGTTTGGGGCGTATCCTAAATTTTGTAGAAGCCCGAGCAATTAGAAAGTTCGAACGGTCTTTATGCGTTCAAAAACAATTCGTCATCACATTAAACCTGCCTTCCTTGGTAATTTTTGTTTTGATACTATAGCAGATGTACCCTTACCTCTGCTATTTGGTTTAGTGGTCTTCATTGTTATTTTGACCTTGAATATGTCCTTTTAACTTGACCTAATTTGTCTATTTTCTCACCTCTTACCTCTTTATTAATTTCCTTTATATTCCAATGACAAGTCCGTGTGTGATCAGATTGTTCGAGAGGTGTAGGGCAAATGCATTACACCATTCAGACAAATCACGTCTTCTTATTGCATTATTCGAGTTTTATTGTTTCAACATTATTGTTTGTGTGAGAAAAGGTTCTCAATATCGTGTTTTCACTAACACTTTTGTGTCGTCTACATATCTCCACCAAGTTTTTAGTGATGACCTGAATGGATTAAGGACATTCTCTTCTCCCAAATATCCATGAATATGTCAGCTATGATTGGTGAGATAGGCGATCCCATGGCTACTCCTTCATTTTGTTGGTATATTTTCCTTTCGAATGTGAAATATGTCGTCGTCAGACAGAATTCTACCCCTTTTGTTATCTCTTCTACGCATAACTATGTTCTGTCTTTTAGGCCTTTATCTTCTTTTAGTTTCTCTTTCAGTGCATTCTATGACCTTGGCGGCCTGTTTGAACATTTTGGGCTACCATATTCCATATACATTTTGCATCTATTTACTCATATTTTATTGGTGTTTACATATCAAATTATGCATTCTAATCGTATTATTCACTCCCGGGATTTTATAAAACGTTTTAAACCCAAAAACTTTCATATTTGCAATAAACTCAAGAAAAAGCACCATGGTGGTTGGCAAGGTGCTTTAAAATCTACACCCATACATCACACCACTGTTCCGGTTATCATTAGTACCAACTGCCGGTCCCTGCCTAACAAAATTCTGGATTTTCAGTCCCTGTTGTCGTCCGGAATTTACCACAATACTGGTATTGTCACTCTACAAGAAACCTGGCTCCATGACTCATATGATGACAATATAGTGTCTCTAAATGATTTTAATGTATTCCGACAAGACCGTGTTTGTTCCAAGAAAAAATGTGGCGGAGGTGTTGCAACTTTTATTCACTCAAAATGGTCCATTTCTAACAAAGTTTGTTTCAAATTCTCGAATGACTACATTGATTGCATCACTGTGAGATGTCGCCCGAAACACTTGTCAAAATACAAATTCATTTATATTTCTAATGTTTATGTCTCTCCTGGCTGTACCATATCGGATTTATCTATGTTCGCTGATGAATTCACCGCTTTTGCTGCAGCTTGCTTCGAGAACTCTTTATCAATAGTAACTGGTGATTTTAATTCATGCGATCACTCCTTCCTTATATCACTTGGTCATGACAATATTGTTAACTTTGCTACCCGTCTTGGTAAAACACTGGATCTAGTATTTATCAATGATGTTGGTATATATGAAGCTCGCAAACGTGCTCCTTTACTTAACTCTGACCACTGCATCATACGTGTACTGCCTAAAATATATTCCAAATCACACAAAGGTGTCCTCTCTCACCTCTACAGTAAAGTTCAACGGAGATGCTACTCACAAGACAACCTAAACAAGCTCAGATGCATGTTGAAAGACACTAACTGGGACTTATTTACAGAACAAACATTAGATGACACAATCACAAACACTACTGATTATCTTAAATTCTGTTTCGAAATATGTTGTCCTAAAGAAACATTATTCATTCGATTTGACCGTTTCTCTTCTCCATATCTCAAAAAGCTACGTAGAGATAAAGAACTGTTGTTCAAAACAAATGATAAGTCAGGTGTAAAAAAGTTAAATACTCTGATAAAACTCGAAATAAAAAGACTAAATGTTTTATATAATCAAAGATTTTTGTCATGTAAAACCCCTTCTAATTTGTGGAAACTTTTCAAAGAAATTACTAGCGGTAAGCGATGTACTTCTGTTCCATCTCTTAATGTTGACACTCTTAATAAGTCTTTCATACGCTCTTCTGTTGATATCCTTCCTAATGATACAAATCATATTGACAATAACTTTAGTGGTTTTAATACCCTTGATGTGCTTAAATGTCTCCGGTCTCTTAAGCCTTCCCAAAGCCTTGGTCCTGACGGCATACCTGCCATTGTCCTCAGGAATTGTGCTGATATTTTGTGTTACCCTCTTACTAACATTTTTAATGCTTCCTTTTCCGGTAACGTTCTACCTTTTGCATGGAAAAACATTAAAATTATCCCCATACCAAAACCATCTTCTGGTACTGATATTAAATTTCGGCCTATTGCAATTACTTCTCCTTTTTTAAAATTGATGGAAAAATTACTTTTACTTCGTCTTGAACCTTCATTGAAACCTTTTAATGATCCTAAACAATTTGCATACAAACATGGTAGAAGTACCTTGGATGCTGCGGTTGTCTTATATCACAATGTTGTTTCTTGTTTAGACAAAGGTGCCAAATATGTTCGTAGTGCTTTCCTAGACTACACATCTGCTTTTGACTCTGTACCTAGGGGCCTTTTATTAAATAAGCTTTCGTTGACACAAACAGGATCCTGGGCTAAGAGTTGGTTGCATTCTTATTTTTCTGATAGAATGCAGTATACTGTATATAATGGCAAATCTTCTTCTACCTCGCTTACAAAATCCGGTGTTCCTCAAGGTGCCGTCCTCTCTCCTTTTCTTTTTTCTTTCTTCCTACATGACCTGCCTCATTTAAACGAAACTAACTTTGTCAAATATGCAGATGATCTGACTGTATCACTGCCTATCACTTCCGAGTCTGACTGCTCCAAACTTAATAGCTTTCTGTTGGACATCAACAAGTGGTCCAAGTCAAATGGTCTTATGTTAAATCCTTCCAAATGTCAGGCAGTTGACTTTACTTTCAAGCATCGACGTGACTTACATGAACTAGTTAGTTCCCATGATGCCTGTGGCATAGATGGCACGGAAATTGAAACCAAGTCAAGCATTAAATACCTTGGATTAGTTCTTTCCTCTGACCTTTCATGGTCATCCCACATCTTATCTATCTCTAAGAAAATGTTTCGTCTTACCTTCTACATTAAAAAGTTAAGACAATCAGGTATCAACCAACCTTTAGTTTTGCAATTTTTAAACTCCTGTATTTTACCTATTGTACTCTATTGCTCTCCATTAATCTTTCCTGGGCTTCTCAAAAAAGACTATATCATATTACGAAGAGTATTAAATGCTGTGAGTAGGGCTTGTGGTCTGCCACTGCGTGAGCTCGCCAATACTATAGTCGAGAGGCACATAAATTCCTGTACAAAATGGGCAAAGGCTGTACTGTCAGACCCTCTGCACCCCCTTTATTCACAACTATCCCCTTGTATCTCATCAGGTAGGACGAGAAGTCAATATAAAAAGTTATATGCTCGTACCACTAAGTACAGAAATTCTACAATACCCTATTTAGCCCGTACTTTATGTGACGAAGACTCTGTTAGACGTGAAACATATAAGTTACTATGTAATTGGCAATGTCGAGCGATGCTGGGGACATCACTCGTACCTAATTCCCATGAAACTTCATGAACTCTCTACACACATCAACCAAATTCCAGTACTGGTCCAACAACGTCGTCTTCGGTGGTTTGGCCATGTTCTGCGCCGACCAGGTGACGATCTGGTCAAATCAGTTCTAAACCCCTCGCCATTTCCATCTTGGCGATGTCGCAGGGGTGAACAGCTGAAGACATGGCTTGGTACAGTCAAGGCTGATATGGAGTGCCTGGCGCTACAAACCGTCTACGGACTCCGTCTGTGGAACAAGAATTGGATAATCCTGTCGCAAAACCTTGCATCAGATCGCCGCGCCTGGGCAGCGATGATTCGAGATGTTCATGAAGCCGGCTCATCCTCCCGTAGGAGATAGCCGAAGTAAAGTAAAGTAAGTAATTAGCAAAGTGAATCGACCCTTTCATTGTTTATCTTTCTGTATCATATGCTGTCACACTTTCTATCGTTTAATTATAACTTTACTATTTTATTTTAACTGTTATTACTATTATCACTACAATTTTATACTTTATGCATATTTTTCTCCGTATTGCATACAGCAATTTGCTATGTGGCTGCTGTAACAACGTTTTATTATTATTATGTAATGTCTATTTTTATTATAATTTTTGTCGTTTGTGAGTAAATTAGACGCAATATTGTACTGAATGCAGAAAATTCCTTGCTGTATCATTAGTACTGTTTTGGAAATAAAGCAAATTATTATTAATATTACAATCGGTCTTATTAGATATCCCTCTTTATGCAATTTTATCTTGCCATATATCCAAGGTATATTACACGATTTTGGCATAATTTCAAACCATTTTGACTTACCAATTACTTCCTTCGTTTGTCTAACTACCTTTGCTGTTTCTTTCATTATTTTGTTTGTGGTCGTTTCATCTGATTTCGTCATTAGGGTATAGGGTCCAGACTGTAAATGTCCACTCATCTTTTCATTATATGTTGTTTTGTTAAGTATTACTGTTGTGTTTCCTTTGTCTGCTTGGGTAATGACAATGGATTTGTCTGCTTTTATGTCTTGGAGTGCTGCTTTTAGTTCCTCCTTGGTTACATTTAATTTTTCTGCGTTTTTCTTTTTTAAGGTTAATGCACATTGTGCTCGTACCAGTTCAGCTTTTTGCTTGTCATCTCCTTCGAGTGCTGTTTCAATTACACGTATAATATCTTCAGGTTTTAATCGTTTGTTGCTAATATTGAAGTTCATCGCTTTCATCAGTACGCTTTCCTCTCCTTCTGTTAGGCTTCTGATGGTGAAAATTCGATGGTTCATAAATCGCGATTCAGCTTGATATTTTACATTTATATCAAGCTAAAATATGGAATCATCCCTGTATACATGAGATTGAAATCACCGATATCTACTGATTAAGCAAATGCAGCGCTCACACATGCCTCAAAAATATGCATCAAAGAAAGCCTACGCGGAATTATGCGAAAGCTATTCACAATAAGGAAAGATATTAATGAAGCAAAAGAAAAACTGAAAGGAGCAATTGAGAAGGAAAAGTATAAAAGCATAGTAGAAGTTGCACAAAAACAAGAAGAAACTACCTATGAAGAAACAAATCAAAATATTTAATCAACTCATGATGGCGAAAACCCCGAATGACAGACAAGGTAACTAAACCCAATTGGATTGTAAACTTGTCAGACAGAAAGCTAACAGAAGCAGAGGAAAGCGTACTGATGAAAGCGATGAACTTCAATATTAGCAACAAACGATTAAAACCTGAAGATATTATACGTGTAATTGAAACAGCACTCGAAGGAGATGACAAGCAAAAAGCTGAACTGGTACGAGCACAATGTGCATTAACCTTAAAAAAGAAAAACGCAGAAAAATTAAATGTAACCAAGGAGGAACTAAAAGCAGCACTCCAAGACATAAAAGCAGACAAATCCATTGTCATTACCCAAGCAGACAAAGGAAACACAACAGTAATACTTAACAAAACAACATATAATGAAAAGATGAGTGGACATTTACAGTCTGGACCCTATACCCTAATGACGAAATCAGATGAAACGACCACAAACAAAATAATGAAAGAAACAGCAAAGGTAGTTAGACAAACGAAGGAAGTAATTGGTAAGTCAAAATGGTTTGAAATTATGCCAAAATCGTGTAATATACCTTGGATATATGGCAAGATAAAATTGCATAAAGAGGGATATCTAATAAGACCGATTGTAATATTAATAATAATTTGCTTTATTTCCAAAACAGTACTAATGATACAGCAAGGAATTTTCTGCATTCAGTACAATATTGCGTCTAATTTACTCACAAACGACAAAAATTATAATAAAAATAGACATTACATAATAATAATAAAACGTTGTTACAGCAGCCACATAGCAAATTGCTGTATGCAATACGGAGAAAAATATGCATAAAGTATAAAATTGTAGTGATAATAGTAATAACAGTTAAAATAAAATAGTAAAGTTATAATTAAACGATAGAAAGTGTGACAGCATATGATACAGAAAGATAAACAATGAAAGGGTCGATTCACTTTGCTAATTACTTACTTTACTTTACTTCGGCTATCTCCTACGGGAGGATGAGCCGGCTTCATGAACATCTCGAATCATCGCTGCCCAGGCGCGGCGATCTGATGCAAGGTTTTGCGACAGGATTATCCAATTCTTGTTCCACAGACGGAGTCCGTAGACGGTTTGTAGCGCCAGGCACTCCATATCAGCCTTGACTGTACCAAGCCATGTCTTCAGCTGTTCACCCCTGCGACATCGCCAAGATGGAAATGGCGAGGGGTTTAGAACTGATTTGACCAGATCGTCACCTGGTCGGCGCAGAACATGGCCAAACCACCGAAGACGACGTTGTTGGACCAGTACTGGAATTTGGTTGATGTGTGTAGAGAGTTCATGAAGTTTCATGGGAATTAGGTACGAGTGATGTCCCCAGCATCGCTCGACATTGCCAATTACATAGTAACTTATATGTTTCACGTCTAACAGAGTCTTCGTCACATAAAGTACGGGCTAAATAGGGTATTGTAGAATTTCTGTACTTAGTGGTACGAGCATATAACTTTTTATATTGACTTCTCGTCCTACCTGATGAGATACAAGGGGATAGTTGTGAATAAAGGGGGTGCAGAGGGTCTGACAGTACAGCCTTTGCCCATTTTGTACAGGAATTTATATGCCTCTCGACTATAGTATTGGCGAGCTCATGCAGTGGCAGACCACAAGCCCTACTCACAGCATTTAATACTCTTCGTAATATGATATAGTCTTTTTTGAGAAGCCCAGGAAAGATTAATGGAGAGCAATAGAGTACAATAGGTAAAATACAGGAGTTTAAAAATTGCAAAACTAAAGGTTGGTTGATACCTGATTGTCTTAACTTTTTAATGTAGAAGGTAAGACGAAACATTTTCTTAGAGATAGATAAGATGTGGGATGACCATGAAAGGTCAGAGGAAAGAACTAATCCAAGGTATTTAATGCTTGACTTGGTTTCAATTTCCGTGCCATCTATGCTACAGGCATCATGGGAACTAACTAGTTCATGTAAGTCACGTCGATGCTTGAAAGTAAAGTCAACTGCCTGACATTTGGAAGGATTTAACATAAGACCATTTGACTTGGACCACTTGTTGATGTCCAACAGAAAGCTATTAAGTTTGGAGCTGTCAGACTCGGAAGTGATAGGCAGTGATACAGTCAGATCATCTGCATATTTGACAAAGTTAGTTTCGTTTAAATGAGGCAGGTCATGTAGGAAGAAAGAAAAAAGAAAAGGAGAGAGGACGGCACCTTGTGGAACACCGGATTTTGTAAGCGAGGTAGAAGAAGATTTGCCATTATATACAGTATACTGCATTCTATCAGAAAAATAAGAATGCAACCAACTCTTAGCCCAGGATCCTGTTTGTGTCAACGAAAGCTTATTTAATAAAAGGCCCCTAGGTACAGAGTCAAAAGCAGATGTGTAGTCTAGGAAAGCACTACGAACATATTTGGCACCTTTGTCTAAACAAGAAACAACATTGTGATATAAGACAACCGCAGCATCCAAGGTACTTCTACCATGTTTGTATGCAAATTGTTTAGGATCATTAAAAGGTTTCAATGAAGGTTCAAGACGAAGTAAAAGTAATTTTTCCATCAATTTTAAAAAAGGAGAAGTAATTGCAATAGGCCGAAATTTAATATCAGTACCAGAAGATGGTTTTGGTATGGGGATAATTTTAATGTTTTTCCATGCAAAAGGTAGAACGTTACCGGAAAAGGAAGCATTAAAAATGTTAGTAAGAGGGTAACACAAAATATCAGCACAATTCCTGAGGACAATGGCAGGTATGCCGTCAGGACCAAGGCTTTGGGAAGGCTTAAGAGACCGGAGACATTTAAGCACATCAAGGGTATTAAAACCACTAAAGTTATTGTCAATATGATTTGTATCATTAGGAAGGATATCAACAGAAGAGCGTATGAAAGACTTATTAAGAGTGTCAACATTAAGAGATGGAACAGAAGTACATCGCTTACCGCTAGTAATTTCTTTGAAAAGTTTCCACAAATTAGAAGGGGTTTTACATGACAAAAATCTTTGATTATATAAAACATTTAGTCTTTTTATTTCGAGTTTTATCAGAGTATTTAACTTTTTTACACCTGACTTATCATTTGTTTTGAACAACAGTTCTTTATCTCTACGTAGCTTTTTGAGATATGGCGAAGAGAAACGATCAAATCGAATGAATAATGTTTCTTTAGGACAACATATTTCGAAACAGAATTTAAGATAATCAGTAGTGTTTGTGATTGTGTCATCTAATGTTTGTTCTGTAAATAAGTCCCAGTTAGTGTCTTTCAACATGCATCTGAGCTTGTCTAGGTTGTCTTGTGAGTAGCATCTCCGTTGAACTTTACTGTAGAGGTGAGAGAGGACACCTTTGTGTGATTTGGAATATATTTTAGGCAGTACACGTATGATGCAGTGGTCAGAGTTAAGTAAAGGAGCACGTTTGCGAGCTTCATATATACCAACATCATTGATAAATACTAGATCCAGTGTTTTACCAAGACGGGTAGCAAAGTTAACAATATTGTCATGACCAAGTGATATAAGGAAGGAGTGATCGCATGAATTAAAATCACCAGTTACTATTGATAAAGAGTTCTCGAAGCAAGCTGCAGCAAAAGCGGTGAATTCATCAGCGAACATAGATAAATCCGATATGGTACAGCCAGGAGAGACATAAACATTAGAAATATAAATGAATTTGTATTTTGACAAGTGTTTCGGGCGACATCTCACAGTGATGCAATCAATGTAGTCATTCGAGAATTTGAAACAAACTTTGTTAGAAATGGACCATTTTGAGTGAATAAAAGTTGCAACACCTCCGCCACACTTTTTCTTGGAACAAACACGGTCTTGTCGGAATACATTAAAATCATTTAGAGACACTATATTGTCATCATATGAGTCATGGAGCCAGGTTTCTTGTAGAGTGACAATACCAGTATTGTGGTAAATTCCGGATGACAACAGGGACTGAAAATCCAGAATTTTGTTAGGCAGGGACCGGCAGTTGGTACTAATGATAACCGGAACAGTGGTGTGATGTATGGGTGTAGATTTTAAAGCACGTTGCCAACCACCATGGTGCTTTTTCTTGAGTTTATTGCAAATATGAAAGTTTTTGGGTTTAAAACGTTTTATAAAATCCCGGGAGTGAATAATACGATTAGAATGCATAATTTGATATGTAAACACCAATAAAATATGAGTAAATAGATGCAAAATGTATATGGAATATGGTAGCCCAAAATGTTCAAACAGGCCGCCAAGGTCATAGAATGCACTGAAAGAGAAACTAAAAGAAGATAAAGGCCTAAAAGACAGAACATAGTTATGCGTAGAAGAGATAACAAAAGGGGTAGAATTCTGTCTGACGACGACATATTTCACATTCGAAAGGAAAATATACCAACAAAATGAAGGAGTAGCCATGGGATCGCCTATCTCACCAATCATAGCTGACATATTCATGGATTTTTGGGAGAAGAGAATGTCCTTAATCCATTCAGGTCATCACTAAAAACTTGGTGGAGATATGTAGACGACACAAAAGTGTTAGTGAAAACACGATATTGAGAACCTTTTCTCACACAAACAATAATGTTGAAACAATAAAACTCGAATAATGCAATAAGAAGACGTGATTTGTCTGAATGGTGTAATGCATTTGCCCTACACCTCTCGAACAATCTGATCACACACGGACTTGTCATTGGAATATAAAGGAAATTAATAAAGAGGTAAGAGGTGAGAAAATAGACAAATTAGGTCAAGTTAAAAGGACATATTCAAGGTCAAAATAACAATGAAGACCACTAAACCAAATAGCAGAGGTAAGGGTACATCTGCTATAGTATCAAAACAAAAATTACCAAGGAAGGTTTAATGTGATGACGAATTGTTTTTGAACGCATAAAGACCGTTCGAACTTTCTAATTGCTCGGGCTTCTACAAAATTTAGGATACGCCCCAAACACGTTTTATAGATAGGTTTAAAAGATCTGTTAACATCAATTTTATATCCTGTCTTTATAATATGTTTCGTGATAGAAGAGCTAGGTCTTCTGTTCTCATCGTTAATAGGTTCTGAAGATTCCATTTGTTTCTGGAGCCATTTTAGAATATGCTCTGAAGCCAGCCCTTACTTGCAGAGATCGATGAGTCCTCCATATGTATATGTGTCCACACGTACATTCAAATTGGTAAATACAGTGGGATGTGACGTGACTTTTCGCATGTTCGAAGGGCTTAGATAGATATAATGGCTTTACATTCTCTATTATTATGATATTAGCTGCATAAAAAGTCTTTTTGACAGCAGCGTTCAGTCTTTGTCTAGTTATCAAGCTGCTTTGATGTCCCATATAGGGTAGCTTGTTGTACATGTCTTTCTTAGGGGCGAGTTGGAGAGTGGGTCGTGGTGTTCCACTGACTACTTTATATCTCCTGATGAACTTGTCTGGATAATTGTTATCAACCAGAGTTTGTGTCAACTTTCTTTCTTCTTCATCAAGTGTGTCTGTCTTCAGTGGATATTCGTTGTATTCTACTGAAGAGGCGCACCTTACTAAGGCTCTTTTGTACCGAACATGCCAGGCAGAAACTGTGGTAATTAAGATACTGTTCTGTCCAGGTAGGTTTTCTATAAATAGATCTTTTTATTGACCCATCAAGCCGTCGACTAAGCAACATGTCTAGGAAAGATAAACAATTATCTTCCTCTTCTACAGATGTAAGTGATATGCTATTCTGAACTTCATTCATTCGATTTAAAATTGAGGTGGCAGAACAAGGCTTATCACTGATGACCACGATATCATCTACATACCTTCTATTAAAGTGGCACATTTTCGATTAAATCTTCCGATAAATTCTCAATGTACGACATTTAAATATCTGCTAAAAGGGGCCCTAACGGACTGGCCATAGCAACACCATCAACTTGGCAGAAACAATCGCCTTCAAATGCAAATCTAACATTGTTAGTACATAGAAGTAATAAATCTCTTAAGTAAGATATAGGGAACGGGATGAAAAAATTGTTTGTGGAAATATAATCACACAAAATGTCAACTGTTTTGATCAAAGGCACATTAGTAAATAACGAGTTTACATCAAAATAGTACATATTCTTCTTCATAATATCAATATCACAATCGTCAAGATCATCAACCAATTCAAATGTATCTTTTAACACATACTTACAGAATTGTGTTTTGACTGGATTCAATAATTCTACTAACCATTTAGCAAGTTTATGCTTTGGGGATTTGCACATTGACAATATAGGACGTAGAGGATTATTGGGTTTATGTATTTTTTTTTGGCAAACCATACATATGTGGGAATTTACAATCTGATGGTTTCAATGAGCATTTAAGCCATGAAGCTTCAGTAGATTAGCTGTCACTGTGCCCTGGAACAACTGAACATCTTCTGAGGAGGGATCACGGCTAAATTTGCGCTTATCATCAAGAATAGACATCATTTTAGATTTGTAGTCACTTTGATTCATAATGACAACTCCAGAACCTTTATCAGGTTTAGTAATAATTAAATAAGGATGTTCCCGTAGCTCTTTCAAGGCTTTGAAATGCTGGGAATTTAAAATACTTTTCTTCTTTGGGTTGTTGTTTAAAAACTGGTGAGCTATATCCACCATCTTGGCCTTAAACCAACCCCGATCTTCATCGGATGTTGGGGCAAGAAGTTTGAGTTGGTTATATAAGTTTTCAAACTCAGCATTGATGGCGTCCCTTTATATTCCTATGACAAATCTATCATATTGTTCGAGAGGTGTAACGCAAATACATTACACGATTCAGAGGAATTACGTCTTCTTATTGCTTTATCCAAATTTCTAAGAGGAAGTAAATGTTTTTGGAGTCAATGGTATTCACTATGGAAATACATAATTATATTTGGGACCTTTCTACGTAAGACTGCAAGATACAAAGAATATGAGATGGTAGGGTAAAATCGACGCTATATAGATAAACCGCACCCTCTGGAGGATTCCTTGATTATCACTCAACTCATCGACTCACAGTAAAACGAGGATGAATACAAGGTCTTGAAGATAGAATACATAGACTTGCAACAACACGACAGGACCAATGTAGAGAAATTAACGTCCTATTCAAAATGCTACTCGACATCAACTACCCAAAGGAATCTATAAAAGATAATATAAAGAAGAGAAGAAAGAGGGTAAAACCGGAGAATAACAAGATGGAAGATTGCAAGAAGTACAGTCAGAAAACGATATAAAAATGGTACATCAGAGACAATTCAAAGAAACCTCAAATATATCGGGATTCGAAGAACCTTTAAGCCGACGAATCTAATGAAAAATAATAGAAATCCACTGAAAGATCCCACAAAAATGATGGATAAAAACAATTCGATTTACAAACAGATATCTTGTGCTGACTGACTGTCCGACTAAATATGTGGGTCAAACGTCCAGGTTAGTCAAAATAACAGTGAATGAACATAAACGGCTGCCTAACTGAAGGTCAACCAACAGGAACACAAGCTAAGAAGAATCTTTGAAAAAAATTTATCAATATTTATGTAGATATTGTATGTAGAATCAATTCCTACAGCTGATTACGCCAATCTATCTGGTCATAAATCGTAAAATTCTCGTTAGTGGATTTTTTCGGATGTCTTCGTCCGAATGTGACTACATCTACTTCCCAATTAACTTAACCAACTGACAGACCTCATAACGACTCGAATTTCCTACAAGTGATACAGATTAAATTCACTCATATAAATTAAGCATTAACATGATCAACACTCATGACTAAATATGCAGCATGGGACAAAAATCACAATGTCGATTGGAACAGTGTGTATTCTAAAGACTAACATGAACAACTGGAAAGAAAGACTTATAACAGAATCGATATTCATTAAGGTCACACCGGATACATGTAACAAGGGCGACTCAGTACAACGGTCAACAAGCTGGAATATAATTCTGAATACAAAAAACATGGATTAGCAAAAATTAATGAACTATATATATATGAGTACAAATCATAAGTGTGTGAATAAAACAATTTCAACAGTGGTGTGAACACGGGCAGTGATTTTGCTCGAAATATTACGAATAAGAAAACTTATCATTGTGTGCATACTATTGAAATATAATTATACATTTTTGATCTAATCCACAATGCTCAAACTTTTTACTGTTATTAATGGATAATATTTAAACATTTTACATTCCCCTACCTTTTTTTAACTTCTCAAGTTCTTTCTCCGCTTTTCCATTCTGTGGTCATGACAGCAATTTTTTGTGGTTTGTACAATCACACACACATTGTTCCTCTTGTGAACTCTAGCCCTAATCAAATGACGAATCTCTGTTTTGGCGTCATTCTGATCTTTAAAAGATGGTTCGCACATCTTTAAGATAGTATTTATAGACACTGGAGTAACATTTCTTTCTATTCTTTGACGAATTTTTTTTAACAATAACTTGAAGTATTGCATATGTCCAAACAAAGTTCACTTTTAAGAGTTTGAAAAGATTTGGGCATTGGGTATACGATATTCATTATAATAAGGGGTAAAAGATATCATATGTTTTAATGACACAACGAAACATACCATCTAATCTCACCAAACAAGAATATGAAGCCCTGGGAAATTTGAAGAAAGAAAAAGGCCTCGTTTTAACAAAAGCTGACAAGGGAAACGTCACTGTGATAATGGACAGAACGGGTTATGAAAAGAAGGCGATTGAACACCCATCCTATGAACCATACTTACTCATTGAAGAGAAGAAGAAATCTACCGAATTCAACAAAATGAAACTAAATACAAACAGACTCCTCCAAAAAATGAAACCCAAAATTGGAAATTCTCTCTGGTTTCAACGGGAACCGAAATCTTATGTACCTTCAAGATTCTACAGTCAACCAAAGATACATAAACCCACAGTTCTATTAAGACCAGTAATAGATTTCACCAACTCACCAACATATAACCTCTCTAAATACCTACTCTCGATACTACAACCACTACAAAAGGACACTCAAAATTGTTTAAAAAAATTCATATGATTTCAAATCCCAAATACAACACTGAGAAACTGACAAAGAAGACATTAGTGTAAGCCATGATATTAACTCATTATATACTAGTATCCCTATTACCGAAAGTCTTGATATCATTTCCAGTCTACTAGAATCAGATACAACTCTATCACAAAGATGTCCACTGGACACCAGTGAAATAATTAGGAGCTTAAAATTCTGTCTGGAAAGTAATTATTTTACATTCAAAGGGAGTTTATTTATATCGACAGACAAATGGTGTTGCTATGGGCTCACCAGTTTCCACAACAGTCGTTTATCTTCTAATGAAGAGATTTGAAGATAACATCTTTCCAAGCATACTCATTCCTAAAATATGGCTGAGATATGTAGATGATACTTTTGTTGTGCTAAAACGAGATCTACAGAACTGAACAATCTATCTGCCAGCATCCAGCCCGAAGAAGAATCTGATTTCGGTGAACTACCATTTGTAGACTGCCTAGTTAAGAGGAGGAAAAGGGATATTTTAGTATATCTATCAATACTCAGGAAGAGAACCCACTCCAATAAATATTTAGACTTTGGATCATAACACCCTATCAGTGAAAAGGTATCAATATCTCTAATAACGGATGAGCAAGAAAAAGAAGAAGAAATATCAAACAGTACTAAGATTATCAAGCAAAACAGCTACCCAAAGAACTTCATCAACAAAATCAACACTGATATTAGGCATGATCGAAAGCGTATTCCGAAAGCATGGACCTCAATAGTTGTCATTCCACATAGAGCGAAGACACCATCAGACGATATCAGAAAAGTGTTCAATAAGCTCGACATCAGAGTTTTCATCAAAACATCAGACTGATAGGATCCCACATATTTTGGTATTGACTGTTTAATCTTGCACATATGGTATGTTATCATTCTCACACATTTTTGGTATTTACTGTTAATCTTGTATATATGGTATATTATCATTCTCACACATTTTGGTATTGACTGTCAATCTCGCACATATGGTATATTATTATCTCTCACGCACTTTGTTATTGGCTATTAAGGTCAATTATTTCAAATGCTGTTAGCTGTCCATATCGTTGTAAAATGTATAAATACCATGGCTTTCTTTGTCGTTGTTGCACTTCAATACACAGTCACAGTCCAGCGTTTGTCTTTTGATATTTGCCTGCTTTACTAAATCGGAAGGTACGACAAGCAGATAGGCAGATTAGTTCAGGCGCAGACAGAGCAAGGTGAAAACGTCTTCATTCAATTCCCTACCGTTATAACACAGACACACTACTAAACAACGTTGTTCATATAATAGACCGAATCCGTAAAGATTCTCTACCTGTGTCTATAAAATAACATGCTTGCTTGGAATGTGATGTGGTATACATCGGACAAACATCCCCAGAGAAGTCAAAGTCAGAAGAAATGAACACCGTAGAGCCGCATCTATTTCACCACAGAGAAATCCAGTCGAACTAGAAAAGCTTGAAAAATCATCAGCCATAGATCTACACGCTATAGAATCAGGTCACAAAATTGATTCTAACAGCATTGAAATAATCCAGAGAAAACATTTCAGAGATCACAAAGAATGTCTAATATCAGAAGCACTTCATCATATCATCAAATGGAATCCAAATTGTCTGAATAGTCTGAGTGATGAACTAAAACAGAATCTGACCTGGTTACAAAAGCCGCCTCTCTCATGAAATGACAAAATCAATACGAATGTGATAAGCAATTTCAGTATATAAACACACGCTGCTTCTATAATTACAATTTTACACACTTACCAAATCCAGCAGTTTACACCTGGTTTTGTTGTCTTTACCAGCTGGCCAACGTGACAACAGAAAAACGACGCCATGTTAAGGAAAGATGATTAAGTTGTTAAATATATAATCTGAGATTTTGTAAATTCTGGTTTAATATTACTACTTTGACAAAGCTATTGGCGGTAGCACTGAATAGCGAAACGTCAGTAAAACACAACAATACTGTTTTGTTTTTCATTCATTGGGAAATACAAAAAAGCCTCCATTATAATTAATTTGCAGTATTCTTGCCGATTTTATTAGAATCTTGATTTTGTGTTCACTTTCATCAACTGTCCCTTCACGGACGATAGCATGCAGTAACTAAGCATGTTCAACTATTGTAACCTGAACATCACAAAGTTCCTCTAGATAAGCTGTTTAATAATATTAAGCGGTAAAAAATTATGAGTTATAAGTGCAGCTTACATATCCTTCATAGCCGCAAACAATTCCTGAGGCAGCTCAGAATACCGTAGTGATATGAAAAAGAATGATTATTAGGGTTGAAATAACTTACGTAATAGTTCTGTCTGTCTGTTTGGATTCAACATAGAACTTGGCACCCAAGTGCAGCAGTTCGAGTTACCACGTTCCAATTGGCACACAAGGTAGACAAGAAGATGAGTGAAGAGAATCAGTAGAGTCTGACAGGCATAAGAGTGAAACAGAATGGGTAATGGTAGAAAGGAATATGAAATATTACAGAGACTGAATACATCTGCTCCAGCCATTGACAACGGTTTTGAGCCATGTCACCTATTGTCTCCAGCCATTGATTCCTAGAGTCCCGAGGGCCCCGACCCGGGAGTCTGCATCTCCCTACCTGACTCAGTTTAACTGTCAAGGATTTCATGGATTGATGAGGCCATGTTTTTGTTTGGCCACCACTTACTCTTTTCCAACCTGAACCTATATCAGCTAGCAAAGCCCGTCGGGGGAGGTGGTGGTTAGGCATGCGCAGTACGTGATACGTAATAGGTAAATGCTAGTGGTAGGATGCACCTGCAAGCTACTTTTCGGCAGAAGGGTAATACTAATTGTAAGCAGTGTTACATTTCAGAAGGACCATCCATAGTGTTCTTCTTGTCCCAATCCCCACTGATATCAAGATAAGCTGATAGCATTTGATGCACAGAGCAGTTGCGGTCTTCCGAAATTCCATGTGACAATGTAAATTCCCAAGATTTGGTTTGTAAGGATTAGATTCGTTTTGACGAGTTTGACCACAGATTGATATCAATTACAGAACCATTGAAAACCAGCACGGAGTACTGGACAGCTGTTTCATCAGCCCAGTTTGGGAATCATCGGAAGTACGCACCAACTTCCAGGGTTCGAAGCCAGGATCTACCGGTTACAAGGCCAGCTAACTAGCACACCATTCAGCCACTGGGACCTGACTCTTCGATAACCAGCCAGCCCATGAATTCCAACTTCTATCAATTCGTGATTTAGCGTAACCACCAACAAACGTCATCTTTGGGAACTCCATCTCCACACTTGACTGGATGGACCACCTCACTGGTCACAACTTCTCACTAGAACTCCAGAAAACCCTGTCCTGTAGCAGGTGACTATGGATGGTTCTCTAACTGATATCAATCCGTGGTCATACTCATAAAAGCAAATGTAGATTCCACTAGTATGATATCATTGGCTGAACAATTTCAACCATGTTCTGCCTCAAAATGGACATAATCACCGCAAAATTCAGCCACTTGTCTCATTCACCATATATTTTCTTCGATGTGTCACGAACGATTTGATCTATGACGAATGGAAATAAAAAGCTTAAGCTCCTCAAAGCAGATGTCTAACTTATGTTTATGGGCTCATTATCTATAAAAAGCCTGAATCTTATAGAATAACTGCTTTGAAACTAACCACTGCCTGTAGTCAATTTCCGACCTGAAAAATTAAAACCACTCATAAATATCAAACCTTTAAGGCTCCCAAATCAAAATAAAAGTCATTTCTATGCATAATTTCTTTAAGTGCATGTCTTTCCTCTTCGTATTAATTCATCTGTGATGTCAAAATACTTTTACGCATTAATACGAACGTAACACTAGAAAATGTCGGTCTTTTCGACTGCAAAAGCCTTAAACTAATTAAATATACCCGATTTTCGCAAAAATAAACGCTCATAACACGATAACACCCATACTATGCGCGGAAATGCATCGCGATAGTTTAGTGGGGAGCCGTAACCAGTAGGGTGCAGCAGGTTGAATTGAGATAGTGACCATCGAAGAAGTCATTGCGAAGTGGTCGCGCTGTGTCATAAATTGGTAGAAGCTGGAATTCATGCACTGGCCATTGGATCGGGTCCTAGCGGCTTAATGGTCTACGAGCTAGCTTGCCATGTAACCAGAAGGTCGTGAGTTCAAACCCTGGTGGTGAGTGCGTATTGTTGAAGAGTCCCAGACTTGGACGGAGGAAATAGCTGTCCAGTACTCTCAGTTTTTCCAATGGATCTCTAACCCATGTCACCTCATGATGAAATCTTGTAACCAATTTAGAAGTTAGTTGCCATCTGAGACAGCGTTCCACTAGTCTTTAAAGCTAACGACTGACCACCCTTTGGATTGGTGGACTGTATAAATTCATAGAGTGTTATCAAATTACAGACAGTTTGTATAAATTTTAACCAAAATAGATATCCTAAATGAAAATGACTGCATAAGCATTAGACTTCAGTAATATAAACATAATACATACTTTAATTTTGATTTGACTCTGCAGAGTAATTAGGAATGTACTCATTCGATCGTCTGAACATCATTACATTTCTACACATCCACATTTTCTGTATTCCAATTTAATACAGTGAATAAACTGGAAAGAAAAACTATTCTGTGAATTCATAAATTTTGTTTGGATTCGTCAGCTAAATACTCTACAGGCACCACTGCCACAATCCGTAAGTTTGACATAAATATACAAACCCAAGACCTTTCGGTTATAAGGGAATCCGTAAACCAGTCAAATCTCTACAAAGCAACACCTGGTAATTGATCTGATTCTCACTGGAGACTGCCTCCATATAGGAACTTACTTGTAGGTCTAGTTAGAAGACGTAACCGGCGGATTTCACTTTGTTAGATAAGAGGAAAAAGAATCAATTGTGATAATGGCGGTTATCCTGTATATATCACGGATAGTTAGAAGTTAGAATTCATGGATTAGCCATAAGATCGGTCCCGGTGGGTAGATGGTCTACAAGGGCGACTTTCAACCAGTCTTGGGTTGGAGCCCCGGTGAGTGCTAACTGCTGGCTCCGAACTGTCCGACTACTGACGTGAACTCGTGATCAAATACGTCATCAATCAAATCCCTACTATTATTCTGACCTTCATTATGCCTTCGCGAAGGGAACTAATTGTTACAAACAGAAATTAATATCAATTTGAACAGGTATACGATCCATATGCCTTGCGACTGATAATCTGTTAACGCCATCACTAAGTGAATAACATACAACAGAGAACATTCTACAATATAAACAGGTGTTATTGTGGTAGACTTGATACAATTCGAAACATCTGGATATGATGATAATAATATTGATATATAAAGAGTCTTTGTTAGAAGAAATAAATTTAACATATACAAACCCTATGGGACCATGTAACAAGAATAAAAATGTTTGATCTCAACTCATCAGATAGGTTAAACACACCTCATCAAGATTAATTATTACTCAACTATGAATTCCAGACTTCCACATATCCTAGGAAAACTAAAAGTTTCCAGATCGTAGGTGTAACGAATATCCTGGAATAATTTGAGCGCTCAGTCAAATCGATTCAGTATAAATCAATTCAAGTAATTCAAGCGTGTTTAAGAAGACATCAATATAAGATTTTTCTGACAGTTTCGCTGTGTAATCCACAGCTTCTTCAGCACATTTATTCGGATGTTTACCAATCATCAAAATACACAGTCCAAAATATTTTACATCAATTGAGGCAGTTTATTTCAAAGTCCCCTGTCCATAGACATTTTACCAATACAAATTTGCATGCAGACGTTATATATCCATATGAACTATGATCACGAATTCAACGGATAGCATCCAGTTATTACGCGACGAGTAACAAGCAGACATTTCCATAAATCATATCATAGGAAATCAAAAAATTAATTCCAAAGATAATCCCGCTAATCTGGTCCGAACATCTTCACGGAGAATCATGGAAATTAACGTAAGAGAGGTTTACACAAGAAAGGAACATACCTTGTTTTTGAAATTGGTCCAATCATGAGCCATGAAACAGACATCAACATGTATAATAAACAGAATTCTATGTTTATATATATAAGGATATCTCTTGTTTTAAACTGTTTCTCCTGTCATATGAATCATGAAACGGGTATCAACAGGTATATTAAACAAAAATTGTATGAACAGAGATCAAAATTTGACCTCAGACTTTCGTGATTAGTCTGCTTTTGTTAAAATGTATGTGTATATGCAGTATACAATGGTGTGCGTGTGTGCGTGTGTGTGAGTGAAGTCATAAAAAATTTGTTATTCTCTCTATAAGAAGACGTAGACAATCGGGAATTTTACCAAGTGGGACTAGTTGTTGATACATATTCAATTTTATTTATTAGTCAGAATTTGCCATGCATCAGCTAACATCACACCTTCACGTCTGTTCAAACTGTTGGCATTCACCCGTAATATATGTAGGTAGGGCTTCTGCAGTCAGTCAGTCTTTCTATATATGAACCAAAACCTTCCTGTAAAACCTTAGTCTTATCAAAGTCGATTTTGTGTCCCGTTTCTATCGAGAGTAGTGCAACCGCTGAGTTGTTTCCGAGCTTCTTCAAGTCTCCAGAGGTCTTTGAAACCACCTTTAGACATTGTTTATGCTCTTTCACTCTAATATTTACATGTCTGGAAGTTTCTCCTACATACACGGAGTTACAATCCCCACAATTGATCTGGCATATGCAATTCTGCTGGTTTTCTTGTTCTATTTTATCCTTAACCTTCACCAGTGCCGAGCGTAAGGTGTTAGTTTCACGAAAATACACTGTCATGTTATGATCGTTAAGGATCCGCTTTATTTCACGGGATGTTTCTTTGCGGTAAGGAATCACCGCTGTACCAACCCAATTCTTAGCAGCAGGTTTCGATTCACCCTTCCTTATCTTCACATTTTAAATATCTTTTTATGAAGGCTTTAGGATAATTATTTGATTCAAGAGTGGATTGAACCAATTTTAGTTCCTTGCTAATATCTGTCTCCTCAGTAACTAGACGTTGGGCTCTGTTGATCAGATTCTTGGCCAGTTACTTTGGTGGTAAATGGGTGTGCTGTATAGTCTAGGTATCTATCCGAATTTGTCGGCTTTCTGAAGATGTTTATTTCAAATTTGCCATCTAATTTTCTTTT
Organism: Trichobilharzia regenti; assembly: GCA_944472135.2. Taxonomy (NCBI): domain Eukaryota; kingdom Metazoa; phylum Platyhelminthes; class Trematoda; order Strigeidida; family Schistosomatidae; genus Trichobilharzia; species Trichobilharzia regenti. The sequence goes on along the minus strand of OX235264.1, from coordinate 36,133,112 downwards.
TACTAAACAGTAGAGGAACGCCAACTCATTCTCATCGGATTCAACGTCCTTGGAAAACTTGATAGTTTCTGACATATTGTTTATTAAATGGGAAATTTCATTCAACATACTGTGTCCGGTTATGACTAAGGTATCATCCACCTATCTTAACAACATTCTTGGAGGAGCATCTCATAATTGCATTTGTTTCTAATAATAATGGTAAAGCTTTATTTAAGACAGTATGCGAATATACGGTACAAAAATTTTCAGCGTATTCAGTTCCAAAGTACTTTTTTCTTCACACAGGATTCACATGTAAAGTAATAATCTGAAGTATACCTTGATTTCGTTGAAGAATTGTACAGCGTTTACTTGGGAGCAAGTTAAATCATCGCGCAAGTTTATGTATACGTCATTTGATATAACTGGACGATTAAAACAATGATAAATCCAGATGAAATTAAGCATTTTGGAGGAAAGTAATTTCGGTAGCCCAATGATTTAAGCAGGCCGCCTTATGAGTGCATAAGCATGTTGGCGACTAGCGGAGACACTGGTGATCCCATAGCAATGCTTCCTGTTTGACGGTAAAGAACCGCTTTAAATGTTAATGACGTGAAACATAGACACAGTTCCAGTCCCTTCATAAATTCGTCTGGATTTAAAGGACAACGACCACTAAGTTCGTCGTCAGAACAATGTAAATTATAAAACAATAAATACGTAAAGAATCGATGAGGTGTTCTAAGATAGAGCTTCGCACACATTTCCTTTCTCCCTTGTAAAACCAAGCTGGAATATGTTCTCGTATCCGTGTGGAGAGCATTCTCTGACTACGGCCAATGTACCTTGCTCCACAAGAGCAGGTGAACTGGTAGATGCACATGGAGGCGGTCAGACGGGGGAGCTTATCTTTTACACAGGTAGAGAACAATTTGCGGCTCGTGAACGTCATATGTAATCTAGCTGCAGGGAACGCTTTACTAACTGATTTAGAAAGAAGATTTTTGATCAGTGGCCTTCTTTTCGTAATCTGCAGAGTTCATGACAACCGTGATATTGCCTTTATCTGCTCTTGTAATTACAATTGATTTATCTTGTTGTAAGTGTCTTAATGCCAGTTGCTCATTTTTATTTATATTCGGCACATTTGGCTTCTGGTTCAGTAGTACGGCTGCAATTTTGTGTCTTATGATGTTTGCCTCTTCGGCTGTCACTGACTTTAACGACGGTTCAATTGCTGGAACTACTTGATACCTGTTGCATCGCTCATGACTGGACAAAGTTTTCAAAACAATAGATGTCCCTTTTATATATATGTCAATAGGTATACCTATTGATAGATGTTTCTTGATTGCCATTCTTTTTATATAAACTTTGTTGTGTTAATTTCGATTAATTTCCCTGAAGAAGTTCGGACCAGATTGCCGAACGAAACGTTGGAATTACTCATTTCAATATCTCTGAGATTTTGCAAATATAATTTTATAAATGTCTACTTCCACTCAGCGTTCAATTATTTTGCAACTATCCCGTCAAATCTTGATCACAGTTCATATGAATTATTTTGCAATCGCATTAAACTAACAAAGAAAATGTGTAATTGGTACAATCCTCGTATTTTCAATCTCTGTTGTCTGCAACAGAATATCTATTCTAAATCCGTAACTGTCAAGTCACATGATAACTCTAACAGATCGATTAAAGCATCTCTTTTCGCAACTAGAACGTTTGTACGACAACGCATTCACAGAGCAACCAAAAATATGGAACTATTTCGTGTGCGAATGTTCAATTTAGATGAAATTTTATCTGTCTTGGTTACATCAGAACTGAAAACTCTCATTGGTAACATATTTAAGTTTAAAGAAGAATTATATCTTCAATCTTCAAAAAGAAGACAAATGAAAAGTTCGACAGGTTGCTTCAACTAAGCATTCAACCTAAAAACCATCAATTTGAAAATCCGTCTAGTCATAACTTTCTGGATGCGAACAAAGTAGTGGTCAATCTTTCTGATAGAAATTTATCAGATCATGAACTATCCCTCCTTAAAAAGGGACTAAATTCCACCACTTTGTTTGCATCCAGAAGGTTATGACTAGACGGATTTTCAAATTCACAGTTTTTTTTTTCAGCGAAGAAATTTCTTTTCAACGACTTCATTTTCAAGCTGTACAGTCGTATTTATATTACAGAAAAAGGTTATTAAGTGGCACTAAATAATTGCTCAGTCAATGTACGTATATGTGATAAAAGTTATAAGGGGTAGAGTTGAAGTGGATAAATTACCAAAAATATTAAAGATTGTATTATAACAAAAATGGCACTAAATAATTGATCAGTCAATGTACGTATATATGTGATAAAAGTTATAAGGGGTAGAGTTGAAGTGGATAAATTACAACCATGAAAGATTATTCTATAACAAAAATGTCAAGTGTTGTCTAAAAAATTATGAAAATTAGGAGTACGATTACGATAAGAATGAAGATGTGAAGTGAAGTGGAAAGAATTCAAGTGGTAAAATAAAATAAAAACTAGAAAGAAAATTATTATGACCAAGGTAAAGAAAGGGGTTTGACAAAACGCTTTTGAACACATAATATAGGTTTCTGTTCATGTATAGCTAAAGCTTCAGCTATGCATAAGTGCAGAAAACGTAAACTTTTGGATCGATTGGATTTTGCCATGTATATAACTTTGAAGGATGAATCACGTGGGGCTAAATGACCAGACTCTAACAGGTGATCACAGATAGACGACTTTGCAGTTCTACGTTCGCCTTTCATTAACCAAACCGGATAGTGTTCAGCTACACGTTTTCGGAGATTACGCTTACAACGTCCAATATAAACAGCTCCACAAGAGCAAGTAAAAGAGTAAATGCACATAGATGTGGACAAAAGCGGTAATCTATCCTTGACGTTTTGTCTGATCATATTTCGGCTGGTAAAAACTAGATGCAGGTCAGCTGCAGGAAAAGTACGTTTAATACATTTAGATAAACGGTTTTTAATCAATTCTGAAATGGTGTCACCTTTGAATGCAAGACTCATAAACAGCTTTTTCTTTGGTACTGTGACTTGTCTCGGGGTGGATTCTTTCTTGATGTTACGTTCAATGAACCTTGTAGGATAACCATTATTAAGGAGATTTGATCGAAGGTTGTCTAGTTCCCTATCGATTGTCTCTGGAGAGCAGATCTTACGAATTCTGGAGCATAAGGAGTGAATAAGATTTCTCTTTCTCCCTAAAGGTACCCAACTGTTGAAGTTAGTGTACTGCCCAGTGAATGTTGGCTTTCGGTAAATCGACCTTAGAAGCGTTCCATTCTCTCTTCTATCTAGCTTAACATCAAGAAAGTGAAACGAAGAATCCGACTCTTCTTCGATCGTGAAAAGCAAAGATGGGTGAGAACCATTAAATATTCTAAGAAGTTCAGCAGTTGAAGTGTTTTCATCACATACAATGAAGGTATCATCAACATATCTTTTATACATAAACAGACTATCGATGGTTTCCTTTAGTGGGCCATTCTCTAAGCTAGCCATGAAAACGTCCGCTAAGAGCGGTCCTAAAGGGGACCCCATGGCGACTCCATCTCTTTGGTTGTAGATGACATCATTAAATCTAAATTGCACATTCAGTGTGCATCTCAATAGTAGTTGTTTAAGATAATCAGTTGGTAAGCCAATGTTCATGTTATTTGATTCAATATACTCGCATAGATAGCAGATAGTGTCTACTAGTGGTACATTTGTGAACAATGAACAAATATCTAACGAAATCATATGCTTACCAGTCACATTAATTTCATCAACACAACTGACGAAGTCAAAAGTGTCGGAAAGACTATGTTTACATAGATTCAATCTAACTGGTTCCAGAATTTCCGCAAGCCATTTAGCGGTAGAGTGATACGGCGAATTCAGCATATCCAATACAGGTCGCAGAGGGACATCATCTTTGTGCACCTTTGGGAGACCATATAAACGAGGGATAGTTGAACCAGATGGTTTAAGCTGTTCATACATATATGGAGTAATGATGCATTCTTGCTTCAATTTCGTCAAAGTTTTAGATAATTCCTTCTCAATATTATCTGTCTTGTCCTTTTGATCAGGTGATTTTAGAAATTTATCTTCATCACTCAGGATGGTACATAATTTATTGACATAATCATCACGATTAAGAATAACAATACCTGATCCCTTGTCTGGACGAATCAGTATTATGTTTTTGTTGTTAAGCAATTCATTTAGTTGTCTTTTGTGTTCTTTTGATAACATTTGTCGTTGTCTGCCTTGCGTTCTTTGGTACTGGTAATAACAATGAAGTAATGAAGATTTGAATTGTTCAACATCTTCGCTGGACATTGGACTCAAGTCATGTGTTTGATTCATGAGATTTTCAAACTGAACTTTTGTGTCTAATTCGTTGACTCTGGACGAAACAGTAGAGAACTTAAGACCCAAAGATAGGATTTGCATTTGAATATCCGACAAAGTTAAATTAGAATAGTTAAAAACGTATTTCTCTGGCGAATCCGGAAACTTAAAGTGAGACTCGATTGTTTTACAACTTTTCAGTATATTTATTTTAACATCTTCAGATCGTTTCTGACGTCGTTCGGCAATCTGGTCCGAACTTCTTTAGGGAAATTAATCGAAATTAACACAACAAAGTTTATATAAAAAGAATGGCAATCAAGAAACATCTATCAATAGGTATACCTATTGACATATATATAAAAGGGACATCTATTGTTTTGAAAACTTTGTCCAGTCATGAGCGATGCAACAGGTATCAAGTAGTTCCAGCAATTGAACCGTCGTTAAAGTCAGTGACAGCCGAAGAGGCAAACATCATAAGACACAAAATTGCAGCCGTACTACTGAACCAGAAGCCAAATGTGCCGAATATAAATAAAAATGAGCAACTGGCATTAAGACACTTACAACAAGATAAATCAATTGTAATTACAAGAGCAGATAAAGGCAATATCACGGTTGTCATGAACTCTGCAGATTACGAAAAGAAGGCCACTGATCAAAAATCTTCTTTCTAAATCAGTTAGTAAAGCGTTCCCTGCAGCTAGATTACATATGACGTTCACGAGCCGCAAATTGTTCTCTACCTGTGTAAAAGATAAGCTCCCCCGTCTGACCGCCTCCATGTGCATCTACCAGTTCACCTGCTCTTGTGGAGCAAGGTACATTGGCCGTAGTCAGAGAATGCTCTCCACACGGATACGAGAACATATTCCAGCTTGGTTTTACAAGGGAGAAAGGAAATGTGTGCGAAGCTCTATCTTAGAACACCTCATCGATTCTTTACGTATTTATTGTTTTATAATTTACATTGTTCTGACGACGAACTTAGTGGTCGTTGTCCTTTAAATCCAGACGAATTTATGAAGGGACTGGAACTGTGTCTATGTTTCACGTCATTAACATTTAAAGCGGTTCTTTACCGTCAAACAGGAAGCATTGCTATGGGATCACCAGTGTCTCCGCTAGTCGCCAACATGCTTATGCACTCATAAGGCGGCCTGCTTAAATCATTGGGCTACCGAAATTACTTTCCTCCAAAATGCTTAATTTCATCTGGATTTATCATTGTTTTAATCGTCCAGTTATATCAAATGACGTATACATAAACTTGCGCGATGATTTAACTTGCTCCCAAGTAAACGCTGTACAATTCTTCAACGAAATCAAGGTATACTTCAGATTATTACTTTACATGTGAATCCTGTGTGAAGAAAAAAGTACTTTGGAACTGAATACGCTGAAAATTTTTGTACCGTATATTCGCATACTGTCTTAAATAAAGCTTTACCATTATTATTAGAAACAAATGCAATTATGAGATGCTCCTCCAAGAATGTTGTTAAGATAGGTGGATGATACCTTAGTCATAACCGGACACAGTATGTTGAATGAAATTTCCCATTTAATAAACAATATGTCAGAAACTATCAAGTTTTCCAAGGACGTTGAATCCGATGAGAATGAGTTGGCGTTCCTCTACTGTTTAGTAAAAAGAAAATTAGATGGCAAATTTGAAATAAACATCTTCAGAAAGCCGACAAATTCGGATAGATACCTAGACTATACAGCACACCCATTTACCACCAAAGTAACTGGCCAAGAATCTGATCAACAGAGCCCAACGTCTAGTTACTGAGGAGACAGATATTAGCAAGGAACTAAAATTGGTTCAATCCACTCTTGAATCAAATAATTATCCTAAAGCCTTCATAAAAAGATATTTAAAATGTGAAGATAAGGAAGGGTGAATCGAAACCTGCTGCTAAGAATTGGGTTGGTACAGCGGTGATTCCTTACCGCAAAGAAACATCCCGTGAAATAAAGCGGATCCTTAACGATCATAACATGACAGTGTATTTTCGTGAAACTAACACCTTACGCTCGGCACTGGTGAAGGTTAAGGATAAAATAGAACAAGAAAACCAGCAGAATTGCATATGCCAGATCAATTGTGGGGATTGTAACTCCGTGTATGTAGGAGAAACTTCCAGACATGTAAATATTAGAGTGAAAGAGCATAAACAATGTCTAAAGGTGGTTTCAAAGACCTCTGGAGACTTGAAGAAGCTCGGAAACAACTCAGCGGTTGCACTACTCTCGATAGAAACGGGACACAAAATCGACTTTGATAAGACTAAGGTTTTACAGGAAGGTTTTGGTTCATATATAGAAAGACTGACTGACTGCAGAAGCCCTACCTACATATATTACGGGTGAATGCCAACAGTTTGAACAGACGTGAAGGTGTGATGTTAGCTGATGCATGGCAAATTCTGACTAATAAATAAAATTGAATATGTATCAACAACTAGTCCCACTTGGTAAAATTCCCGATTGTCTACGTCTTCTTATAGAGAGAATAACAAATTTTTTATGACTTCACTCACACACACGCACACACGCACACCATTGTATACTGCATATACACATACATTTTAACAAAAGCAGACTAATCACGAAAGTCTGAGGTCAAATTTTGATCTCTGTTCATACAATTTTTGTTTAATATACCTGTTGATACCCGTTTCATGATTCATATGACAGGAGAAACAGTTTAAAACAAGAGATATCCTTATATATATAAACATAGAATTCTGTTTATTATACATGTTGATGTCTGTTTCATGGCTCATGATTGGACCAATTTCAAAAACAAGGTATGCTGCTTTTTTGTGTAAACCTCCCTTACGTGAATTTCCATGATTCTCCATGATGACGCGCACGCCATTTTTGACAAGGGAGCTTCGGAATCAATCATTTCAATTTCGCTGATATTTTACAATCATAATTTTATCAAAGTCTGAACCTCCATGACCTTTGAAGGTTTGTTATCATGTATATCACATATGAAATGATGTGTTCTCCATATGACAAATAACACACTCATACAGACGAATATACACAATAACAGTGTGACACTAGTCATTACATATATACGATGGCTGCTTACACGTTTATATTGGTACGAAAGTCTAAGGACTGATATCCTTCAAATAAACCGACATCTATTCAAGTGTTGGGTTGTAGGAAGTTGATTGGTTAAAGGATTGATAACCAATGGTTCTCTAACTAATGTCAACTCATGATGACATCCTGACGCCGACAACTATTTATTGAAAACAATTCCTGACATTATATTTGATGAAAAACGGAATTACCATAATTAAAATTAATTAAACCGGAAGGTCCTGGGTTCGAATCCCAGTAGGTTCGTACTGACGATGATTTCAAAATTAGGATGAAAGAGCAGCTGTCGAGTACTCCTGGTTTTCAATGGTTCTCTAACTGCTATCACTCCGTGATCAACTCGTAAAAACATAACAAATCCTTACAAACCAAATTATAGAACATAATTAAAATGTTAGAAGAGGTAGAGTTGAAATGGAGAAATTACAAGATTATTTATAAATGAATTGCTAACAGAAATATTTTGAAAAGAAAAATGTCAAGCGTTCTCTAAAAATTAAAGAAATAGAAGCAAGAAACAGAAAAGAATCAACATGTGAAGGGAAGTGAAGTGGAATGAATTCAAGTGGTAAAATAAAATAAAAACTAGAAAGAATATTACTACGACCAAGGTAAAGAAAGGGGTTTGACAAAACGTTTTTGAACACATAATTTAGGTTTCTGTTCATGTATAGCTAAAGCTTCGGCTAGCTATGCATAAGTGAAGAAAACGTAAACTTTTGGAGCGATTCGATTTTGCCATGTAGATAACCTTGAAGGATGAATCACGTGAGGTTGGATGACCATACTCTAACAGGTAGGTGATCACAAATAGATGACTTTGCAGTTCTACGTTTGTCTTTCATTAACCAAACCGGATAGTGTTCAGCTACACCTGGTCCTAAAGGAGACCCCATGGCGACTCCGTCCCTTTGATTGTAGATGACTTCATTAAATCTGAATTGCACATTCAGTGTGCAGCTCAATAGTAGTTGTTTAAGATAATCAGTTGGTAAGCCAATGTTCATGCTACTTAGATCAATATACTCGCATAGATAGCAGATAATGTCTACTAGTGGTACATTTGTGGACGATGAACAAACATCTAACGAAATCATATGCTTACCGGGCACATTAATTTCATCAACGCAACTGACAAAGTCAAAAGTGTCGGAAAGACTATGTTTACATAGATTTAATCTAACTGGTTCCAGAATTTCCGCAAGCCATTTAGCGGTAGAGTGATACGGCGAATTCAGCATATCCAAGACAGGTCACAGAGGGACATCATCTTTGTGCACCTTTTGAAGATCATGTAAACGAGGGATAGTTGAACCAGATGGTTTAAGCTGTTCATACACATATGGAGTAATGATGCATTCTTGCTTCAATTTCGTCAAAGATTTTGATAATTCCTTCTCAGTATTATCTGTCTTGTCTTTTTGATCCGGTGATTTTTGAAATTTTTCTTCATCACTCAGGATGGTACATAATTTATTGACATAGTCATCACGATTAAGAATAACAATACCTGATCCTTTGTCTGGATGAATCAGCATTGCTCATTATAAATTATTTAAATTAATCCCAGCGTGTTAAGAAAATCAAAACAAGATTTTTCTGAACGTTTCGCCGTGCAAGCCACAGCTTCTTCAGCAGATTTATTCAGATTGTCTTGTAAAAAGACAAGCTGACGAGAAACTCAAGTTTACCATATACAGAAAGCCGACACATTCCAATAAGTATTTGATTTTTCAATCAGATCATCCAATAGGAATGAAAGTTTCAGTAGCTTTAAATCTCATAAACAGAGCTAGAAACATTATAACATAATGACGATATGGAGAAAGATAACCAATATAAAACAGATTTTGATTGGAAATGGTTATCCTGAAAAGCTACAAGATAATATCATCAATCGAAAGGAGCATAAAGGAAAACAAAAAGTTGAAAAATCCTGGCTATCGACGATAGCCATTCCATAACGAAAAGACGCAGCTGAACTACTTCAAAGTCTATTTGCCTCATATAATACTAAAGTCTATGTCAAACCTTCTAATTCTCTATAGAAAGCGCTGGTGCATGTCAAAGATATAGTTCCCAAAATGTCACAAAGTAATTGTGTCTACAAGATAAAATGTTCAGAATGTGAGGCATGCTATATAGGGGAGAGCAGTAGTCAGATGAATGTCACAGTGAATGAACATAGGCTTTGCACGAAACGTCCACCTAGAAATGAAGTAGAATTAAAAAGTCTAGAAAAAAGATCGGCTATAGCAATGTATGCAGAAAATCTTGTTTTGATTTGCTTAACACGCTGGGATTAATTTAAATAATTTATAATGAGCAATGCTGATTCATCCAGACAAAGGATCAGGTATTGTTATTCTTAATCGTGATGACTATGTCAATAAATTATGTACCATCCTGAGTGATGAAGAAAAATTTCAAAAATCACCTGATCAAAAGGACAAGACAGATAATATTGAGAAGGAATTATCAAAATCTTTGACGAAATTGAAGCAAGAATGCATCATTACTCCATATATGTATGAACAGCTTAAACCATCTGGTTCAACTATCCCTCGTTTACATGGTCTTCAAAAGGTGCACAAAGATGATGTCCCTCTGTGACCTGTATTGGATATGCTTAACTCGCCGTATCACTCTACCGCTAAATGGCTTGCGGAAATTCTGGAACCAGTTAGATTAAATCTATGTAAACATAGTCTTTCCGACACTTTTGACTTTCAGTCATAGAAAAGAAAAGGCGTTCAGCAAAGTTACTCTTTTCGGCGATATCATTCTCAAGCTGTACAAATCGCAAATTTATAGTAATTTGTCTTGGCAACAAAAGGAATATTTCCAAAGATGTGTTAATGCAATTGTTAGTTTTTGACAAACAAATTACGTAATTTTGAAGGCGTTAATCGGTTAGAAACTAAAATAAAGTTACAAAAGTAGGCTGGGTGACGTAATCTAATTGATAGGGTTCAATGAAAAAATGAATGAGAGTCAAGTTAATAATCTGAGTAGAATTCACTTAAAAATAAACGAAAATCGAGTTAGCAACAGTCGTCATGAGCGTAGAGATTTAATAGAGGGTGGGGGTAGAAAATAATGCAATTAAGAAATAGACAAACAAAGAAGAAAGAGGTAAGACAAAATTACGTATTTGGTGTTAAGATAGATCAGGACCATTGTAGATTTAGTGACTGAACAAACTTCTTTTGTATGCAGAGTTCAGGATTCAATATGTGAATTGCCATTGCTTCTGCAGTTTGAAGAAGTTTAATTCGTACTCTTTTGGCAAGATTCCCACGTATTGTGTAGATAACTGAGAAGTTGTTTTGTGGGTTTGCTTGGTGTCCGGATTCGATCAAGTGTTCTAGGATAGAGCTGTGGCGGGGGGATCTTCTTTCTCCTTTATAAAACCATGAAGGTAAGTGTTCGCTGATTCGTTTGGATAGCAAACGCTGGGTACGGCCGACATACCTAGCTCCACATGAGCAGGTGAATTGGTAGATGCACATTGATGAGGCCCCCAGTGGAAGCTTATCCTTCACGTTCGTGCGAATCATTGGTTTCGTAGAGAAAGTTAGTCTGAGTTCCGCTGCGAAGAAGGTTTTCTTCAGTGAACGGCACAGGCGGTTTCTCAGTATTTCTGCTGAAGAATCTCCGTTGAATTGTAGACTCAAATAGAGAAGTTTCTTGGGAGCAGTAAGCATGGATGGTTTTTGTGTTTTGGGCTTCATAGCTTTTGTGATGAAACGTTCCGGGTAACCGTTTTCAAGAAGGATTCTTTTCAGGGTCTTCAGCTCTTCTTCTATAGTTTCCGGACTGCAAATGTTGTGGATTCTGTGAGTCAGTGAGCGGATCAGATTTCGTTTTGTATATATAGGCACCCAACTGTGAAAGCTGATGAGTTGTCCATTCCATGTCGGTTTTCTGTGAATGGATCTTTTGAGTGTCCCATCTTGTTCGCGTCTTGCTAGTTGCACGTCCAGAAAAGATATTGTTGCGTTGGACTCCTTCTCTAGTGTGAACTGGATTGCTGGATGGCAACTGTTGAAGAAGTCCAATATGTTCTCCAAATTTTCCTCATTATTGGCGATAATAAAAGTATCGTCCACGTATCTCTTGTAGAATCCGAAGTTATCTATTATCTTCTTTAGGTGTGTATTTTCTAGTTTTGACATGAAAATATCTGCAAGCAGCGGGCCGAGTGGTGAGCCCATAGCTATACCATCCTTTTGTCTATATATTTCATTATTGAAAGTGAATTGGACGTTTAGAGTACATCTTAATAGGAGTTCCTTCAAATAGTCCGTGGGTATACCAATGTTCATCTCCTTTGAATCAATATATTCACATATATAGCATATTGTTTCGGTTAGTGGGACGTTTGTAAACAGTGATACCACATCTAGTGAGAACATGGTTTGATTGGAAACGCTGACTTTGTCAGTTGCGTTGATGAAATTAATGTGCCCGGTAAGCATATGATTTCGTTAGATGTTTGTTCATTGTCCACAAATGTACCACTAGTAGACACTATCTGCTATCTATGCGAGTATATTGAATCAAATAACATGAACATTGACTTACCAACTGATTATCTTAAACAACTATTATTGAGCTGCACACTGAATGTGCAATTCAGATTTAATGAAGTCATCTACAATCAAAGGGACGGAGTCGCCATGGGGTCTCCTTTAGGACCAGGTGTAGCTGAACACTATCCGGTTTGGTTAATGAAAGACAAACGTAGAACTGCAAAGTCATCTATTTGTGATCACCTACCTGTTAGAGTATGGTCATCCAACCCCCCACGTGATTCATCCTTCAAGGTTATCTACATGGCAAAATCAAATCGCTCCAAAAGTTTACGTTTTCTTCACTTATGCATAGCTAGCCGAAGCTTTAGCTATACATGAACAGAAACCTAAATTATGTGTTCAAAACGTTTTGTCAAACCCCTTTCTTTACCTTGGTCGTAGTAATATTCTTTCTAGTTTTTATTTTATTTTACCACTTGAATTCATTCCACTTCACTTGACATCTTGATTTATATCGTTATCGTACTTCTAATTTTTTAAAATTCTAGACAAGGCTTGACACTTTTAAGAAAAAATTTCATATCAATTCATCTATAAAACAAACTTTATTAATTTTGTAATTTCTCCATTTCAACTCTACCCTTTTCAACATTTTAATTATCGTTATTTTCATCATGTATATATGTATATTGACTGAGCATTTATTCAGTGCCACTTAATGACGTTTTTCTTTGATGTAAATGCGACTGTACAGCTTCAAAATGAAGTCGCTGAAATGAAATTTCTTCGCTGAACAACATAGCAGAGTTTTTAGTTATGAATAAGTAGGTATTTTTCGTGCTTAATAAAAATCCGAATAAATCTGCTGAAGAGGCTGTAGCACACACAACAAGACATTCAGAAAAATCTTGTTTTGATTTTTTCTTAAACACTCTGCGATTAATTTAAGTAGTTTATAATGAAAACCTACAGTATGTCAGATAAAAGATCAAGATCAGATGGCCAAAAATGATCAGCAACAAAGATCTCTGGGAGCGAACCAATCAGGAACCGATTGTGCAACAAATAGGCAGGAAGATATGGAGATGGATTGGCCATACGCTGAGGAAACTATCAAGTAACATCACTAGACAAGCCACTGCTCGAGTGGAACCCGAAAGGGAAACGGCGAGTTTGTCGTCCAAGGGTGACATGGAGGTCATGTGAGGAGAAGATGAAAGCATGTGGGCAGACTTGGAGTGGGGTAAAAAAGTTGGCAGAAAACTGAAGGCAATGGAGACGCGCAGCTGAAGCCCTATGTACCTCTAGGAATTAAAGGATATAATAATAGCAATAATAATAATGTCAAATAAAATAAAATTAATCGTAATGGAAAAACTTTCTGAAGAGAAGTGGGAAGTATAGGAAAATTGTGAAGCTACAATTTTTATTTTACCATCAAATGAGATTCAAGTGCGTCGGTGGCACGGTGGTTAGGACTCTCGCCAACCATGCACATGCTCCGAGGTTCGATCCCCTGCCGATGCACACCTGATATTTATAGTCGGCCTGCAAAATTTGGGCTACCGATATCACATGCTAAGAATTCCATATTTGTACCAAAAATACAGTGTGAAATCAAGATGTAATCAAAAAAAGTTAACTGCTGTCTCCTTTTGTATACATAGATCTGCCTCCTTTAATTGAAATGAGCAGGCTTCAGGAAAACCAAGGGCTTTTTTAATTACCTTGCTTATTTATAACTATGAAGCCATTTACTCAACAACATCGTGTGGTCAAGGTCGAATAAGTGTCGTGCGGTTGAGCTCCTAGAGATGGCATCATGAATACTAGAAAACCATTTGAGGCGGGGTTCGTCAACGCGAGTCTAACGAAATATCTTTCCATGCGCATGATGCATTTGCCTCCACAAACACATGTAAACGGATACACACATTTGAAGTGGCGAGCATCGATATCTTATGTTTACGTGTTGCTTGCACTATCCCCTTCGTTGTGTCTATGGGCAACATACCAACTGCAAAATGGATATGACACCCAGGTAGATTTGAACTGCTCACTGTCTTCTTTTTTTGTGTGAACAAAGATTCCGCTTTCACAATCGAATAGTACAAGTCTCGGCTAACCCAAGTGCCTTATATTACTCTACTCACAGATGACAATATTATGATCACAGTCCACTGAATCGTGTGTGGTTGATCTCTGTGTAATGCCATCTTGAGTACTAAGGAGCCATCTGGAGAAGTCTTTGGTAACACGAACCAACAGACATTTGTTTCGTATGCCAGATGTAGAGGCAGAAGAGTACAACATAGAACATTCAAATGACATCTCTTGAATACACTGGAATCAAATGGTAATAATTATATAGCGAAGGAAATATGAACCCCTTCACCTTCCTGAAGATATTAGACGGCAAATTATTAAACGCGGTCAAATTTCAAAATAAATAAACTTGACTGATAGAATTCAGTCTGCATCGAAGATAGGACTAGAATAATTCACTAGCTACTGACTAGTGTCCAATCAAATATATCCAATACAGTCCTACAGGAGGTCAATCACGAGTCCAACTAGCTCAGTGGTAACGTCTGTGACTGCAGCGTCCAATGGGTGACGTGGGTTCTAATTTCAGAAGAGATATGAGTTCCTTCAAGGTTTGCAGATACGATTTGCTGATGAGTGCCAAATAGCACCAAAACCTAGGTCAGGCAGGCAAGCCTTCCTCTTGATTGCCTTCAACCATCTAATACCTAAATTTACGTGAACAGTTGATCAGAGGCTTGGAGACAGAATCTACAGAAGCAGATTCCTTGGAAATATTGAAACACATCAATAACTTTCCCACCGAATTCCTTGATAAATTAAAACTCAAAAAACTGTCCTCCGGACCCTAATTCGGTGTCACTCCTACACAAATGAGTCAAATTATCATTGATTTATGGTCTGAGAAACTTTAAATATACACAACTGATTTCATTGACTTTCTAATGAGGACAGCATGTTATCAGAGTTATTTTAAGTAAAGTGGATATACACGGAAAATTTTTTCTAGAGGTGAACATAGTCTACAACAGTTGGAAACATCAACCAGCACAGTGGAGAAGAAGCCAACAATTTTGTCTCGAAAATTCAGAGCAGAAACACATAGGATAATTCTACCTCAGTCCCTAGAGAAAAAGAGATATATGAACGTCAAACTATATAGAAAATCCATGTCCATGTTTCAGCACGAGACCGAAAGAGACCTTCAGCTATCAAAATTTTCCCCCAAAAATTTCTATTGCATCTGATTACTCGGATTTATTTTGTTTCAATTATTCAATTATGTGTCCATATCGTATTATTTACTGTTGCCATTATTTAAAATGTTTTCGACCAGCTGATTTAAGAGAAGCTAATAAACCTAAGAAAAAGCATCATGGTGGGTGGCAACGAGCCTTAATAAAGTGTACTCCAATGCACCAGATGACTGTTCCTGTGATTGTGAGCACAAATTGCAGGTCATTATCGATCAAGATTAATTACTTGCCTGCTCTACTATGTTCAAATATTTATCGCAATACAAGTGTAGTAGCGCTTCAAGAAACTTGGCTCCACAATTCATATGATGATAATTTAATCTCCATAAATGGTTTCACTATGTACAGACAAGACCGAAGTGGTTCAAGGAAAAAGCGAGGTGGCGGTGTTGCCACTTTTATTAATTCTCAGTGGTCTGTTGTCAACGTCTGCTTTAAATTCTCGAATGATAATATTGACTAACTGTATAACTGTTAAATGTCAACCTAAACACCTGTCTAGGTACAACTTCATTTTTATCACGAACGTTTATGTCACACCTTGTTGTAGTACTTCAGAACTATCTATTTTTGCTGATGAATTCACTATTTTCGCTGACGCCTATTTTGGTAACTCAGTGTCCATCGTGACAGGCGATTTTAATTCTTGTGACTGTAGTTGTCTTACAGTTCCAGGTCATAAAAATGCCGTTAACTAACCCACTCGACTGGCTACTTCGCTTGATCTTGTATCTTTAAATGACTCCGGAATGTATGAGGCTCGTAAAAGAGCCCCACTGTCTAACTCCGATCATTCTTTTGTACGGGTTTTACTCAAAATGTATGGAAAGTTACGCAAGAGAACCTTTTCATCCCTGTCGAAGAAAATTGTGCACAGATGTAACTCTAAGGAGGATGTTCAGAATCTTAGGAGCATACTGAAAGACATGAGGTGGGACTTGTTTAATAAAGACTCTTGATGGTGATGACACCATCTCAAATATTACATGTTATCTCAAATTTTGTCTTGACACCTGTTGTCCTAGAGAAACGCTCTTCATCAGATTTAACCGTTTCTCCTCCCCTCAACTTAAAAAGCTTCTCAGGGAAAAGGAAAAGTTATATAAGATGAAGGGTAACATTGGTGTGAAAAGAATTAACATCCTAACCAAATGTGAAATGCAGGGGTTGGATTCAATTTATAACCAGAAGTTTATATCCTGTAAAATCGCCTATAATATATGGAATCTTTTCAAAGAAATTACTGGTGGTAAGCAGATAAACAGTATTCCTTATTCATTTGATGTGTGCACACTAAACAAGTCTTTCATACATTCTCCCACAAATGCCAAGCTTTCTAGTGTAACAAGGGTTAACGAAAGCTGATTCCCTGGTTTCAATACAAATCACCTTCTAAAATGTCTCCAGTCGATGAACCCTTCTTGTAGCCTAGGACCAGATGGTTTGCCTAGCGTTATTGTTAAAAAATGTGCGGATATCCTGTGTTATCCTCTCCTGGAAATATTTAATGAATCTTTTTCCAGAAATGTCGTACCAGCCGTTTGGAAGGACATTAAAATTGTACCTATACCTAAGTCATCTACTGGAAAATGTATTAAATTTAGACCTATCGCTATTACCTCGCCTTTTCTAAAAACTATGGAAAACTTGGCCTTGCTTAATCTTGAACCTTCACTTACAGCGTTTAACGACCCCAAACAATTCGCCTACAAACATAGTAGAAGCACTTTAGATGCAGCTGCGGTCTTGCATCATAACATTGTCTGTCTCCAGTTTAGACAAAGGGGCTAAATTTGTGTGCTGCACCTTCCTAGATTACACATCTGCTTTCGACTCAGTACCTAGGGATATTTTGTTAAATAAGCTTGCTGGAACTCGAACTGAGTGTTGGGTTATCAAATGGCTGCATTCTTATTTCTCAGGAAGAAAACAGTACACTGTATGTCACGGGAAGTCGTCCATTTCATGGCTTACTGAGACTGGCATCCGTCAAGACACTGTTCTTTCTCCTTTTCTGTTTCCTTTCTTCATGCACGACTTGCTTCACTCTGATGAAATGAACTTTGAATAAGGCATTTAGAAGACAAGTTTCGCGAGATGATACCGTCATTTCGTAGTTTCTTTACAACCGCTTTACAACTAAACTGATTAATAATAATAAAATAAAATGCATGACAACTACTCAGTTATATAAAACAAAACTACATACTAATGACCAATCATATTTAAATAGGTCAAGTAGTTAATTCATGGTAGGCGAAGGTTGAAGTCTCTTGTTTCCTATACAAGCATAGTTTGGGATCTATGTGGTTAATCCAAAGCGCTTCCATCATCACATTCAATAACTAACCTTGAATTAGAGTTATGTGATGGGATAATTGTGAAACAGTCAGTCATTAATTAATATTGATTTTGTGACCTGACATTAATAAGTGATTTACAACGGATGATGTCAGAGCTGGTTTTCTTCTTTTCAGATTAATTGCATTGGGATTTTCTATATGATTTAGTAGTCATTTTGGAACATTTTGTTTTTGACCACCTCATTGGGACATTCTATTGGTTCTACCTATTATATAGGTGTCACCGAAGCTGCACGTGAACTTGTAGATGCACTTTGAAGTAGAGTCCACAGAATTTCATCCTTTAATCGTAGGTAAAGGTATCGAAAATGTCCGGCATGTGAGAGAAAGAGATGCGGAGGCGTAGAATGTGCGTTTGATGGCTGATCGAAGTCTTCCAGGTGTCTCTGAATTACATAATCTGGTCACCCTTGAATGGTAGGTTAATATAGATAGCTTTCTTTGGTACAGAAGCTGTTTTTTCAAGATGGGGTCTATCCCTACATCGACACAGTTTTCTGGATAACCATAAGCTGATAAAACTGAATGAATGTGTCGAAGGCCATCCATTACAGCGTGTGTCGCTCGTGCATCATTTGCGAGCCCTTGAGAACAAACGCTTTTTCACTTGGGATTGTTTATACTGGATAGGAACAAAACCTGGAGACATTGTATTGCATGACCTTCGACACATACATTCAGTTTTATTAGCTTATGGTTATCCAGAAAACTTTGTCGATTGTCAATGCAGGGATTGACCCCATCTCGAAAAGACAGCTTCTGTACCAAAGAAAGCTATCTATATTAACCTACCATTCAAGGGTGACCAGATTATGTAATTCAGAGACACCTGGAAGACTTCGATCAGCCATCAAACGCACATTCTACGCCTCCGCATCTCTTTCTCTCACATGCCGGACATTTTCGATACCTTTACCTACGATTAAAGGATGAAATTCTGTGGACTCTACTTCAAAGTGCATCTACAAGTTCACGTGCAGCTTCGGTGACACCTATATAATAGGTAGAACCAATAGAATGTCCCAATGAGGTGGTCAAAAACAAAATGTTCCAAAATGACTACTAAATCATATAGAAAATCCCAATGCAATTAATCTGAAAAGAAGAAAACCAGCTCTGACATCATCCGTTGTAAATCACTTATTAATGTCAGGTCACAAAATCAATATTAATTAATGACTGACTGTTTCACAATTATCCCATCACATAACTCTAATTCAAGGTTAGTTATTGAATGTGATGATGGAAGCGCTTTGGATTAACCACATAGATCCCAAACTATGCTTGTATAGGAAACAAGAGACTTCAACCTTCGCCTACCATGAATTAACTACTTGACCTATTTAAATATGATTGGTCATTAGTATGTAGTTTTGTTTTATATAACTGAGTAGTTGTCATGCATTTTATTTTATTATTATTAATCAGTTTAGTTGTAAAGCGGTTGTAAAGAAACTACGAAATGACGGTATCATCTCGCGAAACTTGTCTTCTAAATGCCTTATTCAAAGTTCATTTCATCAGAGTGAAGCAAGTCGTGCATGAAGAAAGGAAACAGAAAAGGAGAAAGAACAGTGTCTTGACGGATGCCAGTCTCAGTAAGCCATGAAATGGACGACTTCCCGTGACATACAGTGTACTGTTTTCTTCCTGAGAAATAAGAATGCAGCCATTTGATAACCCAACACTCAGTTCGAGTTCCAGCAAGCTTATTTAACAAAATATCCCTAGGTACTGAGTCGAAAGCAGATGTGTAATCTAGGAAGGTGCAGCACACAAATTTAGCCCCTTTGTCTAAACTGGAGACAGACAATGTTATGATGCAAGACCGCAGCTGCATCTAAAGTGCTTCTACTATGTTTGTAGGCGAATTGTTTGGGGTCGTTAAACGCTGTAAGTGAAGGTTCAAGATTAAGCAAGGCCAAGTTTTCCATAGTTTTTAGAAAAGGCGAGGTAATAGCGATAGGTCTAAATTTAATACATTTTCCAGTAGATGACTTAGGTATAGGTACAATTTTAATGTCCTTCCAAACGGCTGGTACGACATTTCTGGAAAAAGATTCATTAAATATTTCCAGGAGAGGATAACACAGGATATCCGCACATTTTTTAACAACAACGCTAGGCAAACCATCTGGTCCTAGGCTACAAGAAGGGTTCATCGACTGGAGACATTTTAGAAGGTGATTTGTATTGAAACCAGGGAATCAGCTTTCATTAACCCTTGTTACACTAGAAAGCTTGGCATTTGTGGGAGAATGTATGAAAGACTTGTTTAGTGTGCACACATCAAATGAATAAGGAATACTGTTTATCTGCTTACCACCAGTAATTTCTTTGAAAAGATTCCATATATTATAGGCGATTTTACAGGATATAAACTTCTGGTTATAAATTGAATCCAACCCCTGAATTTCACATTTGGTTAGGATGTTAATTCTTTTCACACCAATGTTACCCTTCATCTTATATGACTTTTCCTTTTCCCTGAGAAGCTTTTTAAGTTGAGGGGAGGAGAAACGGTTAAATCTGATGAAGAGCGTTTCTCTAGGACAACAGGTGTCAAGACAAAATTTGAGATAACATGTAATATTTGAGATGGTGTCATCACCATCAAGAGTCTTTATTAAACAAGTCCCACCTCATGTCTTTCAGTATGCTCCTAAGATTCTGAACATCCTCCTTAGAGTTACATCTGTGCACAATTTTCTTCGACAGGGATGAAAAGGTTCTCTTGCGTAACTTTCCATACATTTTGAGTAAAACCCGTACAAAAGAATGATCGGAGTTAGACAGTGGGGCTCTTTTACGAGCCTCATACATTCCGGAGTCATTCAAAGATACAAGATCAAGCGAAGTAGCCAGTCGAGTGGGATAGTTAACGGCATTTTTTATGACCTGGAACTGTAAGACAACTACAGTCACAAGAATTAAAATCGCCTGTCACGATGGACACTGAGTTACCAAAATAGGCGTCAGCGAAAATAGTGAATTCATCAGCAAAAATAGATAGTTCTGAAGTACTACAACAAGGTGTGACATAAACGTTCGTGATAAAAATGAAGTTGTACCTAGACAGGTGTTTAGGTTGACATTTAACAGTTATACAGTTAGTCAATATTATCATTCGAGAATTTAAAGCAGACGTTGTTGACAACAGACCACTGAGAATTAATAAAAGTGGCAACACCACCACCTCGCTTTTTCCTTGAACCACTTCGGTCTTGTCTGTACATAGTGAAACCATTTATGGAGATTAAATTATCATCATATGAATTGTGGAGCCAAGTTTCTTGAAGCGCTACTACACTTGTATTGCGATAAATATTTGAACATAGTAGAGCAGGCAAGTAATTAATCTTGATCGATAATGACCTGCAATTTGTGCTCACAATCACAGGAACAGTCATCTGGTGCATTGGAGTACACTTTATTAAGGCTCGTTGCCACCCACCATGATGCTTTTTCTTAGGTTTATTAGCTTCTCTTAAATCAGCTGGTCGAAAACATTTTAAATAATGGCAAGAGTAAATAATACGATATGGACACATAATTGAATAATTAAAACAAAATAAATCCGAGTAATCAGATGCAATATAAATTGTGGGAAATTTTGGTAGTGGAAGGTTTAAGCAGGCCGCCGTAACACTTAATTCAAGTTTCTTGGATCTCTTTCCAGTGACTCTCAATAAGACTGATTTCATTGAATGCTGATATGCATATGACAAATTTTTCATCAGTCGAAGTTTCAGTACACGAAGAGGAGTCATCACCACTTGGTTTCAAATTTTCTGTCCCATTAAACAATATTTCAAACTCAGGAATCGATTCCCAGTTTGAAGATTTGTATGATCAAGTTGAGTCATCTTGTTCCCACCTTCACAGTTGACTAGAGCTGGTTGAAAGCTGAATTTGTAGATGTAGCACATCAATTCCGTAAACTCAAAAGCATTTTGACCTCGTCTCATTTCACAGCTCTATATGAATCGCGTAACGGATCTGATATCATTATCCTGAAAGCTGACAAGGGGTCTGGTGTCGTTGTGATGAACAAATGAGGCTATAAAACAAAAATATTATTCATCCTCAGTGAAAGAAGTGAATTCATAGTCGATGTCGCTTCTCATGATATCAGTAAAAAGCTGACGTAAAGAGGGAAGGCGAGGTAACATACCATTTAGTAGAACTTCGTCGCATGAATTTTATTGACAAACAAGGATTCCATTCATTGAAACCCATGACATCTTACTTATCAAACCCTTATGATCTACCCATGATGTATAAAGTTGACAATTCATTACATGCATTACTTACTCTCCTACACGGAAATTGACGAAATTTTTGCCCGGGATTATAAGCCCAGTACCCGATGAACTCTGCAAGTTCTCTTTGAAAGATACATTTCAACTTGTTGACGGACTGTCTTGTAGACATGAATATAAAAGAGAGGAAATAGGATTCTTGTGACGGTGACTGCTTGTTTACTAATGTACCAGCGATTAGAACTGTTTTTATCCTTTGTGACCACATATCCTTGAGTTGTTTCTCATTCTTCCTTACTTCAATTATTATCATTATTACGTAGTGACAAAGTTGATTTCTGACATGACGGGGAGCACTTTCGTCATGTGAAATATAAATTGCCTATTTTACTTGTAAAGTAAGACTATACTACAACAAAAATTGTGTTCAAATGGAATCGTGGGCATCTTCAAATATGGCGAATGACTGTATGAATGATCATGAAGCAAACTAATTGACTAGTTTTATCCGTTATCCTAGAGTACGGTGCCGATATATATTTATATATAAACGACAAATTTCTCGTTATTAAGAAAGCTGAGTGAGGGATAAAACTTTCTATAATTGATTAACGCCATTCGAAAATGTATGATTTTCGCGAGGTAAGTTGAGTCGGGTGTGCGAACTCTTAAGTCTTTGGATCGTCTTGTCTCGAAAGACAAACTGACGGAACACCGGAGTTTACGATTTGTACAAAACAGTGACATTCAAATAATATTTCAATTTCCTAACCTTTATCTAATAAGAATAAGTGTCAGGAGATTCAAATCTCGGAAAACAGAGCTGACAACCTTAAAACAGATAACTATAATTTGAAGAATGAAATCTTCAATATATGATGAAAGACTGTTTTGATTGCAAATGGTTACTCGAGGTTTCTAATTAAAATTGCGAATAGATAAGGACGAGAGAGGAGGATAGGAGATTGGAAAGTTTTAGGTTTTGACAATAGCCATTCCATTTCAAGGGGACACATGGGTGAACAACTTAGATGAGTACTTGCTTCATACAATGTTAGAGGCTAACTGAAGTCATGTAAGTGTTTAGAGAGAGCCTAGATGAGAGTTTAAGATATACTTATCAGAATGACACAGAATAACGGTGTCTATAGGATCAGGTGTTCAAGTTGCAAGGCTTGCTATATTGGGGAGAGCAGTAGACAGATAAAAGTCAAGGTCAAAGTGAATGAACACAAACTGTGCACGAAGCAAGTGGAATTAAAGATTCTTGAAAAATATGATCAAGTATGGCAATGCATGTTTTAGAAATCGGGCATGAGAGGGACGACGATGTTTCGACGATGTCTACATTGTATGGAAGAGGCTTTCATTGATATAAAGAAATGCTGACCTATGACGCCTTGCTTATATTAACCACACGAAATGCGATAATTAGAGAGAAGGGATAGATTGACTTCTCTCCCCTCCCCCCCCCTCATGGCGAACTCTAATTAAGTGAAACAGATGCAAGGAGAAACAGAATCATTCATTTGTATATTGTGACCGCTGTAATGACCTCTATCATGTTTTTCACAGGTGATATCATGTGGTTTCCACACTACAAACAACATTCACAAAGAGAAGGAGATGGATATCCACATGAAACAGAGTAACATTGGCAATCTAAAGTGAGTTATGAGAAATCTATATTGATTAATCGTGTTGAGTCTATTACCACAATGACCTGCCGTCAACGGAACTTAAATCAATTTCAGTTCATTTTATTTGCACTTATGTGAAGATAAGACCGAATAGTTCCAAAAACCTTCGGAGTCGAATAAAGTGTAGACATAGGTAAAATTTTATTAGTGCAAACCTCAAAGAAACTGAAAGAAAAAATTTCCACATTTCGTTCAGTAAACTGGCCTGAACATCTCATCTCTTTGTTAAAACAACTGTGAGTTATGCATAAGCATGGGGAAGGATATGAACAAATTTTGATGACCTATGGTTATGCATTGGTAAGTAGTGTGTACTTTTGCATCAGACTTTTGTGACCATTGTTCGAAGAGACGTCATGGTCATAGATATCTGTTAGTAGAGGATGCTGACAAAATGCAGTCTTCTGAACACCTTGAGCAGCAATCTTCGTATGTTTGGCATGCGATTCGCCCCTACAAAATGTAAGATGCTGCTACAGGACTGGACCACATAAACTCCTAACTTAGTGATAGGGAGTGAAGTGATAGAACATGTTGACCACTTCACCAACGGACTGATTGGCGATGAAATCTCAGCACGGATCCAAAAAGCTCGAGCTGCTTTCGCTGACTTACACCATCTCTGGCGTAGGCGTGACATCCGGCCATCAACCAAGGGACGTGTGTACTGCTCATCAGTTCGCTCCGTCCTTCTCTATGTCCAATACGCGTTGAAGGCATGAAAGGGTTGACTGCTTTCGATCATAGATGTCTGCGATCTCTTTCTCACGCTGGCTGGTTTAATAAGGTAAGTAATGTTGACGTTAGGCGTAGTGTTGGGTAAAGAGGGAAAATCAATCGACGAGGCTATAAAGTTACATAGATTGAGATGGCTAGGTCACGTGCTGTGCATGCCTAACCATCGCCTCCCCCGACGGGCATTACTAGCTGATATAGGTGCAGTTGGAAAAGAGTAAGTGGTGGCCAAACAAAAACATGGCCTCATCAATCCATGAAATCCTTGACAGTTAAACTGAGTCAGGTAGGGAGATGTAGACTTGCGGGTTGGGGCCCTCGGGACTCTAGGAATCAATGGCTGGAGACAATAGGTGACATGGCTCAAACCGTTGTCAATGGCTGGAGCAGATGTATTCAGTCTCTGTAATCTTTCATATTCCTTTATACCATTACTAATTCTTTTCACTCTTATACTTGTCAAACTCTATTGATTCTCTTCACTCATCTTCTTGTCTACTTTGTGTGCTATTTGGAACGTGGCAACTCGAACTGCTGCACTACGGTGCCAAGTTCTGTGTTGAATCCAGACAGACAGAAAGATATCTGAATTTGAGAAATATATCCTTACAGTATATAATAGTGTCTATGCATCGATGAACAATTGTGTCCTTCGTTAGACAGATATATTCATGAATATAGCTTTAGGATGCTTAATCTATTATGGAGGTTCTAGCAGACGACATATAATTGATTTCCGTTGCACAATCTTCTTTCAGCCCATGCACTTCGGTGTTTTTCTAGTTAAGCAGACTACTGATAGGCTATTTACTACTCAAATAAACCAATTAGGGGATATCAATCAAGATGCACTTAAATCTTTTTAGCTCACTCTGATGAGGTAATTAAATCTTGTGCCAGAAAAAATAATTTTTCGACTTGAAAGTCAGTCTTTAAGGGTGATTAACCTGACTATATCTGTCACAAAATTTTAGACCAAGAGATAAAAGTTTTAGTTTTGTCATATTTAAGCGAACAGAGGAAAATTTGGAAACTTACCGGTTATAATCATTTGGGGGAATCAATTTCTGTGGTGAGTGAATCCAGTCCTTCGGTGAGTGATATCGTTTTCTTGTTGTTTATTTGCCCTCAAGTTTCAATCAACCAGTCAATAAATAAATTCTTTGAATTCCGAGGAAGTCCTTCAAATGCACATCTCTTTCTAGTTCTGTCACGTATTTTGGAAGGGATTAGATTTGATCAGGAGAGAATCCTTTTGAATGGACGAAGTGATTGGGAACGTAATTGAGGATGACTAGCATCTATTTGTTCATGGTACAATTTCGAATAGATACCACATTCGCTTTCGCTTCAGTAAGGCTGGATCTTGACACTTTTGGTGCTTATTGTGTGTCTGCCAATAAAGGCAAATCAAAACTGTATTGCAGCAGGAGTACTTTGGCTGGAATGTATATATAGATTGCATTGTCATTGGGGGCATGAAATGAATGTGATACGATTTGAGAGTGTGAAATATCCCCATATCACATGCAACATGCAACATGTCGGTGTGAACGAAGACTATTGATATCAATGAATTCTCCTCTGCAGATTGCTGCAGTTGTAAAAAAAATGCAGTGTTTATTGTTAGCCCGATAAGAGCCAGCAACCGTGAGGTGGATAAACTTTTGTGTAGAATGCCATCTTAGTTATTGTGTAATAACATAGGTTGTGAGTTGAATGCAGGTACAAAATGGTGTGAAGAGTATGCAGAGTATGATGACCAATCATAATAGAATAATTCAGACTGGGGTACAGAAAATAACACTTTAGTTCAAGGTCGTAGAATATTTGATGCTGAATGGCTAGTGAGAAGATGGCATGAAAGATGGTAGGACTGTAGTGAATGGTTCATTATGAATGAGATAATGCGTAAACTAAATGAAGTGGAGTCATGTAGAGGGTGTCAAAATAAATAGTCATATTTGTGTGACAAACGTGCTAGGCTGAAATCGATTAGAAATGTTGTAAAATTTCTGCCCTTTATGTAAACATTCCCTCAATTCTATCGAATTTTCCACTTATACTTTCCAGACTTTTTATAAGTGATATTACCTCTTTTCTCAATATATGCCTCAACTTGTTTCATTTCACATAATCGTTATTACATTGGGAACCTCTCATTGCAGTCTTACTATCTCCTGTTTAACAAAGACCACTTTGTACTAGCCTCTCATGTGACACCTTTTATAACCTTGAACTGATTTGTCAATTTTCCTAACCCACACTCTACAAATCTATTATGATTAATCACCACCATTGTCTCCCGTTTTACAATATTTTGTAATTGGATTCAGCCTAGTACGACGTTTTCACATAAATACGACTATTTGTTTTGACACCCCATAACTATTAATCTGTTATTCTACGTTAAGAAAAAATGTATCCGCCGCATACCTGGCTATCTTTATTGTAACGACCACAAATATTATATTTTATAATTGTAAGAATCTGAAAGGAGAAATTATTGAAAAGAATATTCTTCGTTCAGATTGACTTTTAATTCATAATATGGGAATATTTCACACTATCATGTAGGGGGTTGCCAGTAAAAACAATAGTATGTGTACGGAAAATCGGCTTTTTTTGGAGTATACCAGCATGAAGGGTATGAATTGTAAAACATTGTGATTGGAATAATTACATAAAAGTAAGGAGAAGTAAAGTTTTCGGAAGGGGGAATGACTATTAATCAAAATTTGGCCACAGTAGGGACAACGTCTAAAGAAATTTGTTTTCCGGAATACCAAATCGTTGTTTGATCGACCTCATAGTACCACCTGCGGCTGTATGCAGGAGGTGTGAACGATCTGTGTGTGATAATAACTATTGAATGTGGTTTATAACCCTGAATACTATGTTAACGTCAATTCGATGTTGTACATGTGAGAAGTTTGGGAGGCTTGAACACCTCTCATGCATTTGTTTTTATCCTTTCTGAATCCGGTTGGTAAATGTTCTCGAAAATATAAATGAACCGGCTTAATCCTTTTTCCTTTATTCATGAGTTGTCAAGATTTGGTGAATCTTCTTTCGTTTCCGGGGATAATAATAATAATGATAATTTACTTTATTCTAAAAACAGTACTTGTGATAAAGAATGGAATTTTCAGCATTAATCACAATATTACTGCATCTAATTTCCTCAAATTATAAATAAAGTTGATCATAGAGAAAATTTTCCACATTTACAATACGGGTAATGTCAAAAACATGCAGCATATAAAATGGAAATAATGATAACAGCTAAGGTAAAAATAATAATACAAGTGAAAATTGGCTTGGGCTTGTTTCACTCAGTATTGTCGGTATTTGCGGTATAGAAATCCTAGCATTTTTAAAAATACTGAATATAATGTTCTCCTTACATGATGATGATGGTGAGGGGAAAAACAAAGATTATAGCAGTCATAGAGATAAGTTGGTGTTTGCAATTATGAAAGTAAAACAAACAAAGAAGCAACAGGACCATAAATATAATAAAAATAATAAAAATAAAACTTGAAGGTATATAAAGATGGATGAAAGGAGGAAATTGTTTATTTACTAGATGAAAAATGGTTAAGTAATTCTTGCCTGACACTATTTTCATCACATAAAATATGTGACAAGTATGGTATCATAGAATTTTTATACTTAGACGTTCGGACATACAGTTTTCTGAAGTTACTCCTTGTTCTACCTGGGGAGATGCAAGGTGAAAGCTGAGGGCAAAGTGGATGCTCCATGTCAGACAAAATCCCTTTAGCGAATTTATTGCACGAAGTCAAGTACCTATCGACAACGAAGTTAACTATGTAGTCCACTGGGACACCACTCATCCTACTGACAGTCTTCAGTATTCTACAAATTGTGACATAGTCCTTTTTAAGCAAACCAGGAAAGAATAAGGGTGAACAATAAAGAAGAATAGGTAGGATGCAACAGTTTATGAACTGTAAGAGGAAGGGTTGAGTTATACCCGAGTGTCTTAACTTCTTAATGTAAAATGTCAGGCGGAATATTTTACTGGAGATCGCTAAGACATGGGAAGACCAGGAGAGATCAGAAGAGAGAATGAGTCCAAGATACTTAATTTCTGATTTAATTCCTATATCATTGTCGTCAATCCTACAACTGTCATGAGAATCAACGACTTCTTTTAACTGTCTTTTACATCTGAAGCTGAAATTAACAGTTTGACATTTAGAAGGATTCAGTTTAAGACCGTTAGAATCAGACCATTTCCTCACTCCCGATAGAAAGCTATTTATTTTAGTACAATCTAGCTGGGAGTTAACAGCCATTGAAACCGTTAAATCATCAGCGTACTTCACAAGTGTATTTCATCAGATTGAGGCAAGTCCTGTAAAAAGAAAGAAAAGGAGAAAGGACAGCGACTTGAGGGACACCAGCTTCAGTAGGCAATGAAGTGGAAGACTTCCCTTTATATACGGTGTACTGCTTTCTTTCTGAAAAATAGGAATGTAACCAGTTAACAGCCCAACATTCTGTTTGACTTGCAGCAAGTTTATTTAATAAGATGTCCCTAGTGGCCGAGTCAAAAGCAGATGTATAGTCTAGGAAGGCACAACGAACAAATTTAGCCCCCTTGTCTAGACTGGAAGCAATGTTAAGACAATATTGAACGGCTACTGAAGAATAGAAACAGATGTTCAGTCTAGGAAGTTCTTATCTCTCTCGTTAGAAGTTGGGATAGAATCTCTGTATGAATGTCTCCTCTGAATTTTAGAGACAAAAATATGGGCTTCACCTCCACCGTTGCTAGTTCATGTTTCCGACTATTTTAGGCTGTGTTGACTTTTAGAAAAACTATTCTCCAGTTATCCGACTCAGTTAAAATATCACAGATAACGTAAAAGAGACTTAGGCTAAGGGTCCGGTTATCTCCTGAAATTATGACTTGGAAATTAGAACAATAATACAAATGGAGATATCTTACTGATGGATAAATAAATAACTAGACAGACCACACTAATAATAGTAAAATGATTGATTTCGTGATCATAATTCATTTGTGTAACTGTTCATGCTTAGTTAGGTATCGTGTCTTTAAATACAGGTCAGACAATGAGAAGAGATTAAAACAATATTAGCGAAATATAGAAGAGAAGCACAGGAAAATGAATTGTAGGGAAAGCGACTAGTTTCTACGTAAGCATGAACATATGAAACTATAGTGTGCTCATCACTGGATTGTATTTTAACTGTAATCTGCAAATGTTTTTTACTATTACTAGCATTATTATTGTTCCCTTGGGTTCCGAATGAAACATAGGGCTTCAACAATACATCACCACTTTGTTCTATTTTCTGCCATCCTCTTCCGCTGAGTTCACGATTGCCCAAACTCTCTCATCTCTTCCTCAAACGATCTCCTCCATTTTACCCTAGGACGATCCACTCGTCAATTGTGACCTTCCTTCCTTTCTTCCTTGCTTTTCAGTTGAATCTTGCTGTCGTGACCTTGGATGAAATTGGTTCCCAGTGCATTAGGGCTCTGTCTACCACTGGTGACATCATGATAGCCACTCACTGTTTCAGTGTGCTCGTCGTTGTCGTCTGGGTGACTAGAACAGAGTGGATTACTGACTCTCCATTTGACAGTTTTAACAATCCACATCCATTGCATCTACTCTTGCAGATACCCAACACTTCTAAGCCATATTTTCGCATTTCTTTGTCTACCTAGGCAGCCTTCCCAGTCTCATACATTGTACGGACATTCCACGTCCCTATTCTTATTGTTGCTTTCATCGAGAGAAGACACATCGGCTGGCTGACTGGCTTCCCGAAGTCCGCCTTTCACAAGCCCGCGTCATTTTGACTCTCCGATTAGAGCAAAGAATAAGATTATTGTTATTTGAAGTTTTTGTATTTTTTAATATATTTTCTGTACACTGAAGTTTCTCTGGCAGTTTGATAGATTTATTGGTGTGGGATTGTATTGTGTACTCGTCGCCAAATCATTGTTATGTACTGGTCGAGAAATTAATAGTCCTGACGCAAGAAAAGACGGGAATCAGAAGACAACTAGGTTTGCGATGATACTTCTATTTTCCAAAACACCAGGAGAAGCAAATATATCACACACTAGTGTGAGAGCAAAATATATATGAATGTCCAAACAAGTGTGAACAATCAATAGACAGTTTTAACATGATTGGCTAATTATAATGGAATATCGATCCATATATACATAGCAAAATATAGCAGACATGTCAACAAACACACATATTATATTTAATATAAGGGGAGTATACATTGTTAAAGGAGACAGGTTCATCAGAGTGAAATGGTCACAGACTAAGCGAGCAAACAGAAAGAGAGACCACCATATAGATTGCTAACCTCACTCCCAACCCTCCCTCTTTACACAGGCTTGGGAGTGGCTAGAAAACTACCCAGCTAGTTAACTAGGCGAGGTTAAAAAAGCAGTGGGTGGGCCAAGGATCGAACTCCAGACCACATGCGAGCATTCCACCGCTATGCCACCGACGCACATTTATTTATATATTTGTATTCCAAAATCATGTAGACGATTATTTTGCTCACTGACCAACGAATTCCCGCGTGTCTGAAACATAGGCTTACATGATTCATTCACTGAAAGAATATTGTTATATCGGTGTCATTAGACAAAGCCTTCACTGAAGTGTTGTACACTCGAATTTTTATGCTTAGAATCAATTCATGAAGTCAAGATGAAAGCTATTATAGATAAAAGTATCCAGGTTTGAATGTCTCTAATCGGTTGCTTATTTCATTAGTCACATTTATGCCATTATCTATTCGACTACCACTATACATATATATATATATGCGCTTTTACACCGACTGTAATCATGGTAATAGATTTCTGTCATGCTTACAAGAGTAATTAGCAACTTGATGGTTCCGAGTGTAGTGCTAGCATAATGTAAAGTGATTACTAGTCAAGTAGTAGGCTGAGTTTTGTTAGTATTCACTACAAAAGTATACGCCATTGTTGAAATGCTAATAGATGGTAAAATCAGACTCTTGGTAGCAGATTTACAAAAAAAGGAACATACAAACTTTCGGAACTTTCCCAAGAATTTCAAATTTTCCTTTGATTCTAAACAGTAAAGACAGCTTCAATCAAACGAACAGCAGTGATGTTTATCTCATATAACAGGCTACAGTATTTTAATAATCGGACGTATCCTTTGAAGAGATAAGTTCCATTCCTATTGTGGCGGTACGATACAGACAATGTGTGCCAACGAAATGTTATTCTCAGATGTTCCCACAATTCAATTCGGCATTAACAGAATATCTATTTGAACATTCAATGTGATGTTAGAGTTGGAATACTTTACCCACAGTTATATATTGCATTAACAAAAGAATACTATGCATATATTTGAACATTCTATTTCATGTGTCGTTTGATGCAAGCCGAAATCACACTCTCAGTGACTGGTCAACGAATATAAACTGTAGATATCATAAACAGCGGTTTGATTAATGGAAAATATACCTTGGCTTTCGTGTCTTACCTTCTCTTGTTACACTATTAGTACTTAGTGTTGTTGTAATAAAAAACGTATATACAGAACATAGAGTAACCTCCGAAGTTGGTAATGATGGCATCGTGTTTTTCTAATCATTGAATAAATTTTTATGTCTTTTATCTTTGCATTGGCAGTATATCGGTTTGTTATTGTAGCAGTTAAGGTGCAGTGATGTGGTGTGGGTGTGTGTGATGCGAACAATGTGTGTTCCAACAGAATATTATTTGTCATATATTCCCACAGTTCAATATTGCTTCCGTGTCTTGCCTTCTGCTCTTACCCTACATACTTATCTAGGATGTAACTTTAGAAAATCAGCATGTTCTCGAGAAAGATATGCATCAAGTCTTTGCTAGTACATCTGTGCTTCATAATTTAGTATCCTGGATATTTCACGGTCCATTTGTAGTGTTAAACTTTTCAGTTCCCTTTCGTCAATGCATTTTCATTTATTCGTTGGCTAATTTAATTTTAATAGTTTTACTAGTAACATGTTGTCAGAAATAAATTTTTTTTTTAAATAAAACCTATCCTCACCTATCACCTTAGATTTTCTAAGTAGATACTGAAGAGCCTGTGATTAAGACGAAACAACTTTTTTAACAGCACACTTATAAGATATCTCATTGATGCAAGACAAAACATACATCGGAAGAAAGAAAGAAAGAAGGAGCTATCTTTCAGCTGTCAGTTTTAACAATAATTTAGTGTGACAGACTGAACCCCGCAGGTAATCGGAATCCGAAAGAATCGAACAGTATATTGGGATTCTTATGAATAACATGTAGATAATTGCATTGACCTCATCAGAAAGGCAAAACACTCATATCTATTATCGTACAATTAAGAAAGAAACGTAGGACTTTAACACCACATCGTTATTTCATCCAGTTATGTACTGGTCGAGAATTTAATAGTCCTGACGCAAGAAAGAAACAGTTTTTTCAAAAAAATACATAGCAAAATATAACAGACTGTCAAACAAACACACATATTATATGGATATATATCACCTCCCCTTTTGAGAAGATTGATGATTGGTAGGGTGTTTTCTTGGGGGTTTATCTGGAACCTTTGAGCTTGTTGTTGATTTTTTTTTTTTCGTCTGCCTGTTGGGTTTGCGGCTTCGGCTTCGTCCGGAATTGTCTGACATTTTATGCTTCTTGACTGCATTGCATAGCGAATTTAGTGGGACATCAGCCAGATGCAAACGATCGAACCAATCAAGTCCCAAAAGATTTAAATCACTCTTGGTGACGTAGCAAATTCCTGTGAATTTGATGTTACGGAATGAAACAGAACATTTGAGTTCACCAATTAGTTTGAGCCGCCCACCACAGGCGCTGACAGCAGTCTGAGAAGTATTTGCGATTGGTGGTCTGCCAATATTATTCCAAAGTTTCTCTGATATAACAGTAATATCAGAGGCGGTATCTAGCTGCAGACGTGTATCATGACCATTCATCTGAAGATCAAGATATTTCCGCATACCTGGTGTTGTGACTTGACAGGTTGCGAGTAGACTCAATGATCTCCTTGGAGATTTAGGACCAACAGTTTGTCGAGCTTTCGCTGGATTATGATATCTGGGTTTGCGTGGCTGACAAAAACCATTTTTATGACCGATGATTTTGCACTTGCTGCAACGATGATTTTTGTATGGACAAGACTTTACAAAGTGCCACGCGCCACAATGCCAGCATGGTGATGGTGGGGTCTTCTTTGCAGTATTTTGTGAAGTTGGACGAGTATGTGTAGATTTCCGCGGAACATTAGGAGAAGGTGGGTCAGGACTGGATGATGAGAGATTTTTGCTCTTTCGTAATGCATGAATATCAGAGCTTCTCGAAGGTGTTGATTCGACCAGGTGTGTGTCTTTCTGCAAATTAATCAGCCGTTGATATTCATCAGCTATGTCATGTAATGTTAACTTAGGATTTTGTTCTAGCTGATTGAGCAGTCGAGTTCGGATATCTGTGAAACGAGGAGATTGAAGACTGCATATGAGAATCAAGGCTTTGAATTGATCATCTGTTAAGGACCTGAGTCGAAATCTCTCACATTCTCGGTTGACTGTGCCAACGTGAGTAAGAAAATCATCATTTTCATTCATTGTCAGCTTGAGGCAACGATAACGTATGCTGAATAATGAGGAGTGGTCTCCAAAATGTTCACGCAGCAGCTTTATTGTATCATCGAAACACTTGTCACGTGGTTTCTGGGGTAAAATTAGGTTGCAGTACCGTTCATATTCTGCCGGACCCAATTTACGTAATAACACTCGCACCTTCCAAGCATCGTCTTGTGAGGCGAGATCAACAGTGAATAAATCCTCATATCGTTGATACCATGTGTCAAAAGTGACATTCGCATCTGGATTATAATTGAACTGTGAAATACTATTCACAATGCCGTCGACAGATGGTAGCATGGTATGATTCGGATTGCTTGAAGGTGAAGTTGGACCAGTCTGTTGGTTGACGAACATTTCCATTAATTTCATTTGTCGTTCAAGTAGTAATTCCAATTTAGAAGGATCCATAGTTTTCCCCGTCGCCAAATTATTGTTATGTACTGGTCGAGAATTTAATAGTCCTGACGCAAGAAAGACGGAAATCAGAAGACCACTAGGTTTGCGATGATACTTCTATTTTCCAAAACACCAGGAGAATCAATATCACACAAGAGTGTGAGAGCAAAAATATAAGAATGTCCGAACAAGTGTGTGAACACAAGTGTGTGAGCGAATATTCAAAATGAACAAATCAATAGACAGTCTTAACATGATTGGCTAATTATAATGGAATATCGATCCATATATACATAGCAAATATACAGACAAATATATACAGGTGGAGCCAGGTACATCGGTCGTTCAACGCGCATCCTGTCAAAAATAGTCAAAGAACACTATCCAGTGTGGCTGCAGAAAGGAAATAATGGCCATATAAGGAGTGCAACAATCGAACGTCTCGTCAACACCGGTCATTCCATCTCAACAAACGCCTCCTTCAAAGTAATCTACAAAGTGAAGAACAACCTTCCAAAGACAGTACGATTCCGTCTTCTTTGCATCGCAGAAGCCCTAGCCATCCAGATGGTGGAACCAGAACTATGCATACAAAAGAAAATTACTCAACCACTTCTACTCGCATGGTAACAACTTCGTTGATTTGACCTAACTTTTGTTTGTTTGTTTGATTTGACCTTACTTCTGTTTGTATGCTTATTTTTCTAACTTAAAACCCTTGTGTAATTCTGTATATTACTTCGTTTCCATGTACACCCTTTGAGCACAACTCATTCATCAAACTATTCATGCCATTACGTGACTCTTATTTAACAATCATTTATGACAACTCATCACTTTTGTTACTATCCTCTTATCAACATCCAATTCATCTGAACTTACTAATTGTATTTTCGTTTGACAAATTTAATGTATACACACACACACACACAAAATAACCATATATATTTGCGATTGTACAGCTATGAAAATGAATTCGCCGAAAAGAGACTCTTCGCTGAACTACTTGCCTTCTGTCTACTAATGTCCGAATGGGAATTATTCATGAAATATACAGACTGTCAAACAAAACACACATATTATATGGATATATATCACATGCTATTCTATGAAATCCTCTTTTTAGCTGACTTTATGATCTACCATAATCTTTCGTCTCCTACTCACATGATATTCTCCATGTCACTCGCAAACACCCAATTCATTTCCCAAATGGGTTCTACTTGAAGGCTTGGCGATTGGTGTCACCCATCGGTCTCATCAGTGTGTATTTGATCCACCTCCACATTCTTCAGCACATTTTTTAGACAATAGATTCTTGGTTGGTTCGTTGACAGGGTTTCTTCTTGTCACTTCTTTCCGATGAGCCATCTGATCTTCAATATAGAGCCGAAGAGGACAGTTGTTGATAAAACTCTGTATTGATGAATACAAAACATGTAGCTCAACGAAGAGTCTCTTTTCGGCGAGCGGCGAATTCATTTTCTTAGCTGTACAATCGCAAATATATCTATGAGTTATTTTGTATTCATGTGTACATTAAGTTTGTCAAACAAAAATACAACTGATGATGGTTATTTTGACTAAAGAGGCGAAACATAGTAAGTTTCAGGTAGAGTTGCGTATTACAAAAACGGTCAAAAAAATTCGGTTTTAATGAAACTAGGTTAGTAACAAAGGTGATGAGTTGTCACAAACAGTTGTTAAATAGGAGTTACGCAATAATATGAATAGTTTGATGAGTGAGTTGTAGTCAGGATACACATAAGGACAAAGTAGGTAATACGAAATTACATAAGAGTTCTAAATGAATACAAGAATTATAGGCAATTAAGAAACAGACGAACAAACAAAATTAAGTCATAAAAATTCAACATAATTGTCACCATGACAGTAGAAGTGGTTGAGTAATCCTCTTTTGTATGCACAACTTCGATTTTTCTATGTGAATGGCCACAACTTCAACAATACAAAGAAGACGAAACTGTATTGCCTTTGATAGGTTATTCTTGACTCTGTGGATTACTTTGAAGGAGAGGGCGATTGTTGAGATGGAATGATCAGTGTTAACCAGGTGTTCAATTATCGCACTCCTTATTGCACCAATATTGACTTTTCCCAACCATGCTGGATAGTGTTCTTGAATCCTCTTGGACAGGATGTGCATCGAACCATCGATGTACCTGGTTCCACAGCGGCAGGTGAACTGGTATATGCACATAGAAAGGGTCAAATTCGGGATCTTGCCCTTAAGGCTTCTGCAGATCAGTGGGCGACTGGAGAAAATTATTCTTAGCGTTGTTGAAAAGATAGTTCTTCTTAGAGATGGTGTGATTCTTCTCCTGAGAATATTGCTTGTTATATCTCCCTTGAAATCCAAGCTCATGTAGAGTTTCTTTTTCGGTGCAAGTGAAGTTTTATACCTCCAAATTTTTCGTCTCATATTTTTGTCAATGAATCTTGGTAGGTATCCATTTTGGATGAAGATTTCTCTCAGAATATCTAATTATGCTTCTAGAACATTGAAACTACAGATCCGTCGGATGCGGGTGGTAAGGGTGTGTTGATTTCCACACAGATTTCAGAGAAATGACAGTATGTCTTGCTTTCCCAATCCTAGATTTGACATCCCCATCCGTGCCATCTGTAGGAGAGTCGAAAGTCTTCAAAGAAGCTGGAGGTAGACGACAGTCCCAGTTCAAACACTGACATCTATATGTGTCCAACTGTCATTGTTGACCATTTCAGTCGGTATCGTGTAGAGGAGCTCATCATGAGTATTTGAAGCTAGTCGCATTGAGACGTGTCTGAATGTCGCTCACCAGTGGAAGTCTATTCAAGGTAAAGACTTCCAATTTTCTCTTTGATTTCCCATCCAGCTTAAAATTCAATCATGAAATCTCCATACTTCTTAACCTGCACATGAAATGTTTTCAGATAAGTATTGGGCTGATACCTAATGACTATAATTTTACTGTAAGGACCGACTAGTATTGATTTTCATGAAGAATCACATGACTTTCATCTTTGACTGCGAGTGAGTCATTCTGAGTATCAATTCACTGAAGAGAGGATGGCAACTGAAAGCAGCTGAAAGAAATATGAGGGACCCATTAAGGTCCTCGATTGCAGATATTTTTCTGGCAAGTTCAGAACTCACTACTTTAAAGGAGTGTATAGAAAAACCTGACATTTGCCTGAGGTATATGGACGACATATTCATCTCAAACAAACTTCAGACCTTCATTAACAGTTGTATTCGCTCAATACTCAAGATCAGATGGTTGGCCAGTAAAGCTCAGCAATAAGGATATCTGGCAATGAGCGAACCAACCACGAACCGATTGTGAAACAAATAGGTAGGAAGAAATGAAGATGGATTGGCCGTTCCGACTGCCTGTAATTGAGACAATGCTCCCTAGATAAGTGAATGAAGTAACCTCCTTCAAATCCCTCCCGTTGATGATGATTGGCGTTGGATGTTGCTGTTATTGTTGTTGTTGTTTATTTTCATAACCTCCGTCTTGTCTATGTTCACTTGGAGTCCTGTCTTCGCCGGCTGCTTCTTCGACCAGTTTGTCGGTTTTCGCTTGTAAGTCTTCGATTTTGTGTGACATCAAACATAAATCATCCACGCGCGAAATCCAGGTCTTCTAGGTTCTTCACGTCGGTCCAGGATATTCCTGTCTTCTCGTTTCCCACTGTCTGACGCATAATCCAGTCCACCACAATTAGGAATATCATTGGTGATAATAAAGCACCCTTGTCTGACTCCTGTGTTTACTCCAAACGCCTCGCTGAGTTTTCCGTTGTGGATCACTTGACATGTGCCGTTGTCGTACAGCTGTTGAATAAGGTTGATGAATATTTGGGGTACGACGCAGTACTCGAGTAATTTCCAAATTACTTCACGGTCAACGCTGTCGAAGGCCTTCTCAAAGTCTATAAAGTTGAGGTAGAGGTTTGATTGCCATTCCATGCTTTGTTCTGTGATGATGATGATGCGTAGAGTTGCAATTTGGTCAGTACATGATTTGCCTTTCCTGAATCCAGCTTGTTCTGGTCGGAGTTCTGTCTCCAGTGCGTCCTTTAATCTCTCCAGGATGATGCGACTCAGGATTTTACTTGGCGTCGATAGGAGCATGATTCCTCGCCAGTTCTTGCAGAGTCCTAAGTCGCCCTTCTTTGGTAGTTTCACGAGGTAACCTTTCCTCCAGTCAGTAGGCACCTTTCCCTCCTTCCAGACCTTTTGCAATAATGGAGTCAGCATGTCTGCTGTCGTCTCTGGGTCCGCTTTCAGTGCTTCAGGGGGTATTCCATCTGGTCCGGCTGTTTTTCCAGCTTTCAGAAGTTTGATTGCATTCAAGACTTCAGCTCTCGTTGGAGGATTGGTGTCAACTTGCAGTTGTGTGCGCGCTGTTGTTGGTATTTCTGGACGGGTTGCAGGTGATGGTCGGTTCAAGAGTCCTTTGAAGTGATCCGCCCATTGTTTAATCTGTTTTTCTTCCTTGGTAATTGGGTTCCCTTGGCTGTCTTTTATAGGTTTCGCTTGTGTTGATCTCTTCCCGGATAGAGATTTGGTTATCTGATATAGTGTCCTCAGGTCCCTTTTGCCTGCTGCCTTCTCAGCTTCAGTGGCCAGGTTGTCGTAGAATCGTCTTTTGTCCTTCCTAGCACTCTTCTTCACTTCTTTGTCCAGTGCTGTGTAAGTTGAGCTCAGCGTCTCCTTCTCCTGTCCGTCCTTGCATTGAATCATTTTCTCTTTCACCATTCTCCTCTCTTCTATTAATTTCCAAGTGTCCGTTGAGAGCCATTCCTTGTCTTGTCTCTTCTTTCTTCCTAGAACCGTTGAACACGTTTCGTTGAGAATCGCCTTCAGAGACTTCCAATGTTCTTCCACGCATGATTCTTCAGTGATGTCGCGTAGTGTTTCCTGCTTTGCTCTGACAGTTGCAGTGAAAGTGTCTTTTGTGGTTGTGTCCTTCAGTAATTGAGTGTTGAACTTGCATTGTGGCCTATCCCCAGCTATCCTCGAGGCTTTTAGTTTCACCTTGAAAGTCCCTTCTACTAGATAGTGGTCTGAACCCACATCTGCTCCTCTCCTTGACCTTGTGTCCAGTAGGCTCCGTCTCCACTTTCTTGAAATTGAGATGAAGTCTATTTGGTTCTTGGTGTTTCCATCTGGTGAAATCCATGTCGTCTTGTGTATATCCTTGTGTTTGAACACACTACCGCCAATCACCAAATCATTGAAGGCGCAGAAGTCTGAGAAGAGTTCACCATTGTCGTTCATTTCGCCGAGGGCCTCACGACCCATGGTGAGTTCTCTTCCTGTGTTGTCTCGTCCCAGCTTCGCATTCATGTCGCCCATCAGGATTTTGATATCGCCATTTGGGACGTTGTCCATTATTGCTTGTAGTTGTCTGTAGAACGCCTCCTTCTTCTCTTGTTCTGAGACGTTTGTAGGCGCATAGCATTGAATGACTGTAACTTTCCTTCCTTTTGAGTTGAACCTGGCTGTCATTATCCTGGAGGAGATTGGTTCCCACTGCATGAGAGCTTTGGTTGCTGTTGGTGACATCATGATGGCCACTCCCTCGGTGTGCTCATGGTTGTCCTCTAGGTGGCCGGAATAGATTACTGTCTCTCCAGTAGGTAGTTGGCACCTTCCAGTTCCGTTCCATCTGCTTTCGCAGATTCCCAACACTTCTATTCTGTACCTTCTCATTTCAGCGGCTATCTGGGCAGCCTTTCCAGTTTCGTACATTGTGCGAACATTCCAGGTACCCATCCTTACTTTTGCTTTCATCGAAAGAAGGCACATCGGCTGACTGGCTTCCCGAAGGCTTTCACCAGCCTGCGTCATTTCACTTCTCCGATTCCAGCAAAAAATAAGGCTATTGTTTATGTTTTTAGAATTTTTAATATATTTATTCGTTGAAGTTTCTGTAGCGATTTGGTTGAGTTTTGGTGGTGGAGTTGCTAGCACCACGCCCCAACCCTCCCTCTTTATCCGGGCTTGGGACCGGCTAGAAAACTAGGAAGCTAGTAGCCTAGCAAGCTAGTAGTCTGGCGAGGTTATATATATATATATATATATATATATATATATAACGAGTTGATCATGGAGTGATATCAGTTAGAGAACCATTGAAAACCAGAGAGTACTAGACAGCTGTTCCATCAGCTTAGTGTAGGAATCTTCGGCAGTACGCACCCACTGGGATTCGAACCCACGAACTTCCAGTTGCAAGGCAAGCTCGTATACCATTCAGTTACTGGGACCCGATTAAATGCCTCCCTGGTTTTCAATGGTGCTCTAACTGATATCAATCCATGGTCAACTCCTAAAAACATAACTAACCCTTACAAACCAATATATATATATATTTCTTAGATGTAAATCTGCTTCAATAGGCTGATGGAAGTGCAAAGCGATTGATGTACACAAAGCTGACTTGGAAGAGACAATTCGTGCATTTCAGCACGGAAGCTGTTTCTGAAAAGGAGGTTTACAAAATGTTATCTTTCAGGGGAGATAATATTACTCACTTGGTGAAACATCGTTGGGAAAAAGCCATCAGACGAACCCATTATGCAGCTGATAAGTTGCTCATAAACACAATATAGGCGATAGTGCAAGCAACACGTAAACATCAGATGTCGATACTCGCCACATCAAAATGTGTATATCAGTTTACAAGTGTTTGTGAAAACAAATATATTGATCATACGGAAGGATGTCTAGTGGTCATCGTTACTGAACACTACGTCAAACGCCTTTCTAGTTCTCATGGTGGCATCCCCATGGAGCTCAACGACATGATATTTACTGAACTCTGATCATACGATGACATCGAGTGACGGACTCATATCTGTTAATCAGCAGGTTAATGAAAAATCCCTTGGTTCTGCTGAAGCCTGCTCAGTTAGATTCAAGGATTCAGATTTATGTGTATACAAAAGGAAACAGTAGTTAGCTTAAATCTACCCTGATAGCGTAGTTTTATTTTACATTCACTATTTTCCTTCACTACCCTCTTCAATTTAGAATGTTTTTCCACTACGATTATTTTTTATTTTATCTGACATACTGTTAGTGTTCTTAGGATATGTTCACATCGAGAAATCATAGTTGAGTGTTAATTAATCTTAGTGAGGAGTGTTCAGGCTATCTCATGCGTTCAGATCAGACATGTTTATTCTTGTTACTTAGTCCCATATGGTTTACATATGTCAAATTTATTTGCTTACTTGTTTCAATGAAGGTTTTTTGTATTTCAACATTATTGTCATCGTATCCAGATGTTTCGAATTGTATTAAGTCTACCGCAATAACACCCGGTTATATGCCAGTATGTTCATTGATGAATATTATTCACTCAACAATGATGTTAACAGATTGTCGTTCATCTCTTATCCATCGTTTATCCATCCTATATCTGATCAAATCGATAATTATATGTTGTCACCCTGTTCGTGTATTTGTATGTAATTATTCTTGACAAGAAGCATTGTACAAATAACAATTACAAGGATGTGATTAACAGAGCTAGACGTCTAGTTACTGAGGTGGAAGAGATGAATAGTAGGGAGCTAAAATTGGTTCAAATGGTTACCCATACACACACACACGTTCACACAGACACACACCATTGTATACCGCATATACATATATTAATATATATATATATATTCATATTCAGTTATCGACGACCAGGAACTTTTAATCGAACTTGAGCACTAAAATTCTGGTGAAAAGTACACTCTGTTCAAAGTGTTTAACAAAAGTAGGCTAATTCATATGAGCTGTGATCAAGATTTGACCGGATAGTTACAAAATAATTGACATTTTTATAAATATAATTTAATTTTTATACATTTGTTATTCCCTCCATAAGAAGACGTAGACAATCGGGAATTTGACTAAGTGTGACTACTTGATCATACATATAAACAGACGTGAAGGTGTGATGTTAGCCGATGCATGGCAAATCCTGACTAATAAACAAAATAAAAATTGATATGTATGATCAAGTAGTCACACTTAGTCAAATTCCCGATTGTCTACGTCTTCTTATGGAGGGAATAACAAATGTATAAAAATTAAATTATATTTATAAAAATGTCAATTATTTTGTAACTATCCGGTCAAATCTTGATCACAGCTCATATGAGAATAGCAAATGTTTTATGACTGTTCCACCCACCCACCCACACACACACATACATGCACACATACACACACCATTGTATCCTGCATATACTGCATTCACACATATATTTTAACAAAAGTAGACAAGTTTTGAAAGTCTGAGGTCAAAAAGTTTTTGATCATAGTTCATACAATTTTTGTTTTTGTTTTGTTTTGTTTAGTATACCTATTGATTCATATTTTAAAAATAAGAGATTTACTTTTATATAAACATACAATTCTATTTATTTATTTATTTATTATACATGTTGATACCTGTTGCACGATTCATGATTGGACAAGAATTTTAAAAACAAGATGTGTCCCTTTATATATAAACTTTGTTATGTTAATTTCGATTAATTTCCCTGAAGAAGTTCGGACCAGATTGCCGAACGAAACGTTGGAATTAATCATTTCAATTTCGCTGAGATTTTACAAATATAACTTTATAAAAGTAGGCTAATATTTGAAAGTGTGAGGTGAAATTTTGATCACAATTCATACAATTTTGTTTATTATACATGTTGAAACCTGTTTCATGATTCATATGACTGGTCAAAGTGGTTTTTTTGAAAACAAGAGATGTCTTTTTTATACATAAACCTCTGTTATGTTAATTTATATTAATTTCGCTGAAGAAGCTCGTATGAGTTTGCTGAACAAAGGAAAATTTGGAATTACTCATTTCAGTTTCGCTGAGATTTTACAAATAAACGAAAATCGAGTTAGCAACAGTCGTCATGAGCGTAGAGATTTAATAGAGGGTGGGGGTAGAAAATAATGCAATTAAGAAATAGACAAACAAAGAAGAAAGAGGTAAGACAAAATTACGTATTTGGTGTTTGTTTGTCTATTTCTTAATTGCATTATTTTCTACCCCCACCCTCTATTAAATCTCTACGCTCATGACGACTGTTGCTAACTCGATTTTCGTTTATTTTTAAGTGAATTCTACTCAGCTTATTAACTTAACTCTCATTTATTTTCAAGGGAATTCTGCTCAGATTTTACAAATGTCTACTCCTCACTCGGTGCCCAATTATTTTGGAAGTATTCGTTCAAATCTTAATCACAGTTCATATGATTTGTACAAATAACAATGTGTTTAGTGGAGTATTCAACTGATGACTGCTCCTACCAAAACTCATGAATTCATGAAATACTCCTTTTTTTCTCACAGTTTTTACTTGTTTTAAATTTACTATGAGTGGGTGAAATGTTTTCAGCATATAAATATTGGATCAGAACATGTAGCCTAAGTTTTATTCCTTAAAAGGATGTTTGTTTAGTGGGCACAAACCTTTACAACTTTAACTTCCTGTTTGGTGGTAACTTTTGTACTTTCGCAAGAACACTGGATACATGCATAAAGGTTACTTCTCTTTCACGTGTCTGATGTTTTGAAGAAAACTTTGATGTCGTGTTGATTGAATACTCTTTTGTTATCGTCTGACCTTTCTCATCCATAAGGATTGTCAACCTTTTAAGTTCGTGTTATCATTCACTGGGAAATACAAAAGCAATAATAAGACGTAATATGTCTGAATCGTTTACTGTCGTATTCGTGACACATATTTCAAACAATCTGATCACACACACGGACTCATCATAGGAATGAATATATATATATATATATATATATATATATATATATATATATATATATATATGAAATT
The DNA here is from genome assembly GCA_944472135.2 of Trichobilharzia regenti. NCBI lineage: Eukaryota > Metazoa > Platyhelminthes > Trematoda > Strigeidida > Schistosomatidae > Trichobilharzia > Trichobilharzia regenti. The sequence continues at coordinate 36,088,730 of OX235264.1, read as the reverse complement.
AATTAGAAGTTAAGAGGTGAGAAAATAGACAAATTAGGTCGAGTTCGAAGGACATTTTCAAGGTCATCTTGACCTTGAAAATGAAGATCACTAAACCAAGTAAGAGAGGTAACAGTATATGTACCCTGTCTGGTATCGAAACAAATTTTACCAAGGATGGCAGGCTTCATGTGATGACGAATTGTTGCTTTGAACGCATAAAGGTGGTTTAAACTTTCTAATCGCCGGCTAGGGCTTCCACAAAGCTTAGGATAAACTCTCTCCCAGAAACGATTTATAGATAGGTTTGAACGATGTTTCGAAATAGAGGAGCTAGGTCTCCTGTTCTCACCACTGATTAGGAGCTTTATGGTTATGAATAAGCGAAGTAATATTAAATATTCTTGGTTTTGCTGAAGCCTGCTCAGTTAGATTCAAGGAGCCAGATCTACGTGTATACTAAAGGAAACAGTAGTTAACTTAAATCTACCTTGAAAGCACACTCTTATTCTACATTCTCAATTTTCTGCCGTTACCCTTTTCAGTTTAGCATATTTTTCCGCTACTATAAAAATACTTTGATAAAGCTATTAGCTACATTAAATAGCGAAACGTAAGTAAATAGTATATCGCTTTGTTTTACATTCATTTGGAAATACAGAAACCTTTATTGTAATGAATTATTCCACTATGATTATTTTAATTTTTTAATTCATGAACAATTCCCACTCGAACATTAATAGAAAAAAGACAAGTAGTTCAGCGAAGAGTCTTTTTTCGACGGTGAATTCATTTTCATAGCTGTACAATCGCAAATATATATGTGTTATTTTGTGTGTGTGTGTGTGCATACATTAAATTTGTCAAACGAAAATACAATTGGATGTTGATAAGAGGATAGTAACAAAAGTGATAAGTTGTCATAAATGATTGTTAAATAAGAGTTACGTGATAGCGTGAATAATTCTTCCCTGCGGCAACATTAACAGTAGTGTTCTCCAGTCGCCCGCTGATCTGCAGAAGCCCAAAGGACAAGATTCCGCACCTGACCACTTCTATGTGTATATATCAGTTCATCTGTTGCTGTTGAGCCAGGTACATCGGTCGTTCAACGCGCATCCTGTCAAAAATAGTCAAAGAACACTATCCAGTGTGGCTGCAGAAAGGAAGTAATGGCCGTATAAGGAGTGCAACAATCGAACGTCTCGTCAACACTGGTCATTCCATCTCAACAAACGCCTCCTTCAAAGTAATCTACAAAGTGAAGAACAACCTTCCAAAGACAGTACTATTCTGTCTTCTTTGCATCGCAGAAGCCCTAGCCATCCAGATGGTGGAACCAGAACTATGCATACAAAAGAAAATTACTCAACCACTTCTACTCTCATGGTAATAACTTCGTTGATTTGACTTAACTTTTGTTTGTTTGTTTGATTTGACCTTACTTTTTTATTTGTTTCTAAGCCCCATCATCCTGGAGAGAATCAAACATGCCCTGCATGAAAAACTTCGACGGGAACAAGCTGGATTCAGGAGAAACAAGTCATATATTATTCATATCGCCACACTACGGATCATCATTGAACAAAGCTTGGAATGGTAGTCACCTCTCTATCTCAACTTCATCGACTTTGAAAAGCCCTTCGATAGTGCAGCGTCGATCGAGAGGTGATTTGGCAACTACTTCGCTACTACGGGGTCCCATCGACAATTATAATACATCTCATCCAACAGTTATACGACAATGCTTCATGCCAAGTAATCCACAACGGGAAACTTACGGAAGCCTTCGAAGTGAGGACGAGACTTATGCAAGGCTGTCTATTATCGCCAATGATCTTCCTGATTGCGGTAGACTGGATAATGCGACAGACAACGGGCAATGAGGAAACAGGCATAAAATGGACCCAGACGAAAAACTTAGAGGATCTGAACTTCTCCCACGAAGATATATATCTGATTTCCCACAACCTGGAAGATATGCAAGTGAAAAGCAACAAGTTGGCAGAAGAAGCATCAAAGATAGGACTTCAGGTGAACATAGGTAAAAAAGAGGTGATGAAGATTCCTGGCCAACAGCAACAACAACAGACAACAATCAGCCAGCATGAATGGTGGGAGGAACCTGAAACAAACAACCTCCTTCACCTGCCTACCTGGGAAGCAACGTTTCAACTACAGGCGGAACTGAGGGGGATATCGAAACCAGAATCGGAAAAGCAAGGCAAGCTTTCATTAATCTCATGTCTATGTGGAGGTCAACAGCACTCAGCATGAGAAATAAGATCCGGATTTTCAACTCCAATGTGAAGTCAGTGCTACATGCTATACGGATCAGAGACCTGGCCAGCGCCTCATAAAGAGCACATCGAACAAACTACAGACCTTCATTAACAGTTGTCTTCGCTCAATACTCAAGATCAGATGGCCGGCCAGAAGAGATCAGAAACAGGGATCTCTGGCAATGAGCGAACCAACCCATCAGGAACCAATTGTGAAACAAATAGGTAGGAAGAAATGGAGATGGATTGTCCATACTCTGAGGAAACCATCAAGTGACATCACTAGACAAGCCAATGCTAGAGTGGAACCCGAAAGGGAAGCGGCGAGTTGGTCGTCAGTGCAAGGGTGACTTGGAGGAGGTCATGTGAAGAGGAGATGAAAGCATGTGGGCAGACTTGGAGCGGGGAGAAAAAGTTGGCAGAAAATCGAAGGCAATGGAGACGCGCGGCTGAAGCTCGACGTTCCTCTAGGAATAAAAGGAAATAATAATAAATAATAATTTTACATTCACTATTTTCCTTCACTACCCTCTTCAATTTAGAATGTTTTTCCACTACGATTATTTTTTATTTTATCTGACATACTGTTAGTGTTCTTAGGATATGTGCACATCGAGAAATCATAGTTGAGTATTAATTAATCTTAGTGAGGAGTGTTCAGGCTATCTCATGCGTTCAGATCAGACATGTTTATTCTTGTTACTTAGTCCCATATGGTTTACATATGTCAAATTTATTTGCTTACTTGTTTCAATGAAGGTTTTTTGTATTTCAACATTATTGTCATCGTATCCAGATGTTTCGAATTGTATTAAGTCTACCGCAATAACACCCGGTTATATGCCAGTATGTTCATTGATGAATATTATTCACTCAACAATGATGTTAACAGATTGTCGTTCATCTCTTATCCATCGCTTATCCATCCTATATCTGATCAAATCGATAATTATATGTTGTCACCCTGTTCGTGTATTTGTATGTAATTATTCTTGACAAGAAGCACTGCACAAATAACAATTACAAGAATGTGATTAACAGAGCTAGACGTCTAGTTACCGAGGGGGAAGATATCAGTAGTAGGGAGCTAAAATTGGTTCACTCCACTCTTGAATCAAATACTTATCCTAAAGACTACATAAAAAGATATTTAAAATGTGAAGATAAGGAAGGATGGTTTGAAACCTGTTGCTTAGACGTAGTTTAGTACAGCGGTGACTCATAACCGCAAAGAAACATCGGACGAGATAAGGCGAATCCTTAACGATCATGACATAAGAGTGTATTTTCGTACCTTTAACACTTCACGCTCATCCCTGGTGAAGGTTAAGGATAGAATAGAAGAAGAAGACAACCAATAGAATTGTGTGTACCAGATCAATTGTGGGAAGTGTGACGCCGTATATGTAGGAGAAACTTCCAGAGAGGTAAATTTAAGAGTGAAAGAGCATAAACAATGTCTACAGGTTATATATGTCCAAACCAAGTTCACTTTTAACGGTTTGAAAAAATTTGGGCATTGGGTATATGATGTTCATTATAATAGAGGTTTTTGTATTTCCCAATGAATGAAAAAACAAAACGATATTGTTTTTACTGACGTTTCGCTATTTAACGCTAATAGCTTTCTCAAAGTATTATTAAACCGGAATTTACAAAATCTCAGCATATATATAACATATATATAGCATATATATAACCACTTTATACTAGCATCCCTATTACCGGAAGTTTTGACATCATTTCCAGTCTACTAGAATCAGATACAACTCTATCACAAAGATGTCCACTGGACACCAGTGAAATAATTAAGAGCTTAAAATTCTGTCTGGAAAGTAATTATTTTACATTTAAAGGGAGATTTATATAGACAGACAAATGGTGTTGCTATGGGTTCACCAGTCTCCCCAATAGTCGCCGATCTTTACATGAATAAATTCGAAAATAATATCTTTTCAAGCATACTCACTCCTAAAATATGGTTAAGATATGTGGATGATACTTTTGTAGTACTAAAACGAGATCTACACAATTCATTCCTGGAGAAAATAAACTGTGTATCTCCCAAAATCCAGTTCACTTCGGAAGCAGAATCAGACATCGGTGAACTACCATTTCTAGACTGCCTAGTTAAGAGAAAGGAAAACGGACATTTTAGTATATCCATATTCAGGAAGAAAACCCACTCCAATAAATATTTAGACTTCAAATCATCACACCCCATCAGCGCAAAGATTTCAGTTGTTTCAAGTCTTCTTAGACGAGCACACTCTCTGATAACGGATGAGCAAGAAAAAGAAGAAGAAATATCAAACATCACTGAAACTCTCAAGCAAAACAACTACCCAAGGAACTTCATCAACAAAATCAACACAGACATTAAGTATGGCCGAAAATGCATTCCGAAAACATGGACATCAACAGTCGTCATTCCATATAGAGCAGAGACGTCAGACGATATCAGAAGAGTACTCAATCAGCTCGACATTAGAGTTTTCTTCAAAACATCAGACACACTTCAAAGCAACCTTGTCCATATAAAAGACCAAATCCCGAAAGATTCTCTATCTAATTGTGTCTATAAAATAAAATGCTCGGAATGTGATGCGATCTACATCGGACAAACATCTCGAGAAATCAAAATCAGAAGAAATGAACACCGTAGAGCATCTCTTCGACCACCAAGAAGTCCAGTTAAACTAGAAAAACTTGAAAAATCATCAGCCATAGGTCTACATGCTATAGAATCAGGCCACAAAATTGATTTTGACAATATTGAAATAATCCAGAAAAACTTCAGAAACCACAAAGAACGTCTAATATCAGAAGCACTTCATATCAAGTGGAATCCAAATTGCCTGAATAGGAATGATGGACTAAAACAGAATCTGACCTGGTTACAACACCCCTCCCCCATGAAGTGGCAAAATCAACACAAATGTGATGAGCAAGTTCACTATGTAAACACACACTACTTTCATAATTCTACACACTGACAAAATCCAACAATCTACACTTGATTTTGTTATCTTTACCAATTCGCCAACTTGACAACCAAAAATGACCCCAGACTAACGAACGATGATCAAGTTAGTAAACTTTATTTTGATATAATAACAGATATACTATTACCTTTGATATTTGGTTTGAGCGATCTTCATTGTTATTTTGACTTTCAATATGTCCTTTTAAGTTGAACTAAGTCTATATTTTTCTCACCCCCTAACTCTTTGTTATATATATGCTGAGATTTTGTAAATTCCGGTTTAATAATACTTTGAGAAAGCTATTAGCATTAAATAGCGAAACGTCAGTAAAAACAATATCGTTTTGTTTTTCATTCATTGGGAAATACAAAAACCTCTATCATAATGAATGTCCACAGGTGGTTTCAAAGAAGCTAGAAAACGGATCAGCGATTGCACTGCATTCTATTGAAACGCGACACAAAATCGACTTTGATAAGACTAAGGTTTTACAGAAACGTTTTTGTTCATATAAAGAAAGACTGACTGACTGCAGAAGCCCTACCTACATATATTATGGGTGAATCCCAACAGTTTGAACAGACGTTGGGTTTTATGTTCCTTGATGCATGGCAAATCCTGATGAATAAATAAATGAAAAATGAATATGTATCACTAATTAATCATACTTGATCTAAATTCCCAGTTTTCTATGTTTTCTTATGGAGAGGCTAACAAATTTTTTACAAGTATTCACCCATACACACATATACAGGCATACACACACACACCATTGTTTACTGTATATACACATATATTTTCATATTCACTTATCTACGAACATGCACTTTTAGTCGAACGTAATCACTGAAATTCTGATGAAAAGTATACTCTGTTTATAGTAATTAAAAATAGTAGACCCATATTTGTAATTCTGAGGTCAAATTTTGATCACAGCTCGTACAATTTTATTCGTTTATTATGCATGTTGATATCTTGATTCATGACTCAGATGACTGGACAAAGTTTTTAGAATATTTATATATAAACTCTGATATGTTGATTTCGATTGCATCAAGAACTGACACCAGTTAGAGGACTGTTGAATAACCTGGAGGTATTGGAAAGCTGTTTCGTCTTGGTTTGGGACTCTTCAGGAGTACGCAAACATTGAGGTTCATACCCAGGGCACTCTGGTTACACGGACCACTGGATCCGGTCGCTGTAGATTAATCGTCTACGAACTCGCCTTGTAACCAGGAGACCCTGAGTTGGAATCTCAATAATATTTCTTTTGAGAGAAGCTAATGAGTAGTTAGCGGACTTACTATTGACAAAACTTTTCTTGTAATTTCATTCACATTGTACACCACCTGATGTCACTAAAACCTATTTATTTGTATCACTTATTACTGAATTTCCTACCAATATAATCGCTATTCTTGTTTATGTTAAGAAACAACATCATGTAGTTGCTATTCTCATTCTTCTGTTGCTTTTAAATCCATTTTGAATCATCAAGCATCTGGCTATCATGAAAATTGTTTTCACAATCTAACATAGTTCAGCTATTTGCTGGTGTACAGACACTTGAGAATTTAACGAACAGGCGGAAATTCATGGTGATCTGTGATGGAAATTCAAAACTCGGTTATACCCAATACAACTAGCAATAGTAAGGAATAGATACCACGGCCAAGTGACCTAGAACCAATCAATCATAATCTTCTGGGTAAAAAGTGACATTTCTAGTATAAATGAGTATACTTTCAACACATATATAATAAAAATGAATTGAGTAGGGTATATGTCTGCAATATGTGGTAAAAACAAGTTTCACTTTTTCATAGAAGTGGACACGAACATATACCCTTCTAATCTGTTGTCTTTACACCTTCCCGAAATCCTTCAGTAGAATTTGTATGAGTTCCAGTTATAGGATCCACGAACCCTGATGACTGATTGACTTTATGATGAATATGACCTAATGGTGATTAGTCACATGGCTCAATATTTCAAATGGACACTGTCCACAATCTTCGTTGCAAGTTTCACTCTAAACTTAAACGTAGCCCCAACACTTATCCTAACCTTATTCGAATGTGGTGTCTGTTTTTTGACTCTTGCCCCATGACTAATAAATAACTGAACTACCTTGCCATGCTTCACAACATTAATTGATTATAGAAATAGTCCCCATTCAGACATTTAGAAAGCAGAAGGATTGAACAAATAAATATTTACTTTTCAATTTTATATCCTCATCTCACAGTGGCTCTACTCTAATGAGCATATAGCCATTTTATTACAATACACAACAATTTACCAATCAATTGGCACTGATATTTTTATCAACACGGACTTGTCATAGTGTGGTGAGAGCAGGCTGCTAGCCAATTGGTAGACATTAGTCTAGGCTGATTTTAACAACCAATCACAGTAGACTTAAACGTGGGCAAATATGATTCGAAGATAGATGGCTCTACTTTCCGAGAAATATCGAAACAACCAATCAGAAGACTGCGTTTGTCTACTTAGCTTCCGAGAAACAACCAATCAGAAGACCGCCTTTTCTGCTTCCATAAGCCTTATTAATGTACATAAAATATATATAAATACGTGTTGATTTTCGTAATAAAACGATCTGTTGCCTGGCCCTTGTCTTCTGTTGTTACATTTGGTGTCGCTGCCTCCAGAAAATGAAGATCCCCATGGCCAACTGCGTTTGAAGAAGGAGACATACGGAGCTTTTTACGTAACTTCGAGGCCTTCGCTGAGATGGTGGGTGTCAAGATGCAGACGGCGAAGGCAGTTGTCCTGGGGACGCTGTTGAGAGGCCGAGCGAAGGTGGCATATAACAGCGTAGACAGGTCAAATGGCACAGTGTCTTGGGAGAAACTGGTTGAAAGAAATATATATGAAATTAATCTTGTTCGTCTCACAAAGTTACATATCGAAAATGTTAAACAAACGTTACAAGGACTACTTGTTCTTCATACCGATGCGTCGCTTATTTTATCTGATTTATCAATATCATGCCACATGAAATTTCTTCAGTTTTGTAAAGACATTACTCAGAAAACGAAGACGAATATACAAAATAAGTTGAAGAGTTCAATCGATGATCGAAACCGCGTAGATGTCTTTCCGGTGAATCCTGATAAGTACGTTACAAATCTTTCTGATATTACTCTATCTACTCATCAGAAAGAAGCTTTATCCATTGGACTCAAATTTTGTGTTCCTCGCACGCAATTTACGGATTTAGCCATCCATGCTGAGTTTGAAAACTTATATAACCAACTCAAACCTCTTGCCCCAACATCCGATGAAGATAGGGCTTGGTTTAAGGCCAAGATGGTGGATATAGCTCACCAGTTTTTAAACAACAACCCAAAGGAGAAAAGTATTTTAAATTCCCAGCATTTCAAAGCCTTGAAAGAGCTACGGGAAACTTCTAATATAATTATTACTAAACCTGATAAAGGTTCTGGAGTTGTCATTATGAATCAAAGTGACTACAAATCTAAAATGATGTCTATTCTTGATGATAAGCGCAAATTTAGCCGTGATCCCTCCTCAGAAGATATTCAGTTGTTGCAGGGCACAGTGACAGCTAATCTACTGAAACTTCATGGCCTAAATGCCATAAGTAAAAATAAACCTGACTCATTGAAACCATCAGATTGTAAATTCCCACATATGTATGGTTTGCCAAAAAAATACATAAACCTAATAATCCTCTACGTCCTATATTGTCAATGTGCAAATCCCCAACGCATAAACTTGCTAAATGGTTAGTAGAATTATTGAATCCAGTCAAAACACAATTCTGTAAGTATGTGTTAAAAGATACATTTGAATTGGTTGATGATCTTGGCGATAGTAATATTGATATTATGAACAAGAATATGTACTCTTTTGATGTAAACTCGTTATTTACTAATGTGCCTTTGATCAAAACAGTTGACATTTTGTGTGATTATATCTCCACAAACAATTTTTTCATCCCGTTCCCTATATCTTACTTAAGAGATTTATTACTTCTATGTACTAACAATGTTAGATTTACATTTGAAGGCGATTGTTTCCGCCAAGTTGATGGTGTTGCTATGGCCAGTCCGTTAGGGCCCCTTTTAGCAGATATTTAAATGTCGTACATTGAGAATTTATCGGAAGATTTAATCGAAAATGTGCCACTTTATAGAAGGTATGTAGATGATATCGTGGTCATCAGTGATAAGCCTTGTTCTGCCACCTCAATTTTAAATCGAATGAATGAAGTTCAGAATAGCATATCACTTACATCTGTAGAAGAGGAAGATAATTGTTTATCTTTCCTAGACATATTGCTTAGTCGACGGCTTGATGGGTCAATAAAAAGATCTATTTATAGAAAACCTACCTGGACAGAACAGTATCTTAATTACCACAGTTTCTGCCTGGCCTGTTCGGTACAAAAGAGCCTTAGTAAGGTGCGCCTCTTCAGTAGAATCCAACGAATATGCACTGAAGACAGACATACTTGATGAAGAAGGAAGAAAGTTGACACAAACTCTGGTTGATAACAATTATCCAGACAAGTTCATCAGGAGATATAAAGTAGTCAGTGGAACACCACGACCCACTCTCCAACTCGCCCCTAAGAAAGACGTGTACATCAAGCTACCCTATATGGGGCATCAAAGCAGCTTGATAACTAGACAAAGACTGAACGCTGCTGTTAAAAAGACTTTTTATGCAGCTAATATCATAATATTAGAGAATGTAAAGCCATTATATCTATCTAAGCCCTTCAAACATGCGAAAAATCACGTCACATCCCACTGCATTTACCAATTTGAATGTACATGTGGACACACATACATAGGGAGGACTCATCGATCTCTGCAAGTAAGGGCTGGCCTCAGAGCATATTCCAAAATGGCTCCAGAAACAAATGGAATCTTCAGAACCTATAAACGGTGAGAACAGGAGATCTAGCTCTTCTATCACGAAACATATTATAGAGACAGGACATAAAATTGATGTTAACAGATCTTTTAAACCTATCTATAAAACGTGTTTGGGGCGTATCCTAAAGTTTGTAGAAGCCCTAGCAATTAGAAAGTTCGAACCACCTTGATGCGTTCAAAAACAATTCGTCATCACATTAAACCTGCCTTCCTTGGTAAATTTTGCTTTGATACCATAGCAGATGTACTCTTACCTCTGCTATTTGGTTTAGTGATCTTCATTGTTATTTTGACCTTGAATATGTCCTTTTAACTTGACCTAAGTCTATTTTCTCACCTCTTACCTCTTTATTAATTTCCTTTATATTTCTATGACAAGTCCGTGTGTGATCAGATTGTTCGAAAGGTGTTGCGCAAATACGTTACGCGATTCAGACAAATCACGTCTTCTTATTGCTTTATCTAAACTCATAAAGGGAACTAATTATTTTAAAAATAATTGGTTAGTATCAACATGTCAAACTTACGGGTGATAATTAACGAAGAAAATCAATACGCACAATTAAAAGGTGGAAATAATTGCAACACATGGATTGCGTAATGCATAATTTTAGAAGAATGAAGAGTAATTAAGGAGCATGCGTATACAAAGGTCGATTGCGTAATAGATTGTTAGAGGAAATAAAACGATTTGGACAATGATAACATGTAATTAAAGATGAAGTAGTCAGAAAAGATAATAAAATAATTTTGACAATCATAATTTTTAAAGGTTTAGGAGGAGGGGGCGAAATAGTCCGGTTTATATATTCATGTGACGATAGCCAAGATAAGAAAAGTGGCTGTACAAATTTCTTTTGAACACACAGGTTTGTTGGCTTCTTCAGGTGGATTCCTATTGCTTCAGCTGTATGTAGAAGAAGAACTCGAAAAGCAAAATTAAGATTATTAGGAATACGGTAAATAATTTTAAATGCAGTATTAACATCATCCTTATACTGGCTATCTGCGAGGCGTGCTAAAATAGAGCTACGAACAGATCTTGTTTGTCCTTGCTTAACCATGTTGGATGATGTTCGGAGTAGTAAACCAGTACTAGAAGTGTTTAAACATCAGCTTTTGTTCATTTAGGAGATATTACGTTTTACAGGTTTGTTCATGGGTTGACATCAGTTAGGACACCATTGGAAAACCAACAAGGAGTGCTGGACAGCTCTTCCGTCGTAGCTTGTGACTTTTCATCAGTAATCGCTGATCGGGGTTCGAAACTAGGACCTAACGGTTACAAGGTGAGCTCGTAGACCATCCAGGCGCTTGGGACTGACTTTCTAAATGCTATCAGCTTGTGATCACTTCTGTAACTAATCAATTCCTTGCAAACCAACAATTAGCAAATATTCATGAAACCATAATTTGGTTTGAAACGAGGAAACAAAAAAAATGAAACTTTAAAATTAAATTGATCTCTCTGGTAAAAATTATATTTGTAAAATCTCAGAGAAATTGAAATGCGTAATTCCAACGTCTCCTTCGTTAGGCAAACTGACCTGAACTTCTTCTTGAGGGAATTTAATCCAAATGAACATAACATAGGTAAGCATATCTAAAAATATATTTCTTGTTTTTAAAAACTTTGTCCAATCATATAAGTCATGAAACAGGTATCAGCAAGTATAATAAACAAAATTGTATGAGCTGTGATCAAAATTTGACCTCAAGCCTACAAATATTAATCTACATTTGTTAAATACTTTGAAGAGAGTATACTTTTCAAATGAACTGTCTTCAAGAATTGAGAGAAGAGTTCTAAAATATTTGAGCGCCGAGTGAGAAGTAAACATCTGTAAAAAGTTATTAAATTTGTAAAATCTCAGCGAGATTGAAATGAGTAATTCCAGAGTGCTTCAACTAAACTCTAATCCTAAACACCATAATTTTGAAAATACGTCTAGTCATAAAATTCTAGATACTAACAGTTTTGAACAGACATGAAGGTGTGAGATGTTAGCCGATGCATAGGAAATCCTGATTAATAAATAATAATAATAATAATAATAATAATAATAATAATAATAATAATAATAGTAATATGATCACTTTATTCCACAACAATAGCAATTTACAGCATGGAATTTTCAGCGTTTCTTTTACATATTGCAATGGTTTAGCTCTGTTTATAATTATATAAATGTATAAAATGTTAAAATATTGATAGTTAATAGGAAAAAATAAAACCCCAACAAAATCACACCATTGCTAGGTCATAGTGAATAATAAATAAATAATATAACAAATAACACATGCATAATAATATGCATCATTACATTTTATAGTTTAGTTAATGATTTAAAAGTTGTAAAAGTTCTTTTCTGATATTTGTCTCTTCACACAATACTCGTGCCAAATATGGTACGGTCGAATTTTTATATTTTGTAGTACGAGCATAAATGTTTATGAAATTTCTTCTGGTCTTACCCGAAGAGATACAAGGAAACAATTGTGAATAAAGAGGATGTTCACTATCAGATAAGATAACTTTAGCTAAGTGTTTACAAGAATTCATATGCCTATTGACAACAGTATCATTTAGTTCAGTCAAAGGGATAGCACTGACCCTACTTACAGCCCTCAATGTTCTTCGTAGTATTATATGGTCTTTCTTAAGTAGCCCAGGGAAGAATAATGGAGAACAATAAAGAATGATGGGTAAAACACATGAATTAATAAATTGTATGAGAAGAGATTGGGTTATACCTGAGTGCCATGGATATGTATCACTAATTAATTAATAATACTTGGTCAAAATTCCTGACTGTCTATGTCTTCTTATGGAGACGTTAAGAAACGTATTACAACTGTTTACCCACACACACACACATACACGCTGTGTTTAAAGTGTTTAACAAAGCTAGACCAATATTTGTAGGTTCGAGGTCAAATTTTGATCGCAGCTCATACAATTTTGTTTATTATACTTGTTGTTAATATTTGTTTTATGAATCATGATTGGACAAAGTTTTCAAAATCAAGAGATGTTCTTTTTATACATAAACCTCTGTTATGTTAATTTCGATTAATTTCCCTGAAGAAGTTCGGAGCAGATTGCCGAACGGAGGAAACGTTAGAATTAATCATTTCAATTTCGCCGAGATTTTAGTAATATAAATTTTTTTTACAAGAGTGTGTTTTTCATCGGAATTTTAGTTATTACGTTTTTAGAGGTTGACGGATATCTCGTTCAGCAACTTCTAATTAATTTATTCTCGCGTACCAAAGACAAAGCAAAAGCCAATAATTGATCGTCCAAACTTCGTAATATATTTTGGAACCAAAACAAGCCGTTAGACGAACGCTTAGCTAGCTAGTGATCGTGCACGTGACACGACGGGGTACCAAATGGCGGGGATGCTTGACCGGAAGCCTTCAGCTAAACAAGTCGACTTAAACAGTGGTGGTTAGCATTCAATGAGTGATTGCTGTGGTCAATAATTTTGGGGAATTATTTACCGCTACACGTTCGATTAAATATTCATATTCGTAGATAACTAAACATGAAAATATATGTGTATATGCAGAAAACAATGGTGTATGTATGGGTGAACAGTTGTAAATCATTTTTTAGCTTCTCTATGCAAAGATATAGACAATCGGGAATTTAGACCACTTATTACTAAATGTTGATACATATCCTTTTTTCTTTATTAATCAGGATTTACCATTCATCAGCTAACATCACACCTTCTGTCAGCCACGTCTCGTAAACCGTCAATGCCCAGCTCTTGCTACGCTCGGGCTCACGCTGTTCCTTGAAGTTTCTCAGAAACGCTTAGTAATAACGGACGAAAAAACCAAAACACCGATTGGCCACTCGAGAATTCTTTATTGTAACACCAACATATAAACAATGTTACAACTAAGGTCTGTGAACAAATATTACAATAATAAATCACAATATTACTTCTGACGGTTTGCTACTGACATCTTCCTGAGCAGCGACCGATGAGACGATGACTGTCGTATTGATGCCTCCGCGAAAATTGGGGAAGTTGGTTTTGAGCAAACAACCATGAATTGATCGTTCAATCTTCAAATACATTGACACTCCCCGACAAGAAACGGATCATTCCCTTTTTTCCATCACGACCAATACACGTCGACTTGGATGCCATTGCGAGAACCTGGGTCACACGGATAGAGCTGAAATGGAAAACAAACAGAAAAGCCAACACACCACAAGCATACTCACAGCACAATCGCACACATCAATGATGACCTGCGCCTTCCAATTAAAGGCATCCTCTTGCAACACAATCGCCACTTGCTAGAATGACTCTTGCAGAATGCAACGTGACCATAGCAGCACCTCACGATACTCTACGCACATCCTCTTATCTACTCACCACCAATTACCACTGCAATCGCTTGTCACTCATTCTGCCTCAATTCTAGTAACGGTGACGTATGCGAGCCTCAGTCGTTTACACTCTTTCTCCCCGGCGTGTGGGACCACAGATAACAATTATCTCCGTGTGCATTTCATTCTCAGCAATAGCCTAGCCTCCCCGGCGCATACGACCCATCTGCTGTCCTTAACATCAATCAATTCATTCACGGATGTAGAAGACTAGAAACAACTTCAGAAGTAAGCACGACGAAAATTTTAACAAAATTATGTAATAACAACAAGGTACGAAAACAACGAGTAAACACAATGAATCCAAAAAACACCAATTGATATGACACACCACACATATATACAAACAGTTAGCACAAACTCGTGGATCATGTCTTGGTGGAATTCCTTCGAAGAATTGCAGGACTTACACCAGTACGCCTGCAACCCTTCACAGGTTGACGATTGTAAGTTGTGGAATGTCCGGACACAAACAAGATTAAACAACAATTACGATAATTGGAACTCACACAATTATTTAACACAAACATATGTACAATCACTACATCAAATGTTGTGGATTCCGGCATGACAAACTACCCTTGAAGAACTGTAGGACTTACAGTAGTACGCCTACATTCCTTCTCAGGTTGACGATTGTAGTGGAAGTTGTCCGGACACAAACAGAATTACCAACAGATAGATGACAGATGATATCAATTCAGTATATACAATATGAACATATGTACAAAATCACACACCAAGCACATTGGACTGCTCATTGATGCGCTACCCTTTGAAGAATTGTAGGACTTACAGCAGTACGTCTACAACCCTTCTCAGGTTGACGCTCTAGGTTGGAAAATCGTCTAGTGTTTCATCCTCCGACTCTCTACTCTCAGCACCTTCCAGTAGACACAGTTTTCTAATATCTCGCACCAACATGCCACAACTTGTTCTCACCTCAATCGTCCTCACCAATCCATCACCACTACAGAGTAGCCTTATTACCACTCCTAAAGGCCATCTACCTGTGGCACATTTATCTGCTACTAATACTATGTCACCAACCTTTAAGTTTCGGCACAACTTTTTCCATTTGTCTCTGGTTTGCAGTGTTAGAACATACTCCTTTAACCATCTTTTCCAAAATATATCTTTCATGTGCCTGGCTTGTTTCCATCTTTTAATCGTAGGTATTCCTTCCCCGCTTGAGTCCTCTATGCCAGGGTTGCCTCTCAATAACAATAATTTATTTGGGATTAACACATCAAAATCCTTGACGTCGTCCCTCACAGGTGATAACGGCCGGTTATTTAATATTCGTTCAGCTTCACAAAAAAATGTCTCCAGCGTTTCGTCATTCAAACTCTGGTTTTTAATTATGGAGCTTAAAATACGCTTGATAATTCCTATAAGTCTTTCCCATAGCCCGCCTCTATGGCTGGCATGTGGTGGGTTGAAGTGCCACTCGATGTTCCTTTTCAGTAACTCTTCCTGAACTCTCGTTTGGGGACCTTCGAAGTACTCTTTAAGCTCGGCGTGACAGGCAACAAAATTAGTCCCTCTGTCGCTGAACATCATCTTCGGTACACCCCGGCGATTTATAAATCTACGTAATGCTAGCACGAATGAATCAGTAGTTAACGTATGAACGATCCCAATATGCACAGCTCTCATTTTCAAACAGGCGAATAAACAGCCATATCTTTTACATAGAGTTCTACCTCTCTTCACTAAAAAAAGTCCGAACAAATCCACTCCGACGTACTCCAATGGATAATTCCCTTCAGAAACTTGCCACGCTGGGAGTGTTGCCATTATCTGCTGTACTGGACGAGCATTTCGGAGTTTACATTCCATGCACTCATCAATTATTTTACGGACAGCGGTACCTCCCTTCACTATCCAGAACTTACATCGAATACTTGATAGTACTTGCGAAGTACCCAAATGACCTTCAAGAACATGGTAGTGTCTTATAATGAGATCAGTGACTGGATGGTAGCAAGGTAATAAAGCCGGATGACGAGTCTCATATGACGATTCTAACATTTGTAGACGTCCACCAACTCTAGCGATCCCTTCGGAAACTATCGGAGATAATCTATCTAACCGCACCTTGAAATCTGCGAAATCAGGACTATCCTCTTTGGCAATCTCACCCCACGCTTCCCACTGAGCAGCCCTCAAAATCGCTAACTCTGCATTTCTAATATCTTCGACTCTCAAAGGCCCCACATTCATATTTTCGTATCCCGCAAGATGCATGACCTTTAAATACGTAACATATCGTGTCAACCACGCAACAGCTTTCAGTAGTTTGTACCAAGAAGAATAATATTTAAAAAGTGGATGTAAACCTGAATGTCTTTCTTGAGTAGATGTTAAACTGACACTTGTCTTCAACTCCAAGGCACACTCGTTCATATCAATAACTCCTCGCGAGGCTAGATCAGCTGGATTTTTTCCAGACGGTACGTACCTCCACTGCTCAACAGTTGTTAGTTCACGAATTTGAGATACTCTGTTAGCTACAAAACATGCATATCTTGCTGACTCGTTGCGTATATAATATATCACAGACATCGAATCAGTCCAAAACGTTACGGGATGCTTGGGGTAATCCAACTCTTTACACACCGTTGTGAATAACTGCGCAGCTAGTAAGGCTGCATTAAGTTCTAATCTCGGAATCGAAACCGTCTTTAGAGGTGCAACTCTAGATTTACCCATCACCAGGCTAACATCTATATCATTCCTTAAGGTGGTTCTGATGTATACGGCTGCACCAAATCCAACCTCAGAGGCATCAGAAAAAACATGGAAGTCAATTATATCATGATTTCTCGACGGCTTAAGTGGACGTGAGACGGAATGTAGATTCAGCATTCTTAAACTGTTAACCCACCCCTTCCACTCTTCTCTCTGCCTCTCACTTAATGGTTCATCCCACTGTAACCCTTTCCTGCATGTCTCTTGAAATAACCTCCTAGCCGGAAGTAGATAAGGTGCTACTAATCCAAGTGGGTCAAACACGGACGACAACACAGAGAGCACACCTCTCCGAGTAACTGGCTTATCAATATCACCAACACTAAATCCAAAGGTATCAGAGTTCACATCCCATCGCATACCTAATGTGCGTTCAACTGGTAGAGTATCAACAGGCAAATCTCGTACGGTAGGTGCTCTGTCTTCTGGATCTATATGCTTCAAAACGTCTAGGCTGTTCGAGACCCACTTAGTTAGACGAAAGCCGGCCTTAGCTAACACTTCAGTGATGCTTGTTGCAAATCTAACTGCAGACTTATCATCATCGAAGGAGGCTAAACAATCATCCACGTAGAAGCAACAATCTATGACGTCCAGCAAATCATTAGAACCAAATGTGGACACTGCCTTTCGTAGAGCAAAATTAGCACAAAACGGGGAGGACGTGGCACCAAATGGATGCACTGTCATCCTATATTCTGACACCTTACCACAAGGACCGTCATCAAACCACAAAAACCTCAAGTGATCTCTGTCACTCTCTGGCACCTTCACCTGTAGGAACATTTCCTCAATATCCGCCGCGACAGCAACTGTAAACTTTCTGAATCTCAATAGCAGTCCCACTAATGAGCTCACGCAATCTGGGCCACTATACAGATTATCATTTAAAGAGACTCCTTCATGTTTCGCAGAACAATCAAACACCACACGGAGTTTACCTGGCTTCCTCGGGTTAAAGACGGGATGATGGGGCAAATACCACTTCCCTGGCTCACTCTGATCAACTAGTCTTTCAACGTAACCCTTCATTATATGTTTATCGACGACTTCCTTATATTTGGACCAGAGTTCTGCATCTGACAGAAATTTCTTCTGTAAACCCATTAGTCTCTTAAGAGCAACTTTCCTATTACAAACCAACTGTCTATCTTTGAATCTCCATGGTAGGCCAACGCTGAAACGCCCGTTTTCGTATTTACAAGACTCCTCGGCTATTTTAACTGCTTTTAAGTCTTCTACAGAACGACCCTTCCCTGGGACACCGCAGTCACAAAACTCCTTGTCATACATATTTTTAATCATAGTTTCTAGTTTGTCCCCATCGTTTGTAACTAATGATGATATGTGGACTATGGGTATAGGTCCTCTCACTGTCCATCCCAGTGGTGTTTTCGTCGCAAACAGATCATCTCTACCTCCAAATCTCTCTTCTAATACCTTGTGAGCTTCTGGCACACTACATCCAATGAGTACTCTCACTCTTCCATCTTGCAGTGTTGGAAGAGGTATGTCACACAGGTATGGCTTACCGACAACCGTTTCACGACTAGGTACTATAGCTTCGCCAAGTTTCATACTGGAGGTAGTGTAAGCAGTATCCACTTCCACGGTCTCCCCAGTAGCCAAGGATTCTAACTGAAATGACACTCGCTCACATACTACTGTTTTCGCAGAATTGAAAGTATTTACAACCAAGGGTTGCTTTGGGCCTTTAATACCCAAGCAACCAGCCAGTTCAGCATCTATCAATGTAACGTCTGAACCATTATCCAACAATGCATAAGTCTCTACTGAAGATTTCGGTCCTTTCACCTTAACTGGTAATACCCCTAAGAAAACTTGTGGGATGTCAAGGGGTCTAGAGATACTATTACAATTAACCGAATTCCCAGGTTCGTTCACTGTTCTCAGAAGTGGGTGCATATCCGTTAAACCACTACTTCCTTTATTTGTCGCCTTACAATTCCACTTTGTATGCCCAATCTTTAAACAACTGAAACACAGCCGCTTCTGCTTTGCCATTTTTAACCTTTCTACGGGTGACATAGCGATAAAGCGATTACAATCACTCAATTGATGCATGTTATGGCAAACAATACACTCATCCTTTCTCGTTGTGTCTTGAGACTTCACCACAAATGCCTTCCTTATATTCACTGGTTCCTTAGGTTCTACCTTAGAATGCAAAATGCTGGCGAATTTGCCCATCGCCTGGTTGACACTGTCCTTCACCAGTCTCAGAATATCATCAAACCTTGGCTCGATACCCTCCTCCTCTATACGAGAGCTTATTTTTACCCACTTCCTTTGCAGCCGAGTAGGTAGGCGTCTCGCAATTACCTCTAGGACTGAGCTCGAGTTGAGGTCACTCATGCAATTCATAGAAATCAAGGTATTCTTATAAGTCATAAGATTATCTAAAAACTCAGTAAGTGCCTTGGAGTCATCTTGAAGTTGACTGCCGTTACCTTTGACAGCTTCGTATACGTTCCTTACAATCATCGAAGGTCTTCCAAACCTTTGACGTAATATGCTCATAGCCTCAGCGTATCCCTCATTAGGGGGCATGAGCTTACAGCACTGTATAGCTCTTGAAGCATCTCCAGTGCAATACCTCATCAAATACATCAATTTCAATTCATCACTTAATAAAAAACTACTCAGCATGATCTCAAACTCCTTTACAAATTGTAAATAATCAGCCGGGTTTCCATCGAAACACCGTGGTTCAAATTTAGGGAGTTTGATGTTCCTATTATCCCTGAACGGCGAAACAGTAACATCAACCATGTCATGCTTAACATCAGACACATCGTTACAATTAACAGACAAGTCACCATGACTTACTTTCCTGTTTGCATCCAAGACACTCTGTCCCTTCTTTGACCCAGGCATTGTTGAACTTGACCCAATTCCAAAAACGTTCCAGATATTGCTTGTTCAAAGAGGACTTGACCGGCACCAGGAAAGATGAACGGTGACTATCCAAACTCGTGCCAACTGTCCAAAACCGTTTAAAACTGACTTCACCGTCAGAAACTGTCAGCCACGTCTCGTAAACCGTTAATGCCCAGCTCTTGCTACGCTCGGGCTCACGCTGTTCCTTGAAGTTTCTCAGAAACGCTTAGTAATAACGGACGAAAAAACCAAAACACCGATTGGCCACTCGAGAATTCTTTATTGTAACACCAACATATAAACAATGTTACAACTAAGGTCTGTGAACAAATATTACAATAATAAATCACAATATTACTTCTGACGGTTTGCTACTGACTTCTTTCTGAACAGCGACCGATGAGACGATGACTGTCGTATTGATGCCTCCGCGAAAATTGGGGAAGTTGGTTTTGAGCAAACAACCATGAATTGATCGTTCAATCTTCAACTACATTGACACCTTCACTTCTGTTCAAACTGTTGGGATTCACCCATATATGTAGGGCTTCTGCATTCAGTCAGTCAGTCAGTCCTTCTTTATACGAACAAAAGTCTCTCTGTAGAATCTTAGTCATATCGAAGTCGATTTTGTGTCCCGTTTCTATCGAGAGTAGTACAATCGCTGAGTTGTTTTCGAGCTTCTTCAAGTCTTTAGAGGTCTTTGGAACCACCTTTAGACATAGTTTATGCTCTGTCACTCTTATATTTACCTGTCTGGAAGTTTCTCCTACATACACGGTGTTACACTCCCCACAATCGATCTGGTATACGCAATTCTGTTGGTTTTCTTGTTCTATTTCATACTAAACATTCACCGGTACTGAGCGTGAGGTGTTGGTTGCACGAAAATACACTCTTATATCATGATCGTTAAGGATTCGCCTGGTCTCATCCGATGTTTCTTTGAGGTGAGGAATTTCCACTGTACTAACCGAAGTAATGGAAACAGGTTTCGATGTGTCCTTATCTTCACAAATATCTATATATGTAGTCTTTAGGATAATTATTTGATTGAAGGGTAGATTGAACCAATTTTAGCTCCCTACTATTGATCTCTTCCACCTCAGTAACTATACGTTTGGCTCTGTTGATCAGATTCTTGGCCACAGTTACTTTGATTCTAAATGGGTATCTGTCCGAATTTGTCGGCTTTTTGAAAATGTTTATTTCAAATTTGCCATCTAATTTTCTTTTTACTAAACAGTAGAGGAACGCCAACTCATTCTTGTCGGATTCAACTTCTTTGGAAAACTTGATGGTTTCTGACATAGTGTTTATGAAGTGAAAAGGTTCATTCAGCAAACGACGTCTGATTATGACGAAGGTCTCATTCACGTATCTTATCAACAGTCTTGGAGCACTAGATCGTCTCATAATTGCATTTGTTTCTAATGAGTGCATAAACAGATTGGTGACTAACGAGGATACTGGAGATCCCATAGCAATGCCTTCTGTTTGACGGTAAAGAACCCCTCTAAATGTAAATAACGTGGATCGAAGACACAATTCTAATACCTTCATAATCTCGTCTGGATTTAAAGGACAACGACCACTGAGTTCGTCGTCAGAACGAAGAACCATTAACGGAAAATCCGTGAATTATATATATATACATCGAAAGTTGTCATTATATCATCTTCTTCAATATGAGTCAAGTTGATTTTTCTCTTAAATTCATACGATTTCTTCACTCCATGTACCACTTTCATTTCATATGGGCTAAGTATTGCATAAATGTATTGAGACAGAACTCTTTTGTATAACTAATGAACTTAGGGATAATAATTAGATGATTTCGGTAAAAGTGGTGAAATCACGCTACTAGAGGCCAGTTTTAATAACTACTGTCAAATTGTTGTCACTATTTTTTGAATATTTAATTTATACTACTTATGGCTAATAAGTAGCATATATCTATAATCTGTTTTCAGGGATTCATAATTGTTCATTTTCATAGAATTGTATCCCACACGGTATGTCAACATTCTACCTTGTCAAGTGTTGGTTTGCAGGGATTCAATTAGTTGCAGGATTGATCAGAAGATGACATCATGTAGAGGACCACTGAGAAACCAGAGAGTACTGGGTAGCTATTTTGTCCAGGTGTCGGACCCCGGTATATGCGTGCTGTGAAGAGTCCGGATTTAAGACAAAACAGCCGTCCAGTTTTCAATTTTGTGTACATGAATGCTTATCCCATGATTAATCTGTACTCTTTGTATAATATTTCTTTTATGCATCACTTTCTGTCGACCTTTGGAGCACTCTAATCATTTTTCTTGCCTAGCCCAGTATTTTCAAGTGTTCTTCTTGTTGTTCTGTGGGTCATTATAAAGCGTCAGAAGACTAGTGACTTATCCTTGGTATTTTTGAAAACACTAGTCAGTTGCCTACCATTAAACAAGACCTCTTTCACCTGATTTTGGGTGTGGGGGGTTATCCATTATCACAATATTCCTCAGTGGTCTGCTGAAATGCTGGAACCATTCAGGAGGTAAATATTGAATTTTTCCACAGGTGATAAGTTTGAATTTGTTGAGGATATATACGAATTTAGTGTCTCGGACATGTTCTCATTATATGTGACCCATACAATGTATGTCAACTCCATTGTGAAGTCAGTGCTACTATACGGATCAGAGACTTGGCGCGTTATAAAGAGCATCTCAAAAAAACTTCAGACCTTCATTAACAGTTGTCTTCCCTCAATACTCAAGATCAGATGGCCGGCCAGAAAAGATCAGCAATAGTGAGGGATCTCTGGCACTGAGCGAACCAACACAGCACGAACCGATTGTGAAACAAATAGGTAGGAAGAAATGGAGATGGATTGGCCATACGCTGAGGAAACCATCAAGTGACATCACTAGACAAGCCATCGCTCGAGTGGAACCCGAAAGGGAGGCGGTGAGTTGGTCGTCAGTGCAAGGGTGACTTGAGGGAGGTCATGTGAAGAGGAGATGAAAGCATGTGGGCAGACTTGGAGCGGGGAGAAAAAGTTGGCAGAAAACAGAAGGTAATGGAGACGCACAGCTGAGACCCTATGTTCCCCTAGGAATTAAAGGTTAAAATAATAATAATGTAATTAGTGTAAAGCCAGCCGATGATGAGAAACTAGTTGAAAAGGAATGCCTACTTCGAATGTCTTCTTCGATATTGTTCACCCTTATTCTTTCCTGGATTGCTTAAAAAAAGACTATGTCATACTTCGTAGAACTCTGAAGATTGTCTGTCAGTAGAGCAAGCGGTATCCCATTGGGCCATATCGTTGACATCGTCATTGATAGGCACTTGGTGTCATGCAACAAATTTGCTAAAGGAATTTTGTCAAACTGTGAACATCCACTTTACCAACAGTTCCAACCTCGTGTCTCCTCAGGTAAAACCAGAAGTCTTTTCAGAAGACTTTATGCTCGTACGTCTATGTATAAAAATTCCACTATACCATATTTGACGGCACGTATTTTATGTGATGAAAATAGTGTCAGGCATGAACTAAGTAACCTTCTTTGCACTACTAAATAAACCATTTTCTCCATTCGTGTTCTACCAAGCTTTATTGTTATTGTTCTTCTTATATTTATAATCCTCTCAATTTTTTTTCGTTTATTTTCTCGGAGGTGTAAGCATCCTTTAAGCTGTGTTATAACTGTTAATTTGTAAATTATTATTAATAGCCTCTCACAGAAAGTGTCTGCTAAATATGAGATCATATTGAATGGCATAGTTTAGACGTAGGGTTGACAATAACATACCTTAAAGAAGTTATATTGATTAGCTACAATAATTGCATTTATAAACACAATGGCATAACCACTGGTTGAATAGCTTATGTAAAAGACTGAGAGCACTGGGCTTAGTCAAACCATTAGTCAGTTTGATGTCTACCTAAAGCACTTAGACAACAATTTCGTTCTTTGAGAGATGGACGTAATGCTTGATGATATTTCATTCCTAATCAACCACTGCCATGCATCCTTACAATTTATTATAGAAAACGGTTCTGAACCAGGTATTAATTACCTTTCTCGATGTGTTCCTTATCAAACGGTAATGAAAGAGCTATTAAAAGAACCACCCCGCTAAAACGGACATGGAATGGATAATTCACTTATTTTCATAGATGGGTACCTACCATTCAAGGGTGACCAGGTTATGCAGTTCACCAACACCTCAAAGACTTGGATCAGCCATCAACCGCACATTCTACGCCGCATCTCTTTCCCTCACATTCCGAACATTTTCGATCCCTTTACCTACGATTAAAGGATGAAATTCTGTGGACTCTACTTCAAACTGTATCTACAAGTTCACCTGCAGCTTCGGTGACACCTATATAATAGGTAGAACCAATAGAATGTTCCAATGAGGTGGTCGAATGTTCCAAATGTTCCAATGTTCCAAAATGGCTACTAAATCATATAGAAAATCCCAATGCAATTAATCTGAAGAGAAGAAATCCAGCTCTGACATCATCCGTTGTAAATCACTTATTAATGTCAGGTCACAAAATCAATATTAATTAATGACTTTCACAATTATCCCATCACATAACTCTAATTCAAGGTTGGTTATTAAGTGTGATGATGGAAGCGCTTTGGATTAACCACATAGATCCCAAACTATGCTTGTATAGGAAACAAGAGACTTCAACCTTCGCCTACCATGAACTGACTACATGATTTATTTAAATATGATTGGCCATTAGTATGTAGTTTTGTTTTACATAACTGAGTAATTGTCATGACTTTTATTTTATTGTGGTGAATCATACTAGTAGTTGTAAGGCGATTGTAGCATAACTACGAAATGACGGTATCATCACACGAAATTCGCCTTCTAAACGCCCTATTCAAATTTATTAAAGGGACTAAGTGTTTTAATTTTGCCAAACGAAGGCTGCCTGAACACACGTTTGTTGTTCTGGGAGCCTTGTCTGATCGTCTCAATGAGATCCACCCAGTCACATGAACATAATGATGACTTCAATTTCTTGGACCTTATTGTAAGTTGAAGAAACGATGGTATGGTCGAAAAAATCATTAAGAGAAAAGAAAGGTGGACCGGATAATATCTTCACCAGAACAGCTGTTGTCTTGTATGCTATAAGCGTGAATTAGTGAGGATGAATTCTACCTGAAACTATCTAATTTGCTGCAAAAAGCAAAACCTTCAGATATAGGTGTTTTAGCAGGCGATTTCAATGCTCAAGTAGGAAAGCTGTGCCAGACTGAGAAGCATGTAGGTGGTACGTATTGAGTTCCCTGCCGACGAATCGACAACTGTGATTGTCTTCTACAGTTTTCCTCAGATAATCATCTGTTTCTAGTCAGCATATGCCAGTTTACACCGTCTCTGGCGTAAACGTGATATCCGGCTATCGACAAAAGGGCGGGTGTACTGCTCAACAGTCCGCTCCGTCCTCAAATATGGCTGTGAGACCTAGCCATTGAGAGTGGAAGACATGAAAAGATTAGCTGTCTTTGATCATAGGTGCCTGCGTTCTATCTCCCGTGTGAAGTGGTGTAATAAGGTGAGCAATATTGAGGTTAGTCATCAGTCGAGTGCTAGGTAAGGAGAGGAAATCAATCGGCGAGCCTGTGAACCTACATAGACTGAGATGGTTAGGACATGTGTTACGCATGCCTAACCATCGCCTTCGTCGACAGACGAACAATGTTAACTGACATAGGGTCAGCCTGGAAAAGGGCTAGTGGTGGTCAAACCAAAAAATGGCCTCACCAGTCAATGAAATCCACAACAGTTAGTTTAAGCCAGTCACGTAGAAAGGTGCAGACTTCCTGGTTGGGGTCCTCGGGACGGTAAACACCAACGGTTGGAAACAATTGGTGATATGGCTCAAAATCGTTTTCAATGGCTCAGATGCATCCACTCCTTGTGACTTATGATTTCAAATGTTACTATGTTGTTCTTCGTTATTACTATTCCTTTGTCTTACACCTCTGTTTACTGTGTCTATTATGCATTTCTTTTTACTTTCTACTCTTGCTTTGTGTGCTACATGGAGGGAGTGTAATGATTTTGATTGCTGGACACCGGTGCAAAGTTCTGTGTTGAAAAAAGACAGAATTAGTGAGGACAGACAGGAAAATATGTTCGCCCAACAATGTGGAAGATGAATAAAGCTTTGTTGAGAAATACTTGAAGGAAATGGTTATCTACAGGGATTTATCCAAAATTATAACAGTGAAATAGAGGAGAAAACAAAACACTCAACTATTGAAAAGAAAGTGTTCATTTGTCTCCCATTCAAAGGAGAAACAGTATCACACAGAATTGACAAAAGTATGGAAGGAGAGATAAAAAGATGCTCCACCCCCCCTCTTGCAGCTAAGCTAATAACACCAAACAGCATCACATGCTCTATGAGCCTATCTAAACTAGATAAGTAACCCATGGATGTCACCTCAAACTACGTTTCTAAATTTACGTGCACTTGCGGTAGCAAGTAGATTGGAACGACAGAAAGAAGAGCTTCTATCCCGTTTTGTTAGCATATTCCAAAAAAAACTTATGCCTAAAAGGAAGTAGATATTTACAAACTGCAATTACCAGACACACCCTGCGAGTATGAAGAATTTCATCGAGATATGCAAATCTTTCAAAATATTGAATATATACAAAGGACAGTAAATTTTGCTGAAGAAAGTGAAATCAAATATTCTGAACTAAACTTAAGCATTCAGAAAGAGATTGTAGTGAGTCTCCCGTTGCCTTGGTAACCATATTTGAACTAACCATCCAAATGATTGATTTTAGCTCCACTGAACAAGTTTCCAACTTTATAAATTAACTATAAGCTTCATAAGTTGCTATGTAAACCTACAAGCTGAAACTGTCTATTAGATTCTTTTGGTTTCTGTCCTATCCTCGTCGCTCTCATTTTCTAATTTGAAAGCATATAAGACCATGGTAACTTAAACTAAAAATTGTAATGTTTACATTTCGAATGCGTTAATTTGATAATAATTTCTCTACTACCCTTCGAACTTTGAAGTATGTTATCTTCATTCTTTTTTTTATAACATTGTAATTTCAGGTGGTTTTGCAGTAGCTGATGACAGCATGTGAAACAGACTGATGATATTATCACATTTTATACTGCGAATCTCATCTTTCAATCTTTATCGAAGTAACCCAACATAATTTTTGCAATGTTAAGACCTGTCTTATCCAACTTCCTCCTCCGTTAAAGAATATTTTTCTCTGGCTACAAATCCCTAACAGTTTTACACCCTCTTCCAACGTCAACTCCTAGCTTAGTGATAGGGAGTGAAGTGATAGAACATGTTGACCACTTCACCTATTTAGGAAGTTGTATCAGCACCAACGGACTGATTGGCGATGAAATCTCAGCACGGATCCAAAAAGCTCGAGCTGCTTTCGCTGACTTACACCATCTCTGGTGTAGGCGTGACATCCGGTTATCAACCAAGGGACGTGTGTACTGCTCATCAGTTCGCTCCGTCCTTCTCTATGGCTCTGAAACATGGCCAATACGAGTTGAAGACATGAAAAGGTTGACTGCTTTCGATCATAGATGTCTGCGATCTCTTTCTCACGCTGGCTGGTTTAATAAGGTAAGTAATGTTGACGTTAGGCGTAGTGTTGGGCAAAGAGGGAAAACCAATCGACGAGGCTATAAAGTTACATAGACTAAGATGGCTAGGTCACGTGCTGCGCATGCCTAACCACCGCCTCCCCCGACGGACATTGCTAGCTGATATAGGTGCAGGTTGGAAAAGAGCCATTGGTGGCCAAACAAAAACATGGCCTCATCAACCCATGAAACCCTTGACAGCTAAACTGAGTCAGGTAGGGAGATGCAGACTCCCGGTTGGGGGCCTCGGGACTGACTCTAGGAATCAATGGCTGGAGACAATAGGTGACATGGCTCAAAATCGTTGTCAATGGCAAGCGCAGATGTATTCAGTCTCTGTAATCTTTCATATTTCTTTATACCATTACCCATTCTTTTTCACTCGTATACTTGTCAAACTCTATTGATTCTCTTCACTCATCTTGTCTACTTTTGTGTGCTATTTGGAACGTGGCAACTCGAAGTGCTGCACTTCGGTGCTAAGTTCTATGTTGAATCCAGACAGACAGACATTCTGTGAACCGTCTCATATATGACATATTCTGTTATATCTCTAGATACTGACCTAATCCATGATAATTATAATCACAAGTATTTTGTGGTAATTCCACCTTCTTATTTTGTAAGCATTCATATCCGTTGGTTTAAATTTTACTCATGACATAATACTGTGGGAATTATTAAATGTCCGCTTACATTTTACCCAAATATAATAAGAGTTCTATCAAAAGACTAATCAATCTCATGTGGCCGGGCGCATTACAAATACTAAGATTTATCAGATAGTTATTTCACTGTAGCGTCAACCAACACTTCAAACTACGCAAATTGAGTCAACTTCTTTGCATCTCTTTTGCATTCGAAATGGAACACATACGGCTTCCAACTTAGACATCCATTGTGTTATATTTACTGATAACCAGGTTTCGAGTACAATTTATCACTGCTCACAATCATCAATCATATCAAGGCACTACTCACGCAACTTTCTAACTTGGTTTATATAATTCCATTATTTTTTTCATCGCTTGATTTGATTGGTAGCAGTAGCATTCTCCATATTTCCGGTATGAGTGATGAGTCATTCCTATTGCATGTGTTGATTGTAGACTCAATGAAACAGGATTCAGTAACCAACCTCTCTCGCTCTCCACCTATCTCTATTACTTCTTAGAATTTTAACTTTGTCCCACTCTATTGCATGCAGTGCAATCGCTGAGCTTTTTTTTCTAAATTACTTGTCTTTTCCGGGTCAACCATTGTTATGTTCCGACAATCTAACTATCCCTGATCTACTAGGTTTACTTAACAACTCACAGTCATTGAAAGGTATTTTGAAAAATTATATTATTTTGTTTAGTTGGGGTCAACTGGGTCCTTTAACCCACCTGCAGAGCTTGTCCTACCTGAGTTAGTTTGTAGGTTTATTAAATGCCACCTTAATTCCTGCTTTATTAAGAATCTGATATGTATCCACATATATATATTTATGTGTGTGTGTGCATGTTGGTCTCTCTTTCTGTTTGCTCGGTTAGTCTGTGACCACTTCACTTGTATGGACTTGTCTCCTTTACTAACGTATATTCTCCTTATATTATATTATATATAATATGAGTGTTTGTTGACAGTCCGTTGCTTGGTGACATATATCCATATATGTTTGTTGGCATGTCTGCTATATTCGCTATGTATAATTGGATCGACACTCCATTATAATTAGCCATTCATGTTAAGACTGTCTAATGATTTTTCCCACGCTTGTCTGAATTATTTATATATATTCGCATTCACAATTTGTGTGAACTACTTTACAACTTCTTTACTTTACAACTACTTGACTTGCTTACCACTTTGGTGTGAGACCATTTAATTTCGTCTCCTTGTGTTTGGACAATAGAAGTATCATCGCAAACCTAGTGGTCTTCTGATTTCCGCCTTCTCGCGTCAGGACTATTAGTTTCTCGACCAGTCCATAACAATAATTCAGCGACGAGTACATAACAGAATCCTACGTAGGGATGATCTCAGATGTCCACTCTCTATGTGGAAGAACTGTAGAAGCCTTTTATTCTTTCTTATTTATGTTATCATTATTAGTTTCACAATTATTTTTCTTCTTCTTGTGACCTTCTTAATGAATTTTATAGGATAGTTAGCTATTTAACGCCAACGCTTCTTCTGTCTGTTTCATTTCATCGTTTAGGCTTTTTTGCTGTACTACTTAGTGCAATAGGAATGACTCACCAATCACACCGGAAATATGGAAAATACTGCCATCAGTCAAGTCAAGCGATGGAAAATAATGGAATTATATAAACCAAGTTAGAAAGTTGAGTGAGTAGTGCCTTGATATGACTATGTGCAGTGATAAATTGTGCTGGAAACGTGGTCATCAGTAAATATTAGTGTATAACAAACACTGTTAGACATTTGCAAAAAAAATAATTATATTTGCGAAATCAGCGAGATTGAAATGAATAATTCCAACGTTTCCTGTCTTCGGCAATCTGGTCCGAACTTCTTCAAGGAAATTAATCAAAATTAACATAACAGAGGTTTACATATAAAAGGAACATTTCTTGTTTTGAAAAACCATTCTGTCCAATCATATTGAGTCATAAAACAAGTATCAACGAGTTGTGATCAAAATTTCACCTCGAACTTACAAATATTGGTCTACCTTTGTTAAACACTTTAAACACTGTTAAACACTTTATATATATATATATATATATATATATATATATATATATATATATATATATATATATAAACAGTTGTAAAACGTTTCTTAACGTCTCCATAAGAAGATAGAGACAATCGGGAACTTTGACCAAGTATTATAAGCTAATGATACATATCCATTTTTATTTAATCAGGATTTCCTATGCATCAGCTAACATCACACCTTCATGTCTGTTCAAACTGTCGGTATTTAGAATTTTATGATTAGACGTATTTTCAAAATTATGGTGTTTAGGATTAGAGTTTAGTTGAAGCACCCTGTCAAACTTATTACTTTGTCTTCTTTCTGAATATTGAGCTGCTTTATTCGACCTACTGAAGTTTTCAGGTGACTCGACAGCTACGGATTTAGGATATGCATTGTGCTGGAGACAACGGAGAGTGGAAACACGATGATTGTGCCAATTACATAGTTTCTCTGCTAATTTAATTCGATTGCAAAATAAATCAAATGAACTGTAGTCAAAATTTGACAGGAATAGTTCTAAAATATTTGGGCGCCGAGTGAGAAGTAGACATTTGTAAAATATCAACGAAATTAAAATGAGTAGTTGATGCCTGTTTCAAAACTCATGATTAGACAAAGTTTTAAAAACAAGAGATGTTCCTTTTATATATAAACCTCTGTTATATAATTATTTCCCTGAAGAAGTTCCGATCAGTGTGCCAAAAGATGTTGGAATTACTCATTTCAATCTCACTGAGATTTTACAAATATCTACTTCTGACTCAGCGCCTAAATATTTTAGAACTATTCTGTCAAATCTTGACGACACTTCATTTGAAAGACTGTTAGACTTTATCAAAATAAATTTTTACCCACAATCGAATTATACTCTACCACAGTGCATAAGTTCTATTCTTATATCAATGATTCCACCTTTGATATCATTTTACAGAATAGGTTTGCTTGCCTCTCACAACCAACCTTCTTCTTCCTATATGCCCGGCTTCCTATCAACTAATAAACTAAGCAGTTTTCGACTTAGTCATCTGGAGAATCGAACCTGAAACTCTTGCAAAACTCGATGACTGGCTGACTGCCTGGCTAGCTAGCTAGCTAGCATTCAACCGACTCACAACAGATTCCAACAATTACACAAAGTGTATTTAACTTTGACTAACTTATTGTCGCGCATATTTGATCAATCATATTGCCCAGAAAAACCTCGAAACAATGACTCATAAGAAAGAACGCCGCCGCCAGAGGAAAACTCCAAAACTCAACAATTTATTCAAGAACACGAATCAGCACACTTATACACACATTGTATATAAGCAGTGTGAAAAATAGGAGCAAAAATAACAATTCACTTATATATAAGTGTTCAACGCTCCATTCACATACATAACTTATATAGGAATGTCTTCAAAATACGGCTTTTCTCTACGCCAAACAATTTCTAAAGCATCAAGAGCTTTTTGACCTAAAGGCAAATCATTATAACGATCTATAAATGACTGGATAACACCGGATAAGTTGAAGGATATGTGATTAATTCAACATCATTGGTGGTTTGACGAAGTCCAGGTTGTACAAATATAGGTCGCGGTTTTTTACGATCTAATACAATTTTACGCAATTTCGTATGTTGGGGAAGCAGTTGACTATAGTGTTGGAAGAAAGCACATCCATCTTTAGCATTCGCTGTACTTTTGTAATACTAAATAAGAAATAGAATAGAGTAAATGAAAAAAGGTATTGATTAGAAGTTTAATCGAACGTGGTTTCCTTAATTTTTCAGAATTTAATTAGTAGATGGTGACTTGCAGTGGGATCCAGGATGAACATTTCGTCCTATTTGGGAGTCATCAGCTGGATGTACCTGCATTTCTCAGTGAGTGATGATGTTCCCACCGAGGCTCGAACCCAGTGCCCATAGTTTCAAACGTCAAAGCGTTATCCACTAGACCACTTGGGCCACGAGAGCCACCTATTGTGCAACGGGTCATATCAATTATTTAACTGAATTTTAGATTTCCCCGTCGATTGATTGGGACGAAGTGCTCGGTGTCAGGTTGACATCTCTGTTGGCTTCTTGTGCAGATGCTTCGACGATGTTTGGGTATGTAATTTGAAGTTCATTGGTGGATGGTGACTAGCAGTGGAATTCAGGATGTACATTTCGTCCCATTTGGGACTCGTCAGCTGGGTGTGGTTTTTTTAACTTTGAAAAAAATTACTAAAAATAACACTGAGAAGCAAATGTTGTACGCTCCAAAAGACAACTACATTTTATGAATGTACTTAGTGTATAACTAGTCGCTTTTATGAAGATAGTGTTAATTACTAAATGTGAGTTATCATGAACGTAGTTCTTTGAGCAGGTCTTTCAAGACCCAGGCTGGGACGAGACTCGAACTCGGGAACATTCACTGACTGAAAGCCCACTGGTTAACCCAGTGAATGAGTTATGTTCTCAAACACCTAAGAAAAACAGAACTATATAGCTAGTGGATAATTTAAGTATAGATATAAACATGAAACTCAGCGTGCTAAAGTTTCTGTAGCAATTTTGTCACGCCTGAGAAGGGGGTTGTTACATTAATGTATAGTTTACAGAGGAGCAACTTTTTGCGTTCCTCCCGTTAGCATCAAGGAAAAAAGCATTCGTGACAACACAAACAAAAGGAAAAACATTTACAACAGGAAGGGGAGCGACAATGCTGCGTGCCAAGTAATCCACAACGGGAAACAAGCTGGTTGCCTGTTATTTTCCTAATTGCAGTAGACTGGACGATGCAACAGACAGAGGGCGGCTTCGAGGAAACGGGCATAAAATGGACCCACACAAAAAACCTGGAGGGTCTGGACTTCTCCGAAGATATATGTCTGATTTCCCACAAAGTGGAAGATATGCAAGTGAAAAGCAACAAGTTAACAAAAGAAGCATCAAACACAGGAAGGACTTCAGCCAAACATAGAGAAAACAGAGGTAGGTGATGAAGATTTCTGGCCAATAGCAACAGACAACAATCAGCATAAGTAGTAGGAATATGAAAGAAGCAATCTCCTTAACCTACCCACCTACTTGGGAAGCATCATTTGAACTACAGGCGGATGGAACTGAAGAGGATATCAAAGGGACGATCGGGAGAGCAAGACAAGCTTTCATTTCCCTCAAGTCTGTGTGGGGGTCAACAGCACTCAGTATGAACATCAGAATAAGATCCAGATTTACAATGTCAATGTGAATTCAGTGCTACTTTATGGATCAGAGACTTGGTGTGTCATGAAGAACACTTAGAACAAACTACAGACCTCCATCAACAGCTGTCTTCGCTCAATACTAATCAAGATCAGATGGCCAGCCGGAAAAGATCAGCAACAGGGAGGGATCTCTGGAAGAGAATGAACCAACCAGGAACTGAATGTGCAACAAATAAGCAGGAAGAAATAGAGGTGGATTGGACATACGCTCAGGAAACTATCAAGCGACATCACTAGATAGGCCCTCCAGTGGAACCCCAATGGGAAGTGGCGAGTTGGTCGTCAGTGCAAGGGTGACATGGAGGAGAAGGTTATGTGAAGAGGAGATGAAAGCGTGTGGGCAGACGTGGAGCCGGGTGAAAACGTTGTCAGAGAACCGAAGGCAATGGAGACGCGCAGCTGAAGCCCTATGTTCCTCTAGGAACTAAAGGTAGCAATGACAATAATAAATATAAGATGAGAAACGACACCACACTGAAAAGATGTAATAGGAATAATAATAAAAGTATGAAAAAGTCTCTCCGTTGGAAACATCCAGTCTGTTAGAGTATCTTGCTTATGCAGATCAAGGATAGATTTTATAATGTATTGAAATCAGTTGCATTCTGTGGATTCGGTTATCTTGAGCACAGTATAAGGACTTTCTTTAAAAGTACTGCAGGATACCTCTTTACACGATTTAGAAAGGAAATATAGAATCACGAGACATAGTGCAAGGAAATCTGGAATAAATGAATAAATACCACTTCGCATGTAACGACAAAAGACAAGAGCCAGACAACAGATTGCTTACTGAGAAAATCAAGAGGTTTTTATAGATTTCTGTGTACATTATTGTCAGCGGAGAAGCAAAGTCTTCTGAATGGTTGTTTTCTTGCCCAAGGTTATTCTGTACTGCTTGTAACTGTTTCTCAGACAGTTAAGCCGTATATCTGCGAATATTATGTGCACACATTACGTCTGCTGTGATTGGTTGGTGAATTCCTCAAAGTTAAGCTTTGTCATTGTTTTTTCTCATGACCCTGATTACGGACTTAACACTGACGGAATATAATTTTGGCTTGTCCGCAGCCAGCTCTCACTACACCCATAGATACTGAACAATATTCTCTCAACAGATTCGTATACTTCGTTGATCTTGCAATATTATCCGATGAATATAACTTCAACTTTCTTAGATTATAACCATTACCACTCTCATCAGACCTCTCAATGTTTAATGTGCACAACATTACGATAGCATATTTCAGTGTAGAAACAACAAACATCCCCCATTTAGACGACGAAAGGATTGAGGGAAGAAATATTTACATCTTTAAATTAAATCCTCATTTCTGGCTGTGTTTTAGCACAGCGTATAGACGACAGTGAGCGCATAAAGTTGATGTTAATAAAGCGTGCTCAGTTATTTATCACATTTCAATTAATCTTAATTTTGCTCTACGACTTCCGTCTTTTATACATTCATTTGAAGCTATTGGAATCCACCTGAAGAAGTCGAACCTGTGTGTTGAGAAGAAATTCGTACAGTCAGTTTCCTTACTTTGGCTAGCCGTCGTTACACATGAGTGTAAAAACCTGACTATTTCGCCCTCCGCCCTATAAGCCTTTTAAAAATTAGCATTGTCCAAATTATTTTTTTGACTTGTTTCATCTTCATTTGCTTATTACATGGTCAACTTGAACACTCATTTATATTCCATAATTACTCTGTACTTCTCAGTAATTATGTATTATATAGTCCAATTGTGGTAACCCTTTGTACCCTTTAATTATCTATGTTAATTTTTCTGGTCAATTATTAACCCGCCCCCTGGATTCGAGTGGAGCCCGAATGCGAAATGACGAGTGGGGCGTCCTATGGTGACATGGAAGAGATCGTGTGAGGAAGAGATGAGAGATTATGGACAATCGTGGACACAGCTGAGGAGAATGGCAGAAAATAGAAGAAAGGCGAGATGTGTTGTTGAAGCCCTATGTTCCACTCGAAACCCAAGGGAATAATAATACAAGGAGCACATTTTTAAAAATCCTATTCCTCTACGTTTCGAATGGGACATAGGGTTTGGAAGTTTGAGCTTTAAAATATCACTAGCTGTAGTGTTTAGTTTTTATGGCACTGGGGTTGCTAGTTCCTCATAACCACCTAGCCTTCCCTACACACCGGGCTTAATTTCAAAGGCTAAGCGAGGTTTAGAGGTTCGGGGATCTAGCCCTTAGCCCGAACCAAGTGAGTCGTGATTGACAAATATTCAGCCCCTGAAATGCCGAGACGCACTACTCATGATTCACCGTTGCAGTAACTATTAGAAATGCAGAAAAATAAGGTGAACAATTTTTTACAGTTATACTTACTTGTAATTTCCTGAGGAATTCACCAATTGCTGGACGAGCCACAGTTAAAAGCTTTTTACGATCAAAGAAAATACACAAATCAGGTGCACCGTCCTCACCGACTACTTCATCTATACGCACCATAGAATCATCAGCTTCAATTAAAACCTAAAATTACAACAGAAATAGAATTTAAGGTTGGATGACGAGCTGATATTGAATACTTGCGCTGATAACATTGACTGGCTTTAGCGCTATACAAATCAAATTGGAAGAAGGTAGAACTCATGAGCCATTGGACTGCATGCCACTACACTTCCCTCCATCCTCTTTTTATGGCTGTGAGCCATGGCCATTTAAAGTGGCAGACATCAAAAGGTCAACTGTCTTTGATACTACGTATTAGCGTCCTAGACCCCTTCTTAGGCGATACAACAGGATGAGTAATGTTGAGGGGTTAGGCGTCGAGAGTTAGATAAGGACGGAAAATCAAATTTATCAAGAAACACATGAGAAAGAAAGCGGAAAAGGACTATTCACTATCCATAAACAAGGGCGATATATCAAGTGAAATAATTACGAAGAAATTAAGAAAATCAGTTCAAAGAACTTTTAATGCTGGCAAACTACATGTCCTATTTTCTACACGATCGATGGTGATTCCTCGGTTGAAAGATGAAGTACCTAGACTAACCACTTCAAATTGTATCTACCAATTCAACTGCACTTGTGATGGAGCGAATTATATCGGCCGTCGCTCTGGGAACTTGGTTTTTTGTGGTCACTCGGCAATATCTATCAGTATAGTTAAGTAAAAGTATTGTAAAAACCATCAACAGTTCGATATTGAACCATGTGGTCCAAACTGGCCACAAAGCCAGCCAGTAATGAAGAATCCTTCTCTATCATCTACCAGGTGACAAATAAATTGCCAAAAACATCGACGTACCACATGCTCAAAACAGCAGAAGCTATCGCAATTCGCGTGAAACAACCAGTGCTTTGTGTGCAAAAGAAGCAAGTGCAGCCCCTACTACT
Organism: Trichobilharzia regenti; assembly: GCA_944472135.2. Lineage (NCBI taxonomy): Eukaryota > Metazoa > Platyhelminthes > Trematoda > Strigeidida > Schistosomatidae > Trichobilharzia > Trichobilharzia regenti. The sequence goes on along the minus strand of OX235264.1, from coordinate 36,051,488 downwards.
GCTCTGGCCGGCCTTCAGTGGAGACTATAAATCCATGAATTTGTATTATTATCTTTCCTAATTTTTCTGACATTCAGTTTGTTATGTTGGTGCTATTGAACTGTAATCTATTGATATTATTGATTCGCGGTTATTTAAACAACATTAGTGTTGTTCATAGTACCAATTCATTCACTACTATTATGTATATATAACTGTTGAGCTTGATGATGAAGTTATCGAAAAGTGTTCTTTGTTCATTAACCATTCTTTTGGAAAATCAATCATTCGAGATGGCTGGAGCATGTGTTACACACGACTAGCTATCGCTTTCCTCGATCACCAGCTTTAGCTGACACAAGAGGATGTAGGAAAACAGCTGGTAGTGGTCAAACCAAAACATGAAATCAGTTCATGAAATCTTTAACAGCTAGTTTGAGACACTTAGGAATGTAAAGACTATCTGATTCGGGTCTTCGGGATCCTAAGAACCAATGACAACTGGCGACAATTGGTGGTATGATTCGAAATCGTTGTCAGGAGAGCAGTTGGGATTTACTCTTTATGGTATCTCATATCAAATAAACCGTCCTTTTCTTTCCTTGTTTTATAATTCTTTCTCCCTCAAATTTTGCTTATTATCGTTCCTTCGAATCTCTCTTCTCTACCTCTATGTTACATGGAATGTTGCAACTGGAATTGGTGCACTTCTATGCATAGTTCTATGCTGAAACCAGTCAGGACTCACTCGACTTTCACCAGTCAGGATAGTCAGTCATTGCCTGAATAATCAACGGGCTTGCTTCAGAAACCTACTGTCGAAGAGTCTCACGATGGGACGAAACAACTGTCCAGTACTACCTGTTTTTCATTTGTTGTCTAACTGATAACAGCTTGTGAGTCAATCTGAAACCAATCAAATCCCTGTGAACCAACATTCGAAAATTGTTTCTGTCACTAGTCTATTGGTTGAACGATTAATTACATATTCAATGTTTATATGAAACATGCAGGGCATATACATATACGTCAGTTGAAAAGTGTATGAAGGTTCTAGTTTGATAGGGTGATCGATATCCAGTCTGGAAATAAACCAATCAGAATTGGACAGCGTAAAATAAAGCCCATTAACTATTTTATTGATCATGATTACAGGACTAACTGACATATCCCTGGTGATTTCTTGAATCATACATGATCGCGTGAAACATACTTTGTAGGTCTGATGGAGACGATTTGTACCTCAGGTGGATGATTTTGATGTGGTTGTGTTTTCTGAGCTAGATAAATAATTTGCGAAGCTTTCATTGCGCTACTAGGCAACATCTTCAGCGCATACTTTGCTCCCGCCAAATGCAAGATGATGTAAAAGGACTGGACCACACTGATCCCTAGTTTAGGAACAGGGAGTGAAGTGGTAGAGCACGTTGACCGCTTCACTTATTTGGGAAGTACCATCAGCCTCAACGGGTTGATCTCTGAAGAAGTCTCAGCAAGGATACAGAGGGCTAGTTTCGTGTATCCCAGTTTACGCCGTCTCTGGCGTAGACGTGATATCCGGCTATCGACCAAAGGGCGTCCGCACTGCTCAGCAGTTCGCTTCATCCTCCTTTATGGCTGACACCTGACCATTGAAAGTGGAAGACATCAAAAGACTAGCTGAGTGTATTTGACCATAGGTGCCTGCGCACTATCTCCCGCTGTGAGCAATATTGAGGTTAGACGTCGAGTGCTAGGCAAGGAGGGGAAATCAATCGACGAGACTGTGAAGTTACATTGATTGAGATGGTTAGGACATGTGTTATACATGCCTAGCCTAGCCATCGCCATCGTCTCCCTCGACGGGCAATGTTAACTGACATAGGATGGATCAGGCTGGAAAAGAACCAGTGTTGGTCAAACCAAAAAATGGCTTCACCAGTCAATGAAATCCACAACAGTTAGTTTAAGAGAGCCGTGTATGGAGGTGTAGACTTCCTGACTGGTTGCGGTCCTCGGGACGGTAAAAACCACTTACTGGAAACAATTGGTGATATGGCTCAAAATCTTTCTCAATCGCGCAGATGCATCCACTCCTTGTGACTTATGATTTCCAATGAGACTGTTTTGTTCTTCGTTATTACTATTTCTTTGTCTCACACCTTTGTTTACTGTGTCTATTATGCACTTCTTCTACTTTCTTCTCTTGCTTTGTGTGCTACACGAAGGGAGTGTGGCGACTTGAAGTGCTGCACATGTGTGCAAAGTTCTATGTCGAAAACAGACAGACTTCAATTTGTTGAAGTGAGCTTTTAGATTTCTCCACGAGTAGTTTATTAGTCATCTCTCCTAGTGAGTGACCTTGAACGTGACTCTGGTTGTTTTTTGTGTGTTTTCACACCCTTTAGGCTACTTGTATTGAAAGTGATTCTTTCTTTGACTTGAATTTTGACGCTTTGTGGGTGAGATTTCTTTCTTTTTTCGGTTGGTAAATTTTGTCTATCTCGATGTGTCTATTGATTGACGATTCACTGGAATACCAGACAGGCTTCTAAAAATTCTCTAGCATTCTTGGTGTTTTCTCTGTCTTATATTTGAACGTTATCCTAGTCGACTAGGAAACAATCAGTTCCAATACAAGTAACAGCCTAGACGGCGTGAAAACACACAAAAAACAACCAAAAAGTCACGTTCAAGGTCACCGACCAGGAGAGATGACTAATAAACTACTCATGGAGAAATCTAAAAGCTCACTTCAACATACTGAAGCATGCGCCGAAGCGATGTTGCCTAGTAGGGCGGGCAATGAAAGCTTCGCAAATTAACCAGTATCCAGCTCAGAGAACACAACCACATCAAAATACTTTGTAAGTCACATCATTGTGTGTTCTCGTTTAAGTAGTGCAGACTGGAGAAACAGGCAGCTGATGTGTAATATTATTGGTGTAGTCATTCAAGAGGTATTCGTGATCAGTGCATCTGCGTCCAGCATCGGTGTCTCTATTTCAAATCAACGTTTTGCAAAATATATATTATAGTCGGTCACAGAAACCATGTTAACATTTTATATAACGAATGGACAATGAAATAACTTTGCTTATCATCAAGGAAGTTTTAGATCACAGAAATCAGTATGGTTAAAATAAGTGATATTTTCTTCCTGAAAAAAGCTTTGTGTCCGCATAAAATATTGACAACATCAAGTGTAAACAATGAGGGTGAAAAATAGCGGCACAACATAGAGGCAAAAACCGATCATGAAAAAATAACCAAAGTATGTTTTAATGGAATGCAAATAAGTGCTTAGTAATTACACATTCCCTGCTGCAAAATTACGCTGTATCTTTAAAACCACTCTTCTTCTGCGTTCGGGAGTAAAAGACAAACTGTCTAATTTCGCCTCTTCCATGTGTATCTGCCAATTCAACTGCTCCTGTGGAGTGAGCCAGTTACATAGACCGTACAATTAGGCGCGTTTCTCGTTGAATTTCCGAACATCACCCTGCACAATGGTTTAGCAAAGGACAAACAAAATCTATTAACAGCGCTATTCTATCTCATCTTGTGGATACAGAACACAAGATTGACGTTAATCATGCTTTCAGGGTCATTTACCGCATACTTACGAATCTCAATTTTGCCTTAAGAGTTCGACTACTAAATATTGCTGAGATTGGCTGTTGGGATCCATATTAAGAAGCGAAATTTGTGTGTCCAAAAGCAGCTAGTTCAGACATTATCCTTACCACGCTGGCCATCTAGGTTTGGATGATTCTGAATTTTTGAGGAACTTTCCTAATTTTAGTTGATATTCTATTTGCTATTGATATAAGTATTTGCTATTCTATTATCATTATTATAATTTAAGCATCTTTAATGAACGGTAATTGCATTGATCCTACTTCACAAATCGATATTATTTAGAAAACACTAATATTGATATTCACTACTAATCTAGAATATTCTATGTATATAAACATGAGTATAAAATTGTAGAGCCAAAAGAGGAATTTATCGAAAAGAATATTCTTTGCTCAATTATTTTGTGTTTTATAAATTACACATAAGACAAGCACCGAAAGAATACAAAACGATCAGATGAATTATCTTCACTAGAGATAAAATATGATTTACCCTTGGTTATGATTTTATTAAGGTACTCTTTTTAAACATTATTGTTAATTATTATTATTTGATTGGATACTACTAACTGGTGTTGTACGTCTAGTCCTCTATGTTTGGTATAGACTGAATTTTATGGGTCAGTTATGTACGGTGACCACCGACCGTGCTAAATGACTCGCCATCATGGTACACCATGGCATTCCCCGGTAAAACAAGGCGTATCTGCAACCCTGAAGGAACTCATGTCCATTGTGAGATGCAAACCTGTGTTATCCAGTGTGCTGCAGTCATCAGAAACGTTAATACCATTGAGTTATTCCGGCTTGGGACTAACCACATTCTTGTAGGACTGTACTGGATACTTTGATTGGACATTATTCATTAGTGTCATGTGTCTAATCATTTGTTTGGTATATACTGAATTGTAGGCAACTATACGTTAAGACTAGGATCCGCAGAATATGCAGCCTCGAGTCAGTAGAAGAGGAGATCACTCTTTTGAGAAAGACACGACTTAAGAATGGCTATCCACCACCCTTGGTAGATAACACACATAAAACCGAAAATCAACAAAGAACAACCCATCTCTGTTCCGAAGAAGATGCTATACATGAATGTGGAGTTCAAAGGCGACCTTCTGGGCGACATCTTAAAGAGAAGAATATCTAACGTCGCTGCTACATTACGATTTGCTATACTCAAGCCGCCCATTGTTCTTCAACAACTCCAAAGATAAACTATCGCATTTGACCACTTCTTTGTGTATCTATCAATTTACTTGCTCATGTGCAGCGAGATATTTAGGTTGTTCGATATGTGTATTATCTAAAGAGAGTCAAAGAACATTATCCCGCTTAGCTACAAAAAGATAACAGTGGATCAATAGAGAGTGCTATAATTGGACATTATAGTCAACAGTGGTCACTCAATATGCACGGAGGATTCATTCAAAGTCATCTACAAAGTCAAAGGAAGCCTCCCGAAAACGGTAAGTAAGCTTCTGTATACTTTGCATTGCCAAGGGCTTAATAATCCGGATAGGAAAGCTTGATTTATGCACACAGAAGAAACTTCTGCAACCCCTCCTTTTACCTTGGGTATAACTCTAAGTTCTACGACTTTGTTAATGTTCTTCGAATTTTTGTATGGTGTCTTAGTAACATCTTCCTCTTAACCAATCCTTTATTTACTCTTTCTAACCATTACACAATCTATTTTTTGGACACGTGTCTCCATTAACATCCTATTTCATATTATGCAACCCTTCTCAATACTTACCAATCTTCACCCCCCTGGTTACAATTTTGATCATTCATAATATTTTAGAAACATTTTGATAACGTGAACAGTAGCCCAACTAACTTTTATATTTGGTTGACAACCCTAATGTACACACACACACACACACACACAAAATAATTATGGATGTCCCACCGACGACACTGGTAGGGGTCGCGCTAAATCACGAATTGGTAGAAGTCAGAATTCATGGGTTGGCTGGCCATTGAAGAGTCGGGTCCCAGTGGCTGAATGGTATACGAGTTAGCTTGCCTTGTAACCGGAAGGTCCTGGGTTCGAACCGTGGCAGTGGGTGTGTAGTGCCGATGATTCTCAAACTAAGCTGATGAAACAGCTGTCCAGTAATCCCTGTGGCCGGTTTTCAATGGTTCTTTTACTGATATCTATCTATGGTCAAACTGGTAAAAACAAATCTAATCCTTACAAACCAACTATAGAAAATTATGTGAAGATGCAATTGTATAGCTAAGTGAATGAATTCACCGGAGAAAAGAGACTCTTCGCTGAACTTTGTTGTTTCTTATATTCATGTCTGAATGGGTATTTTCCGTGAATTAAAAATTAGCAAGGACCCTTTGACAGTAAAAGGAACTTAATGGGTTTCTGCGCTATTCTGTCAAGCTTGCTAAAGTCAATGCGAAGGCCAATTTTCTCAGAGATTGCATAAATTCAAATGTGTTTTATTTCACCCCACTAGATTTTACTGATCATATACATATATGTATGGTGAGAGCTGGCTGTTAGGCAAAATTGGTGGACAGTAATTTACGTCAATTTTATGTCCCCAATATTGGTAGTGAGAGATATGAGAAGAAAGGCTTTGCGTAGGTGGATACAGTTAGCATATAGATGATCTGACATCCAAGAAACAGTCACAAAGAGATGCAATGTTAACTTTCTGTGAGAAACAACCAATCAGAGGACTGTTTTTCTGCTAACAATAATATATAATATGTACATGAAAACCTATATGTGTTGATTTCCTTAATCAACGATCTGTTGCCTGGCCCTTGCCTTGTGTTGTTATATATATTGCCAATTAGTGTAATACGTGCAAACTAAGCAATTAAGAAAAGTATTTATAATAACTTTAAGAATTAACTGTCACAATCTAAACACCACATTTTATTAGTCTGCACTTGTTCAGCTTGACCTTACACGACCCTTATAATCGATAGCATACTTGATAGCTAGTTGACTAAGTCAATTTTTAGCTGATTAATATATGTATGTAGTACTAATGTGCTTAATACTATTGAAATCAAATCATGCTATGTGAATAATTTCGTTGGCAGCTCTTTATTATTGCAGCCTTGTATAATTTTTTTTCATACTTCTGCGATAGGATGTTATCTGTTTCACCTTTTTAGTCGCTTGTTCTTATTGGTTGGAGGATTTCATCATAAGCTGACATTGGTTAGAGAACCACTAGAAAACAAGCTGGGAGTACTGGACAGCTGTTTCACCCTAGTTTGGGACTCTTCAGCAATACGCACTCACCACCAGGGTTCGAACCCAGGACTATCTGGTTGCAAGGCGAGCTAGCTTATAGACCATTCACCCACTGGGACCCGATCCAATGGCCCATGAATTCTAACTTCTGCCAATTCATGACATAGCGCGACCACTTCACAATGTCTCCTTCGATGAGTTACTGCCTCATCTTCAATCTGCTGTACCCCGCCGGTCACGCCTTCTCACTAGAACCCCAGATCACTGCCTAAATAGGGCTAGTCACTTGAAAATTATCTCTTATTATTGTTATTAGTATTCTGCCTTGGGTTCCGAGTGGAACAATACGGCTTCCAACAATACATCTTCGTTTTGTTCTGTTCTCTGCTGTCTTCTTCAACTGATCTCACGACTGCCTACAAGCTTCCATTTAATTCTCAGACAATCTTCTCGATATTATCCTGTCTAATTCGTCATTTCCCACCGGAACGATGACCTGACGCGCAATATCACTAGCTGACAGTTTCCTCTTTTATTATTAACTCATTATTTTGCTTGTTCTAGACGAACTCTGTGTTGGGTAGATTAAAAATACCTCTTGAGGAAAGTTTTCGAATTTCCTTTTCGTGAATATTCAGAAGATAGTTAATTCCGTCGGATTTATTCCTTCTGCATCCTTTATAGGGAGGGCTAACTAAAGATGGATTTTGCCACGTAGAGTATTAAGTAAAGCAGGTAGGTCAGTCAGTCAGTGATGGGTATGATCGGTTATTCATGATACATGTGATAGAGTCCCAACTACAGTAATACGTTAGTAAGCTTAGAACTGAAATAAGACTGGTCAGAATCACATAACTTTTAATTATGCTACAACCTCCTAAGAAGACCGGAATCAGTGAGGTAGACACACCTAAGTAAATCGTGAAAACCCCCATCATCTTTTCAGTCTGATTAACTTTAATGTGATAGTTTTTCTTGTTGAGCGCCGCCACAATTAGTGTAATTAAGGCTCAGAACAATTTTAGGAGTTTATGGGTTCCAAACATTATCACTAAATAATACTGTTTGACTGTATTTTATCCAGTAAAATTATTCTATTATGGAATTATAGTTGATTCTATTTCTATGTGCCTTGCCTCATAGCCCATGGATGTGAGTATGAGTCTACCTGACACTAACATCCAAACACAAGTTAGTATAGTGTTATGTCAAGTATGACCACAGATTGATGGATATCAGTCAGACAACCACTGAAAGCCACCAGGGAGTACTGGACAGCCAGATGTTCTATCCAAGTTTCAGACTCATCGTCATTACCCGCCCACCGCCAAGATTTGAACCTGGGACCTTCTGACTACAAGTCAAGCTCACAGACCATCCAGCCACTGGGACCCGAAATCTCAGTGACCAGCACATGAATTCTAACTTTTACCACTGTGTGTCGGTGGCACAGTGGTTAAGGACTCTCGCCAACCATGCACATGATCCGGGGTTCGATCCCCTACCGACGCACACCCAATATCTATGGTCAGCCTGCAAAATTTGGGCTACCAATATCATATGCTGAAAATTCCATAATTGTACCGAAAATACGGTGTGGCATCAAGCTGTAATCAAAATGAAATAATAAAAAAACTTGCACCCGCCAATATCATCAGCGGCGAGTACTCGCCCTCACTAACGACCAGCCGGATACCGCTGAGTAAGTCTACTCATTAGAAGAACACCAGATTAATTTTCAAGAGTTAGAGTTTGTAGGGATTCAATTGGTTGCAACGTTGATCACGGATTGACATCAAACTTGAAACAAATTGAATTCCCACAAACTAACTCTTAAAGTTATGTCAGTTGGCTAAATGAAGTAAAAGTGACAACTTTGAATATAATTGACTGCCAAAAACAGGAATTTGGAAACACTTACGCGTAGAATTGCATAACGAGCACAACAATGCGCTTGACGCCATGAACCAATGTCACCAGCATTTTCAGCTGGAGTATAAAACTCCATAGAAGTTACACCGGAACGAATCATTGACAACCAATTGATATAGACTACATCTGGAACATCGCCTTGAGCACAGTCAGTATTCAAACCGAATTGTTCCAGAACAAGAGGTAGATCAGATAAATAAATTCCAACGCATTCAGCTCGACACTCTTCTATTGCAGAGGAAAGGCTTGAAAATTTGCTGTCATACGTTTCTCCTGGTTCATACCTTAAAAGGAAAATAAAAAATGCACACTACTGGTGAAAACTGTTACAGGTTAATTACATCAAATAGTCTACATATGAAGTTCATCTACTGAATATGTTAGTTTACGGGTTTTGGGATTACCCCACCTACATTAACATGAGCAACTGAGTGGTGTTACCAGCCCTCCTCACACAGCAAATGTGACTCACAGCCTAGTACATGAGAAGTCTGTGGCACGTAACCCAGTCTCCTAGTTAGCTATCTTCGTGTACGAAAAAGTTGTACATAAAATTGCGTTAAATCACTTGCAACTTGAAATTAGTTCACTGAAATAATCATGCAGAAAATTAAGTAGCATGATAGTATAAATTCTTGGTTAGAAATGTTAGGTAGCATGTTTTAACACCAACTTGAACTATGCATCGATGCAGCTGCTTCACAACCTAGTCGATTGATTTCGCCTCCTTACCTAGCACTCGACTGATGCCTAACCTAAATATTGCTCACCATATTATACCATCACCTAACATGAGAAATAGAACGCAGGTACCTATGACCAAAAACACCTAGCTAGGCTTTTCATGCCTTCCACTCTCAATGGCCATGTCTCACAGCCATAAGGGAGAATGGAACGGACTACTGAGTAGTAAACACCCCCTTTGGTTGATAGCCAGATATTGCGTCTACGCCAGAGATGGCGTAAACTGACAAATGCGAAACGAGCCCTCTGTATCCGTTTTTTGCGGAGATTTCGTCAGAGATCAACCCGTTGGCTCTGGCTGATGGTACTTCCCAAATAAGTGAAGCGGTCAACGTGTTCTACCACTTCACTTCCTATTTTTAAACAAGGCGTCGATGTAGTCCAGTCCTGTAACATCATCTTACATTTGGCGGGAGCGAATCGCATGCCAAACATTCGTAGATTACAGCTCAGGGTGTTCAGAAGACTCTGAATTTCGTCGGCGTCTTCGCCTAGAAGGACTATATTGTCTGCATATTCCAAGTCAACGAGATTATTCCCTGGTAGCAAGTCAATCCCTGAGTCGCTGAAGTCACCTAGGGTTAAGTCCATTAACATATCTATGATGAAGTTGTTCGAGTGGAGTGCCTTGATCAGTGCAATATATTTTCTCGGCATTCCCTTCACAGTCAAACATCGCCATAGTACCTCTTGGTTGACGGAATTGAATGCCTCCTTTAGGTCAAGAAATATGACGATTGTTGGACGCCGGTAAGTATACCAATGTAGAAGAATCTGTCGAAGAGTGAAGATATAGTCAAAACACCCTCGTCCTGGTCTAAAACTTGCCAGGTTTACTCATGTTCGTTCCTCCAGAGTACCGCTTGGTCTTCGTATTATTATTGAGCCTACAACTTTAGATATCATATTAGTCAAGCTAAACCCTCTGATTATCACAAGAAGACTTGTCTCCTTTCTTGATAATCAATGATTTACAGCAATCCGCGGAACTTCCTCTGAATCCCCGACGCTGCCTAATACCTTAGTTAACGCAGATAGCAAATTATTTTAGCCGTCCTTAAACATCTCTGGAGTCAGTTTATCAAGTCCCGGAGTTTTGCCACGTTTTAAACTTGTAACATCTTTTGTAACCTCAGTTAGGGACAGAGGACTTGTGTCTATATCCCAATCAGAAAGGTGTTGGATGCTCGGTAAGTTGAGCGTGAATATAGGCCAATTGAACTGCTCTTTCCAACATTCTAGGCGTCTATCCTGGGATTAAATTATGATGCCGGATGACATTTGTGTAATATTATCCAGAAAGCAAGTAAGCATAATTGCCTAGGTCAATCAACACTCATCACTTCATGTTACTTTCAGCAAGGGAAAACAGAGAGAGAGGGAAATTATAGTATTTTTGCCACTGATTGCAATTCTTGGCCATACCTGGTAGCACTTAGAGCCACTGATCAAAACTAACTTTCGGACACCAACCAGAGTCGTGGTGTATTAGGTGATGCTAACCTAACACAAATATCTTTCATCCCATAGTGCCAAATCATAAGCTGACCACCTCTTCGCTTTTTTCATCCAGGCCCAGGACTAGCGAACACCGAGAGATACAGCAGCCTCTGAGGCGATATTCGTAGCACATGCCTAAGATATCCAAGGTGGTGTTTCAAGATGACTACACTCAATGATTGGTGACCTCTACCGTATGCAAACCCACGCTGCTAGGCCTCAAAATTACTCACATTATGATGCCATCAGATGCGAGCGATTCCACAAAGGCAGCAATCACCGAATACGCGAAGTCGCTGCACATCCCTGGCTCGGAGATCAAGTTTTATCGGCACAGAGCAAGAGTGCGCACATCTAAGCATTGTTACCCGACCTTTGACAGCTAGGCTGATGTCACCAGAGGCGATTTAAACTGGCGTGTGCAAACCTGGATTTCACTACACAGTTAGAAATCTCATCTGTCACACCTCTACCAGCAATCACACAACTACCTAGGTATACTAACTAACTAGGTATACAAATAAGGTAAATCCAAAGGTGAGTAAAAACCACTGGATTTCGACTGCCTCATCCGAACTGATAGATGCTAGAAGACTTATTCCGGCGAGCTCCGAATTCAATGAGGAGCGAAAGCTGCACAAAAGGAAACTTACTAAAAGTCTCCGCAAGGACCGTGAACAGTGGTGGCTGACAAAGGCAAAAAAGATGGAAAAAGCATTGGCGATAGGCAACACTAGGCAACTCTTTAGACTCATCAGGGAAACGGGTGGGAGAAGGCAAATCATAAGTGAGACTATTTCTGAGAAAAATGGCTCCTTAATTAGCTCTCAGGATAGACGCCTTGAACGCTGGAAAGAACACTTTGAGGGACAATTTAACTTGCCTACAGCCACACTGAACCTCCCCAACATCCAGCACACACCCGAATGGGATATAGACACTGGTCCGCCGTCTGTAAGTGAGGTCACAAAAGCTATCAGTAATTTGAAACGAGGCAAAGCGGCAGGACCCGACGGAATTATTCCGGAGGTGTTTAAATATGGGGGTGACATACTAGTTTGTAGATTAACTGAGGTACTAGGCAAAGTCTGGGAATCAGAGACAGTGCCATCAGACTGGGGTAAGTCACTTATTATACCGATATTCAAGAAGGGAAACAAGTCCTCGTGTGATAATCATAGGGGGATCAGCCTAACGAACATAGTCTCTAAAATCCTAGGCTCAGTAATCATGCATAGACTAAGCAGAACTCGGGAGGAACAGACAAGGGAAAATCAAGCAGGCTTTAGACCAGGTAGAGGGTGCATAGATCATATCTTCACTCTTCGACAGATTCTAGAACATAGACACACTTTTCGGCGTCCAACAATTGTCATATTTCTTGACTTGAAGGCGGCCTTCGACTCCGTGGATCGAAAGGTACTATGGCAATGTCTGACTGTGAAGGGAGTGCCAAGAAAGTACATTGCACTAATCAAGGCACTCTATTCAAACTCACGTAGTCGTGTAAGGGCTTATGGGGAATTGTCATCTGAATTGGTAACAACCAGTGGTGTCCGACAGGGATGTCCACTTTCCCCATTTCTGTTTAACTTCATCATAGATATGCTGATGGAAGTATCCTTAACTGAACGTAATGACTTAGGAATCGACTTGTTACCAGGGAATAGTCTTATGGACTTAGAATATGCAGATGACATAGTCCTGTTAGGGGAGGATGCTGACAAAATGCAGAGTCTTCTGAACACCTTGAGCAGCAATCTTCGTATGTTTGGCATGCGATTCGCCCCTACAAAATGTAAGATGCTGCTACAGGACTGGACGACGTCAACTCCTAACTTAGTGATAGGGAGTGAAGTGATAGAACATGTTGACCACTTCACCTATTTGGGAAGTTGTATTAGTGTAACAACAGAAGACAAGGGCCAGGCAACAGATCGTTTTATTATGAAAATCAACACGTATTTATACATATTTCAGACAACATTATTATAGACAAGCGCAGTCATCTGATTGGTTGTTTAGGTAGACAAACGCAGGCTTCTGATTGGTTGTTTCGGGATTCCTTGACAAATAGAGTTCTCTCTGCGAATCATATTCTGCCACGTTAACTTTGCTGTGATTGGTTGTTGACTCAGGCTTGTTCATATTTTCTCACGGCCCATATTAGTGACCTAGACCTTAACGTAGATTAGTGCCAACCAATCGGCTAGCAGCCTGCTCTCACCACACTCGTCCCCCCGTCAAATACGTGCGACTGAAGTCGGCTTGATCTACTTGGTGCAGGCGTCATCGTTGGCTTGTCTCGCTGTATCCATTTCTGGAGCTCGCTGACGTTCACGCGCCTCTCATTGTTCGCCATTGCGACTGTGTCTGCGTAACCCCATCTCGAAGTGACCATATATGGTCCTTCCCACTTTGGAAACTGTTTGCCTGACCCTGTCGAACATTCGTCCATACTTCGGCCCACACCTTCATATGCTGCTTTCGCCCGACCTCCCAGCAGCGTCTCAAGTAGCAGCTCCATCGCTGACAGATCTTGAACGCCACTCAACTGCGCAGAAGCCTTGAAGTCCTGCCCGAAGATCCATATGTCTCCATCAAAAACTGCAGGGTATAGGCTTTTCATTTGTCGGTAGGCAGCGACACCAAATGTAACAACAGAAGACAAGGGCCAGGCAACAGATCGTTTTATTATGAAAATCAACACGTATTTATACATATTTCAGACAACATTATTATAGACAAGCGCAGTCATCTGATTGGTTGTTTAGGTAGACAAACGCAGGCTTCTGATTGGTTGTTTCGGGATTCCTTGACAAATAGAGTTCTCTCTGCGAATCATATTCTGCCACGTTAACTTTGCTGTGATTGGTTGTTGACTCAGGCTTGTTCATATTTTCTCACGGCCCATATTAGTGACCTAGACCTTAACGTAGATTAGTGCCAACCAATCGGCTAGCAGCCTGCTCTCACCACATTAGCACCAACGGACTGATTGGCGATGAAATCTCAGCACGGATCCAAAAAGCTCGAGCTGCTTTCGCTGACTTACACCATCTCTGGCGTAGGCGTGACATCCGGTTATCAACCAAGGGACGTGTGTACTGCTCATCAGTTCGCTCCGTCCTTCTCTATGGCTCTGAAACATGGCCAATACTAGTTGAAGACGTGAAAAGGTTGACTGCTTTCGATCACAGATATCTGCGATCTCTGTCTCACGTTAGGTGGTTTAATAAGGTAAGTAATGTTGACGTTAGGCGTAGAGTGTTGGGCAAAGAGGGAAAATCAATCGACGAGGCTATAAAGTTGCATAGACTAAGATGGCTAGGTCACGTGCTGCGCATGCCTAACCATCGCCTCCCCCGACGGACATTGCCAGCTGATATAGGTGCAGGTTGGAAAAGAGCCATTGGTGGCCAAACAAAAACATGGCCTCATCAATCCATGAAATCCTTGACAGTTAAACTGAGTCAGGTAGGTAGGGAGATGCAGACTCCCGGGTTGGGGGCCTCGGGACTCTAGGAATCAATGGCTGGAGACAATAGGTGACATGGCTCAAAATAGTTGTCAATGGCGCAGATATATTCAGTCTCTGTAATCTTTCATATTCCTTTCTACCATTACCCATTCTGTTTCACTCTTATACTTGTCAAACTCTATTGATTCTCTTCACTCATCTTCTTGTCTACCTCTGTGTGCTATTTGGAACGTGGCAACTCGAACTGCTGCACTTCGGTGACAAGTTCTATGTTGAATCCAGACAGACAGATACAAACTTGCCGACAAATTCAAACACTTCAAGTGCAAGGAAGAATGCGGGTACGGTGAAAAGCACGTACCACGCTCATAGACACTTATAATTCACATAAAATGCGACAAATAAAAGATAAAGAAATACAGACATGGGGAATAAAGCACTGGTATGAAATAATTCAAGTTTTCACGTTTCGCAACATTATATAAACTTGTGACTGTCTACTCTAATGCACTAAATAAATCTAAGTAGGGTCACAGTGAGGGTGATGATCGCTTACGTTGCAACATTTTAAGTTTTTATGATCAAGAACACTAATAAATAAAATGAACTACAAAGTTTACAATACGAAATGTGGCAAGAAGAATAACGACATGATATAAGATAAAAATTGAGTACAATTTAATTATCAAATCATTAATTCTTAAGAGGCAACTGATAATAATTTTCTCATTACATTGGTTCGACATTTTAGTCAGGTTACAACGAACAATAGTTTAATTTGCTTTCACTCCAACAGATCTTTAAGCGAAATA
Source organism: Trichobilharzia regenti (assembly GCA_944472135.2). Lineage (NCBI taxonomy): Eukaryota > Metazoa > Platyhelminthes > Trematoda > Strigeidida > Schistosomatidae > Trichobilharzia > Trichobilharzia regenti. The sequence goes on along the minus strand of OX235264.1, from coordinate 36,036,185 downwards.
AACCATTACTCACGGTGCAAGGTACTCTCTAATTACCATTTGTAACCTATGGTTCCAATTGTACACATCCCTTTTTTCAGGATTTCTGTGATATGTGAAGTACCTAATAATATTAGTAGTTGAGTTTATCATCTCTAATGAACATCCTTTATCCTCGGGGTTTCGCGTGTTCTATTTCATAATAACCAAGGGTTGAATATATACAGTTGTCTAAACACAATAACAATCTCGAATGGTCACATAAATTACTCTGCTGTTATACATTGTCTAAAAATTCGTTTCTCCAATACAGATTAGCCCCTTACTTGGAGGAAAGACTCCATTTCAAATGGGTACCTGTGTTAAGTAACCGAGTCACACGAGTATACTCAGAGAAATCTCGAACAACTGTGGAGTCTTTCCAGCACGCACACACACCCTTTGGAGGAAAACTTAGCTGGGTGTGCAATGCTCTCACATCTAATTTAAGTGTGAATAAGTGTTAGTAGTCCCCATTGACGTGATTGGAACGCATGCTGGAGGTTTCCAATAGAAAAAGCAGTACATAGCGATACTTACTTGGTAAAATGAGGCGGCACTCATGAATACCTACTTCTGTTACACAATCATATCAAGCAGGTGTGAAGAAAAAAATGTAGTGAATAGAGACAAATTAGGGAAAGACTCTGAGCATCAACATACCAACTTTTTACAGGACCCCCATTAATGATATCTTCAGTAGTTTTTGTGTCGAAATTTAATTTTCCATCACAGTCACGCTGAAACAGTTTACCAGAACCATGTCCCAACAGTTCATGAAGTCCAACTTGTAATTCAAAAGAACTCTCAGCATGTTCCACATACATTTGTTTATCTTCATTACGTAGAAATTCTGATTTAGGATCCTAGCTTGGTAAATAAGCTTTTAAAAAGAAAAAGGAACTTTACCTTGAAACGAGCACTAAGTACATTGCCCAAAGAAACATTTTTAAATCCATCAACTTGTCGTACATCATCATAGTTAGGAATATTAATTCCAACAGGAATCCCTGAAGTTGCAAACGTCACTACATCCAAACTAGTAAAGTCTGGTTGTAAAAATTTATCTTTTTCATATGTAGAAGGCCATGGTAAATTTGTTAACAACCTCTCAGCATTATCTACAAGTCGCTGGAATTTTGTTGACATTGATCTATTTACAACAGCAACAAATGATTCAAACTCTGCACGAACGCCAAACGGATCACGATATGACTCTATAAAACCAATATAGTTTTCAACGACAGGATTCTTATCTTTGACCCATAACCTGGAAGCATCTTTGTGACTAGTTACTGAACCAGTAGTAAAGCTTTGAGCATACTGATGCCACATATCTGATTCAATCTGGTTCAGTGAATGTGCTTTAGAATCTTTACAACAGTCGACTAGTAACTTCATCAGCTCACTATAATCACCATATTCAAGCTGCAAAGATGTGTCCGAGGGAAGGGCATCAAAAGATACGGGTTGGATGGATTTCTCAGCTGACGCAAACCGAAGAGAATAAACTTTTGTTTTAGAGTCAGCATTTTTGAAAAGTCGTGTATTATATGCTTCAGTTTTTATACTTTCCAGATACTTTTGAATTAACTCAGCATCACTACGAGTACAGTTTGCGGAGTAGTAAGTTGTTATTTCAGTTGGACCGAATCCAAGGCGTAAACGACGGGAGCTTAATGAATACAATGCAGGAGCTACTTCTTCCCACAAAGCTTTGAGACCTGTCTCCGGATTAGAAAATGCGCTATTCACTGATAGAAGCTCTGTTACTCTACTCAAACTAATAGGTGGAACGAATTTGGTATCTCCAAAAGACAAGTAATTCCCAAAGTTGCCTAGAACTGATGCAAAGTATGATAGTAAGTAGTTTATCTCCTCCTCAGAAAAGTTCTTCTTTTTCGCTTCTTCAGTGAATGAATGCACATCTTGAGACTTGAAGAATCGATAAATAAATAGGAATATTCCAGCAGATTCTGGAGATGTTTGAATTAAACCAATTAGACCACCAACCCATGATGCTTGTGTGCAACTGAAGACATAATCTTTTTCACCTTTACTAAGTGAACGAAATGCTTCGGTTACGTCAAGACAGTGAACAGGAGGTGGGACAATTACATAGAAGTCCATACTACGGGAAAGAACAGGTTGCTTTGATGTTTTCAATAAACTAACAGAACGAAAGTAACGTGCTGCTGGCCGGAAGATAGACTGAAGCCGATGGAAATAAACCTACAAATAGGACGAAGTAATTATACGTGTGAAAATATTTTCAATAGACCATTTCAGAGATTATCACTTGTAGAAAAGAAGCTTTATTGACTTTGTAATAGTTATATAGATAGCAGTAAATGACACGAACCATAGCAAAATAATATTACTATGGCAGGTAACTAGACGATAACTAATTTACTGTATGAAAGCTTGTCCGGTTTTTCAATGCATCAGGACCTATGGCCCGCTTTGTAACAGATTAACAGCTAATATCACAATTTCTTACAACGTCAAGTAAATTGAAGTTGAGTGATTTGCTGAGAGTGATCAGCGACGAGTGTTCTGATCTTCCCAATGCTCATCAACTACTAGAGACATTTGATTACTTTTTCACACTGCAGTCGACCAGCAGGCAATTAATTAGTTGGAGACCAGCTGAACTGTTGACAAGCCAGTGACCTCTCTGTTGATTACAGTCTTATTGACCACAGACTTACAAAAGCAGCTCCTCAATCAGCCTAAACTGCTATTTCTCAGCGACTCGAATAAGTTTCTTTAAGTACTTTCATGTCAAAAGGGCTTGTTATATAGCCATAGAAATTAGAACAGTTAAGCTGAGTATAAGCCGACTGGCTGTATCGCAGTGATAGTGAGACTAGACATCTAAAAGAAACATTCACCCAACAAAGAACACGTAAATTTGCTCATGTACTTAGGGACTACGATTGTGGCAAGGATAATTAGTACCATGTTGATGGATGGCACAAGACCGTATACTGAAAGCGACTATTCTTCACTGTACTCAGAAAATTGTTTTCCAGGTGATGGAAACAATAAAAAAACAAATCGCCATTATGCTTCAACCATTTCTATAGAGATGCAGCTGCCATTATATATTCAAGAACTTCTTATTAATTCAGACACAACTTGAGCTATTTTCTGTTTGCGTTCGAGCATTAAAGCCAGTGTGAAACGGTTGGCACGAACAAGTCTTGTTTAGTAATGAATGTCTATTCTCTGAATGGTCTAATAATAGCTCATATGCCTTCGGTTCATTTTAAAACTACAGGAGCAAAATCTAGTTTCTTAATCCATGAAAACAAGCGAATCCACGTCAACATATTACAACTACATATTTGTGATAGTTACAAATTTTTAGTTTAATCATACGAAAACAAATAAGCAAAGCATGTGAACTATATTCACAGAGTAAAAATGCTCCATATTATTTACATGTTACATGCACATGCAGAAAAAAATTATTTCCACCTGAAAACAACTACGTAAAGCAGTCACGACAAAACACAAAAGTGACAGGAATCATTTATTAATAGGTAGAAAACGTATAAACCACTTCAGGCCCACGCATGAGAATAGACGAGGTCAGTTACGGATGAAAACATGGAGAGCCGAGTTTTGAAAACGCAATATACATTAGTTTTTTTTAGAATCACCACCTAGGTTTCTAGTCTACTGGTGAACCTATACCTCCAGTTATTGACTGAGTCGTGATTAGTGGTGCCTACCAAAATAAAAGAATTTTGGGGGATTTCAGCACTTCTCCCCTAAATACTGCCAAAACCAAAAACTCCCGAAATTCCGCCACAAAAAGATTTTATTTGTGCTAGCTTCAGATAGTGAACCCCTGTGGTCTGCATTATCCCTTGCAACCGATGTCACTGTAGAGATCTAATTCCTCTTTCGTTAATGGAACTGACATAACTTTGACAGGTTAGAAGTTTTCGACGATGACCGCGTGGTCAAGAAACTAAATTTCACACACCAGAGAATAGATTTCTGGTGAAATACAGCGAAGAGTTACGAAATCTTCAGTCAAAAGTCTATTATACAAGAAAAGACTCAATGTATCGATATAAATGCGTCGTGGTGTACAAACGTCTTTCGGACTCAAATGGAAAAGTAGACCCACAAATAGACCGCGGTAAGTGACCTAAACAAAGTATCTGATATCCAATATGTTTTTATGAAACTGGATTAAACAAACTAGTTTCTTTGAGCCCGCTACCTGATTGTAGGTTAAGCGATTTCAGTTTTCGGTTATCTTTTGCATAGTTTATCCCCGACTCGTCTGTTATTTCTTTGGTTAACCTCCAGGGGTAAGATTTGGCCGTCTGGCTATACAGTTTAAGTGCAGAACTTTGGCACTGTGGTAGAATGTAATTCTATAAGCCGGAAATATGGAAAGTGACAACAAAAAACAGAGGGAAGCGGGATAGACAGAAATAGAGAAAATATATAAAACAAACTGTGAAACCGTGTGACTAAATTTGATGTGATTATGAGCAATAATTTACGCTAAAAACGTCACCCAGTCGTTAATACTGCATCGCTGTTTAATGTTTAAAATAACATGGAGAGTGGTTATATGTCGTTCGCAGTATGCGGTGTGTTAAGAACATATTGCTAGTAAGAACAGGCTTAATCTTATCACTCGTTACTCGTCTGGCGTGGTCAGAAAGCGAGATAATATTAACACAATTAGTACAGAATATGCAGACTTGAAAACAAGTGGAATAATAGATGGATAAATAAAGTAAGGGATGAGTAGGCAACGTAATCAAAACAGTTCGAAAATAGAGACTAAGCATGGACAAAGGGGGAGTTCAGATGATACATACTAATGAAGTGCGGTACGCAGGGGGGAATGGTTCTTGTTTGGATGCGTGATTGAGAAGCCTTCGCCTAAGACAGTCCGCTGAAGACGCAATAGTGAAGAGTTCCAGAGGTGACAGGCTCGAAGAAAAAGGAAATGCCAGTACACTTGGGTGATGTGTCATTTATGTTTGGTTGCTAAGAAGACGTCTGTAGTGACTTAATGGCAGAATACCCCTGTCTGAGAGATTCGGATCATATGTATTAAATCACGAGGGTAAAACCGTGACGTTAATTAGGGATTAAACCATTCCTAAGCCGATGTTAGCTACGCGTGTAATAAACCTCATTTCCTCAACCTTTAACTATATGTTTTGTTGCGGAGGCCTATAATCCATCTTGTTGCTTTTCTTTCAACCCTTTTTAAAAGACTACATTCCCTTTCAGGGAAGCGGCGTGTGGGACGTCCAAGGGTGACATGGAGGAGATCGTGTGAAGAGGAGCTGAAAGAATATGGATTAATATGGATGCAGGCGAAAAGTATAGCAGAAGACAGAAGAAAATGGAGACGTGCAGTTGAAGCCCTATGTTCCACTAGGAACCCAAGGGAGCAATAGTAATAATAATTACATTCCCTTTCAAGTAATATTATTCACTCCATGGCGAGTTTTATACGGTCCTACAAAAAGCTCAGGAGTGAGTACACCTGACTACATGTTAGTTAAGTGTACAACAACGTATGTTCTCTTCTGATTACTCGCAATTGTATCCATTTTATCATAAGTTGCCCCACAACGTTGCACTGAGGGAAAAACTGTACTAATTAAGGTATTTACCGATCGAATAATTACATCTCTCTGCCACCTCACAACTTATTTGTAGTTGTCAGGCACACCTAATGTTTCCGAAGATAATGGCTAGTAAATCCAAAGACACTTGAGTATACTTAGACGGTAGTCATGTATATTTTGCTACGACGTTTCCTGTTCACTCAAAACATTTAATTAGACTACACCTATTAACCTAAGCTACGCTTGACGAGTTCCAAAGAGTCATTTGACCTCGAGTACACGCAACTTTATATGCGAGCCGTTACTGATTATGATCACCTAAGTGAGATCCACGAACATGACGACAAATATGGCAGCACTTCTAATGTCGCATCCCACCCAGACTTCATATATAAAGTTTTATTTATTTTTGATTACATCTTGATTCCAAACTGTATTTTTGGTACAAGTGTGGAATTTTCAGCATGGATATTGGTATCCCAAGTTTTGCAGGTCGACCACAGATATCAGGTGTGCATCGGCAGGGGATCGAACCCCGGATCATGTGCATGGTTGGCGAGAGTCCTAACCACTGTGCCACCAACGCACCCGAAAGATGATTTCAGTATGCCAGAAATACCATGGAGTTCATGTCAAGGACTCCATAGGCGTTATTTTTCCTGAACTCCACCATGACTGTAGGCTAGATAAAACATGTAAGTACGATTACCTGCTGGAAGAAGTCTTATTTTGTACCCATTCGTAATTATGAGCCTATAGGTAATATCGATGACCACCATCAACATCATGTCTTTAGTTTCACGCGCAATAGAAGAGATAGTAAAGACTCGAATCATTCAGTACTTTCTCTACAATGGACTTCTATCTCCATCCGAATACGTTTTCTTAAGTAGGAGGTCGCGCATTACTTACCACTTTGATTATTTTCACCACAGTACACAACGCATAGATAATGGGCATTCAGTAGCAACGTTATTTCAAGACGTTTGCAAAGCCTTTGATAAAGCCCCACATAACAGATTCTTAACAAAGCTCTATTCCTACTAAATAACTGGAAAGCTTCTCAAATTGACTAATTCTCTTCTCACTGAAAGAGAGAAGTTAGTCAAAATCAATCACTAACTGTCTATACCAAAGCCGATAACTAGTGGTGTAGTACAAGGCAGAGTTCTTGGCTCCATTCCTTTCCTCTCATTCATAAGTGACGTCGTTTCTGTGACCAAGTACGGCAAGCCATACCTCTTTGCAGATGATCTCAAGATAGCATATGATAATGCATACGATGACAGCACTGAAAGTAAATTCCAACACCAACTTAAACAGTCTAGGTGACCGGAGCGAAAAGTGGCAACTGACTTTCATTCCACTCTAGCGCAGTGTAACTAACTTTGAACACCGAAACCGAGATTGTGTCTACACGTATACGGTAACCTCCTCTCAAAACTGAATACAGGCACAAATCTTCGGGTGTCATATTTAACATTTTCCGGTCGTGCAAATAAGATAGTGTCTGACTGTAGACGACTAACTGGCTTTGTTCTGAGCAATCTTTGCACTTAAGTAGCAATATTAGCTATATATAAGACATGCATTCGCCCCAGACTTGAATGTTGTGCTCTTTTATTTAGAAACCTAAGGTCTGCAGTCCGAAAAGAGTCGAAAGTGCCGGAAATCAGGAAACGCATGAAAGGATTTGACCAACAAGTGGAATGTGTGGACAAGTGTGTACGACTGAAATTAGAACCAACATGGTTAAGGAGAGTGAAATACAACTTATTTCCACTCTTCAAAGTGATTAGGAAACATTGTTACAGTGACTCATCCATAACGTCAACAAATATTAAACCATATCATTCGCAAAACCACGACTACCTTCTCAAGGTGGCTACGCACAGAAAAGCCACTAGGGCAAACTTTTCAGCATTAAATATTTCACTCTTTGGGGCCAACTACCATCTGAAATTAGACGTGAAAAGCCAGGTGGGTTCAAATGCAGACTGGAAAGATACATTAACGTGGCCACACTAGCTCTTCTGAAAGACCACAACTGTTATAATAATAATAATTTTTATTTTCATATAAACATAAATTTACATGAAAATGCATGCCATTTTTACAGGCACGATCAAGTATGTTATAATGTCAAATCTTAAATTGTCTACAAGTTAATAATGTTACAACAGTTAAATATTTGATACATATATATAATTACACTCATTGTCTGAACCAGGCCGTATAGTTATTGAATTGTACAGTTGTCCTCCAGGTTGAGCGGGAAAATCGACTTCGTTTCGTTTTCATCCCGTGGTTGTCGGCATACGATAACCAACCAATATTGAGGTAAGTACAACGTTTACAAGGGATTGGAAGCTGTTTTAGAAAAGTTAAAGTGCTAAGGTGAAACATTAAAGTGTAATAGATTAAGTGAGTGAAATATATCATTAATAAACACATTTATGTGGAAAACAGAATGGGGAAGTAATTAATCCTTAGGCCGACAACGTTCATTAGCAATGTATAATAAAATCAATATATTTTGTACTATCATGATGTCCACTTTTGGCATGGCTAACGAAAGCCAGTCCATTCTTCAACGTGGCCAGTTACGTCTACCTAAGTTCTACTACTTATGCAACAAAAGTTCAGCCACCTTACTAATTTTCTTCTCCTTTTAAATTTCAAAGTGAAATTAGTGTAGGTATTTCGAAAAACAATTATATTAGAAACCATACCTTATAATATTTTACAAAATACATATTTAACGAGTTTAATACTACTGTGAATGGAGTTGAAGATTGAACGATCAATTCTTGGTTGTTTGCTCAAAATCAACTTCCTCGATTTTCGCGGAAGCATCAATACGACAGTCATCGTCTCATCGGTCGCTGTTCAGAAAGAAGAAAGAAACATCGTCAGAAGTAACATAACGATTTATTATTGTAATATTTGTTTACAGACCTTAGTTGCTTAGTTCGTTTATTCCTCTTATATGTTGGTGTAACAATACAAAATATCAAACGGCAGATCGGTGTTTTGGTTTTCGCGTCCGTTATAACTAAGCGTTTCTCAGAAATCTTCTAAGAACAGTGTGGGCCCGAGCGTAGCGAGAGCTGGGCATTAACGGTTTATGAGACTTTGATGACAGTTTCTGACGATAGAAACAGATCTGGCGGATTGAAACAGTTGGTGAAAGTTTGTATAGTCGCCGTTCAGTTTTCCTGGTGCCGGTCAAGTCCTCTTTGAACAAGCAATATCTGGAACTTTTTTGGAATTGGGTCAAGTTCAACAATGCCTGGGTCAAAGAAAGGACAGAGTGTCTTGGATGCAAACAGGAAAGTAAGTCATGGTGACTTGTCTGTTAATTGTAACGATGTGTCTGATGTTAAACATGATATGGTTGATGTTACTGTTTCGCCGTTCAGGGATAATAGGAACATCAAACTCCCTAAATTAGAACCACGATGTTTTGATGGAAACCCGGCTGATTATTTACAATTTGTAAAGGAGTTTGAGATCATGTTGAGTGGTTTTTTATTAAGTGATGAATTGAAATTGATGTATTTGATGAGATATTGCACTGGAGATGCTGCAAGAGCTATACAGTGTTGTAAGTTTATGAAGCCAAAGGAGGGCTACGTTGAGGCTATGAGCATATTACGCCAAAGGTTTGGAAGACCCTCGATGATTGCAGGGAAATTATTCGAGGCTGTTGAGGGTAATGGTGGTCAATTACAGGATGACTCCCAGGCACTCACTGAGTTTTTAGATAATTTGCTAATTTACAAGAATGGAATGATTTCGATGAATCGAATGAGTGACCTCAACTCGAGTTTTATACTAGAAGTAATAGCAAGACGTCTACCTACCCGACTGCAAAGGAAGTGGGTGAAGATGAGCTCCCGTATGGAGGATGAGGGTATCGAGCCAAAGTTTGATGATATCCTGAAACTGGTAAATACTAGTGTCAATCAATCTATGAGCAAGTTCGCCAGTCTGTTAGATCTCACCCATAGAATAGAGCAGTCTGAGGGTAAAACGCACTCATTGATGACGAATAAGCCTCAGAGAGGTGGATATCGAGAAGGCTCGATGATGTCTAGTAATGCATATAGATCTAGTGAGTGTGACAGGTTTCGTAGTACATCCTCAACAGATAAGTTGCAAGATGCAAGACAAACACGGTTGTGTTGTACTCGTTTGCAAGAGGTGCATACAGAAGTGAGCTGTGAACCAGTGAGCAAGTTCAGTGATAAGCTAAATGTAAACTCCAGGCCTTACTCCGAATTGTGTGACGATAACGTTGTTGTGAAGAAGTCTGTAGTTGCAACTGGTAAGCCGTTGCTGAATAGAGTGTCACAGAATAGAGTTACTGCTTCAGAGTGGAGTTCTGACTCCAAAAGTTTACAAAGTATAACTAGTCAGAGTGAAGATGTAAAACCTCTAAGGATTTGTGAGGAGGAACCAAAATTGTCTACTTCTGTTATTAAAGAGTTTGAAAATGATGAACTTGACGGTAAATTGGATATATGTGATAATGATCATGATAGTGCAGATTTCTCTTTGGTTGATCATGAAGAAATGGAGGGAATGCCTACTACTGCTAAGTTAAATAAAGGTTTTGTACAACTTGAACGTGAAGTAGAAATAAATGCAGATTCAGTTGCAGAAGGCATGCATACTTGTGGGACCGTCAGTGGGAGTGATCAGCATGTAGCCCACCTATCATCAGATGATAGTGCTAAACCCGAACTAGTAGTGAAAGACAGCAGTGGTGGTAGTCTTGCAGTTGGACAACTATCTGAGAGCCGAACAAGAACAGCTTCTGATCCACCACTAAGTTCATCACCTTGTGTCACTCAGTCATCGTTGATGTTTTCATCCACAATGAAACAGATGCCCATCAACTCAAGTATCTTGTGCAATGACTATGGTAGTATCAGTTCGTTTGAAAGGACGTATATCAATGGTCAGTTTAGTGTGGATAAGCCAAGTGTAAATATATATATTTCTTCCTGTTTATGCAGGAGCATACCAATTGTACAGGCATGGATAAGTTATTATATAAATTACACGTAATTTCATGTATGATGAATTTACAGTTTGGTTGTTCTTTCTGACATCAAAGTCAGTCGGAACAGTCTGCTATAAAGTTTGTTTGTGTAGCACATAAAGAGATATAGAAATATTGTCTTCGCATTAACAAAAAACCCAGACATCAGATGAATGTAATACAAATATCTGGGAAAAATAAAGCTTGAAGTCAATTCTCTTATATAACTTTGTTGTGAACAGCACCCTTGGCTTAAAGATTATTGATGTATTATGTTGAGATCAGTGATATATTTATTCCATTTTTTCAGTAGTCTTATCGTAGTTTTATAACAGGAAAGAAATTTGATCGTGGATACGAAAACTAGATAAGGTCATGTTGGGTTGTTTTACTGCATCAAATGGTGCCGAGGTCGATTCCAGAATTCTCCATTTGCTCCATTTGTGTCTGCATGGCGGACTGTATTCGTAAGTTGAGTAAAATGTTGAAAACTGTTTGAAAACCAGTTGCTTCTTCATTTCAGATCATGAATACTCATTTACAGCATGTTCGCCAGCGTCTTCAAATGGTAGAATTGGATCGTTCATGGAATTTGAGTGGTTATGAGATAGACGGTTTGGAATTAATCCTCATTTCAGTTTAGATGCAGGGTTGTTCGACCTCGACCAGAAGATGAATAGGAGCAGCAAAATACCAGAAAGAGAAAGTATGTGAACATGAAAAGGACATATATATATATTGTGAATTTATAAATGTTGTATATAATACTTAAGTAAACTTTTTTCTATATTGTATGTTTTCACGTATTTATGCGAAGTCTTAGAGTTTATTTAATGTCATAATGTGTATTAATGAGTCTGAGCGTTTTATTGTTCTAATGACTGATGCGTTTTAGAAATAAGTGATGGGTTCTGGTAGGGATAGTCATTTGGACAAAACAGTTTACATAGCAAGCGTTTGAAGGTTACAATGAGGGATAGGTCCTATTTCTAAGGGTAAACTAATCCTGTATGTTCCGTACTATGTCTTTATGCATCCATGCTGCTAGTTTATTTATAGTTTAAAGATTGCTAAGGGTGTTGAAGTGCGTCTTTTAGGTGCTGTAGTAGATTAGTGCTTGATTCGTTCTAGGAGTAAATAGTTTATTAATATAATCTGTAGAGTGAAACAGTCTGTATAGAGAGCGTTTGAAGCTTGTAACCGAAGAGCAAGTTCTGATATCTAGGGGTAGGCTATTCCATATTTTAGAATACATGACTGTGAAGAAGTTTTCACGGAGTGTTGACTTAAAAGAATGAGTTGTCACTGTGGAAGTTTGGTTACGCAGATCGTAAGAACCTTCCTGTGCGAATTGTATGTCCCTGTTACCTGAGAAAGATATTTTGTGAAGGACCTTAAAGAAGAATATTAGGTTTATAATAAGTCGCCTTGTCCAAAGTGGGTCGAGTTTTAGGATCATGCACCGTGAGATGTAGTCTTTCTTACAATCGTAGCCAAGCAGTTTTGAGGTAAAATATCGTTGGATACTTTCCATCCTTAGCTTGTCGCGTGTGCGAGTGCTGCTTATAATAAATGGACAGTATTCTAGTAGTGGTCTGACACATGTTTTGTACAGAATTAGCTTGGCTTCATTGTCGTGAAAGTTCCTGAGTATGCATCCTAAGAGCATCCTCGATTTTCTAGTCTGTGATGCTACTTGCTCTGAGAATGTCAAGTCACTAGAGTACCTCAAGCCTAGGTCAACGACACTTCGGAGTCTTGTTAGGTTAGCAGATTGGAGCGTTAATTTCAGGTCGATTGAGGGTGCACCGAAGCAGATCCAGCCACATTTGTTCAGATTAAATTGGAGATTCCATAGGGACGACCAAGCAGCCATTTTATCTAATTCCTTCTGTACTACATTCTCGAAGTTCCCTAAGTCATCACGTTGGAATGTATAAGCTACTTTTAGGTCATCTGCAAAGATGAATGGTTTCCCGTGCGTGAAGCAAGCGCATATGTCATTGATGTATAGTGTAAATAGGAGGGGTCCAATGACACTACCTTGTACTACACCAGAAGTGATAGGGCTAGGTTTGGAGGTTGCAGACCCGAGTTTAACTATTTGGGACCTATTGTTAAGGAATGATTTAAGCCATCCTAATAATGGGTCACGTATTCCTAAGGAGTTCAGTTTATTTGTTAGCAGTAAATGGTCAACACGGTCAAATGCCTTAGAAATGTCAAAGTAGATGACAAGTACTAGTTGCCGTCTGTCACGACTGCTGGTTACAAAATTGAAGAAGTCTAGGTGACATGTTAAACATGATCTGGATTTCAGGAATCCATGTTGGTTCGGACTTATGATGTTGCAGCTAAGCATATGTTTGATTAGGTTATCTTTGACTAGTCTCTCCATGATTCTAGATGCTATAGGTGTGATATTGATTGGCCGGTAGTTACTGACTTCAGTTTTCGAGCCAGATTTGTGTTTAGGCATAATGAATGTAGTCTTCCATATGTCAGGGTAAGTTTGGGTTTCTAGGGACATTGTGAATATTTTAAGCAGCAGTAGAGGAATGTCAGGGCCACCATATTTATAGAAGTAAGATGATATACCGTCGGTACCGAAACCTTTTGAACTTTTGAGGGTTCTTATAGTTTGGTTAATGTCAGCGTAAGTGAATTGAACAGTGCTAATTTGGTTTGGTGTCAGTGGAGTTGGTGCCATTTTAGTAATAGGGTGTATATCGAGTAGCTGGACTGAGGGCTTAAGGTAGTTACCTGCAAACGTTTTGTTGAATAGTTCACATATGTCTGCAGAGTTAGTGCATAGCCTACCTTTGTCTATGAGGAGAGAAATGCTGTGATTTTTGCGATTCATTCGCTTCCTTAAGATTTCTGTGAGTGCATACACTCTAGCAGGACTGGCTACTGCGATGCGTTCTTCCTTTCTCATACGGAAATCTTGAGCTTGTGTGATGGAGCTAAGGGTTTTAAGTATTAGACCTAGAGTGCCAAAGTCGTGGTGTTTGAAGTAACTTGTTGAGAGTTTCTTCAGTTTCTTACGATCCTTTGGTTTTATGAATGACTTTCTGTGTGGGGAAACCTTTAGTGTTTGGAGTGGAATGACAGCATCTAAGCATATGTTTGAGTTATGGTAGAAGATGGTTAGGGCTCTCGATAGGTCATCAGTAGTGAAGTATTCATCCCATTTGGAGGATCTTAGCATCGATTCAACTAAGGCCCAGTTTGCCTTACTATAGTTCCTATATATTACTTGTTGTGAAGTGGAGGTATGAGATGCATTGCTACTCAGCGGAATTGGCAGTGCACACATTACTGTTTTGTGGTCGCTCCCTGGGAACTCAGAACCTACTAGCGTTGAAAGGGGGCTTATATTGTGGCAGAAGATTAAGTCTAGTACGTTGTTACCTCTTGTGGGAGTAGTGACAGTTTGTTTCCAGCCAAGTATATCCAGTGTGTCTAAGAACTTATCAAATTTAGTTGGACCTGTGGGTATATCCCAGTTGATTTCAGGTAAGTTAAAGTCCCCACATAGGATCTTATGATCGTATTGTAAGTCGGTTAATTGCTCCAGAGTATTAATGAGTTGGGTCTCGTAATTACTAAAGGTGCCAGGTGCTCTGTAGGTGCATCCAATTAATGCTGTTACGTTATTTAAGTGTACATTAACCCATAGAGTCTCAGGCATGTTAAGTGTACTACTTTCTAGCTGTGATACAGTAAGTTCATTCAAAAAGTACATGAGACAACCCCCTCCCTTACCACCTTCCCTGTCACACCGAAAGTGTGTGTAGTTATCTAAGCTTATTTCATCATCCAGGATGTCCGAATGACACCAAGATTCAGTGATGACAATTACAGGGGGTTTGTATATTACTGTGAGTGCTCTGAGCATCGGCAATTTATTTAGAACAGATCTAGCATTTATGAGGATTACGTAAAGATGAGAGTTGAAGTAGCATTTGAAGTATTTAAGTTCGTTAGTCAGCCCCGAATATGGTTCAGCACCCAGTAGTTCTGCTGGACATGACGATCCTATGTTAAGAGGAGTTTCAGCATCATGCTCACCTATGTCTATCGAGTTGGTGTGTGCTGTTTTCGGTGAGAATTAGGAGTTGGAGTACTGGATTTGCTATAGACTAAGGAACTTTTATTTTTAGTTAGGTTACAGAAGTGGGTAGGGTTCTTTATTTGGCCTATACTTGTGCAAGTGTCAAGTGTGTCCAATGGATACGGGTGCACTAGACCGTTCCTGTTTTCATGCAAGGAGGGAGCCAGCACTAGTGGTTTAGGAGTGTTAACATCCCTACCAGCTGTTTTTTCAACGCTGACAGGGACGCGGGGGATAAAAAATGATTGGATCCTTGTGATGACCATGGCTTATTATTCCACCTATTGTTTGATGCTAGTTGTGTCCTTGTGTGGGTTTCGTGTGTACTGCATTGTGGGTTAGTTCCCAGCAGACTTGTACCATATATCCGGTCAAAATTTGTTTGTGTGCCATACTCTGAAGACCCTGAGTTGTTGGTAGCCGAGTTCTGACTATTACCACTTGTACTATTGAGGGTGACATCGTTGTGACATTGGATATTAGTGTGTGCCACGGTGCGATTTAGCACGTTGTGAGTGCTAATACTATTAACCGTGGGGAGTGTGGGCTTATTTAAGCTGCCACTGTTTTTGTTGGTATGATTTAGGGGCATATTTTCCTTATCTTTACCAATGGAATTATAGCTAGGAGAGGACAAAGTCGAGTTTCGGGGGGTTTTAACTTTTTTTCTGGGGTTATTTAGTGGCATTTTAGATTCTGCGGTGATGGGTGGTATGGTTTTATTATTTATTTGGTTACAGTCTAGTGGCCTTTCGGCTGGTGTTGCACTCTGATGGGATATTTCTGTGTGTTTTGAGAGGGGTGATGCGGTGGGGTCTACTGTATCTTTCACAGGGTTGGGGATAATGGCTTGCTGCAATGTCCTATTACCTATTTCACAATTAGTCTTAGTGAGATAGTTGTGTGCGCGCCTTTCTATAACTGTTTTTTCCACCCCGACCTTTATATGTTTGTAGTTTCTGGCTTGCGATAGGGTGTGTTGGGAGTGAATGAATTTTCTGGTCTCTGCCGGTGTTTCGAACTGAAAACGAATAGGACAACACTTTTCATGTTGACTCTTCTTCAGCCTGTAGCACTTAGTCTTGGAGTTAGGCATTTTCGCTTCACTAAGTAAGATGCGCTGTACCTTTTTTAGTGCCTCATTGTCCGGAACGTTGTAGACAATAGCACTCAGTTTTGCGTCGAGTCGTTTTGTTACTTCTGTGGTAACAAAGTTAATGAGGTTATCTACCTTAGTTACCGATTCTGTGTCAAGCTTGTTAAGGTTTACCGTTTTCATGAGGATAGTTAGAGGTGTCAGTTCACAGACCTGCGATCTGATATCGCTGATCTGATCTGATAATTTGGATATCTCGGTATTGGTTTCGATGTTTCCAGCATTTACTGACTTATTGTTTTTTATTTCCCTTAACTCAGCCTTAAGTTCTCCTATAGACAACTTTAGAAGTTCTATTTCTGAAGATAGTACTGAAAAAGAGCTTGATGGCTGGAGTTTCTCCATAAGCACATAAGGTGAAGGGAGGAGTTCTGTATGAGCAGAGGGTACCGAATTTTTAGGAGTAGTGCTAATACTGGCTGTCAGTACAGTTTTATCCTCAGTTTCAGCTCGACGCTTACGGCATACACGTGAGTTATGTGACTCACTATAGCCGTTTGTAGGGGTTGTGTTGCTTGATGTAGCAATCAAGGACGTTAAATTAGACACCAGTTTTACAGGGGATTGGGTTCGTTGCTTTTTACTTTGATTAACCATAACTATTAGAAATGAGAGTTAGTGGTTACAAGTATGGAAGTGGTATAGTACTTGTGCAAGTACTACAACAAGATAAATTTTATGTAACGAATCACGTAAAAATGTAACGCAAACGTCGAACGTACCGCGATACAGACACAAACAGAATTACCAACAGCTAGATGACAGATGATACCAATTCAAAGGACAGAGTAATTGTTAAATTGACTTGCACGAATAAAGGCATTTCTAGTTTCAAGGTACTATTTGAATGTTATTATCTTTGGTGTAAATTACTCTGTTTCTATACTTGGTTGATGAGATATGTCGTGTGTTTGTTGGTCATCTATATTCTACGATACAATGACATGGACGTGTTGCCGTTCAGATTTGAGGATATAGCTCATAGAAGAAAGTTAGCAAATGAACTCTGCGACGATTTTCCAACCTAGGGCGTCAACCTGAGAAGGGTTGAAGGCGTACTGGTGTAAGTCCTACAGTTCTTCAAAGGGTAGCGCATCAATGAGCATTCCAATGCGCTTGGTGTATGATCTTGTACATATGTTCATATTGTATATACTGAATTGATATCATCTGTCATCTAGCTGTTGGTAATTCTGTTTGTGTCCGGACGACTTCCACTTGGATCATCAACCTGAGAAGGAATGTAGGCGTACTGCCGTAAGTCCTACAGTTCTTCAAGGGTAGTTCGTCAAGGTAGAATCCACCACATTTGATGTGTTGATTGTACATATGTTTGTGTTAAATAGTTGGGTGAGTTCCAATTGATGTATTTGTTGGTTAATCCTGTTTGTGTCTGGACATTCCACAACTTACAATCGTCAACCTGTGAAGGGTTGCAGGCGTACTGGTGTAAGTCCTGCAATTCTTCAAAGTAATTCCACCAAGACATGATCCGCGAGGTTATTTGTACTATTTGTATATATGTGTGGTGTGTCATATCAATTGGTGTTTTTTGGATTCATTGTGTTTACTTGTTGTTTTCGTATCTTGTTGTTATTGCGTAATTTTGTTAAAATTTTCGTCGTGATTACTTCTGAAGTTGTTTCGAGTCTTCTACATCCGTGAATGAATTGATTGATGTTAGAGACAGCAGATGGGTCGTATACGCCGGGGAGGCTATTGCTGAGAATGAAATGCACACGGAGATAATTGTTAGCTGCGGTCCGACACGCCGGGGAGAAAGAGTGTAAACGACTAAGGCTCGCATGCGTCACCGCTACTAGAACTGAGGCAGAATGAGTGACAAGCGATTTCAGTGATAATTGATAGTGAATAGAAAAGAGGATGCTTGAAGAGTATCATGAGGTGCTGCTATGGTCACGTTGCATTCTGCAAGAGTCATTCTAGTAAGTGGAGATTGTGTTGCAAGATGTCAAGAGGAGGTCTCTGTCTGGAGGCGCAGGTCGTCAGCGATGTGTGAGATTGTGCTGTTGGTATGCTTGTGGTGTGTTGGCTTTTCTGTTTGTTTTCCATTTCAGCTCTGTCCGTGTGACCCAGGTTCTCGCAATGGCATCCAAGTCAACGTGCAATGGTCGTGAAGGAAAAAAGGGTTGGATCCCTTTTTTGCCGGGGAGTGTCAATGGAGTTGAAGATTGAACGATCAATTCTTGGTTGTTTGCTCAAAATCAACTTCCTCGATTTTCGCGGAAGCATCAATACGACAGTCATCGTCTCATCGGTCGCTGTTCAGAAAGAAGAAAGAAACATCGTCAGAAGTAACATAACGATTTATTATTGTAATATTTGTTTACAGACCTTAGTTGCTTAGTTCGTTTATTCCTCTTATATGTTGGTGTAACAATACAAAATATCAAACGGCAGATCGGTGTTTTGGTTTTCGCGTCCGTTATAACTAAGCGTTTCTCAGAAATCTTCTAAGAACAGCGTGGGTCCGAGCGTAGCGAGAGCTGGGCATTAACGGTGTATGAGACTTTGATGACAACTACTATTTCCTGTAGAAATAGCTACCTTCAGTCAATAGTTACCCGTTTCCATGTACTTTTCTGAAATTTATAACGTAAAGACATTTCGTAGTAGTTTCTCCACAAATATAAGTTGATGGGCCAGTTTGTAATGTCTAACACACATCACATAAAAAACATATAATGAAAATTTAGCGTAACAAGTTCTGCTGACCAGCTGTTTTCTTCAGGTTCACTCTATACGGCTTTATCACTAATTATTTCACCCTGTTAAATAGATTAAAGCTTATTTGCTGTAATACTAACTACCTTTATACCTTATAACTTTTAGGAGGGACTTTATTTTCCAGTTGTTTGTAACAACTACTTGTGCACGTTTATGGATGTGTAAAGATGATACTGCTAAGAACATCCCAAGTTATTGATGCACCTGGTGACCTAATGCTACGACTGTGATCATTGCAAAAAATCTCAAAGATTAACATCAAAAAGAAGGGAGGGTGGAGTATGCTGGTCGGCAGACATGGTGGTGGTCACAAATGTCAATCACCCTGATCTGGAGGACGGTAACATGCATTCTTAAACATGAGCCTAGATCCTCAACATAAAAGAAAAACAACTAGGGTTGTACACATCTAACTGTAAAGTGCTTTTGCTCCCGACATATATAAGCCTGATCAGCTTCTAATCAAAATGCTTCCCCTTGGGTCGTACAGAAATTCGTGAAATGTCTTACGGGCCAGCATGTCCTAGAGGTTCTAATCTTTCATGTCTTTGAAGCTACTTCTCACTGAAATGTCATCTATATATCTCACGGCAATTTTGTATCTAAGTACTATTCTTCCCATTTTCATCTTAACTACCTAGTCCTCTATTAAAGATGAAACTTGCTCTTTCCATTCGTATTCTTCACCCCTTTAAAGTTTGGTTTCTGCGATGGGGAAAACACAATAACGTTAATGTTTTAGCAAAGCTATGTTTTCATCGAAAACACTACAGTCTCCACAATGAGACCAATCTACTTAGCATTATACATTGCAAATGTATACTATCACTACAGGAACTCTATAGCTCCTTCTCGTGTATATCTTAATGAATGTACTTTAATCGGTGTATTATTCATCATTGTGTTTATGCCATTTTGCAGTTTCTCAGGACGTTATCCTCCTCCTGAAAAAGCTTTTGGCCACGTGGGGGCATAGTACTTACTATGAACTTGTGCGCTGATTTAACTTGCTTCCAAGTAAGCGTTGTGCAATGAATAAAGCATTATTATTATTATCAACATTCGCTGTTCGCTGGTTGACCATCACCGTCAGCAGGAAACGAAACAAGTTTGGGTTGGGCACCCAACCTTGATAGTGACCTTAGTGGGCGGTTCACAATTTAACATTTGTACTCATCTGTTCTGACTACCTGCACTACAATTCGGCAGTTTAAACTTATGTAAAAGTGCTAATTTATGATGTTTCACGACTGTAATTTATAAAATAACTGGTTGTGATTTTAAAAATGACATGCATTTCATGTAAACTTATCCGTTGGTAAAAAGATATAGATTAATATTATTGGGTAGACGGAGTCTTAAACCAAGGATTCATGAACATTACAGACTTGTCTTAAATACATGTGGGAAGTTCCATCACGTCTGGTCCACATTGAATACATTCTTTTTACCTCATAACCCGCAGTAACAACCTGAACTCCAGTCTCCTAAACAACCCGTTACTTTCGAAATACCTCAGCTTCTGGAGGAAGCGTTTTTGTTGCTAAGTCACAAAGCGAGACTAAAAGTGATAGAAAAGTGCCAACCTATCAGCACAGTGTCTGTGGTTTTAGATGTCATGGAGAAAATTACAAGGCGACGGAATTATTCAGCATATCCTTTCTCGTTACCTACCAATGAGTCTCTCCAAATAGTGGCTTGTGCACAACTTGTAACATAATTGCCGAACTGATAGATTTTAGAAACCGACTCTTCTATCAAAATAATTGTCCAAAGTACTGGTCGATGATCCATTATGCTGCGGAAGACCTATGGTGCTTATGGGCCTTTATTTTGGCGAGCACAGCAGGGGGAAGTGAGGCGAGGAACACCCAGTCAAAATAAGTGAATGGCATACATCATTCAGTAGGTAGAAGAGGTCTTAAAAAACATAGAGAATATTTAGTTCTTACCTGGTTTCTCTTTATGTCAGCCCAATTATAAACTGTCGATGTCCAGCTCTCACCACGCTGAACCTCACGCTGTCCCTGGAAGACTTTCAGAAACACTTTGTGTTAACAATTGCGAAAACCAGAACACCGATTGGCGACTCAAGAATGCTTTATTCTTACGCCAATATGTAAACAACAATAAGGCTATTACACAAGGTCTAAGAATAAATGTTGTCAATGGAGTTGAAGATTGAACGATCAATTCTTGGTTGTTTGCTTAAAATCAACTTCCCCAATTTTCGCGGAGGCATCAATACGACAGTCATCGTCTCATCGGTCGCTGTTCAGAAAGAAGAGTGAAACATCGTCAGATGTAATACAGAGATTTATTATTGTAATATTTGTTTTCAGACCTTAGTTCGCTTATTCCTTTTATATGTTGGTGTAACAATAAAGAAATATCAAGCGGCAGATCGGTGTTTTGGTTTTTTCGTCCGTTATAACTAAGCGTTTCTGAAATCTTCAAGGAACAGCGTGGGCTTGAGCGTAGCGAGAGCTGGGCATTAACGGTTTATGAGACGTGATTGACAAATGTTATAACAATAAATTGTAGCGGTAAATAATTCCCCAAAATTATTGACCACAGCCATCACTCACAATTGGATGCTGACCACGACTGTTTAAGCCGACTTGTTCATCTGAAGGCTTCCGGTCAAGCATCCCCGCCATTTGGTACCCCGTCGTGTCACGTGCACGATCACTAGCCAGCTAAGCATCCGTCTAACGGCTTGTTTTGGTCCCGAAATATGTCACGTAGTTTGGACGATCAAATATTGGCTTTTGCTTTGTTTTTGGTACGCTAGAATAAATAAGTTAGAAGTTGCTGAACAAGAGATTCGGTCAACCTCTAAAAAAATCATGGTAATACTTCTGATAGTTTTTCACCTTCATCTGAACAGCGAACGATGAGACGATGACTGTGTGATTGATGACACCCGGGAAAATATGGAGGAGTTGATTTGAGCAAACAACCATGAATTGATCGTTCAATCTTCAACTGCATTGATAAGCCCCGGCAAATTACGGGATTCATCACATTTTTCCAACACGACCAATACACGCTGACCAATCGCTTGTCACTCATTCTGCCTCAGTTCTAATAACGGTGACGTATGCAAGACTCAGTCGTATACACTCTCGCTTTCGGCGTGTCGGACCACAGCTAATCATTATCTCCGTGTGCATTTCATTCTCAGCAATAGCCTCCCCGGCGTATACGACCCATCTGCTGTCTCTAACATCAATCAATTCATTCACGGATGTAGAAGACTCGAAACAACTTCAGAAGTAATCACGACGAAAATTTTAACAAAATTATGCATAACAACAAGTAAACACAGTGAATCTCAAACACCAATTGATATGACACACCACACATATATACAAACAGTACACATAAACTAGCAGATCATGTCTTGATGTAATTCTTTGAAGAATTGCAGGATTTACACCAGTGCTCCTTCAACCCTTCTCAGGTTGACGATTGTAAGTTGAAGAATGTCCGGACACAAACAAGATTAACCAAAAAATACAATAATTGGAACCCACACAATTACTTAAAGCAAACATATGTACAGTCGATAGATCAAATATTGTCGATTCTGCTTTGACGAGCTACCCTTGAAGAACTGTAGGACTTACAGCATTACGCCTAAATTCCTTCTCAGGTTGACGATCCAAGTGAAAGAAGTCCGGACACAAACAGAATTACCAAAAAATAGATGAGAGATGATACCAATTCAGTATATACAATATGAACATATGTACAAAATAACACACCAAGTACGATGGTCTGCACCTCGACGTACTACCCTTGAAGAATTGTAGGGATTACAGCAGCACGCCCACAACCCTTCTCAGGTTGACGCCCTAGGCTGGAAAATCGTCGTTGGGTTCATTTGTTGACCTACCTCTTTTATCTATATCTTCAAATCTGAACGGTGACACGCCCATGTCATTGTATCGTAGAATATAGATGACTAACAAATATACGACGCATCCGACCAAACAAGCGTAGAAACAGGGTAATTTACACCAAAGATAATAAAATTCAAATAGTAATTTGAAGCTTGAAATGACTTTATTCGTGCAAGTCAGTTTAACAATTACACTCTCATACACAGTTGGCTTATCCTCATCAAACTGACCAATATCTTTCGTCCTTTCTAACGAACCGATACTAGCATGGTCATAGCACAAGGCAATTGAGTTCATGGACATCCCTTTCATTGTGGATGACAACACCGATGACCACTGAGTGACGCAAGTTGATGAACTTAGCGATTCATCAGAAGCTGTTGTGGTTCGACCTTTAGAAGGTTATCCAACTACAAGATTACCACCACTGCTGTCTTTTATGATTAGCTCCAGTTAAGCACAAGCATCTGTTGATAGGTGGGCTACACGCTGATCATTTACACTGACGGTCTCATGAGTATCCATGACTTCTGCCACCGCATCTGCTCTTAATTCTACTCCACGTTCAAGTTGTACAGAACCTTTGTTCAACTCAGTAGTAGTAGGCATTCTGCTCGTCTCATCATGATCAACCATAGAAAAAAGTGCACTTTTATGATCATTATCACAAATATTCACTTTACTATCATCTATCTGGTCAAATTCATCACTTTCAAACTCTTTAATAACAGCAGTAGATAATTTGGGTTCTTCCTCATAAATCTTTAAAGGTTTTATACCATCACTCTGACTAGCAATACCTTATGGAGTCAGAACTGGACTCTGAAACTGTAACTCTCTTCTCTTGCACAAAGTGCGGTGTCGTTTGTGACAATCCACCCAACAATGGCCTACTGGATGCAACTACAAGCTTCTTCACTACACCATTATCGTCACGCAATTCGAAGTCAGAATTTGATGACGCTGATTTCACATTTAGCTTACTACTAAACTTGCTCACTTCTTCACAGTTCGCCTTTGTATGCACTTCTAGCAAACGTGTAAAACCCAACCGTATTTGTGTCGCAACTTGTAACCTATCTGTTGAGGATGTCCCACGAAAGCTGTTACACTCACTAAGTTTATATGGATTATTAGACACCATAAAGCTTTCTCTTCATAAATGATTGCGTTTCTCTCTCTGACTTCTCTATCCCAGAGATGTATTATACTGGCAAACTTGCTCATAGCTTGATTGACACTACCTTTTGCCAGTTTCAGGATATCATAAAACTTTGGCTCAATACCTTCATCCTCTATACGAGAGCTTATCTTCACCAACTTCCTTTGCAGTCGAGTAGGTAGACGTCTCGCTATTACCTCTAGGACGGAACTTGAGTTCAGACCACTCGTGCAGTTCGTCGAAATCAATGCATTCTTGTGAGTCATCAGATTATCCAAAAGCTCACAGAGTGCCCTGGAGTCATCTTGTAATTGACTACCATTAAGTGTAACAGCCTCGAATACGTTCCTTACAATCATCGAAGGTCTTCCGAATCTTTGTCGCAGTATACTCATTGCCTCGAAACACCGAGTTTTATATTTAGTGGCCTGTAATGTTTCTATTATCCCTAGATGGCGAAACATGGGCTTCAATCTTATCGTGCTTAATTTCACACACATCATTACAAATAACAGGCAACTCAGCGTTACCTACTTTCCTGTTTGCTTTCAAAACGCTTTGTCCTTTCTTTGACCCGGGCATTACTGAACTTGACTAAACGATCCAGAAAAGTTCCAGGTAACACTTGTCCAAAGAAGACGGGCAGACACGAGGAAAGACGGACAGAAACTATCAGAAACTGTCAATGTCCAGGTTTTACTACAGTGCACCTCACACTGTCCATGGAAGGCTTTAAGAAACCATGCGTAATAACAAACACGAAAAACCAGAACGCAAATTGTCGACTCAAGAACCGTTTATTCTTTCGCCAACATAGAACAGGCCAGTAGGTTATTGTACACAAAATTTCTGATAGTTTTCTCTCTTCCAACGAATATCGAACGATGAGAAGATGACTGACGTATTGATGACTCGCAAAATATATGGAGTTGGGTTTGAGCAAACAACCATGAATTGATCGTTCAGTCTTCGACAACAATAACAGATGAAGTCGATCATACAAACGGCAGTAAAGTGAATATTTGTGATAATGATCATAAAAGTGCACTTTTTTCTATGGTTGATCATGATGAGACGAGCAGAATGCCTACTACTACTGAGTTGAACAAAGGTTCTGTACAACTTGAACGTGGAGTAGAATTAAGAGCAGATGCGGTGGCAGAAGTCATGGATACTCATGAGACCGTCAGTGTAAATGATCAGCGTGTAGCCCACCTATCAACAGATGCTTGTGCTTAACTGGAGCTAATCATAAAAGACAGCAGTGGTGGTAATCTTGTAGTTGGATAACCTTCTAAAGGTCGAACCACAACAGCTTCTGATGAATCGCTAAGTTCATCAACTTGCGTCACTCAGTGGTCATCGGTGTTGTCATCCACAATGAAAGGGATGTCCATGAACTCAATTGCCTTGTGCTATGACCATGCTAGTATCGGTTCGTTAGAAAGGACGAAAGATATTGGTCAGTTTGATGAGGATAAGCCAACTGTGTATGAGAGTGTAATTGTTAAACTGACTTGCACGAATAAAGTCATTTCAAGCTTCAAATTACTATTTGAATTTTATTATCTTTGGTGTAAATTACCCTGTTTCTACGCTTGTTTGGTCGGATGCGTCGTATATTTGTTAGTCATCTATATTCTACGATACAATGACATGGGCGTGTCACCGTTCAGATTTGAAGATATAGATAAAAGAGGTAGGTCAACAAATGAACCCAACGACGATTTTCCAGCCTAGGGCGTCAACCTGAGAAGGGTTGTGGGCGTGCTGCTGTAATCCCTACAATTCTTCAAGGGTAGCTCGCCAGGGGAGAACATTTGATGTATTGATTTTACATATGTTTGCTTTAAGTAATTTAATGGGTTCCAATAATGTATTTTTTGGTTAATCTTGTTTGTGTCCGGACATTCTTCAACTTACAATCGTCAACGTGAGAAGGGTTGCAGGTGTGATAGTGTAAGTCCTGCACACTCTGATAAGGATTAGCTGTGGATTCGATGATTGAGGATGAACATTTATATTTAGGCTGTGGTGCGACACTCCAGGAGGGAGAGAGTAGACGACTGAGTCTTGCATATGTCACCGTTATTAGAATTGAGGCAGAATGAGTGACAAGCGATTTGAGTGGTAATTGGTAGTGAATAGATAAGAGGATGTGCGAAGAGTATCACGAGGTGGTGCTATGGTCACGTTGTGATCTGCAAGAGTCATTCTAGCAAGTAGCGTTTGTGTTGCAAGATGTCAAGAGAATGCCATTAACTGGAAGGCATAGGTCGTCATTGATGTGTGAAATTGTGCTGTGGGTATGTTTGTTGTGTGTTGGGCATTTTTGTCTTGCTCTTCCATTTTAGCCCAATCCCGGTTGGACCAGGCTCTCGCTTTGGCAGGTCATTTCGGGGTTACCATCACCACAGAAAAAGGTGATGGACCCTTTTTGCCGGGGAGTGCCAATGGACGTGAACATTGAACGTTTGGTTTTGGAACTGGTAGCTATCGGTGGGCAACTCAAAGTCACGAATGGTTCGATCGTGTACTAGTTCGACGAAGACGTAAAAAAACGAATAAAATGCATCATAAATTTGTGTAAAACATTTGTTTGTAGATTTGTACTGTTTCCTACTTTAATTGCCAAACAATATACCTTTCTTCTTACAATACTGCTGTTTTGGAGTTAAAGTCGAGGAAAGTTCATAGTATTTATCGGTGCGGAGCGTCTTCGTAACAATAGGAACTTAGGGATAAGTTCCTTGATAGATCATGATCAATGAAATAGTGAGTATTTCTTTACACAGGTCAGTGCTGTTTGGTTTATTTGTACACTGACCTTAATCACCATATCATCAATCAAGGAAAATCCACTGTTCACATATAACATTGACCTTACTTTGAAATCCCTACCACTGCAAGCAAACCATGCATATCACAACCACACAAAACCGCGCACGATAGCATCTACCTAGGACAAATCAAAAGCCCGAACGCCCGCCACTTTTCCTGCCAATGAAAGACGAGAAAACCTGAAGCGCGATAAATTTAAAACGCGATAACCTTTATCCCCACCCAATAACTTCAATCACACGTCTTCAGGTTTTCATAGTACTCATGTTCATCCTAGATTTAAGGTTTTAGGATACAAAGAGCGGGTCGTTTGTTTTATACTCAACAGTCTTTGAAAAGACGGCCCAAATTTTAGGAGAAGAAAGGAGGAATCGTGCATAAACTACAGAATGGAACGCGACATGATGATTGGTGAGGGTGTTTCACTTACTGTCGTCAGTTTAACGAATCCACTATGTCACTGAACGTCAGCAATCACTATCGAAACCTGATGCAGCCGTAGATTATGGTTATTAGTTTCACGTAATTATTAACCTCCAAAAGCACGCGAAAGCCGTTAAAATCAAGCAATAAAATATTGTATCCCAATAACAGCGGAATGCAGGTTATGAAGTCAGTTTGTTATCTGTAAATGAATCCTTGCCCGAAGTATCGCTATTCTTGTTGAAGTTTAGATAGATAAACAGATAGTTGTTCTGACGATAATTCTCTGTCACAGCACTAACTGTTAATGCGTTTGATAGGAGAATGTATATTCTCTGTAGGTTCTTAAAGATATCAATAAGTCACTAATTTAAACTTTAAGCACTAGTAAACACCAATGGAGTGCGGCCGCATCTTTGCCCTTGAATGATTCATTCAGTGTATTTTATTTAGGTGAGTTGAAGCATCTATTCCGCTTGTTTCGAGTCAAATGCCTACTCTAGTACAGTTGCGTTTGCAATTTGGTGAGGATCAAGTCTTCCAGTATTGCTTAGATTTGGAAAGGAAGGATTCGCCCATGTGGAGGTGTGACGACAATAAAAGGCTTCAGCACGTCTGTTGATGGACACATACATCGTTCTACAATTCGTTGGAGATGAGTTACCGTCAGGGAATGTAAGCTGATGATTCTAATATTTCGTAAGAACATTATTTTGCCAGATCTCACCTTTTCTTAACGCAGATCAGTGGCAAGGTTAAAACTCCTTGTCATCCCCTGAATATATTCATCACAGAGTCAACCATTCTAATGATTTTGTGGATTCCATTACAGAGACCCCACCAATTCTATTGAAGGCTTTGGGGAAGAGCTATAAATGGATAGCAAAGCGACGTTATTTATAGGTGAATTGATGTATCGGATGTGGCGTGACTTTTCCATTGATACTCCCATGCAAAACTGGGAGATGTTCTTATCATACGTGAGAGAAAGCTATCCTCTGTAACACTTCTAGTTCATTTTTTCATAAATATATGTATTTCATACCCACAAATATCCTCTTTCATGTGATAGGTGCTTTCAATGTCATTCGCTGATTGGTAGTTAATGGTGCTTAAAGTTTAATTTTGCCCAATAAGCAAAATGGCGAAATCAAAGCATTACGTCAGGGGGGTGCGAATGCTCCAATGACCTCAAGTGCATGCCAGTTGTTGGATAAAGAGACCTATCATTATTACACTCTAGTGTGAACGCTATTCAAGACATAAGATGTTTTTAAGTACTGTTTCGACAATGTGTTAATAGGGTTAGGATCAGGGTTAAGCTTAGGATCCGGGTTATAATTAGGGATCGGATTAAGGTTAGGTTTACGATTAGGGATAATTTTTGAGTTGATATTATTCATTTTAATTAGTTTTATTATCCACATTTTCCAAGTAAGTAGTCGTCAATCCTCTTACCGGAAACCGTAGTAATTCACTCGAGGGAAATTTTAGGAAAACTGCGAAACAGGATCATAGAGATGAATGGATCAGAGAAGAGATTTCATTTTCAGTTACCTCTGTAATACGTGTACAGAAATTGGTCTAACTTAAAAACTGACGCTCTCCACTATAACTGGGATATATTTTTAAGTCATGCCAGAGAAAGAGAAATGGTCAATGGCTGGAGTGGAGATAATTGGTTGATATGGCTCGGAAGCGTTCTCAGTGGCTGTTGTAGATGCATCCACTCCTTGTGACTTATAATATCCAATAAAATTCTATTGCTCTTTCATATTACTATTCTTTTTGCCTCATATATCTGTTTATTATCTCTGTCTTGAATCTCCTTTTACTTTCTCCTCTTGCTTTGTGCACTAACTAAGTGAAGTGTGTTGCAACTTGAACTGCTGCACATCGGTGCAAAGTTCTATGTTGAAAGCAGTCAGTCAGTAAAGTGAACTTATGAACAATATACAGTGGAGAATACTTATTTTGTAATGTGGGAGATACACACTACTAATACTTCTACTATTAATTCACAATAAAGTTAGATTTTGTATAGAAGGATAATGGGAACTTTGCAGTTAAACTATAGCCAGCTGAAATGAGCTAAAATCTCCAATATACAGCTATTATGGAGATTCATTACTTTGCAAATAATATAATGGATCTTGTCTGCTCCTCACTTAACCATGCAGGATAATATTCGGAAATAAGATGATGATCCTGGCTAGTTGTGTACCTCCGCAGCTGCAGTCAAAGTGGTAGATATATATAGAAATGGAGAAATCAAGCATTTGTCGAACGTGAAGTCGGTGTGGTAGTGCAGAGACAACTTACTTCTGCTGTAGTGAATGCTCTTTTGACTGCATTCTTCAGGCTCTGTGTTACTGTTTCACTGATGTTATCCCCAAGGTACTGAAGTTTTATGAACAATGGCTATGCTTTTGGTGCTGTTGTTCGACTGACTTGTTTTGGTGCTAAATTCATATTTTTCTTAATGATAATAATCTTAAGCTCCTCATTGAAAGAGTCGTTTAAGCACAATATCCTAGATCTATGGACAAAACACTTTACTATGTTACGTTTACACTTCAAATAGTGCAAAACTCAAGAAATGACTGTATTGACCTGTCGGTGTAGGTTTTCTATACATATTCCTTCTTAATGTAGCAGCCTCGGCGAGCGTCCTAACCGCTATGCCACCGACGCGCTAGCCAAAATTGGTAGACAGTAATTTACGTCCCAAACCTTGGTCATGAGAAAAGACAAGACAAAAACAAAGACTAACTCAACAACCAGTCACAGTAGACTTTGCGTGGGCGGATACGATTCGCAGATATAATAAATAACATGGTCTGACCTTCAAAGAAATGGCCACAAAGAGATGGCAGAATAACTTTCAGCGAAAAAAACAGCCAATCAGAGGACGCCGTTTCTCTGCTAATAATAATGTAAAAAAAATCTATAAATATCTGCTGATTTTCTCAATAAACGATTTGTTGTCTGACTCTAGTCTTTTGTCGTTACAATTAATTACCACCTCTTTTCAGTGGTTCATTCTCTCTCTACTCTCTATCTTTTCTTTTTTGACCTATTCATTAAAAAGAAACTTTCTCGACAATAAATACTTGTATGTATGTATATATCAAAAATAATAATTTATAAGTTAGTATATGTTAAGAAATAAAACAAAACAAAAAACTGATGAATAAGGAAGAAGGATAACAAGAAAAGTAAACAAAGACATGAGTAGCAGTAGGGTAGTAGTAGTAGTTGGGGATGGGGTGGGTTGGGAGGGGGGTAAAGTACACATTTGGAGACATAATAAAAGCTAGCCAATTAATTATACAGGGGATAGGAGGAACTACACATTATTCAGAAATATGAAAATAGAAAAGTGTATGTACCGGGTATATTGTGCATAGTTAAATATATATATCCAATGATACACAATACAACTCAATTCTGAACAACACAGTCAGGTACAACAACACCAGTGACCTATTCTAGTGTAATTGAATCAACACACACAAACACAGGTGATCTCAATGCGTTGGAGAATCATTTATTGATTTTTCGACTATCTAATCACTTGCGAAAAAAATGTATATGCATGTATATATTGTATCACAGAGACTACATTTTCTGTTCTTATAATAAAAAAAATTACAGAAATATAATCAACACTATAACACTG
This sequence comes from Trichobilharzia regenti, assembly GCA_944472135.2. Classification (NCBI taxonomy): domain Eukaryota; kingdom Metazoa; phylum Platyhelminthes; class Trematoda; order Strigeidida; family Schistosomatidae; genus Trichobilharzia; species Trichobilharzia regenti. The sequence continues at coordinate 36,005,462 of OX235264.1, read as the reverse complement.
TTGTAGAATTAAAAGTAATCTAAGCAAAAATGATTAGTTGAATAGTAGTAGTGTGTAGCTATGTGATGAATGATCGGTTCATTTCTCCGAACAAAAAAGAGGAAGAATTAGTTATTGATGATTGAGTAATTAAGAGATGAAGTGAAAAGACAAACAAACCAAACAAAGAGGAGATTAGAAATCAAGACACACGCGCACACTCTGATGTGCTATATTTAGACAGTTGTTCACCTATGATTTGAAGGTAACCAGGATTTCATTAAATGATAATGGTCCATACGAACTTTGGCATATTCCTATAAAGAAAAATTACAAAGATTACTCATGTTAAGCTAGCTGAAAGACTGGATCATGTAAGCATAAATATCTGTGTATTATTATATTGATAGATTTCAATCTGAGTCATTTAATCTTAAATCAAGGATTTTTATTAGTAAGCTGTTCAAGTTTTGTCTAGTTACTTAGCGAAGAAAATCTATGTCACTATCCACCCTCGGACAACCAACTCGCCGCTCCTCGTTGGTGTTCCACTAGAGAAATCACTCACTTGATGGCTTGTTTTCTCAGAGTATCACCAATCCACCTCCGTTTCTTCCTGTATATTTGTTGCACAGTCAGTTCCTGGTTGGTTCGCTCATTGCCAGAGATCCCTTCCTGTTGCTGATCTTTTCTCGCCAGCCATTTGATTCTGAATATTGAGCGAAGACAGCTGTTGGAGAAGGTCTGTAATTTGTTCGAAGTGTTTTCATGACGCGGCGCCAAGTCTCTGATCCATAAAGTAGCACTAACTTCGAATTAAGTTTGAAAATCCGGATCTTATTTTTCATACTCAATACTGTTGACCTTCACAGAGACTTAAGAGGAATGAAAGCTTGTCTTGCTTTCCCGATCCTTGCTTTGATATCCTCGTCAGTTCCGTCCGCCTGTAGTTGAAACGATGCTTCGCAGGTAGGTGAAAGAGGTTGCTTCTTTCAGACTCCTCCCATTTATGCTGACTGTTGTCTGTTGTTGTTGCTGTTGTCCAGGAATCTTCATCACCTCTGCTTTCTCTATGTTCACATGTAGTCCTATCTTTGATGCTTCGTCTATCACCAAGTTGTTGCTTTTCACTTGTATATCTTCCAGTTTGTGAGAAATCAGACACATGTTATCGTCGGCGAACTCCTGATCCTCCAAGTTTTTTGTGTGAGTCAATTTTATGCCTGTTTCCTCACTGCCCACTGTCTGTCTGTCGCATTATCCAGTCTACCGCAACTAGGAAATTCATTGTAGATAATAGGCAGCCAACCAGCTTGTTTTACTTCCGTCTTCACTTCGAAGGATTCCGTGAGTTTCCCGTTGTGGGTTACTTGGCACGCAGCATTCTCGTAGAATTGTTGGATGAGATGTATAATTGTTGGCGATACCCCATCTTCGTAGCGAAGCAGTTTCCAAATCACCTCTCGGAAAAATTACCAACAAGAAACTCTGTAGACGGACTAAGCAAACAAATATGTAGAAGGAAAAATGGAGATGAATCGAAGACACGCCACTGAGAAGACAGTCAAATGACATAGTGCACTAGGTCATCTCTCGAGTGGAACCCTTACGGGAGACGATGAGTCAGGCGGCAGTCCGAGGTTGAGATGGAGGAGGTCATGTGAAGAGGAGGAGGAGATGAAAGCATAAAGGTAATCCTGGCGCCAGCTGAAAAGGACTACAAAGAACAGGATGAAATAGAGATATGTTGTTGAACCCATATTCGCCGTCGGATCCTTGACACCCACCTGCTCAGCAACAGCATCAAAGTCCCGCAAGAAGCTCTGTATGTTGCCTACTTCAAAAGTAGCAGGTGATGCGATCTTCACCAAGTGTAACGGGAGGAGACACGAGATTTAGTATCGGCATTATTTATTAACACACAGATACACAGATATAGACAAATTCTCAAATATCTTCCGTATTACATCTCTTTATCTTCCTTTCATGCTGTCCATGATATCTCACAAGCATGGTTCATTAAACCCATCTCACCACTATTCGATATTCATGTGCATGATACACATATTTATATCTAAATCCATATACTACTTATAAATCATGTCAGTAGTACACTTATTAACAATAATAATTTCAATAAAAACACGACATACCATAAAATCGAATTGAATGCTAGACAACTGACTTTGAACAAGTGACCATGCCGACCAAAACACATGTGATAATAATGAACCATAGATTGTTTCAATCCATAAAATATCATCATCATTATCATCACCGGTATGATAGTTAAAATCACCAGGATTAAGACTAGAATCTTGATGGTCACCGTTTTTATAGTTACCATTTGTCGCTGTTTTAATACGACTATTTTGTTCGGTTGACGAGTCTGAATTCTTTTCAGTTAGATAAGCGTTCCAGAAAAATTTCTAAGAAAGTTCAATGTGAAGAAAAAAACATAAAGGGAAAAGAGATATACATAATATATAGCGTTAGACACATCATTCTGGAATATTTTTAAACAACCTGCCGCATACATTATGTTTATGACAACAACAAAAAGCACATGATTTGTTAGACTAAACAATTATAAAAATGATGTGAAATCATTAACTGATAGATACTGAAAAAATATTAAGTCAGACGACAATGATAACTTAATTTTAGAGAAAAGCCATAAATGTTGTTGACCACGGATTGATATTAGTTAGAGAAGCATTGAATACCAAGAAGAACCGGACAGGTGGGTGTATTCAGTCCTGGTTTGAGACTCATCAACGGTACACACCCATCAGGGTTCGAATCCACGACCTTCCAGTTACAAGGTAAGTTCACAGACCAGTCAGTGTAGACCAATAACCAATTGAACTGGCTGTTGAGTCGAGTCACAATGGTTGAATGGTCTACAACCTTGTGGGTTCGAACCCCCAGGTAGGTGGATACTGACGATGAGTCCCAAACTAGGAGGATGCAACAACTGTCCAGTACTCCCTTGTGGTTTTCAATGGTGCTCTTATTATTATTATTATTCCCTTGGGTTCCTAGTGAAACATTGGGCTTCAACTGCACGTCTCCACTTGCCATTTCTGTCTTCCTTCTGCTGTACTTTTCACCTGCATCCATGTTAGTTAGTCTATACTGTTTCAGCTCCTATTCACACGATCTCCTCCATTTCACCCTTGCACTGACGTCCCACTCGCCGCGTCCTTCCCTTTCGGCCTGGTTCCACTCGAGCAATGGCCTGACGCGCACGCGATGTCACCAAGTGGCCCGGCCTCCTCAGCGAGTGTCCAATCCATCTCCACTTTCTCCTGAATATTTGTTGGTTGGCGATTGGTTCTTGTTTTTGTTTGTTTGTGCCCATAGTTCCTTGTTGGTGATTCTTTCCGGCCCGGTCATCTGATCTTTAGTATAGAGCCAGCGAAGACAGTTGTTGGTTGATAAAGTTCTGGTCTGCAACAGGCTGTTGGAAATATTCTTTGTGATCCACCGGCCAAGTTTCTCTCTGATCCGTATAGAAGAAGAGCTGACTGACTTGACGTTGTTTGTATTGAAAATCCGACCGAATTTTGTTGTTGATTCTGGCTGAGTGACGAAGGTTTCCAGATTGGCTTCAGGTTGATGATGTGTGTTTCTCGCCTCCCCGATTCTCGCTCGATTTGACATCCTCGTCCGTTCCGACTTCCTGTAGTTGAGACAATGCTACCTAGATAAGTGAGTGAATGAAGTAACCTCTTTCAGATCCCTCCCGTTGATGGTGATTGGAGCTGGATGTTGCTGCTTTTGTTGTTATTGCTGTTGGTTAGTTATTTTCATAACCTCCGTCTTGTCTATGTTTACCTGGAGTTCTCTCTTCGCTGGCTGCTTCTTCGACCAGCTTTTCGGTTTTCGCTTGTAAGTCTTCGATTTTGTGTGACATCAAACATAAATCATTCACGCGCGGAATCCAAGTCTTCTAGGTTCTTTACGTCGGTCCAGGATATCCCTGTCTTCTCGTTTCCCACCCACTGTCTGACGTATAATCCAGTCCACTACAATTAGGAATATCATCGTGGGTGATAATAAGCACCCTTGTCTGACTCCTGTGTTTACTCCAAACGTCTCACTGAGTTTTCCGTTGTGGATCACTTGACATATGCCGTTGTCGTACAGCTGTTGAATAAGGTTGATGAATATTTGGGGTACGCCGTAGTACTCAATGGTACTCTAACTGATATCAGTCCGCGGTCAAACTTGAAATGAGCGTTGATAAAGCAAGATTTAGGTAGAACTTGTCAGCTGAGTACTCTCCTCTCCTCACTTATTTCACATGATGTATGCAGGGTTCGAACTCAGGACCTTCCGGATACAAGGCAAGCTAACTCGTATAGCATTCAACCACCACTGGGACCCGAATACTCAAATACCAGCCAGCCCATGAATTTTAACTTCTACCAATTCGTGATGAGTTTAGCGCGACCACCAACCTATCTCATCAGTGGGACATCCATCTTCATACTTGACTGGATGAACCTCACTGGTCAAGACTTCTTACTAGAACTCCCAGGAACTCCATCCTGTCGGAAGTCACTAGCGAGCACCAGATTAATTTTTTATAGTTGGTTTGTAAGGATTAGTTTTGTATTTACGAATTAATATCAGTTAGAAGTAATTTTAGTGGACAGGTACTGGGGTTCGAGTCTCAGCAGGAACAGCATCACTCACTGGAGAATGCAGGTACATCCACTAGCTGATGAGTCCCAACTAGGAAGAAATGCACATTCTGGATTCTACTGCTAGTCACAATCCTCCAAAATGATTTCAAATTCATTTTCAAACATGCAATATGATGCCGACCCGTGGATGGGGTTGAGCAAGCTCATAGCACCCATCCGTAAGGGAAACCTTACAGGTAATTTCATTGGTCTCAGTTTAGAGACCGTTGCACAAATCTTAATTTTGTTTTGATTACAGCTTGATTCCACACCCTATTTTTGGTACATGTATGAAATCTTCAGCATTTGACATCGGTAGCCCAAATTTTGCAGACCGACCACAGATATCACATGTGCGTCGGCAGGGGATCAAACCCTGGACCATGTGGATGATCGACGAGAGTCCTAACCGCTGTGCCACCGACGCACACTGCAAAGAACAGATACTACACATGATCTTAGCTCAGATAGCCGAGAAGCGATTTGTGCGTCGATGGCATAGCGGTTAGGACGCTCGCCGACCACGCACATGGTCTACGGTTCGATCCCCGGCCAGCGCATTCCTTTCCCTCATTCAGCCAGAAGTAAAAGCTGGTAAAGAGGAAAGGTTGAGCATGAGGCTAGCAACCCCATCGTGTAAAAATAAACACTGCTGCTACAGAAACTTCAAGCCACTAGCTTGAAGGTGCCCTATGTTCCACTGGAAACGTGAAGAAAAAAAAATCCTCAAACATCATCAAAGCATCGACGCACAAATAGCCAACATGGGTCAAGAAAGAGTGAACGTTTCGATCCAATCACAGTCAAAAGGAAAAGAAAGTTTGAATTAAAAACAAATAGTAACTGACAGCTTAAATGCTATATGGGACAGAGTTGTTCATAATTGGGATATTTATTTCTTCTTATTGGAACATTGATGCTTTTCTACAGATAAAAAACGTTTGTAGTCTGTAAAAACAACCACCTAGAGCAGTCTCAATTGTACAAATCGATTCAGTGTGTGTGTGTGTGTATGTATGTATGTGTAGGATATAAGTTATGAAATGAAGTCATTGGTTACAACTAACGGTAAGAAAAATAAATGAAGACAAGGTAGGCCAGGCCAAAAAAATAATAATTCATGAGAAAGCAACAGATACCGCTGACTGACGTAAGGTGGTAGGGTATCTAAGCAGAGAATCGACAAAAATATGAAAAATTTCTATTTTCTAACTTTTACAACGACTAGCCGCCATTTGGGGGAAATTAGTTAGGCTATAATATACCAGCAGAAACATTGTATGAACCGCTTAACATTGTCAATCAATTCTAAAATGTTTTAAACGATTTATGTGAGGATAAGGCATGTAAAAGTATTTGTTCTGTTTGTCATAGAAACGGAGAACTATCATGACTTATGGATGGGGAAAACTTCCTTCCTTAGATTAAACTATACAATAGTATGTACAAATGAGAGAATAACTTTGGATGCTGTACAACAACAGCAGTTATGCCATGGTATGTGTATAATTTCCTTTTCGTATATATCGGCAAATCTCCAAAAATTGATTTTCCATATTTACAACAAACTAAAATGCGTCTAATCAATGAAAACAAGCCAGATTACGTTGAAAAATTGAAGAACAGTTGTGACAACTGATGCCTAGTATTATTGCCTTGGGTTCCGAGTGGAACATAAGGCTTTAAAAACAGCACATCTCCAACTTTCTCCTATTCTCTGAGATCCTCATATGGCTGGCCACCCGACTGTCCATAATTTCACCGTCTCCATGTCACCGTCACAACCTACACCTCACTCATCGTTACCCATTTGAATTCCACTTGAGCGACGGTCTAGAGAGATATGTCACTCGGTAGTCGACACATTATGTATCTGATCCACCACCATTATTTTTTGGAATATTTAGTGGACAACAGGCACTTGGTTGATTCATTCCCAGAGTTTCTAGTCAATAATTCTTTCCGGCCGACCATCTGGACTACAGTGTGGAGTCGGGGAAAACAGGTGTTGATGAAAGTTCACATTAACCTGTTTGAAATGTATGACACGCAGTGCAAGTTTCCCAAAACATATAGAAGAAGTGACTAACTTAAAGTTGGTGTTGAAAATCTGAATTGCGGCCTTTATGCTAAGTGTAGTGGATGCCTTTCCGATCCTGTCTGGTTGTGACGTTAGCCTCATCTGTGGAGTTGCTTGTAGCTGAAAGGATGCTGCCTGGTGAAAAAAGTGACTGGTGCTTGTTCTCGTGGTTGGTTGGTTATTTTCATCACCTCTGTCTCTTCTTTATGTTCACTTGAAATCCACTTTATTTACTGCCTGCCTCTTCTGTCAGCTCGTTGTTTTTTCGGACAGTATATCTTCGAGTCCGTATGACACTAGACACAAATCATTAGCGAAATCCAGATTTTCTCATCGACCAACGTTTTCCTGTCTTATCGCTACCTGTAGTCTTCCAGCTTATACAGTCCATCAAAATTAGGAATATCATTGGTGACAGAAGACTGATAGCTTTGTCTTATTCCTGTCTTCAATTCAAAGGCTTCATTGAGGTATCTGTTGTGGATCACCTGACACGTAGTATTATGATATAGCTGTTGAATGAGGATGATAAAGATTCGTGACACTTCATTCACTGATGTTAAAGTAATTCCCAAATTACTCTGTGGTCAACGCTATGGAAGGCCTTTTTTCAATGGTCTCTGATGTATATTGTCTTATTGAAATTCTAAACTCATTGTCATTTTGTCTATTCACTATACAGCTTGCTTGAGTAATGATATCTTTTTATTAAAAACAGTATTCGTAATTATGCATACGATTGACTAGTGTATTTAACACCACATTTAAAGTGGACGCATATCCTGGATTCCACTGCTAGTCACCATCTATCAAAAATTACTCCAATTATGCACTGATTTAGTTTGAGTACTATTCGAGCTGCATTTCAGCTTTTAAACAAGTGGTTCTCGGGAGGAAAAAACATAAGAGAACCAGGCAGGCTTTAGACCAAGAAGGAAGAGGGTGTATTGATCAAATCTTCACTATTCGACAGATTCTGCAACATAGGCATACTTACCGTCAGCGTTCAAAAATCGTTATATTTCTCGACCTAAAGGCAACATTCAATTCCGTCGACTGAGAGGTACTATGGCGATGTTTAGCTGTAAAGGGAATGACGAGAAAATGCATTGCACTGATCAAAGCACTCTACTCAAACTCATGCAGTCAGCCAGGTAAGAAGCTTACAGCGAGTTGTCATCTGAAGTGGTGACACCTAGTGGTGTCCGTCAGGGAGGGATGCCCACTGTCCTCACTTCCATTCAATTTCATTATAGATATACTAATGGAATTAAGCCTAGTTGCTGACTCCAGGGATTGACTTGTCACCATGGTGTAATCTCGTTGACTTTGAATATGCAGATGATATAGTTCTCCCACCTAGGTGAAGACGCTGACAAAATGCAGGTTTTCCAATGGTTCGCTAACCAATGTCAGCTCATGATGAAATCCTGTAAACTGCAGAGTCTTATGAACACCTTGAGTTGCAATCTGCGAATGTTTGGCATATGATTCGCTCCTATTGTCAAATGTGAAATGATGCTACAGGATTGGAGTACATTGACTCCTAGCTTACAAATACGGGGTGAAGTGGTAGAGCTCGTTGACCAGTTAACTTATTTGGGAAGTTGCATCCCCCCAGCAGGTTGATCACTGACGACACCTCATTGATTTATGTGGCTGGGAAATGTGTCACGCATGCCTAGACTAGCCATCACCTTCCTCGACCGACACGCAATGTTAGCTGATATAAGATCAGGTTGAAAAAGAGCCAGTGGCGGTCAATCCAAAACATGGCTTCATCAGTTAATGAAATCCACAACAGTTTAAGCCACTCAAGGGAGGTTTAGATTGCAGTCTGATTGGGATTTTCGGGATGGTAAAAACCAATGAAGACTGGAGACAATTCGTGATATGGCTGGCTCAAAATTGTTCTCAATGGCTGATGCAGATGCATCCACTCCTTGTGAATTATAATATCCAATAAAACTATTACTTTTCTTCCATATCACTAATCTTTTTGTTTCGTATTTCTGCTTATTGTCCCTGTTTTGAATGTCCTCTTGCTTTGTGTGCTAAGTCAAGTGTGGTGACTGGAACTGCTGCATATCAGTATAAAGTTCTACGTTGAAAGCAGTCAGTCAGAGAAAGACATACGCAAGTGGTCACCTGATGAAAACAGTTACCTCTAAACAACCTACAAACTTCTTAAAGTTCGTTAAAGGTCAGACCAGCAAGGAAAGGGAGAGATTGACTCAGAAAGCAACATTGACACAAACACACTACACAGTTAGTTTAAAAAAAAATAATTATCACTAGTATTTCATCATATTTATTAACTTGATTATAAAGAAATTTATCGATTGGCACAGTTTAATTTTAAGCGACAACAACAGTGCAGTCTAGTTAAATAGATTGGAGGACTAACTAACTAGCTAGACTAATTCATATAAGATGAAAAATAAACTAAATGACATTCAACTAGAGAATGATGAAATAATGGTTAGTTTTGATATAACTAGTGTGGTGAGAGCAGGCTGCTAGCCGATTGGTTGGCACTAATCTACGTTAAGGTCTAGGTCACTAATATGGGCCGTGAGAAAATATGAACAAGGCTGAGTCAACAACCAATCACAGCAAAGTTAACGTGGCAAAATATGATTCGCAGATAGAGAACTCTATTTGTCAAGGAATCCCGAAACAACCAATCAGAAGCCTGCGTTTGTCTACCTAACTTCTGATAAACAACCAATCAGATGACTGCGCTTGTCTATAATAATGTAGTTGAAATATGTATAAATACGTGTTGATTTTCATAATAAAACGATCTGTTGCCTGGCCCTTGTCTTCTGTTGTTACACTAGTCTTTACACTAACAAACCAATCAATATATGGCAGCCTTAGAAGCAGTTAAAAAAGAACTGACTGCAGATCCTGAACTCACTCATAGGACGAAGCTACCCATTGAAGAAATTATTTTAGGAGTTCAGTTACGCCTCACATTTACTATCTTTAAATTCCAAGGTAAAATATATAGACAAACAGAGGGTGTAACAATGGGATCACAATATCCCTTATAGTAGCAGACCTATTTATAGACAGCTGGGAAAATATTACTCGTAATACATTGAGTCCTACTCAAAAAAATATGGTGGAGATATATGTGAATGACTGACACTTTCACAGTGCTAAAAGGAGAACATATCTCCAGTTTCTTCACACGTATAAACACGTATGAACAAGGAGAATTAGCTATGAAGTTAGATTGTAAAATAAGACGAACACAAGAAGGTGGACTGCACACTAGCGTTTATAAAAAACCAACGCATTCTAATGTTGGATATTTAGACTTTAATTCGTCTCATCCGTTAACTGTCTGTGAAGGCAGGCTGAGTTAAGTGTTTAACAAATCGAGCAGTAGCACTAAGTAGCACAAAAAAAGACCTAAATGATGAATTAAAACAGATAGAAGAAGCGTTGGTGTTAAATAATTATCCTTTAAAATTCATTAGGAAGATCAGAATAATAATAATAACATAAATAAGAGAGAATATAAGGCATCTCCAGTTCTAGCATATAACTGGGGATATCTGAGTTCCTACGTAGGATTCTCAATAAAAGCAGGAATTAGGGTGGAATTCAAACCTACAAACTCACTCAGGGACAAGTTCTGTAGGTTAAAGGACCCTGTTGGTTGACTCAATTAAACAAAATAATGTGATTTATAAAATACCCTACAATGACTGTGAGCTCAACTATATAGGTCAAACTAGTAGGTCAGGGATAGTCAGATTGTCGGAACATAAGAATTAAGCTAAGGTTAGAATGGTTGATGCCGAGAAGACTAGTAATTTAGAAAAAAGCTCAGCTATTGCACTTCACGCATTAACACTCAATAGGGTGGGAGAAGGTTAAGATTCTAAGAAGTAATCTGTGTATGTGGAGAGAGAGAGAGATTGCTTACTGAATCCTGCCTGATTCATCGAGTCTTCACCCAACACATGCAACAGAAATGACTCAATGCAAATACCAGAGATATGCATGGGAGATATTATTACCGCCAGTCAGTCAAATCAGAAGAGGATAATAAATAATCTTAAAATTCTATTTCAATTCAAGTACATCACAACATTCTAAAAAGTTACTTATTTTGACTATAAAAACACTCGTCTTATTTCCCATCTAACCTGTAATTGATCAATAACACTCATATTATTATTTCTGAATGTACATTATCCTATATATATATGAAGGAAAAAGTTGTGTGACTAGCTTGATATGATTATGAGCAATAGTTTGTGCTGGAAACGTGGTCATCAGTTAATATTACAGTATAACAACACTGTGTGATTTATCAAAATAAAATCTTATGCATACTGGAGACTAGAGGAATAACAACATTGACCGATTGCAATAAACGTGCATTTATTCAACTCTATAGCAAGAAATGTAGTCAAAATGTGAATAGAACTATATGCTAAAATACACCAACAACAATCACAGATTTATCCAATAGAAAATCTATCAACAGCATGTTGATAGATAGCTAAAAAAAAAGAATTCGATTATCTCACAGTCAGTTAGTCGGTCACAGTTAGTCATGCAGATAAATCATATGAATTTTGACAACGACAACAACATCAAAGCAGCATATTGAGTGACATTTATACGCACATACACACACACACACACATGTAAGCATGCAGACCTAGTTGAAGATTAGTATTTTATTACAGGGCAATACAACATATGAGCAGAAAATCTACACAGAAAAATGTTGTGCATACAAAGACAATCACTATAAATAAGAAAACATACTGAGAGAAAAGAGCAAGTCATATCCAATAAAGCAAGTGAGTGATGTCTGGTAAAATGAACGAGTAATAAGAGAAGATTAGTTGCTTAGGTGTGAATGATTTTCATTTGGTTGTATCCTACTAAACAAGAAACCACCCCACCCTCAAAACAAAGAAAATCACAAGAATACTCATTTGCAATTAAATTAGAACTGTTCAGACGGATCAATCACTTAGCTAACCAATACAAAAGAATATTCAAGTATTCGTTTGTAGGAATTTGATTGATTTGTTACAGGATTTCATCATGAGCTGACATTAGTTAGACAACCAATAATAATAATAATAATAATAATAATAATAATAATAATAATAATAATTTGCTTTATTCCAAAAATAGTACTAATGATACAGCAAGGAATTTTCAGCATTTCAGTACAATATTGCATCTAATTTACTCAAAAACGACAACAAAAAAATTAAAAATACACATTACACAACAGTAATACAACGATTGTTATGGCAGCTACATAGCAACATACTGTATGCCATATGGAGAAAAATATGCATAAAGTACAAAATTGTAGTAATAATAGTAATACCAACTAAAATAAAATAGCAGAGTAATAATTAAACGATAGAAAGTGTGACACCATAAAATACAGAAAGATGAACGATGAAAGGGTCGATTCAGTGTGCTAATTACATAGTAACTTATGTGTTTCACGTCTAACAGAATCTTCGTCACATAAAGTACGGGCTAAATAGGGTATTGTAGAATTTCTATACTTAGTGGTACGAGCATATAACTTTTTATATTGACTTCTCGTCCTACCTGATGAGATACAAGGGGACAGGTGTGAATAAAGAGGGTGCAGAGGGTCTGACAGTATAGCCTTTGCCCATTTCGTACAGGAATTTATATGCCTCTCGACTATAGTATTAGCGAGCTCGCGCAGTGGCAGACCACAAGCCCTACTCACAGCATTTAATACTCTTCGTAATATGATATAATCTTTTTTGAGAAGCCCAGGAAAGATTAATGGAGAGCAATAGAGTACAATAGGTAAAATACACAAGTTTAAAAATTGCAAAACTAAAGGTTGGTTAATACCTGATTGTCTTAACTTTTTAATGTAGAAGGTAAGACAAAACATTTTCTTAGAGATAGATAAGATGTGTGATGACCATGAAAGGTCAGAGGAAAGAACTAATCCAAGGTATTTAATGCTTGATTTGGTTTTAATTTCCGTGCCATCTACGCTACAGGGATCATGCGAGCTAACTAGTTCAAGTAAGTCACATCGGTGCTTGAAAGTAAAGTCAAGTGACTGACATTTGGAAGGATTTAATATAAGACCATTTGACTTGGACCAGTTGTTGATGTCCAACAGAAAGCTATTAAGTTTGGAGCTGTCAGACTCGGAAAACCAGCTGGGAGTACTGGACAGCTAATTCGTCCTAGCTTGGTACTCTGCTTCAGCAGTACGTACCCACCAGATGGGTTCAAACACAAGGCCTTCTGGTTACAAGGATAGCTAGCTCGTAGACCATTGAATGGTCTGGTGAAGAGTCCCACACTAGTACGAAACATATGCCAAGTACTCCTATGATGGTAGACAGAGTTCAAACATGCGGAGTGAAGTTTAAGCTTGCCTATGAAGCCCAACTCTGAAATGACGCAATAAAGCATATGTAATTTCACTGAATATCTTGCATTCTATATCTGTTTATCTCATATCCTTAATGAGATTTCTCATCACAGTATTATTACTGTTATTAAATCAGCTAGTTATACATTATTTATTTTCAAGAACAAAATATTCACAGGAGAGACTCTTTTCAACAAAGAATTTATTATCAAGCTGTACAATCGTATACACATATACAATGATTTTTAAGAAATTACACCCCACCACCCTGGGGGGAATTTAAACAAAGGTTTGAATACATAAAATAAACATAGTAGTATGAAATGTAATTAAAATCTTTGTGATTACAATCATAGTTACATGTCAATTAGCAAAACAATTGATGTCCCATACAGAATAATACATAAGGTGTATAAATGTTGGAAAGGGGTGCATAATTATAGGCTTAGTAGGCTAATATAAAATGTTACATAACATGTTGTGAAATGTGATAAGATAGAATTCAATATTGTATACAAGATATTTGGATATAGAATGACAAGTGGAAACAATTCAAAGTGATAATAATAGTAATTATCGTAGTAATGAGGGAAGGGTACATAGAATAACCAAATAAACAAAATAAATAAATGTCTATCCCTCTACGGCCAAGGCAGAAGTAGGGATTGTACATACTTCTTTTGTATACAGAGGTCCCGCCTTCACTATCTTTAGAAGTTTATAACGAAGAATATACGACAACTTAGCATGGATTCGATAGATGATCTTAAAATCATGGTCAGGATTGGCAGAGTGACAAGAGTCGATCAGGTGTTCTAGAATAGAGGTGCACACACACCCTTCTTATCTCTCCTGTAAAACTATGCTGGAATATGTTCTCATATATGTGTGGAAAGTGCCCTTTGGCTACGGCCAATATACCTTGCTCCACAAGAGCAGGTGAACTGGTAGATACACACAGAGGTGGCCAAACAGGGGAGCTTATCTTTTACAGAGATCAACAAAAACTTGTGGCTGGTGAACGCCATTCGTAATTTTGTTGCAAAGAATGTTTCACTGAATGAAAGACGGTTTCTGAGCATAACTGCAGCTTGATCACCTTTGAATTCCGAGTTCATGAATACAGTTTCCTTTGGAATTGAGTTGGTGACTAGTTTAGACTGCTTATCGTTCATGTTACTGTCAATAAATCGATTCGGGTAACTGTTTTCTGCGAGCGTAACTTTTAAGAAGGCAAGTTCTGAGTCACAGCAATCAGAACTACAAATGTTTCTTATCCTAAGGCAAAAGGGAATGAATTAAGTTCCTTTTCCTGAAGATAGGCACCCAACTATAAAATTTAGTTAGTTGTCCATTCCATGTACGTTGACATTTAACTATGATTATAATCACAAATATTCTAATTTTAATTGCATTTCATACCATTATTATTATTGTTATTTCACGTATTCACAGCTTTGATTCAATTCCCTCACCAGGTATAATTTCTTTAAAAAGAAACCATATATATATATATATATATATATATATATATATATATATATACGATTGTACAGCTTGATAATAAATTCGTTGCTGAAAAGAGTCTCTTCGCTGAATATTGTGTTCTTAATGTTACAATGGGAATTATTAAATTATTTTCAAGAGTTATTTTGTGGGTATTTTATTTTATTTGAAGGTTGACCACGGATTGATATATCAGTTAGAGAACCATTAGAAGTCAGCTGGGAATACTGGACAGCAAGCTGTATCATCCTAGATCCAGTAAGAAGTCGTGACTAGTAGGGCCCATCCAGTCAACAGTGAGAACAAACACCCGCCACCGATTACATTGGCTGACAGTCACGTTAAAGTTACGAATTGTTTAAAGTTAGAATTCATATGCTCGCCAATGAGAAGTTGGGTCCCCCGGTGGCTGAACAGTCAACAAGCTTTTACTTGTAACCTGAAGGTTCTGGGGTTTGTCGTACTCCCAGCTGACTTTCAATGCTTCTCTAACTGATATCAATCTGTGGTCTGTCTGTCTGTTTTCGACATAGAACTTTGCACAAATGTGCACCAGTTCAAGTCGCCACACTCCGTGTAGCACGCGAAGCAAGAGGAGAAAGTACAAGAAAAGCATAATAGAGACAGTAAACAGAGGTGTGAGACAAAGGAGTAATAAAGAAAAACAAAACAGTTTCATTGGAGATCATAAGTTACAAGGAGTGGATGCATCTGCGCCACTGAGAACGATTTTGATCCATGTCACCAATTGTTTCCAACCAAAGATTTTTATCGTCCCGAGGAGCCCAACCAGGAAGTCTACACCTTCCTACGTGGCTTAGACCAACTGTTGTGGATTTCATTGACTGGTGCCAAGTTTTTGTTTGACAGCCGCTAGCTTTTTTCCAGCCTGACCATATATCCGCTAACATTGCTCGTCGAGGGAGGCGATGGCTTGGCATACGTAACACATGTCCTAACCATCTCAGTCTATGTAACTTCACGACTTCGTCGATTGATTTCCCCTGTTTACCTAGCACTCGGCGCCTAACTTCAATGTTGCTCACCTTATTATGAACACCGGAATGACCTAATCAAGCTATACTGGCTGAGACCTATGTCTCTTGAGGTCCTACCATGCCAGGCAGGTTGTTTGGATAGCGGTTAAAACAAAAAGCAGCTACCCAACCCACCATTATGATACAAACAAAATTTCATGCCGGATCGGCCGTGCCCCGGATTAACAACGACCGCGCTTCCTGCTGCCGTATCACAGGGCAGGAGTGATAAATATGCTACTGAGACACACCAAACAATAAAGAAGAAACAAAAACAGGCCGCATGTGACCGGCCACAAGCAGTTGTCCCTTGGACTCTGCGGTCACGCAACCAACTTCCACGGTGTGGGCAGCCGGGAAGTAACAATCGCCCTCACAATCCGAAATGCACGCGAAACCTCTCTATTACTCACTCATCAATCTGTGGTCAAAAACTTGAGTTATTATTTTTGCTTAATCAGAATCATTAAAAAATAAAAGTGAATAAATTAACAAAGGCACTCACCTGTTTGAAACGATCAGGATAATTTTGAAAATTATGATGAAAATATGGAGGATTAGAATTTGTATAATCATAACACCATTCATTAAAATGATTGCCTATATCAAATCCACTGGGAATGAGAAAAATAAATTAAAAAAAACACACCAATAAATCAATAAAAGAAAGTATGAAAAGATAGAAAACATGCCCAACATGATGGACGACAAGTTTGAAACTAATGACAGTTGCTTAATTCAACTTTATTGTATGTAATATGGTATAGAGGCTTTTTTTCCCCATGTAACTTTATGATTTTTAGATTTTCCTCATCAACAAGCATCAGTTAGAGAGATTACTGAAGAACAGGGAGCATTGAAAAGCTGTTTCGTCCTCTTTTGAGACTCTTCAGTATGATCCACTCAAGACCCTTCCGGGTGTCGAACCCGGGAACTTCAAGTTATGAGACCAAGTATGTTGATCGAAATCCCCACAAATCATATAACATAGCAACATTATTAACGCTTTCCACCACAGTTAAAAATATCTTATGAGAATGTTTACAGTTAGGCAATGTTAGTGTATAAACTTTAAGGGTAAATGATGTAATACTATTATGGGAATATTGAACAAGCAAGTTTTTCGTCAAGATTGGACTATACAACATATTCGAAAGAAATGAAAACGTGAAATTGATTTAAAGATGAACAGTATATAATCTAAAACAAAACTAATCTTTACAAACCAAATATAAAAAATTAATCTGATGCTCGACAGTGACTTGCTGCAGGATGGAGTTTCCGAGACCACTGAGGTTCATCCAGTCAAGTGTGAGGATGGATGTCCCCCCGGCAACATTGGTTGGGGTCGCATTAAATCACGAATTGATAGAAATTAGAATTCGTGTGCTGGCTGGCCATTGAAGAGTCGGGTACCAGTGGCTGAATGGTATACGAGTTCACTTGCCTTGTAACCGGAAAGTCCTGAGTTCGAACCCTGGTGGTGGTTGCGTATTGTGGATGATTCCCAAACTAGGCTGATGAAACAGCTGTCCAGTACTCCCTGTGGCTGGTTTCCAATGATTCTCTAACTGATATCGATCAATCCGTGATCAACTCGTAAAAAGAAAGTTTAGAATCACAATAAGATGAGCAATGGTGTTGATAATATGTTACTCAATACCCACTTATAGTTCCAAGTGGCTGGCTATGGAGTCATTCCTATTGTGTGAAGGCTAGTGATCTTATTTGACTGCTCAAATCTCGGTAGGACGAACGGGGGAGTGAACCTGTGACCCACTAGGCGACCGCATATAGCAATGAGCCACAGCTCCAAGTACATAAAAATGTTTAATTATCAAGAAAAAATGTTCAGCGAACAGTTACTCCTTACAACGACATCATTCTCAAGCTGTATAATCGCATATATACAGCTAATTTTCTTAGTAACCTAATGAATCTTTCAAAGATTTGTTATTAGAATTGTAATTTTTAGTCAACAATAAATTACGTATTGTAGAAAGCGTCAATAGGGTGGAAACTAAAATAAGATTAAATAAACAAGTTGAATGACGTAATCTAATTGTTGGAGGTGAGTAGAGCTCAGCTAAAATTAAAATTGAACAAAAGTCAAGTTATCCACAGTGGTAATAAGGAGTAGAGATTTAATAAAGGATGCGAGAAGAAAATATTATACAATTAAGAAACAAGCAAGCAAGAAAAAAAAGACGAAACAAAAACCACCTATTTGGTGTTAAGATAGGTCGGTCAGGTCCAGATTTATGAGTGAACAAACTTCTCTTGTATGCAGAGTTTCCACTGCTTCCGCAGTTTGAAGCAGTTTGATACGTACTTCTCCAGCAAGATCCCAGGTATTCTGCAGATGACTTTGAAGTTACTTTGTGGTTTTACTTGATGTCCCCGATTCGATAGGATGTTCCAGAATAGAGACTCGGGGTGACTTTTTTTCTCCTTTATAAAGCCATGAAGCTAAATGTTCTGAACAAGTACCGAAAAGCCTACGTCGCAAGGGAACAAACGCTTACAATAATCCCATTGTCAGATACCTACTTGACACAGGTAGTGTGAGGTGGACATTGCAAGATCATTCAAAATGAACAGTAGACCAATTATAGTTCAATTCGCCTCAAGTTTCCCACAAAAATCACCATCAGATGTCTGCAATCCAACTGAAATGTTCGGAAAGAGGCAGTTATCAGACTTCCATTACCTTTTCCTGGCAGGTAACTCGATGTCTCCACTCCCTCTCTCTCTCTCTGTGTTATTTGACTACGCAATCTCTAGATTAAACCCTGTCCCCCTCTCTTATAACATAGTGCAACTTTGCTTGCCTCTTTTTTTCTATATGGTATGAGTTGAACTTACCACATTGTTACCCAACTTACTAGTTACTCACCATCGTAGTCCACCTCTTGTCTTTACTACGTAATTCTTGTCAGTGTATCTAAGCATTTATAATTGTTGATGAAATTTGAGCCCTCTGGGTGAAAGCTTTAAAATAAGTGTACTTTCGGAGCACTATTTATCAGATTTGTGACTTCCTATCAACTGACATCATGTAATATTTGAAGTACGTTAAAATTGCTTTGTACACAAACCACTTAATAATTTCTTTAAGCTGCCTATATACGCAGCTGATTAGAAACCAACGAAATAAATGATGATACTATCTAATTCTACTCAAACTGTTTTTGTGCGGTTTATTCAAGTACAATTGACAAATTTGATTTATTGTTGTCGATATGTAGATGAAACATTCATTGTTTTTGTGAAACATACACTTTGAGTAAAAATGAGTATTTTGAATGTTGTCAATCAAATTCACTTCACTTGTTAGGAAGACAACAGAAAGGTGCTTTCTATACCAAAAAGATGTGTGGATACTTGAAGGAAAGCCTTTTTAGGAAGAGCATTCGAACTGGTCAGTCTGTCCATTTTCATATTTACACATCCACAAAATAAATTTAGTTGAATGCCTTAACTATGGAATAAGACGTATGTGTCCACACATGGTCAAACCAAAACATAGCCTCATCAGTCAACGAAATCCACAACAGTTAGTTTAAGCCATGTAGGAAGGTGTAGACTTCCTGGTTGGGGTCCCCACGATGGTAAAAACCAGTGGCTGGAGTGGAGACAATTGGTGATATGGCTCAAAATCGTTCTCAATGGCTGGCACAGATGCATCCACTCCTTGTGACTTATGATTTCCAATGAAACTGTATTGTTCTTCGTTATTACTATTCCTCTGTCTCACAACTCTGTCTACTGTCTCTATTATGCATTTCTTCTACTTTCTTCTCTTGCTTTGCGTGCTACATGGAGTGTAGCGAATTGAACTGCCGCACATCAGTGGAAAGTTCTATGTCGAAAACAGATAGATCACACGGACGCACGAATGCAGGAATTTGCAAACTGAAGCTCTTATACTGCAAGGAAATGGGTAGCCGCAGAACGTTTTACGAAGCACATCTCGATACCTAGAGATGAATTATTGATGGAGAAAACATGTCTTAAGTTAAAAAGGTGAGATCGAACAACAGAACATCCCTGAGGCTAGGATGGTACTCAGCAGCAGCACTCACACAGACACTCAAGGATAGACTACTAATGACGGCTTCGTCAACATGTACCTATGACTTCAACTACACCTGTGAATCTAGCTTCAAAGACCGTGCTCAGACTGCTTTATTCATGAGTGAGTGTGAACACGTACAGGGATTGTAGGATAAAGAAACTAACAAATGCATAAATAGTGTAGTCTTAGCTTATTCAGTGGATAGTGGGCATCAAATTAAACCGAAGCAACCATTCGCAGTCATGTACTGTCTCCTTGTGGTAATGTACACACACAAGACACTACGACTACATCTACTAGTTACTGAAGCGACAGCGATCAATACCAGATGCACATATCCAACCACTTCGTATACCACCTTGTCCTACAACAAGGTCAACAAAATCCTTCATTAAAATATTGATAACTGACAATTTAAACATCACTTCTATCCTTTTACTTTTTTCCCTTTGTTTAATCGATACATTCTTAATCCATACTTTTTTAGGGGGATTTCATGTCTGTTTACGTTATAATTTTTTTAAATTTCTTATTGTATGTAAACAATCCTTCTCATTCCACTTTATTATTATCTGATGATTGTTTACGAATAGTGTGTCGTGATACAGATTAACAGGAAGTGGACAAGCCTTGAAATCAACACAATAAGTCAATGGTTGCGGCAGAAGTAGCAGTGTTTTTTCCTGAAATCTAGATTTAGTTTACATTCTGGACATGAAATAATCTCATTGGACAATTGATTTAACCTTGGAACGATTGCCAGCCAATCAGAACAGTTTATTCACATCTGAGTTACATGAACTTTAATGTGGCTGAGAACGTATAAATCTGATGTGTTGGCCAAGTTAAACTTTAATCACCACTAACTACCAATCAGCGAACGACGTCGAATTATGAAATGAGATACACGAACGTTAGTTCAGTGTTGTATAGTGCTTGACTCATCTCAAATGCGTGCCCTATCAAGGTTACGTTGCAATTCGTGGAGGATAATATTTTCCAGTATTGCCTGGATTTAGGGTTGCTCCGGAAGGAGCGAACTTGTTCGTGTGGTGGTGTCATGATTTTAAAAAGCTATAGCAGGTCAACTGATGGATTTGTCCATCGTTGTGCAATATGCTTGAAGCGAGTTAGCATTAGAGAGGGTAAGCTGATAATTTTAATATTTCGTAGGAACCTTTTTTGCAAGGTCACATCTCTCCTTGACGTAAATTTTGGGTATTGAAACAGCCAGTGAGAGCCGCAGCTGTTGAGATGGAGAATAGCCTCGTCCCAACAGTTCAATGATACCAGCGTTGCAGAGATATTGCTTCTTGGAAAATGGAGAAAATCGATTCTTTGTTGGGTGAAGACGTTGCAATGCACATCGATGAAGCTGTGTTGGTGAAAAAGAAATACAACCGTGGTCGCCAGCGAGCGAATAATATATGGGTATTACGTTTATACGACACCTCCCTCCACAAAGGATTCGTGGAAAGAATAGCAGATAGAAAGGTGACTACTCTAATACCTATTATTACCAGACTTGTGAAACGGGGATCAATAATACACACGGACGAATGGAAAGGTTACAATTCCCTGTCATCTCTGAGGTATGTTCATCACAGAGTCAACCATTCAGGTGATTCTGTCGATCCCGTTACCAGGACACATACAAATTCTATTGAAGGATTTTGAGACAGGTTGAAAAATAGGACAAGGGCTATAAATGGATCTCAAAAGGATCTCATTTATAGTTATTTAAATGAATATATGTATAGAATGTGGTATAACTTTTCTATTGACAGTCCGATGCTTAACTGGGAGATGTTCCTCTCACATATTAGGGAAAGATACCCCCTGTAACCGTTTTATGCTTATTTTCTATAAATATACGTTTCCATTTTTCATAAATGCCTCTTAAATGTGATTGGTCCGTTCGAGGTCGTTTGCTGATTAGTTGCTAGTGGTCTCGAAAGTTTAACTTTGCCGATGTGTTTTTCCTTATTAAAGATCCGTTACCAACCCACCGATCTTCTCACATTACAATAGTACTTTCATGTTGACACTGACACCAAGTCATCATTATTGTTATAATTATATGCCAGCGCTCATATTACGTCTAGCATATCCTAATTTGAATTTTGATTTATCAGAGAGAATTTGATGCATTTTGTTTTCGAGATAATCTATCTTTGTCCTTTATCAGCTTGTAAAATAACAAGATTATTGTCTTTTTTTTGGACCTTGTTTAGAGATCTCCAGTGTTCTTTGGTAATAGGCGACTTTTGATTGGTCGGGATGATTGGCGAATTGATGAGCGCAATATCAACCACCTTTGATTACAACCAGCTTTCGCTGTCACTGGACGTGGCATGTAGCCCCCACCCCATAAGTTGGTCATAAAGATTTTCGAATTGGCATTCGATATAAATTTACCTTATCTTTTTCATGGGAACAGGGAATTTGAATCCCAAATGACAGAATTTCTGCTTGTTCTTTTGATAGGGAAACATCAGATAAATTATCTGGACCGAAGTGCAGAACCTAGAAGACCTGGATTTCGCGCGAGGTAGATTTATGTTTGATGTCACACAAAATCGAAGACTTACAAGCGAAAACTGACAAATTGGTCGAAGAAGCAGCCGGCGAAGACAGGACTCCAAGTGAACATAGACAAGACGGAGGTTATGAAAATAACCAGCCAATAACAACATCCATCGCCAATCACCATCAACGGGAGGGATCTGAAAGAGGTTACTTCATTCACTCACTTATCTAGGGAGCATTGTCTCAACTACAGGAAGTCGGAACGGACGAGGATGTCAAATCGACCGAGAATCGAGAAGGCGAGCAAGAAACACATTCACAAACCAACTGAAAACTATCCGGAAATCTTCGTCACTCAGCCAGAATCAACAACAAAATTCGGTCGGATTTTCAATACAAACAATGTCAAGTCAGTCAGTTCTTCTATACGGATCAGAAACTTGGTGGGCGGGTCACAAAGAATATTTCCAACAGCCTGTTGCAGACCAGACCTTCATCAACCAACAACAGCTGTCTTCGCTGGCTCTATACTAAAGATCAGATGGCCGGGCCGGAAAGAATCGTCAACAAGAAACTATGGCTAGGAACAAACAAAACAAGAACCAATCAATCAGCACCCAACAAATATACAGGGGAAAGTGGAGATGGATTGGACACTCGCTTAGGAGGCCGGGCCGCTGGGTAACATCGCGAGCGCGTCAGGCCATTGCTCGAGTGGAACCAGGCCGAAAGGGAAGGACGCGGCGAGTGGGTCGTCAGTGCAAGGATGACATGGAGGAGATCATGTGAAGAGAGAGGAGTTGAAACAGTATAGACTAACTAACATGGATGCAGGTGAAAAGTACAGCAGAAGGAAGACAGAAGTGACAAATGGAGACGTGCAGTTGAAGCCCTATATTCCACTAGGAACCCAAGGGAACAATAATAGATAAATTATGAACATAATTAGATAACATGTTATCTTGAATTCACTAAGGATCTGCATGCCACCTCTAAAAAGTCAAAAGAATCAGAAGAAAAGAAACTGAAGAAGTCCCTTCATCCGGAACCGCCAAATGAAATTTTCCCAGTGGATATATCTAACCAATTATGTTCATAATTTATCTGATGTTTCCCTATCAAAAGAACAAGCAGAAATTCTGTCATTTGGGATTCAAATTCCCTGTTCCCATGAAAAAGATAAGGTAAATTTATATCGAATGCCAATTCGAAAATCTTTATGACCAACTTATGGGGTGGGGGCTACATGCCACGTCCAGTGACAGCGAAAGCTGGTTGTAATCAAAGGTGGTTGATATTGCGTTCATCAATTCGCCAATCATCCCGACCAATCAAAAGTCGCCTATTACCAAAGAACACTGGAGATCTCTAAACAAGGTCCGAAAAAAAGACAATAATCTTGTTATTTTACAAGCTGATAAACGACAGTGTAGTGCTAATGGCACAAGATAGATTATCTCGAAAACAAAATGCATCAAATTCAAATTGTATGATCATGCAAAAGATCAAACGTTATCGACCGAAAGGGAAATTGTGCAGCATCTACGGCAAGCCTTCAAAAAGAAATACATTGATGAAAACACATAGAAATATTCTAATTGTTGGTTTATTTTCTTTTAGTAGTATGCATATTGTATTTCACACCAATGAGTACAACTCACCTATTGAAATGCATACTTATAGTTAATTATAGATTTACAAACACACCATTATATCATTTAGTTTCATTTTATCTCAAGTTCTTATTGAGTACACATTTTGTAGGGATATAACTGGCAATCAAAACTCACTACTAATTTATCTTGTACTTGTATCAGAAATACACTTACTAGTAATATTAATAGTTCTAGTTTGTCTTTAGTGGCTATTAGCAAACGCATTTTAATGAGCATCTTCCTTCCTTCATGGTTCGGCGAAAAGGTCAAATAAAATCTACAGGAAGTTCTATTTTGGCTCATTTGATTGATGATGACAACGGTCACCAAGTGGACAGAAGAAGCAGTGTCTTCAAAGTTATCTATCGCATTCCATCGAGCCTTTCGAACGGAATTCGGAAACCGTCTCTTACACATAACGAAAGCTATGTGGGAATAAATTCGAGAGAACAATCCTAATCTTTCCACACAAAAGAATTTTGTCTCTCCCTTTCTTCGCCTAGGTGAATTCTATCCAAAACCCTCCCACCCTTTCTTATTTTCCATCTCCTTCGTATTTTATGATATTTATTTAAAGCTTGATTATCTGTCCACTTCATCTTTAGTATTATGTAACTTTTAAGATTTGACTTTATTTATTTATTGAATTAATAATTATCAAATCTGTCTGTCTGTTTTCGACATAGAACTTTGCACTGATGTGCGCCAGTTCAAGTCGCCACACTCCATGTAGCACACAAAGTAACAGAAGAAAGTAGAAGAAATGCATAATAGAGACAGTGAACAGAGGTGTGAGACAAAGAAATAGTAATAACGAAGAACAATACAGTTTCATTGGAAATCATAAGTCACAAGGAGTGGATGCATCTGTGACAGTCTTTGAGAACGATTTTGAGCCAGCCATATCACCAATTGTCTGCAGCCTTCATTGGTTTTTATTGTCCCGAGGACCCCAACCAGGAAGTCTACACCTTCCTACGTGGCTTAGACTAACTTTTGTAGATTTCAATGACTGGTGCCATGTTTTGGTTTGACCACCGCTAGCTCTTTTCCATCCTGACCCTATATCAGCTAACATTGCCCATCGGTCAAGGAAGGCGATGGCTAGACATACGCAACACATGTCCTAACCATCTCAATCGGTGCAACTTCACAAGTACTGATTTCCGAGGATTTGGTCGGTTACAAGTACGGTCACAAGCTGACATTGGTTAGAGGACCATCAGAAAACCAACAGAGGCTACTGGACAGTTGTTTCGTTTTAGCACCAACCAGGAATTAAGCCCCAAGGACGTCTCGGTTACGAGGAGAGCTCGCAGACTGTTCGGTGGGTGTGCACCGCCGAAAAGCCCTAAAACTAGGACGAAACAGTTGTTCAGAGGTACTCTTTGTTGATTTTCCAATTTGCCATTAAACTGACGATGTAACCAATGAAAGCCAGCAAAGCGACACCACCACCTGACAATTAATCCGATGATCACTAGCTAGTGCGACTAGCTCTAACCATACAAACAAGTTATCTGCAATTCCAGTGAGAAGTCGTAACCAGCGGCGACCATCAAGTCAGGTAAGAGAACAGTCATTATCCTACGACTTTGGCTAGAAGTTGCACTAAAATATGTGGCGAATCGGCAGGAGCTTTATGTATAATTGTAGAGTGTGAAAAAGAATTTGTTCAGTAAACAAAAAACACAACAGGCAATTGTTCACTTTAATTATTACTTATGTAATTAAAAAAAGGAGAACTCACCGATAATTATATCCAGAGTATTCAAAGTCGATTGGTAGTAGACGATAAACATTTTCCACTGTTGGATCATTTAACAGCAGTAGATTATCTAAAAAGTTGAAAGATCAAAAACCCTGACAGTTGTAAAAGCCGTACGTTAAAAACAAAAAACACTTTCTTAACAGAGTATGAATATTTATTATAAAAACCATACAAGTGGAATAAAAAAGACTACTAATATGTACTACTTATATATACATCTGAAATTTATCAATGCAACAAAATGTATATTTTCAGGTAGACGCCTGACTGACTGAATGGTTTCAACAAAGAACTTTGCACCGATGTGAAGCAGTTCGAGTCGCAACACACCACTTAGCACACAAAGCAGGAGAAGAAAGTAAAAAAGAGATTCAAAACAGAGATAATAAACAGACATATGAGGCAAAAAGAATATTAATACGGAAGAACAATACAGTCTTATTGGATATTATAAGTCACATGGAGTGAATGCATCTCCGCCGAGCCATTGAGAACAATTTTGAGCCAGCCATATCACCGACTGTCGCCACTCCAACCACTGGTTTTTACCGTCCCAGGGACCCCAACCAGACAGTAGTCTGCACCTCCATACGTGGAGACAGCTTACTGTCTGGATTAACTGAGGTACTTGGCAGCGTCTGGGAATCAGAAGAAGTCCCATCGGGTTGGTGTAAGTCACTGATTATCCCCATATACAAGAAGGGAGACAAGTCTTCCTGTGATAATCACAGAGGGATTAGCTTGACTAATATAGTATCTAAAGTCTTAGGCTCAATAATCATGCGTAGACTGAGTGGTGCTCGGGAGGCACAAACACGAGAGAGCCAGGCAGGCTTTAGACCAGGAAGAGGGTGTATTGATTATATCTTCACCCTCCGACAGATTCTAGAACATAGGGATTCCTACCGGCGTCCAACGGTCATTATATTTCTTGACCCAAAGGCAGCATTCGACTCTGTCGATCGGGAAGTTCTCTGGAGATGCTTGGCTGTAAAGGGAATGACGAGAAAATACATTGCACTGATTAAGGAACTGTACTCGTACTCAAACAGCCAGGTGAGGGCTTACGGAGAGCCGTAATCTGAACTGGTGACGACTAGTGGTGTCCGTCCGCCAACTATCCACTTTTCTATTCAACTTCATCATAGATGTACTAATGGACTTAACCCTAACTTACTTCAGCGACTCAGGGATTGACTTGCTACCAGGGAATAATCTCGTTGACTTGCAATATGCAGACGATATAGACCTTCTAGGCGAAGACGCTGACAAAATGCAGAGTCTTCTGAACACCTTGAGCAGCAATCTACGAATGTTTGGCATGCGATTCGCTCCCGCCAAATGCAAGATGATGTTACAGGACTGGACTGCAGCGACTCCTAGATTAGAAATAGGGAGTGAAGATGTAGAGCACGTTGACCGCTTCACTTATTTGGGAAGTACCATCAGCCAGTGCCAACGGGTTGATCTCTGACGAAATCTCAGCACGAATACAGGGGGCTCGTTTCGCATTTGCCAGTTTACGCCGACTCTGGAGTAGACGAGATGTTCGACTATCGACCAAAGGGCGGGTGTACTGCTCATCAGTCCGCTCCGTCCTCCTTTATGGCTGTGAGCGAGACCTGACCACTGAGAGTGGAAGACATGAAAAGATTAGCTGTCTTTGATCATGGGTGCCTGCGTTCTATTTCCCGTGTAAAGTGGCATAATAAGGTGAGCAACATGGAGGTTAGGCGTCGAGTTCTAGGTAAACAGGGGAAATCAATCGACGAAGTCGTGAAGCTACAAAGACTGAGATGTTTAGGACATGTGTTACGTATGCCAAGCCATCGCCTCCCTCGACGAGCAATGTTAGCGGATATAGGGTCAGGCTGGAAAAAAGCTAGCGGCGGTCAAACAAAAACTTGGCATCAGTCAATGAAATCCACAACAGTTGGTCTAAGCCACGTAGAAAGGTGTAGACTTCCAGGCTGGGGTCCTCGGGACGGTAAAAATCTATGGTTGGAAACAATTGGTGACATGGATCAAAACCGTTCTCAGTGGCGCAGATGCATCCACTCCCTGTGACTTATGATCTTCAATGAAACTGTTTTGTATTTCTTTACTACTCCTTTGTCTCACACCTCTGCTCATTGTCTCTATTATGCTTTTCTTGTACTTTCTTCTCTTGCTTCGCGTGCTACACGGAGTGTGGAGACTTGAACTTCCGAACATTTGTGCAAAGTTCTATGTCGAAAACAGACAGACAGACAGACCTCCATACGTCGCTGGCTGGGTTAAACTAATTGTAGTGGATTTCCTTGAATGATGAAGCCATGTTTGGTTTGACTACCACCGGCTCTGTCTTCTTCAACCTGATCCATCCTATGTCAGCTAACATTGCTTGTCGGTCGAGGAAGGCGATGACTAGGCTAGGCATACGTAGCACATGTCCTATCCATCTCAATCGATGTAACTTCATAACCTCATCTATTGATTTCCCCTCTTTACCTACCACTCGACCGACGCCCCATCTCAATATTGCTCACCCTATTATACCACCACTTCACACACGAGATAGAACGCAGACATCTATGATTAAAGACAGCTAGTTAGCTTTTTCATGTCTTCCACTCTCAATGGCCATGTCTCACTGCCATAAAGGAGGAGTGAGCAGACTGCTGGGCAGTACACACACCCTTTTGTCGATAGCCGGATATCACGTCTACACCAGAGACGGCGTAGACTGGAATATGCGAAACGAGCCTTCTGTATCCATGCGGAGATTACGTCAGCAATCAACCCATTGGGGCTGATGCAAATTCTCAAATAAGTGAAGTGGTCAACACGCTCCACCAACCACTTCACTCCCTATCTCTAATCTAGAAATCATTTTTGGGTACTTGCAATTTATAGGTCCGATCACGAGGTGATATCAGTCAGAAAACTATTGGAAAGCCCGGAAATACTGGGCAGCCATTTCGCCCCAGTTTAGGACTCTTCACCAGTGAGTGAGTGACTGATCTCTTACCTGACTTGATAAACCCGCTGGTTACGACTTCTCACTAGAATTCCAGCTAACTTCCTGTATAGAGCTAGTCGCGCTGGTGAGCATAGGTTTAATTATGACGTGGTTTCGATTTGCAGGGATTTCATTGGTTACCTATTCGATCACAAGCTTACCGGTGTAGCTGGAATATCCTGAAATCGAACCCCTCCCCCCCCGCAGTGGGCGGGTACTGCTTAAGAATCCCAAACTAGAATGAAGCAGGTGTCCAGTACTCCCAGTTGGCTTCCAAGTAGTTCTCTAACTGGTGCACACACCAACACTTGATAACATACAATTTCGATAAGCTGAACTTTAATACTTTCAAATTATTGTTATACAAAGCACAAAATGTATCAATTAACTTCGTGTAACTGATATACACACACCAGTTGGAGTACAGAAAGTGTAGAAAAAAATATTCAAAGTATTCTAGTGTTATTTATGAAGTACAATAGTGTGCTTGGTGAACTTTGTTCCAGATACCGAAAAAAAGAAAGAGAGAGACACTCTTACTCCAGTGAATTTATTATCAAAACTGTACAATCGTATATATATATATATATATATATATATATATATATATACATATATATATGCCTGTTTTTAAGAAATTGTATCCCGTGAACGAAATTGAAAAAAACGCATGAATATGTAGAATAATAATAGTAGTAGTATGAATTGTAACTAAAATATTTGTGATTATAATCATAGTTAAATACCAAGTGCCAAAACAAATAATGTCATGTATAGACTAGTTCATAAGTTGTATAGATATTGGAAAGGGGGTATAAAGTTATAATGTTTAGCTTTATTCTTTATTCCTTCACATTCCTAATGGAACGTAGGGCTTCAAACTATAGACTTGAAATTTCGGTACCAGTGGTGTTGAATTTTTTTTTTACGGGATGGGGTTGATAGCCTCATGCCCTGCCCAACCTTCCCTCTTTACCAGTCTTATTACTGACTTAGCGAAGTAAAGAAGTGCGTCGCAGGCCGAGGATCGGACCCCGGACTACATGCAGCAATACAGATCAATCGGATATGTAGTGATTTGAGCAAATTACTTTTGGTCTGGTAGATGACTTTAAAGGTTGAGGTTATCGAAATAGGGTGACTAGCATCTATCAGATGTTCAATGAATACCCTAACTTCCACCTCTTTGTAATCATGCAGGATAATGTGGCTGCACTCGCTTGGACAAAACTCAAGTTGAACGACCGACATACCTAGCTCCACACGAGCAGGTTATTGGACAGTAATGGTCGGCTGGGAAACGATATTCTCAACGATGCTGCAGCAAATTTCTTAAAAACCATATATATATATATATATATTTATATATATATACAGATGCGATTGTACAGCTACGTGAATGAATTCACCGGCGAAAAGAGTCTATTTGCTGAACGTCTTCTCTTTTTCATATGACTCAATGGGAATTTTTAAGCTACTCAATAATCAACTAGAAAATCAATACTGAATTAAAAGATGATGTATTGTTTTACTAAAGCATCACTTCACCGTTTGACTGAATGTTTATTCTACTATAATATTAAGTTAATCGACAAGGTTGTG
This sequence comes from Trichobilharzia regenti, assembly GCA_944472135.2. Classification (NCBI taxonomy): domain Eukaryota; kingdom Metazoa; phylum Platyhelminthes; class Trematoda; order Strigeidida; family Schistosomatidae; genus Trichobilharzia; species Trichobilharzia regenti. The sequence continues at coordinate 35,975,103 of OX235264.1, read as the reverse complement.
AATTTATAACAATGTTTATGGATGTGTGTATGACACATGCACGTAGCAATTTGTCTTCTGTTGTTAGCCGACTAGAATGATTAACTTGAATGAACAAGCAAGCTCACTATTTTGACACAAAGGTTTATTGTACACAGAGTATAGTAAAAAACTTGCTATGATTAGACCAAGGGTATAACAATCTAATATTCTTTATTAAGAGTTACTCTAAGAATGATTCGTTGACTGATGTTTGAAACAATCGAATTTGAGGAGTTTTGTTTTTTAAATCTAAACAAATCGAATGGTAACATGTTACTGTAGTGCCAGTCAAGCCTTTTCAAAATACTGCCAGACTGACTAACTGGATTCAACAAAAAGCGCTGTACATAAGTACAGCAGTTCGAGTTGCCGCAACATTCCCTCCTTGAAGTACACAAATGGAAAGAAAAGAGGGAAAAAGCGATTCGAAAGAACGATAATAAGCAAAAATGTACACGAGAAAGAGAAGTAATACGACAAAACAATATAATTTTATTGAATCGACCGCCACCTACAACGCGTCCAATAATACCAACAACGGAAGCAGAACTACTAGTGAACATCGACTCCCTGACGAAAACAGATGTACTGAAGGCAATCAAGATGCCAAAAGCTGGAAAAGCAGCAGGACCAGATGGAATCCCTGCAGAAGCATTGAAAATGGACCCAGAGACAACAGCGGACTTGATGACGACATTACTGGAGGTGTGGAAGGTGGGCAAGGTACCTGAGGATTGGAAGAAAGACTACTTATTCAAACTGTCAAAGAAAGGAGACTTAAGTCAATGCAAGAAGTGGCGCGGAATTATACTCCTGTACACCTCAAGGAAAATACTAAGCCGCATCATCCTGGAGCGAATCAAACAAACCCTGGAGGAAAAACTTCGACCGGAACAGGCTGGATTCAGAAGAAACGAGTCATACATCGATCAAATAGCAAAACTACGGATCATCACTGAACAGGGCTTAGAATGGCAGTCAGCTCTCTATCTCAACTTCATCGACTTTAAAAAGGCTTCGACAGCGTCGAGCGAGAGGTGATTTGACAACTACTTCACTACTACAGGGTGCCACCAACAATTATACATCTCATCCAACAGTCGTACGACAATGCTGCAAGCCAAGTAATCCACAACGGGAAACTTACGGAATCCTTCGAAGTGAAGACGAGAGTAATACAAGCTGGCTGCTTACTATCGCCAATGATTTTCCTGATTGCGGTAGATTAGATAATCCAACAGACAGCAAGCAGCGAGGAATGGACCCACACAAAAACTTGGAGGAACTGGATTTCGCCTTTGATGATATACGTTTGATTTCCCACAAACTGGAAGATATGTAAGTGAAAAGCAACAAGTTGGCAGAAGAAGCATCCAGAGAAGATAGGCCTTCATGAGAACACAGCGAGAACAACAACAGCAACAAAAAGAGACAACAATCAGCCAGCATAAATGGGAGAAATCCAAAAGAAGCAGCCTCCTTCACCTACCGACCTGGGAAGCACCGTTTCAACTACAGATGGACGGAACTGACGAAGATATAAAAGCGAAGATCGGAAAGGCAGGACAAGCCTTCATTACTCTCTAGTCTGTGTGGAGGTCAACAGCACTCAGAATGAAAAACAAAATCCGGATTTTCAACTCGATTTTTTTCTTCAATTTTTTGTCTGTCTGTCTGTTTTCGACATAGAACTTTGCACAAATGTGCGGAAGTTCAAGTCGCCACATTCCGTGTAGCACGCGAAGCAAGAGAAGAAAGTACAAGAAAAGCATAATAGAAACAGTGAGCAGAGGTGTGAGACAAAGGAGTAATAAAGAAATACAAAACAGTTTCATTGAAGATCATAAGTCACAGGGAGTGGATGCATCTGCGCCACTGAGAACGATTTTGAGCCATGTCACCAATTGTTTCCAACCATAGATTTTTACCGTCCCGAGGACCCCAGCCTGGAAGTCTACACCTTTCTACGTGGCTTAGACCAACTGTTGTGGATTTCATTGACTGATGCCAAGTTTTTGTTTGACCGCCGCTAGCTTTTTTCCAGCCTGACCCTATATCCGCTAACATTGCTCGTCGAGGGAGGCGATGGCTTGGCATACGTAACACATGTCCTAACCATCTCAGTCTTTGTAGCTTCACGACTTCGTCGATTGATTTCCCCTGTTTACCTAGAACTCTACGCCTAACCTCCATGTTGCTCACCTTATTATGCCACTTTACACGGGAAATAGAACGCAGGCACCTATGATCAAAGACAGCTAGTCTTTTCATGTCTTCCACTCTCAGTGGCCAGGTCTCACAACCATAAAGGAGGACGGAGCGGACTGATGAGCAGTACACCCGCCCTTTGGTCGATAGTCGAACATCTCGTCTACGCCAGAGTCGGCGTAAACTAACAAATGCGAAACGAGCCCCTTGTATTCGTGCTGAGATTTCGTCAGAGATCAACCCGTTGGGGCTGATGGTACTTCCCAAATAAGTGAAGCGGTCAACGTGCTCTACCACTTCACTTCCTATTTTTAAACTAGGCGTCGATGTAGTCCAGTCCTGTAACATCATCTTGCATTTGGCGGGAGCGAATCGCATGCCAAACATTCGTAGATTGCGGCTCAAGGTGTTTAGAAGACTCTGCATTTCGTCAGCGTCTTCGCCTAGAAGGACTATATCGTCTGCATATTCCAAGTCAACGAGATTATTCCCCGGTAGCAAGTCAATCCCTGAGTCGCTGAAGTCACCTAGGGTTAAGTCCATTAACACATCTATGATGAAGTTGAATAGAAAAGGAGATAATGGGCATCCTTGACGGACACCACTGGTCGTCATCAGTTCAGATGACAGCTCGCCGTAAGCCCTCACCTGGCTGTATGAGTACGAGTAGAGTGCCTTAATCAGTGCAATATATTTTCTCGGAATTCCCTTTACAGCCAAGCATCTCCAGAGAACTTCCCGATCGACAGAGTCGAATGCTGCCTTTAGGTCAAGAAATATAATGACTGTTGGACGCCGGTAGGAATGCCTATGTTCTAGAATCTGTCGGAGGGTGAAGATATGATCAATACACCCTCTTCCTGGTCTAAAGCCTGCCTGGCTCTCTCGTGTTTGTGCTTCCCGAGCACCACTCAGTCTACGCATGATTATTGAGCCTAAGACTTTAGATACTATATTAGTCAAGCTAATCCCTCTGTGATTATCACAGGAAGACTTGTCTCCCTTCTTGTATATGGGGATAATCAGTGACTTACACCAACCCGATGGGACTTCTTCTGATTCCCAGACGCTGCCTAGTACCTCAGTTAATCCGGACAGTAAGCTGTCTCCACCGTACTTAAATACCTCTGGAGTCATTCCATCAGGTCCCGCTGCTTTGCCTAGTTTCAGATTGGTGACAGCTTTAGTAACCTCAGTTAGTGACGGAGGACCTGTGTCTATATCCCATTCAGGGAGGTGTTGGATGCTCGGAAGGTTGAGCGTGGCTGTGGGCAAATTAAACTGCTCCTCATAATGCTCTTTCCAACGATCCAGTCGTCTATCCTGTGAGCTAATTATAGTGCCATTTTTTTCCGAGATTGTCTCACTAATGATTTGTCTTCTCCCACCCGTTTCCCTGATGAGTCCAAAGAGTTGCCTGGTGTTGCCTATCCTCAAAGCTTTCTCCATCTCTTTGGCTTTTGTCGCCCACCACTGTTCACGGTCCTTGCGGAGACTTTTCGTAAGTTTCCTCTTGTGCAGCTTTCGCTCCTCATTGAATTCGGAGCTCGCCGGAATAAGTCTTCTAGCATCTATCAGTTCGGATGAGGCGGTGGAGATCCAGTGGTTTTTACTCACCTTTGGGTTTACCTTATTCACAGCTTTTACAGCTGTATCTATGGCTGCCTGGATATTTTTCCAAGCTTCTTCAGGGTGAGCACAGCTGTCGAACACAGATATGTGTTTAGCTAGTTCTTCCTCAAATACGGATTTAGTTTCCTGATCGAGCTGGGGACGTGATGGTTTTACCGCCAGCTGTTTCCTACGTCCGTTCAGTCGTAAGCACACCCGAGCGCGGACCAGTGCATGGTCGGTATCTACGCACGTGTTCCAGAAGGAGCGACAATCTCCTACCGACCCACGCCAACGATAGCTTATTGCTATGTGGTCTATTTGTGTCCAGCGTTGGTTTGATGAAGGGGGTCTCCAAGTCAAACAGTGTCTCTCCTTGTGTTTAAAGTTAGTGCTTACAAGAAACAAATGATTATCAGAGCAGAACTGTAGGAGACGGTCACCGTTGTCGGTTCGCTGGCACGGAGCTCCATAGGTGCCACCGACATCCTTCTCAGATTGACACAATTTCCCTACTTGAGCGTTAAAGTCACCAGCTAGAACGACTATGTCTGAGCGTTTAGCCTTTCCACCAAACTAGACAGCTTTTGGTAGAACTCATCCTTCGTTTCATCTGAACTGCAGTCAGTGGGGGCGTAGGCGGAGATTACGAAAAGGCATCGGCGAGTAGTGCAGTCCTTCCTCCTTCTTACTGATCCGTTCAGGCGGACAGCACACATTCGGCTATCTACCGGGATCCAGTCAAGCAATGTCTTTTCTGCCCTAGTACTCAAAGCTATCCCTACGCCAGCTAATCCTCGTGAACTAGCTGTGGCATCTCCTGACACCCTCAAGGTGAATTTTGCAGATTCAACCTGTTGGCCAGGTGGGGTTAGGTGAATAACCACACTTGGGTCTTGTATGCGTGTTTCTGAAACACAGCATACATCAATGGCTCGTGATGCCAGGGTCTTGGCTAGTGATGCTTGTTGTCCTATTTGGCAAAGTGTCCTAACATTAAGAGCTCCTATATGAAATTGGTGGCGCGGCTTTAAGAGGCTGTCGGTGGTGGTTTTTTGGCTTCCATCGTTTTTAGTGGACGCAGAGTGGAGAGGAAGTGGAGAGCTATCAAGTCGAGGAGTTGCATCAGTGGAAGGAAGGCAAGATGATAGAGATGAAGATGAAGACAAAGATGAGTGAGTAATAGAGAGGTTTCGTGTGCATTTCGGATTGTGAGGGCGATTGTTACTTCCCGGCTGCCCACACCGTGGAAGTTGGTTGCGTGACCGCAGAGCCCAGGGGACAACTGCTTGAGGCCGGTCACACGCGGCCTGTTTTTGTTTCTTCTTTTTGTTTGGTGTGTCTCAGTAGCAGATTTATCACTCCTGCCCTGTGACACGGCAGCAGGAAGCGCGGTCGTTGTTAATCCGGGCCACGGCCGATCCGGCATGAAATTTTGTAATTTTGTATTGGACATGATGTTGGATTGGGTAGCTGCTTTTTGTTTAACCGCTATCCAAACAACCTGCCTGGCATGGTAGAACCTCAAGAGACATAAGTCTCAGCCAGTATAGCTTGATTAGGTCATTGCGGTGTTCAAGCCCGACCACCACGTCAAGGTAGCAGCTTGATTCCACACAGTACTTTTTGGTAGAAGTATGGAATTTTCAGCATGTGATATCGGTAGCCCAAATTTTGCAGGCCGACCATAGATATTAGGTGTGCATTGGCAGGGGATCGAATGTGAAATATGTGCTACTTACTATACGGATCAGAGACTTGGCGCGTCACCAACTACAGACCTTCATCAACAGCTTCCTGTCTTCGCTCAATGCTCAAGATTGTTTGGTCAGCCATAAACCTTAGCAACAGGGATCTCTGGCAACAAACGAACCAACCCAGGAGAAACCGATTGTGCAACAAATATGCAGGAAGAAATGGAGGAGGTGGATTGGCCATACTCTGAGAAAACAAACCATAAAGTGACATTACACATCAGGTCATCACTCGACTAGAATCCGATTGGGAAGCGGTGAGTCGGTCGTCAGTGCGAAGATGACATGGAGGATGTAATGTGAAGAGGGGATGAAAGCATGTGGGCAGACTTGGAGTCAGGTGAGCAGGGAACCGAACCCGATGGGGGACGTTCGGCTGAAGCTCTATGTTCCTCTAAGAAATAAAGGAAATAATAATAATAATATATAATGGCATATCGCAAAGATTGAATGCATCTACGCCAGGCATTGTGAATGATTTCGAGCCACATTGTAACGAACGACTTGATAAATGAATGTTTATTTAGAATTTGGTATCTTTATATATAGAAAAATTATGTACACCTTATCTTCAGTGCACCATTTGTACAGATCTTCTATGTTGTGCTACTTCTGGACTTCCTCCATATATATTGTGTGTGTTCCTTTCACGTCTCCTATGTGTCTCCGCAACGCTGTCACATTTGCTTTCTCTGACATCAAATCTACCTTCCTGCTATATGATGTTTTTCATGCCGAAGACCATCTCTTTATATACATACTACTGATTCAACTTATCAGTAGCACATGCTACAATATTACCAAGTAGATCTTCTTCAGGCTTTACTCTAATTTACATCAGTTTACATATATAGACAAATTTACCCAATGACGGTGTGTCTGTGGATCAAATAATAATAATAATAATAATAATAATAATAATAATAATAGTGTGGTAAATGTTTTGAACGTCCTTAATAACGATGATTATAATGATAGCAAAAATAATGATAATAAGGTTTATGCACGTGGCGATAAGAATAACCAAGGTAGCAAGTAATATGTAAATATCTATATTCTCCATTTACTTCGTACTTTTATGATATTTATTTAAATTCTGATTATCTGTCAACTTCACCTTTAGTATTACGTAAATTTTAAGATTTGACCTAATTTATTTATTTATTGAATTGTCTATATATACATACATAATTACTACATTCATTATTCTTGTCGCCACGTGCATAAACCTTATTATCATTATTTTGTTATCATTATAAACATCGTTATTACTGACGTTGAAAACATTTACCAAGTTATTATTATTTGATCCACAAAATCACCTTCATTGGGTAAACATTTTGTATACATAAATCTCTGTAAATTAGAGTAAAGTCTGAAGAAGATCTAATTGAAAACAACAATATTGTTCGCTTATATGGCTTGTTCTAATATTAAAAATGGGAATATTTAAAGAATTGACGACATAAAGTGTCTCCAGCTGTCATTGGTCCTTAGAATCTCAAGGACCCCAACCAGCCAAGCAGTCTACACTTCCCTACGTGGCTAATTCAAACTCACTGCCGAAGATTTCATAGACTGATGAAGCCACGTCTTGGTTTGACTACCACTAAGCTCTTTTCCAACCTGATCAATCCTATATGTCAGCTAACATTGCTCGTCGGTCGAGGAAGGCAATGGCTCAGCATGCGGGACACACTTGTCCTAGGCAATCTCAAATCTAGGCAATTTCATCGACTTACTCCCCTCATCTAACACTAAGTCTAACGCTTCAATATTACTTGTCATATTATACTACTTAATACAGAAGACAGAACAGAAACAACAGTAACTAGGTTACATGTTTGAAGACTATTCACACTACATCTTTCTTATTGAAAGTGAGATTCTTGGCTTCTATCACATATAAGCATCAATAGAGATCAAGACTATCGCGTGTATTTACATCTACAGGTCTATGAAAAGGAGAATGATGCTCAGAAAGGCTTCGTATGCTTTTGGAAGTATGTGGGCGGTTGTTACTTCCCGGCTGCTTGCCCACACCGTGGAAGTTGATTGATTCTTCGGGTACCTGAAACAGAAAGTGGGTTAGTGTTGCATGACCGCAGAGCCCAGAGGACAACTGATTGAGGCCGGCTGGTCACACACGGCCTGTATGAACTAGTTTCTGGGATTGGTTCCGTATTAGTAAACTTACCGCCGGTTACGGACCACCATAGGTGGAGTAAGTCGGGATGTACAATTTTTGGGGTCGACCTTTTCTAACCCCTTCTCTCCGGAGTGGAGAGGACAGCATAGGTGGCTGGCATGCTGGTTATCTGAGAGAAACACCTCACTGCTATTACACCCCTGTCTAATCGTTATCCTAACAACCTTCCTGGGATGGTAGGACCTGCAGGAACATTGGTTTCGGCCAGTAGTGTAGCCTGTTGGGTCATCATGATGTGCAAGCCCCACCACCACATCAAGGTAGCAGCTATCGGTCGGGCCTATGAAACTGTCAGCTAAACAATTACCGCCTACCAGAAAAGATTCAGATCAGAGGTGATACAACTACAAACTAGTTGTTGCATGTGTATTTCTTTTTTTATTCCTTAGCGTTCCCAATGCAACATAGGGTGGCTTCAATCTAGAGGCTTGAAGTTTTGGGTACCAGTAGTGTTTACTTTCTTTTTTACGGGATGCGGTTGCTAGCCTTATGCCCAGACCAACCTTCCCTCTTTACCGGTCTTATTATACTGGGGCTTAGCGCGAGGTACAAGAGTGCGTCGTCCACAGGGGGACCGAACCTCGGACCACGTGAGACGTGGTTGGCGAGGATTCCTACTCCTGTGCCATCGACGCACTGAAGTCAGTGATTGTTAATAAGAAAAGAAAAGAAAATCAGAAATATGTACTAAAAAGGGATAACGAAAAAAGACAGAGAAAATTAAGCTTAGCTGGATTTCATGTAGAGAGCAACCAGCAAAAAGGAAAAAATGAGTGCATCTCAGTAAGAGAAATTACCTTCGAATATATCGCATCATTTGTGTTGTATATACATATAGAAATACACCTCTGATGTTAAACTTGATAACTCGTTAATTTCACAGTAGGACAGTTGGTGTATGTGTGTGTGTGTAAAAGACATTCCTTGAAAACTAATTAATTAATAAGCAATAATAGTCTAAGAGACTGAACAAAAAAAGGAGAGAAAAAGTGCTTGTAGAACAAGACACATAACTAATTAACTAAACAGCTGATCATTTCAGTAGATAACGTGAGACAACCTTGGGTAATAAAATTGAAAATTTATTTTTTGCTGTTTTGTTTTCATCCTCGTGAATTAATTTCAAAGTCAATTTACATAAAAATTTAACTAGACTAGACTAGGCTAGAACGTTGCAAATGGAATTTTCAAGAGTTTGGTTGTAGGGACTTGATTTATTGCAAGATTTTGATCAGACGGATTTACTGATATCAGTCCTCCTTTATGGTTGGCTGTGAGCGAGACCTGGCCATTGAGAGTGGAAGACATGACAAGCCTAACTAGCTGTCTTTGATCATAGATGTCTGCGTTCTATCCCCCATGTGAAGTGGTGGTATAATAATAGGGTGAGCAATATTGAGATGGGCGTCGGTTGAGTGATAGGTGAGGAGGGGAAATCAATAGATGAGGTTATGAAGTTACATCGATTGAGATGGATAGGACATGTGTTACGTATGCCTAGCCTAGTCATCGCCTTCCGCGACGGGCAATGTTAGCTGACATAGGGTCAAGTTAGAAAAGAGCTAGCGGTGGTCAAACTAAAACATGGCTTCATCAATCAATGAAATCCACAAGAGTCAGTTTAACCCAGCCAGCCACGTAAGAAGGTGTAGACTGCTATCTAGTGGGGTCATCGGGACGGTGAAAACCAATGGCTGGAAACAATCGCTGATATGGCTCAAAATCGTTCTCAATGGTTGGTTCAGATGCATCCACTCCTTGTGACTTATAATACCCAATAAAAATATATGGTTCTTCGATATTACTAATCCTTTGTCTCACACCTCTGTTTACTGTCTCTTTTATGTATTTCTTCTACTTTCTCTTGCTTTGTGTGTTACATGGAGGGACTGTGGCGACTTGAACTGTCGCACATCAGTGGAAATTTCTATGTCGAAAACAGAGGTCTAGTTGGGTTTCCTGCCGATTACCACCAACCACCTAATTATTTAGATATGTAAAAATTATAAATGAATGAACGAATAAAAATTATGATTGTTTTGTATGTGAGTGTGTACATTAAATTTTTCAAACGAAAATACAATTATTATTATTTCCTTTAATTCCTAGAGGAACATAAGGCTTCAGCCGCGCGTCTCCATTGCGTTCGGTTCTCTGCCAACGTTTTCACCTGGCTCCAAGTCCGCTCACATGCTTTCATCTCCTCTTCACATGACCTCCTCCAAGTCACCCTTGCAATGACGACCAACTCGCCGCTTCCTTTTCGGGTTCCACTCGAGCAATGGCTTGTCTAGTGAAGCCACTTGATGGTTTGTTTTCTCAGAGTATGGCCTCCAATCATCTCCATTTCTTCCTGCCTATTTGTTGCACAATCGGTTCCTGGTTAGTTCGTTCATTGCCAGAGATCCCTCGCTGTTGCTGATCTTTTCTGACCATCTGATCTTGAATAGTATTGAGCGAAGACAGCCGTTGATGAAGGTCTGTGGTTTGTTGGAGGTGCTCTTTATGACGCGCCAAGTCTCTGATCGTCACAGTAGCACTGACTTCACACTGGAGTTGAAAACCCGGATCTTATTTTTGACGCTGAGTGCTGTTGACCCCCTCACAGACTTGAGAGTAATGAAAGCTTGTCTTGCTTTTCCGGTTCTCGTGTTTATATCCTCGTCATTTCCGTCAGCATTTAGTTGAAATGATGCTTCCCAAGTAGGCAGGTGAAGGAGGTTGTTTCTTTCAGGTTCCTCCCATTTATGCTGGCTGATTGTTGTCTGTTGTTTTTGTTGCTGTTGTTGTTGGCCAGGAATCTTCATCACTTCTGTCTTCTCTCTCTCTCATCACTGTCTTCTCCCTTGTGTAACTCCGTATGTTATTTCGTTTTCCATGTGCACATTGAGCACAACTCTTTCATCAAACTATTCATGTTGTTCTTACGTAACTCTTCTTTAACAATCGTTTGTGACAACTCATAACTTTTGTTACTATCCTCTTATATCAACAACATGCAATTCATTTGAACTTACTGATTGTATTTTTGTTTGACAAATTTAATGTACACACAGATATATATATAAAACAACCATATATATATATATATATATATATATATATATATATACATTTGTGATTGTACAGCTATGAAAATGAATTCTCCGGCGAAAAGAAACTCTTCCCTGAACTACTACTGGTTTTCTGTCTATGGGAATTTTTCATGAATTAAAAATTAAGAAATGTTAGTCCATGTAGTTGAGGCAATGAGTCACCTCTATTCTGTGTGTAAGAGCTATTAATGATATTTGGCTGCCCAAACCTCGGTAGGTGGAGACAGATATAAACACATAGATCCATAATTGGAAGTCAACTGCCAAGATCAATGATATGTAATCACATGATGTCTATTTTTTTTTTGACAGTCTGGTGTATTTTACTATGTGTATATTGATTGTTTACTCCATTATAATAACTCAGAATATGTTTTATCTGTCCATTAACTAAATAAACAATGACAATGACCTTTTGTCACATGACATTACAACCAATCAGAATCCAATGGTGGTAAGAAAAACTACTGTCTATCTAATTGGTTTGGACTCTTTTGGTACAACTTCGTACTCTTTAGTACCTTACCACTCACACCCTTGTGTGACAGTTAAATAACCTTGTTGACAAATACAGGTATCTTCGTGAATGTGGTGGTCTTCTGATTTGCCTCTTTCGTGTGAGGACAAATTAGGCACTCAGCAATACCAGTCTGCACGTTATCGTCCGTGATTAACTCATTAGCGAATAATTATACTCGGTCACACCATAATAAGGGCAACGACCCCATAACACCATATTGGTGACGAGTTTATAACAATCAATGAGCCAAAGTTCTATAAATAAATAATTCATAGTGTTAAATATAAAAATAAGAAAATAGTTTTTATCACCCAAGTGAACAAGAAAACAACAACACCACATCACTTACTTTCTTGAAAATCATTATGACAAAATACAATTGGAAATGAATCAGCATAACATTCTGTAATTCTCCTCCTGAAGAATAAAAATAATAATAAAAGAATAAATACATTATTAGATTTAATTCTCAAACTGTACAATTGCAAATATTATATATGGTAAACTATCTTAGTCAGCGAGGCGTTTGGAGTAAACACAGGAGTCAGACAAGGTTGCATACTATCACCAATGATATTCCTAATTGTGGTGCACGACTATATTATGCGTCAAACAGTGGATGGGAAACGAGAAGGCAGGGATATCCTGGGCCGAAGTGAAGAAACCAGAAGACCTGGATTTCGTGCGTGAATGATTTATGTTTGATGTCACACAAAATCGAAGACTTACAAGCGAAAACCGACAAACTGGTCGAAGAAGCAGCCGGCGAAGACAGGACTCCAGGTGAACATAGACAAGACGGAGGTGATGAAAATAACCAACCAACAACAGCAACAACACCCAACGTCAAGACTCATTAACCAACTGACATGTATCCATATAATATGTGTGTTTTGTTTGACAGTCTGATATATTTTGCTATGTATATATGGATCGATATTCCATTATAATTAGCCAATCATGTTAAGACTGTCTATTGATTTGTTCATTTTGAATATTCGCTCACACACTTGTTCGGACATTCATATTTTGCTCTCACACTCTTGTGTGACATATTGATTCTCCTTGTGTTTGGAAAATAGAAGTATCATCGCAAACCTAGTGGTCTTCTGATTTCCGTCTTTCTTGCGTCAGGACTATTAAATTCTCGACCAGTACATAACACCAAAAAGCGTATTTTTTTTAAAATTTTATTAAGTTTCAAAAAGTTAAATAATTTGACTACTTAAACTGAAATGTACGTTTGTAACAAAGGCATGATTTGGAAAAAATGAAATCATTACAAGTGGAAAGGTTTTTTGGCAGTATTTTGAGATATTGACTACCTTAATTACTGTTTTCTTAATGAGTATATTCCTCTTCTCTCCCCTACCTACTAACGAAACAAGGCGTAATGATGTATACAAAATAACTCAGATAGTAAATTTGAATAAGACAGGAACAACAGTTTGTGTCTGCGTCTTAAGGAAGCAAATGCTTACAGTAGCGCCCTTGCCAGACATTCTCATCAATACGGGTCATGAGATGGACATCACGAAATCCTTTAAAATTAGCAATAGGCAAATTAGTTCAATTCTCCTGAAGTTTCTCGAACGCCTGCAACCAGAGTAACGTGTTCGGAAAGAGCACTTATTACTCTTCCCTTACCCTTTCCTGATAACTGGATGCCTTTATTCTGCCCTACGTGTGGTCACATAATCTTTAGCTTTAACCTCTGCCCCCCTCCCCTTTTTCTTGTTTATTGTTTCCATGATTTGAGTTGAATTAACTGTATTGTTACTCAGTTTGGTAGTTACTCACCCCTCTTGTCTTCACAACGTGACTCTTTTGATAGAGTATCCAAGCCCTTATTTTTGTTTAAAGCTGAGCTTGCGGGGGATAAACTATATAAATGCGGTTTCCTGAACAGTGTTTATTGTCTGGAATGATAAACTATAAGAAAAGTGAATACAACGCCGCCGTACTCAATCAGAATTGATACATCATGTGTCAGATTATGAGTCACATTTATAATGTGAGGATATATAAACCTGAAAAGTCCCTCAGACTGAAGTAGGACAGACAGGATTCGAACCAGAGGTCCGTTGCCCGACAATCGAGCAATTAAGCGAATGGAGTCACATCTCCACCAGTATGTAATCCCGGGTTTTATTTTGTTGGTGGATGATACCATGAATTAACATGACACAACTTCATCGCCTTTGTAAAGACCCAAGATAGCGTTCACGGCGAAGTAACTTTGAAACTACTTCAACACAATGAAGTAGCTTAAATCTTTGTCAATCGCATTCAACAACTATGTGATAATGCCATATGTCAAGTGCTCCACAACGGAAAACCAAGTGAAGAAGCCTTTGGAGTGAAGACAGGGGTAAGACAAGATTACCCACAACCTAGCATCGATGATTTTTCTAATCGCTGTGGACTGGATTATCCATCAGACTATGGGGAGCAACAAGACAGGATTTGTATCTAAGGTTACACAAACCAAACCAAAACATGGCTTCATCACTCAATGAAGTAAATCCACAACAATTAGTTTAACCCAGCCAGCCATGTAGGAAGGAGTAGACTACTGTCTGATTGGGGTCCTCGAAATGGTGAAAACCAATGAAAGTTGGAGACAATTGGTGATATGGCTGGCTAAAAATCGTCCTCAATGGATTGGCGCAGATGCATCCACTCCTTGTGACTTATAATATCCGATAGAACTATATTGTTCTTCCATATCACTATTCTTTTTGCCTTATATCTCTGTTAACTGTCTCTATTTTGTATATCTTTTTACTTTCCTCTCTGGCTTTGTGTGCTACATAGAGTGTGGCGAATCGAACTGCTACACGTCGGTGCAAAGTTCTTTGTTGAAACCAGTCAGTCAGTCAGTCACACAAACTCGAAGATCTACAGACGAAAACCAGTAGGATGGCAGAAGAGGCAAGCAGTAAGGACAGGACTTCAAGTGAACATAGAGAAGACAGAGGTGATGATGAAGGTAATCAACCAACGCATAACAACAACAACAATCAGAACTAATGGCTGTCAACGGAATAAATTTGAAAGACGTCACTTTCTCCACTTATCTGGTCAGGCAGAATCGTTTCAACTACAGACACATTCGGCATAGATGAAGATGTCAAAGTCAGAATCAGAAAGGCAAGCCGAACATTCTCATAAATATGCGGCATAAACAACCAAAATTCGGATTTCCTCTGCATGAGTTAGAGACTTGAACACTGCTTCGGGGCCAAGAAACGCATTCACAACAGGCAACTGAAGACTTTTATCAACAGATACTCCCCTTCCATGACTCCATAATCAAGATCAGATGGCTAGTTGGAGGGAATTATCAACAATAAACTCTAGGAACGAACCAACAGGCGAGAACCTATTGCTGAAGAAATATTCCGAAGAAAGTTGAGGATGGATGACACACACACACACACACTGAGGGGACCGTTGGGTAAAATCGTGCATCAGACAGATCCTGGAGGGAGTACCCGAATGGGAAACGGCGAGTTGGGTTTAGTCTCCGGGGTGACAGAGGAGACTGTGTGAAAAGGAGATGAGAGACGGTTGGCAATCGTGAAGCCAGCTAGAGAAGACATCAGAGAACAGTACAAAAAGTGGGGATGTGCTGATGAAGTATTATATTCCACTCGGAACCCAAGGGAACATGTGTAGAAAATAAGGTGCAATTTGAATGTGTGATTGGATTTCCAAAGGTTTATAAAAAGTATAACTCCGTCAACCTATGAGACATTAAATCAAGACAGACACTATGGTAGTTGACATTCGTAACAGAAACTGTTCAGTATCCACGAAATCCTACAAATAATATTAAAAAGCCAAAACACTGGAAGAATAATAATTTCTTTGGTACCTGAGAGAAAAAGAACACATCACTAATGATGAGTGATGAATACATAACACAAAATAAAAAGGATGAAGAGGTTTTGAATGATTGTTTGTAAAGAGTGTTTTTCAACAAGTGGTACTAGAGAAGATTTCAAAACCATTATGGATGCAAACATTTTGTCCTTTTATACAATCGATTGATCTACTCATCTGTATTTTAAGACATTTCTTTTAATTATATTGTTTAATCAGAAGGAATAATAATATATCTGACCACAGAACATTTTAATCATAGTGTCCTATTTCTAATTACATATACACAGAAGAAAGCAAATAAAAGTAATTCATGTATGTGTAAAACTTAGGCACTGTGGTAGTAATTCCATATCATACTGTGAGTGAAACAGTATTATTATTTACTGGATGACACGATTTCGAACACAATTTATTGTTCGTAATTATATCAATTATAATCACACAACTTCGAAACTTGAGTTTTATAGTTTTCTTGGCTCTCTCCTATTTGTCGTCCTAGGGGTGGTAGAATTTCCCAGATATCTGTACGGATAGGTGTTAAATCATTCCTGTTACACGTATTTGCAGTTGGTTCGATAAACAAAGCTCCCACTGTCGTCAATCTTTTCCTCCACCCTGTCGCATTAGATTTTATAACTGTCATCTTATCCCATCCAGCCTATTGTATGGTTGTGTGTAATTCCATGCAGTGTAGTGCTGTAGCTGAACTATTCTCCAGATTTCTTATCTTATTTAGGTCAACTAATCTAGATTTCGCTGCTACGTTTTTATGCTCCCCTAGTCTGACTGCCACTGTTCTACTGCTTTCACCTATATATCTAACCTGACAATCATTCCAGCAGGGTATTAGATGAACTAAATTGTTTTGTTTTAAAGGCTCCACAGGACTGATCCTTTAACCGACCAAGCTTGTTTCTAATTGAGTTTGTGGGTGGTTTGAATGCCGGCGACTTTTATTTCTGCCCTTGTTAAGAATTCTGCGTAAGGCTTCCGAGGTTCCTTCCTTGTATGGAATTACTACTGATGTAAAGATTCCTTATTGTTGGTGATGTCCTGCGCATATTTAACATGCATGTCGTCATTAATATTACCATTATTATTATTATTATTATCACTACTATCATTATTTATTTTATTTTTACACTTTCATACTACATACTTTCTGACTAATTTATCAGGGTAATTATTAAGTTTTAAAGCTTCTCTTATATGCCTCACTTCAATGTCTTAGATTTTCCTTGGTACTACTTAGTTTTTGTGTTCTGTCACTTGAACATTTCACCAATCCTATTTTTTATTGATATAGGATGGGATGATCGGCAGTCCAAATATCGGTTTGAATGTGTTTGGGTTTCCTGTAAACAATAGTGTTTAACTCCTAGTCAATTCCAAACATGTATATAAATGAAGCAAGAAAGTTGTGTGATTAGTGCCTTGATATGAATGATTATGAGCAGTAATAAATTGTGTTCGAAACGTGATCACATCAGTTAATATTACAGTATAACACCTCTGTGTGATTTATCAAAATAAAATCTTATCCATAATGGAGTTTACAAACTAAATCTAAGTGTAATGGTTGACTGTCCATTGGATGACGGTCTAGGGGAGATGGCTAAACCCTGATTCCAAACCTCCAACGACTGGCGTATGAAGCTCACTGGAGCTCACCGGCAGACGTATGGACAAAGGGCTTGTTGGATGTCCTGGATGTCTGGCCCCATTCAAAAAGGCGTATGAACCGAACTCCGGTCACCGGCTGCCAATGGATAGTGGACTCCTTACTCCACTCCTACTGCCTTGTGGGTCACACTTGGCTGTGTAAAGGCTAGAGCTGCACTCTCAAACAAAAGGCCGAGCGATTCTGGGGACATCACTCGTACCAAATTCCCATGAAACTTCATGAACTCTCTTACAAATTGCCGCGCCTGGGCAGCGATGATTCGAGACGTTCATGAAGCCGGCTCATCCTCCCGTAGGAGATAGCCGAAGTAAAGTAAAGTAAGTAAGTAAGTAATGGTTAAGTGGTTCATATAAAACGCACACATAAAAAACTATTGCTAACAAAACATGAAAACAAAGTAACTACTAAAATAGGTGAAAATGTTGCATTGCTCAAAGAGAGAGAGAGAGAGAGAGTAGAACATTCTTCACTTATCAGCTAATTGTCCAAAGTGTTTTAATGTGTCAGTAACAAGTTGTTGATTGCTGTTAAAACACACAGCGTTGTTATAATGATCAATACTATTACTATTATTATTGTGAATAACACTACTCAAGGTTATGAAAGGTTAGTAAGAAATTAAAAAGGTCGACTGAGAAAACTTCTTTCGGCCATCAACATTATCATCACCCGTGTTATTAATGGATTAAGAGACATTTTAACTATATTGACACAAAACAAAAGCACGTGTACAACGAAGAACTGGAATAATTACCATTCCGACAAGCATATTATATGCGATTCAATTAAGTGATAAAAAGAAAAACCAAAAAATACACAATATCTGTTATACAAAAGGTATGCAGTTGATGCATGCATAACTTTAGCCGAAATTGACAAACACTGATGATGCGTAGAACATTAATATACCTACCTAGTAGACAATTATATATTTTTAGAAATTAAGAGTTGTAAAATTAGTATATGCACGCCTACCACCTGTCTATCATCCGCTTAAGCTGACTGTCACATTTAATACTGTAACGTATTTTTCTTACTGTGGTATGGTTACAAGTGGAGCATAGGGTTTCGACAGGACACTTTCTCCCCCTCCTCACACAACCTCTTCCATATGTCATCCTAGGACGGACGGTGCAACTCGTTGTTCCCTCCCCCCCCCATCCGGGTTACACTCAAGCGATGGCCTGGTGCGCTAGCTGTCTTCGACCATAGGTGCCTGCATTCTACCTCACCTGTAAAGTGGTATAACTGGGGTGAGCAATATTAGGGTTAGGCATCGGTCGAGTGCTAGGTAAGCAGGGGAAATCTATAGATGAGGCTGTGAAGCAGCTGAATCGATTGAGATGGTTAGGACATGTATTACTTGTGCCTAGTCTAGCCATAGCATTCCTCAACCGACGAGCAATGTTAGCCGATGACATAGGAACAGGTTTGAAAAGAGTTAGCCAGTGGTGGTCAAGCCAAAAGATGGCTTCAAGAGTCAATGAAATCCATAACAGTTAGTTTAACCCAGCCAGCCACGTAAGAAGGTGTAGACTGCTATTTCGTGGGATCCCTGGGACGGTAAAAACCAATGGCTGGAATGGAGACAATTGGTGATATCTCTCGAAATCGTTCGCAATGGATGGGCACAGATGCATCCACTCATTCTGACTTATAATATCCAATAAAGCTATATTGTTCTTCCATATTACTATTCTTTTTGTCACATATTTCTGTTTATTGTTTTTGTTTTGAATCTCTTTTCACTTTCTCCTGTTCTGTCTGTCTGTTTTCGACATAGAACTTTGCACATATGTGCGGCAGTTCAGGTCGCCACACTCAATGTAGCACACAAAGTAAGAGAAGAAAGTACAAGAAAAGCATAATAGAGACAGTAAACAGAGGTGTGAGACAAAGGAATAGTAGTAACGAAGAACAACATAGTTTAATTGGAAATCATAAGTTACAAGGAGTGGATGCATCTGCGCTAGCCACTGAGAACGATTTTGAGCCATGTCACCAATTGTTTCCAGTCATTTGTTTTTACCGTCCCGAGGACCCCAACCAGGAAGTCTACACCTTCCTACGTGGCTGAGACTAACTGTTGTAGATTTCATTGACTGGTCCCATGTTTTTGTTTGACCTCCACAAGCTCTTTTCCAGCCTGACCCTGTATCCGCTAACATTGCTCGTCGAGGAAGGTGATGACTAGGCATACGTAACACATGTCCTAACCATCTCAGTCTTTGTAACTTCGCAACTTCGTCGATTGATTTCCCCTCCTTACCTAGCGCTCAACCGATGCCTAACCTCAATATTGCTCACCCTATTATACCACCACTTCACACGGGAGATAGAACGCAGGCACCTATGATCAAAGACAGCTAATCTTTTCATGTCTTCCACTCTCAGTGGCCAGGTCTCACAGCCAGTCTTGAAGGAGGACGGAGCGGACTGATGAGCAGTACACCCGCCCTTTGGTCGATAGTCGAACATCTCGTCTACGCCAGAGATGGCGTAAACTGACAAGTGCGAAACGAGCCCCCTGTATCCGTGCCGGGATTTCGTCAGAGATCAACCCGTTGGAGTTGGCTGATGGTACTTCCCAAATAAGTGAAGCGTTCAACGTGCTCTACCACTTCACTCCCTATTTCTAATCTAAGAGTCGCTGCAGTCCAGTCTTGTACCATCATCTTGCATTTGGCGGGAGCGAATCGCATGACATGGTGTGATGCATAATCCAGTCCACCACGATTAAGGAAATCATAGGTGATAATTGTAGGCAACCTTATCTTACTACTGTATTCACTTCAAAGGCTTCCTCTCTGACATTGGGAATCACTTGACACTTGACAAAGACTGAGATGGTTAGGACATGTGTTACGTATGCCTAGTCATCACCTTCCTCGACGAGCAATGTTAGCGGATACAGGGTCAGGCTGGAAAAGAGCTTGTGGAGGTCAAACAAAAACATGGGACCAGTCAATGAAATCTACAACAGTTAGTCTCAGCCACGTAGGAAGGTGTAGACTTCCTGGTTGGGGTCCTCGGGACGGTAAAAACAAATGACTGGAAACAATTGGTGACATGGCTCAAAATCGTTCTCAGTGGCTAGCGCAGATGCATCCACTCCTTGTAACTTATGATTTCCAATTAAACTATGTTGTTCTTCGTTACTACTATTCCTTTGTCTCACACCTCTGTTTACTGTCTCTATTATGCTTTTCTTGTACTTTCTTCTCTTACTTTGTGTGCTACATTGAGTGTGGCGACCTGAACTGCCGCACATATGTGCAAAGTTCTATGTCGAAAACAGACAGACAGACTTGACACGTGGTATCGTCTAATAGCTTTTGAATGTCATTGATAAGGATTTAGGGTACTCCATAGTGTTGAAGTAGTTTCAAAGTTACTTCGCGGTCAACGCTATCGAGGGCTTTTTCAATATCGACGAAGTTGTGTCATCTTAAATCACATTATCTTCCACCAGCACCATAAAACCCGGGATCATATGCATTATGCATAACTGGTGGAGATGTAACTTCATTCTCTTAATTGTTAGATTTTCGGGCAATGGACCTCTAGTTCGAATCCTATCTGTCCTGCTTCAGTCTGAGAGACTTTTCAGTTTTAAATACCCTCACATTATAAATGTGAGTCATAACATGATACATCAGGTATCTATTCTGGATGAGTCGGATAGCGTTTTCATTAACGTTCCCTCATATTTCATGATTCCAGACTGAATAAACACTGTTCAGGAAATCACACTTATATAGTTTATATAGAGTTCAGGTTCAAACAAATATAAGGGTTTGGATACCGTACCGTACGTTGTGGATCACTTGACATGCAGCAGTGTCATATAGTTGTTGAATGTTGTTGATAAACATTTGAGGTACTACATATTGTTGAGGGAAAACTTTACTGTCTTTATAATTAGAACAAATTTAAGACGGACTAGAACAGTAAAAACTAACACCTTAGGTGAACTGGTTCCCAGTAGCACCTAACCAACAAATATTATCTTTCAGGATTTCATCATGAGCTGACACTTGAATACCAATGAGATGCTCACTGGCGACTGGCCCTATTCAGTTAGGTAGTTGTCTGGGTTCCAGTGGGTAGTCGTGACCAGTAGGGTGCAGCTGGTCGGGTGTGAGGACAAATACTCGCCGAAGACACAGGCTAGCGGTTGCGCTATATCGTGAATTGGCAGAAGTTAGAATTTAAGGACCATTGGATCGGGTCCAGTGGCTTAATGGTATACGAGCTCGCCTTGTAACCGGAAGGTCCTGGGTTCGAATCCCGGTGGGTGAGTACTGCTGAATAGTCCCAAACTAGGCTGATGAAACAGCTGTTCAGTACTCCCAGGTTTTCCAATGGTTCTCTAACTAATGTCAGCTGATGATGAAATCCTGAAACCAATCAAATCCCTACAAACCAACACTTAAATATTATCTTCGTAATTGATGATCAAATAGAAAACTAGATTCCTTTAAGCTTTGATTTTCAACATAAACATTTATTGACCATTTAAGGCGAAGCCTTTTTCTTCGCATACATCACAATGGCACAGATGAAGTCAGATGTTGGGAGAAACGAAGAACCAGGTTAACAAGCCTTCTTTGAATAAAAATTTCCCACAGGCAAGTGAAACAACGTAACGCTTGTACACCTCTTTTTAACAAGCCTTTAAAAAGAAAACTCATCCCAGCCACTCACCCACCAACCCAGAAACACACACATCGAATTACAATACTTACTTTAACCAATTGAATTCATCAATAAGAGATAATCGATAAACCATACTTTTAGCTTCATCATACGATGGTTCTGTTAGCATATGTCCATCATTAGCGAATGAAAATCCTTCCATTGCTAATTGAGATAAAGTGTTTGTCGATAATTTTGGTCGTGGACGATGCAAATGTTCTGGAGTATCTGTCAACTGATCAAGATATTTGCTTAACATTTTCATAATGAATGATGGTGTTTTAGAAAATGGCATACATAATTTATGAAAACAAGCCATATGTCTTGCAGCAACATCTATCACTAATGGAAGCTCTTGAGTTGTCAAAGGTCTTGACTGTAAAAAGGCAAGAGTTGAAGAGAAATAAACAAAAAAAGAATATGTGAAAAATTATAAACAACTCAAAACAAACGGTAAAGAAATCAAAGAGAGACAGAAAAACAATATAAAAAGAAAATATTGACGGTCTGCTTAAATCAGTGAGATACCTGAATTTCCATTTCACATAATGAATCACATTTTCTGTAATTCTCACTGTCTTAAACATTCAGCTATGTCCTTAAGTCGCAAAAATGTACTCACGCACATTTTCAGCTATCTTTCAAACTACTGATGGGCATTTTACGGAGACGAAGAAGAAATACCATTGGGGATTGTAACGACAGAAGACAAGGGCCAGGCAACAGATCGTTTATTGAGAAAATCAAGAGATATTTATATATCTTTATGAATACTACTATTCGTTATTATTAGCAGAGAAGCAACGTCTTCTGATTGGTTATTTTCTTGCTGAAGGTTATTCTGTACTGCTTGTAACCATTTCTTAGAAAGTTAAGCCATATATCTGCGAATCGCATTTGCACAGGTTAAATCTGCTGTGATTGGCTGGTGAGTTCCTTAAGGTTAAGCTTTGTTATTGTTTTTTCTTCTCATGACCCCGATTCGGGACGTGAACATTGACGTGAATTGCTGTCTACAATTTTTGGTTTACAGCTAGCTCTCACCACAGGATCAGTCCATGCTTAAGGTCTAAAACAATACGTCACGTCATATACTATAGACTGCTATGTTTTGCTTGAAGATCCTGAAAAACATTGATTAATAAATTATGCTGACAATTCTGTACGCCGCGTAAACATCTTATTCAGAATAAAGCTATTTATTTACTGATTTAAGCACGTAACATTTAACTAATGGGTCATGGATTCGAACCACATTCTGTGGTACTAATATCCAGTTCCGGAAGTCTACTAATCCGTACAGATAGACAGTTATATTTTACCCTTTTCGAAAACGTTACTACTCGGGTTAGTTTGTGTGAGTTATTTTTCCGACATACTACTGCCTACTCTCTCTCCTCATGTCGGAGTACATGTGTCAACCCATTCAAGTATATTTTTTCTAAACTATTTAAGCTGAGTAAAATTTAATGGAAAATTATCAAGAACCTCTTGTCGTTAACCCATATTTGTACAGTAACATAGACACTATAACCGTTTCAATTTTATTGGCCTGATCATTTAAGCAGTATGATAAACTTTCATTTACTAAGCGCGCCCACGGCTTATAATCCGATGAGTTGCAAAAAGAAACACATATCGATAATGCGAAATACAGGAAAAGTAAGCATTCACTGGGTAAAACAATCCACTCCTCAGGACGTATATCATATTCACCAGTTGTATTTCTTTAGTGTTATAAATTTGAAGTTCTACTTTACGTTGAACTAATATTCAGTCTTATTTCACATTATTTCTAAAATGAATGTGACCACTAAAATATTACGAGAATTGAACTATGACGGTGGATCGGTGGCACAGCGAAACACCAAGAGATGATTGGAAAAAATCAAATCCCCATAAACTAACTCTAGAAAATTAATCTGACGCTCCCTACCAACTGGTTACGGAATGAATTTGAAGGTCGTGACCAGTTGAGTGTACCCAATCGGCAGTGAGGATAAATAATACTCACCGCCGATGATATTTGGCGCTGGCGCTAGTCGTGCTAAAATCTCACAGTAGTAGAAGTTAGAATTCATACGCTAGCCATTGAGGAGTCGAGTCACAGTGGCTGAGTGGTCTGCCAGCTTCCCTTGTAACTGGAAGGTCCTGAGTTCGAGTCCGGGTGGTTACGCACTGTCGATGAATCCCAAACTAGTGGGTGAAGCAACTGTCCAGTACTCCCAGCTGCTTATCAATGGTTCTCTAACTGATATCAATATAACTGATATACATACATATAGCAAATAAAAGGGATTTGGAAATATATTAAAACTGGCTCCACTGTTAATTACTACATCATTTGACTGATACTTTAACGTTAATTGTATATTTTTTAGTCTTAATCTAAAACCAGAAATAGAAGGTTAGTGAAAAAGGAGTATTTTCTTCCCGTGTTTAACAATTCTCGATTTATTAGCTACTTTATTATTCAAGGGGGTTGGGGGGTGGTTAATAAACGCAGGTTTCAAGTGTGACCATAGACTGATTCCATTTAGAGTACAATTAAAAACCAGCTGGGAGTACTGGACAGTTGTTTCATTCTAGTTTCGGATTCATTGGCAGTACCCACCCACCAACCCACCTAGATTCGAACCCACGACTTCCCAGTTATAAGACAAGTTTGTAGACCATTGAGACTCTGGGGATTCAACTCATTGGCTTTTTAATTGTACATGAACTAGTTAGTTCCCATGATGCCAGTAGAATAGATGGTACTGAAAATGAAACCAAGTCAAGCACTAAATGCCTTGGATTAGTTCTTTCCTCTGACCTTTCATGGTCATCCCACATCTTATCTATCTCTAAGAAAATGTTTCGTCTTACCTTCTACATTAAAAAGTTAAGACAATCAGGTATCAACCAACCTTAAGTTTTGCAATTTTTAAACTTCTGTATTTTACCTATTGTACTGTATTGCTCTCCATTAATCTTTCCTGGGCTTCTCAAAAAAGATTATATCATATTACGAAGGGTATTAAATACTGTGAGTAGGGCTTGTGGTATGCCACTGTGTGAGCTCGCCAATACTACAGTCGAGAGACACATAAATTCCTGTACAAAATGGGCAAAGGCTGTACAGTCAGACCCTCTGCACCCCCTTTATTCACAACTATCCCCTTGCATCTCATCAGGTAGGACGAGAAGTCAATATAAGAAGTTATATGCTCGAACCACTAAGTAAAAAAATTCGAAAATACCCTATTTAGCCCGTATTTTATGTGATGAAGACACTACACTGTTAGGTGTGAAACATATAAGTTACTATGTAATTAGCAAAGTGAATCGACCCTTTCATTATTCATCTTTCTGTAATTTTATGGTGTGACCCTTTCTATCATTGAATTATAAATTTGCTATTTTATTTTAGTTGTTATTACTATTATCACTGCAATTTTATACGTTATGCATATTTTTCTCCGTATCGCAAACTGTAATTTCCTACATAGCTGCTATAACAACGTTTTGTTATTATTATTATTATGTAATGTTTATTTTTGTTGTCGTTTTTGAATAAATTAGATGCAATATTGTACTGAAAGGTTGAAAATTCCTTGCTGTATCATTAGTACTGTTTTTGGAATAAAGCAAAAATGTTTATTATTAAATTTATTATTTTATTATTATGAATATTAATTGTGTCAGAGAAAAAGATTCTAATCCCAAAGAGTAAATACATGTACTTTCACCTTAGCATTATGAGAAAGGTTTGATCACAAGCTGAAACCAGTTTGTCATTAATGCTAAATAAGCGTATTGCACGTGTTGAAATCTGTTTACTAATTACAAAGATCTATTTCTTACTATTAAGCGCTTAGATTTGTAACACCCGAAGGAGCGTTATTTAGTAATAATTAGGTTTGGTTGGATGGAGGATTCCATCATGAGCCGAAATCAGTTAGAGAACCACTGGAAAACCTGCAAAGGAGTACTGGACAATTGTTTCGTCAGTCTAGTTTGGGACTCTTCATCAGTACGCACCCAGCGGGGTTCGAACCCAGGACCTTCTGGTTACAAGGGGAGTTCGCAGACCATTGTGAGCCACTGGGACCTGATCCAATAACCAGTCCATGAATTCTAACTTCTGACAATTCACGACATAGCACAAACCCCGGTGGGTGCGTACTGCTGAAGCAGAGTCTCAAACTAGGACGAAACAGCTGTCCAGTACTCCCTGACAGGTTTTCCAATGGTTCTCTAACTGATGTCAGCTCATGATGAAATCTTCCATCCAATCAAACTAAAAATCTCTACAAACTAATACTTGAAGAATAATAATTATGTTATGCAATCCATGCTATGAAAAAGTGGAATTCGGTAATTAAACTTGGGCAGTAAGCGATGAACATTACTCACAGCCTACTTATCAATATACGAAAAAGGTTAATCAGCGTTTCAACCTATGATATAAGCTACACTTTTACAGTTATAAATAATTTTAACTACATCACACTCACCTCAATATATTCTTCTATTCGTCCACCGGGAAATACACCATGCAACTTGGGTCCAATACGTTTCTCGGAGAGTATTGCAAAATTAACTGAATCAGAAACGATAGAATCAGTACAACTTCGCAAAACTTCACCGTACACGCGAATAAGTACTTTACGCGGTTCATTTTTAGCAGAGTTGACATCATCTTTTAAAAAGCCAATATATAAGTAATTGCTTAAACCACAACTCCTACAAATAAACAAACAAACAAAATAAAGGTTGTGCATGATTTAACTATATAAGCACATGATATGAAAATAAAACTGGGTTGTATTTAACCAAAAAATGCAACAGACACTTAACATACATTTGTTAATCTAATGTTCAGCGTCGGTAGCACAGCGGTAGAATGCTCGCCAATCACGCCTCATGTGGTTTGGAGTTCGATCCCCAGCCCACGATGCACTGCTTTACCTCGCTAAGCCAGTAATATGACTGGCAAAGAGGGAGGGTTGGGCATGAGGCTAGCAACCCCATCCCGTAAAAATAAACACTACTGCTACCGAAACTTCAAGTCTGTAGCTTGAAGCCACCCTATGTTCCATTGAGAACGTAAAGAAATAAAAACATCCAATGTTCAGGCATACTGACGGAGTGGTTTCAACGTAGAACTTTACACTGACATGCAGCATTTCGAGTCGCAACACACTTCGCTTAGCACACAAAGCAAGAGGAGAAAGTAAAAAGAGATTCAAAACAGAGATAATAAAAAGAAATATGAGGAAAAAGGAATAGTGATATGGAAGAACAATATAGTTTTATTGGGTATTATAAGTCACAGGGAGTGGATGCATCTGCGCCTATCCATTGAGAACGATTTTGAGCCATATAGCCAATTTACACCTCCCTGCGTGACTAACTTAAACTAACTATTGTGAATTTCACTGACTGACGAGGCCATGTTTTGGTTTGACTACCACTGGCTCTTTTCCAACCTGATCCTATGTCAGCCAGCTAACATTGCCCGTCAGTCGAAGAAGGCGATAGCTAGGCTAGGCACACGTAACACATGTCTTAACCATTTCAATCGATGTAACTTCACAACCTCGTCTATTGATTTACCCTCCTTACCTAGCATAAGTGAAAGTGATGTTCGATAAATCATTATTTATAAAATTTATTTGAAAGAAGCACCTAGATAGTGTACTCACTAAATGAGCAAACACATACCAGATAACTGTTAGAAACCGAACTCTATCATTTACATCCAGTATATACCAACAGAAATCTTTAAAAGAGTAGATCCATGTCGAAAACTTTATGCGATTTAGCGTCAATAGATAACTAATTAGCATAATTTTAGCACATCCCATACTGGTAGAACTATAAACGACACTGTATTCTGTTTCCTAAAATTTTAGAAACTTTGGAAACAATGTTTAAAACAAGCCTAGTCCTATCTCGCAATTATTGTTTTCTAGGAGTGTTACAAATAGATAGTTCGGCATACTAGTGTTAAAGGTGAGTCAGAGGACAAATGTTTTTGAGTACAGTAATAAACCTTAAGGGTTGAACGATAAAGCATTTTTATAGCAAAGAGGGGTGGCAGAAGTGATGACAACAACTATATTTATTGAACACCATTAGTTGCTGTAAACTTAAGTGACAACGTCTCCTAAGTTTTCAAGTATTGGTTTGTAGGGATTTGGTTGATTGGTTACAGGATTTCATCATGAGCTGACATTGGTTAGAAAACTACTGGAAAACCTGGGAGTGCTGGACAGCTGTTTCGTCCTAGTTTGGGACTATTCAGCAGTACTCACCCACCGAGGTTCGAACCCATGACCTTCTGGCTACAAGGCTGTCGAGCTAGCTCGTAGACCATTAAGCCACTGAGGCCCGATCCAATGGCCCGTGAAATTCTAACTTCTGCCAATTCACGATATAGAGCAACCGCTAGCCTATGTCTTCGGCGAGTATTTGTCCTCACACCCAACCTGCTGCACCCTACTGGTCACGACTTCTCACTAGAACTCTAGGTGGAGCAGGTCGCGTGTGAGGACAAATACTCGCCACCGATGACATTGGTTAGAGGCTGCGCTATATCGTGAATTGGCAGAAGTTAGAATTCATGGGCCATTGGATCGGGTCCCAATGGCTTAATAGTCTACGAGCTCGCTTTGTAACTAGAAGGTTCTGGGTTCGAACCGCGGTGGGTGCGTACTGCTGAAGAGTTCCAAACTAGGCTGACGAAACAGCTGTCCAGTACTCCCAGGTTTTCCAATGGTTCTGTGACCAATGTCAGCTCATGATGAAATCCTGTAACCAATTCTCCCAAGTTTATTTCATTGTATGTGTGTGAAAATTTCTTTAAAAGTAGATTCATTAAAGGACTGAGAACAATTTATTACTCATAATTGTATCGCTTTAATATAATAACATTGGTATAACATTAAATCACATAATGCTAAGAGGTGCTGTCATGCTTTGGCAACTCTTTATTCAGTTCACCCTGACAGATTGTATAGAATATAACGATCTTTAACAGGAAACTAGAATACTTGGACTGTCTGTTCTCTTCATCCTTGAATATGTAGATGAGAAAATGATCAATAACAAAAAACAAACGCCTCATACTTCTTAAAACAGTTTTATTTGTAATCTACAGTAATAAAACAATGAGATGTAATGGAACTGTTCTTTCAATGTTTGAAACAGTCGATGCCAGACAATTTTAAACATATTACGTAAAATCCAGTAATATAATCAGTTGGCTAAATAAATGACTATAATTGATGGTAAATTTTTATGATTTGCTAAGGAATTAACAAGTTTCAACCATTTAGAAAAGTGTTCCCAAGAAATGATTACAGTTGCATTTATTTTGTTGACGTGGCTCCAGTAACTAGTGTGACATGTCTAGTCCTTTGTTTGGTGCAGACTGAATTCTATCAGTGTAGTTCGCAATTTGGCCACCATTCTAGGTAGCTCGCCATCACGGTGAACTTTGAATTGCTGATGTTAGATAGTTGAAGGCAATCCGCAGGAAACTTTGGATCTAGGTTTCATGCTAGTTGGCACTGAGTGGTAGCGTCTCTGACTGCAGCGCTCACTGGGTGACGCGGGTTCGAATCCCTTCAGAAGGGACGTGAGTTCCTTCAAGGTTGTAGATACGCCTTGCTGACGAGTGGTAACTAACACGAAACCCAGGTCCAAAGCTTCCTGTGGCCGGTTGTCTTCAACCATCTAACACCAACTTTTTATTTTAATGGTGAGCTCAGAAAAAAAAGTATTCGACATGATGAAAATATAAGTGATTGAGTGATTCTGAGGAACTTGAATCGCAGTTCCTTTACTATTAACATTGCAAAAAACTAACACTCCTAAGTATACTCAATTTATACAGGCAGTAAAAACTTACCGAGATGGTTCTACGCAGAAATTCCTTGTATCAGACCAGCTTCCAGAAAGTAATTTTGAGCACTGTGATTTAAGATTGTTTATTATACTTTTTGAATGATCTGTCAGTTTATCAACAGCCAAAGGAACAGCATCTGGGCATGGCACACTGTCTTGCTCATCATTAGAAAGCGTAAAATTTACTACCGACATGAGATTTCAGTGAGAATAGATGTTGAATTAGAAACCTGCACGTTTAAAGCATAAAAAAAGGATTATATAAAGCATTAAAAAATGTAATAAACACATTAAGCTAAATAAGTACCTCAGCTGAAACTGGGGAAAACACAACAGAGATACCAGTGAAATAATTCACTTGACAAGAGGTAAATTCACTTCTGGAAACCTTCGATGAAGTGCCCTACCAAAGGATGTTGACCATGTTCATTGCCACCTTTATACAGGATCAGTGTTAACTACAATACGATTATCTCTAAATGAGGTTAATGGAGGAAGAGAGAAATTCATACGATCTTCGCGTAACTAAATATATTTTCACATTAGAATGACATTTGAGACACGGCCATTGAAAGTGGAAGACATCGGGTATAGTTGTCTTTGACCACAGATGTTTGCACCCTATCTCCCATTTTAATTGGCACAATATGTTGAGTAATATTGAGGTTAGGTGTAGTTTTAGGTAAGGAGGGTAAGTTAATCGATGAGGTTGTGAAGCTACATTGATTGAGATGACTAGGACACATGTTGAACATACAGAGCCGTCACCATCCTCGATGGACGATGATAACGCACATAGGATTAAGTCGGATAAACGTTAGGGTTGGTGCATCATCAAAATTTGGCGTCTATCCATGCAGTCTCTGACTGTTGCTTTCAGTCATATAGGGAGAGGTGTAGGCCGTCTGGTCCAGATCCTCGGAATGCTGAGAACCAATGACTCGAGATTATTGGTGATATGGTTCAAAACCGTTCTAAGAGGCACAAATGAATTCACTGTTTGTAATCTCTCATATCCACTGCACCGTTATATTTCTCCATATTACTTTTCCTTCTCCCTCTTACTTCTGTTTAATATAGTTCTTTTAAATTCCTTTTTTCTCGTTCTCCACCTTTATGCGCAAGCTGAACTGCACTTCTGTGCTGAAGCTTAGTCAGACATTAACATGACGATATTCTAGACCTAATTGGTAGCTAAAACATGGCATCAACCCATGAAATCCTTGACAGTTAAACTGAGTCAGGTAGGGAGATGCAGACTTTCGGGTTGGGGCCCTCGGGACAATAGGTGACATGGCTCAAAATCGTTGTCAATGACCAGCGCAGATGTATTTAGTCTCTGTAATCTTTCATATTCCTTTCTACCATTACCCATTCTGTTTCACTCTTATACTTGTCAGACTGTATTGATTCTCTTCACTCATCTTCTTGTTTACCTCTGTGTGCTATTTGGAACGTGGCAACTTGAACTGGTGCACTTCGGTGCCAAGTTCTATGTTGAATCCAGACAGACAGAGGTAGCTGAAAGCGAAATTGTATTTCACCTACTAACTGATCCATACGGTAGGCATATATAACCAGCCTTAGTGAGTATGACGAATAATATTTAAATCCAAAAATGTAATGCGGACAAAAAGAGGTTGTTTACTAATTAATTCCCTGAAGCCTGAGGTGTCTTGTGGTTCTTAAAAACAAAGAACTAGTTGGAAGACAGGCATAACTTATTGATTATATGCTTTATATACTAGAGAACTGGCATAAAACTGCCAGACTAACAGAAACGAAGTATAGAAGTAAGTAGAACTGGAATAGTGCGGCTTTGCGTCCCCACAAACAGTGGAAACATGTATGACAAAGGATGTTCTCTCAAGAAATATCACCTAAGGGCAAGAATGTTTTACAAAATATGAGAATACAAATATAGCCGTAACGAGAGTCATGCCGATATTTTATCCATGGATATGGAGATAATCTGTAAAGTATTAGGGTAGGAAATAGGACTGGGTATTACAGTAGGAATTCAGAGGGAATAACAAAGTCAGAAAACTGAAACAAAAACTAAAAACTAGTTGTGACTCATCTCAGGACTCGGTAGTACTTTTCCTAACCTACATTGATCGATTCCTTTGTGTGGTCACCATACAATTCTATCTTTAATGACACGAAAACAGTGGTAGACATTTTTGCACCGTAACCCCACATACTTCAACTTAAGCCACAGGGTAGTACCATCGGTCCTCAAGCGACGTGACTTATAGTCTTGAAACATGTAGAGTGGTTCAGGATGACTGGGTGTTAACGTGATGCAAATTCCTACTCAGATGAGTTAATCTAAACGGTTGAAAACATAAGAGCTGAGCGGAATTCAGATTGAAGCTCCAACCTCCCTATATAACTACATCTATATACAAACTGTCGCATCTCAGCAATTACCTTGACTACATATATATGAAGACTAAGAGACAAGCAGTCAGAAATGGTTCTCTGACAAGCAAGTGCCACTGGTAACTGTTACAGTAGAGCGTAGTTCTGACTTCAGTTATAATGCAATTGATTTCACACACTAACGAGTTTTGGTGGCTACTGGAATTAAATGTCTACGAAATAATTTTAATATGTTCTATAACCGTGCGACTGTGGAATATATCATATGACACCACCTACACTTGATGTGTAGTGACTTACGATACTAATCGAAGTGACGTTAGAATTCAATGAAAGGACAGTCTGAAGTTGAGAAAATTTAATACGTCTTCTTCTTGCATATCTGTCAGGAAAGTGAGAATACTTGGCAATGTCTGCCAAAATACTCCGGGTATACTTTTCTACGATACAATCCATTGGCTGTTATAATAAAAACTACTCACAATTAAAAAACGAAAAATAATGACCCCACCGGGTCACATGAGTTTAAAGTTATAAGGAATACATGCCCGTTAAAGCAGAATGCCCAGTACAAAAAATTACAACTGGACAAGAAAAAGCTGGTGAATAATACTGCTGAACTACCAGTTACAGAGTGCGTCACGAAATGCCCATCATACTCACCAAGAATTTATAAAAACGTGAGTGGTGACCTTGAAAGGTCAATTCAATATCCAATATCATTTTCAAGAGCAAGTATAAACAAACTTCATTTCTTCCTGCTTACTTCGTGGTTTTGAAGCAAAGGCTTCTGGTCCTCAGCAAATTTCTGTTTAGTTTGTTTAGTCAAGCAGTGTCCAATGGCTGGAAATTTAATGTCCAGTATCGAATGTTATTTTCACAAATTAATACAATTCCAGTTGGATTCCTTGAGCTATCTTGTTACTTTGGAGGGAACGAAACGATGTCTGTGCTATGATTTCGCGTAGAACATCCCTTCAGTCGCCTGTGGTGGCTTCGAAAGTCCCCTACAGAAGTGGTAGGTTGGTTATTTTGTAACAATTTTAAGGGGATAAGACCACGGTCATCGATATCTTCTCCCATTACTGCCTTGGAGAGGATAAGATGACGGCCATATATTCCTATGTGGCAAGGATACAAAAGAGTGATTTTGGAGAGTAACAGGTGACAGACGGACGAGTAAAAATAAAGTGAATAAATAATTAGACAACAGAGACTAGTCAAGCCGTATAGCTGGTTGAAAACTTGATGACAAACTCTAATATTATTTCTGCACGAGTATAATCGGGTCGGAAGGCAAATTGATGTACTTCATGCGTTACCATACGATTATCTAACCCCATCTTAGAGTGTTACACTGAGATTGCTAAAGTTGTCGATAAAAATAAGGATGACGGTCTCAAAGCAAAGACTAGCAGAGGAGTTTCAATTTCCCCCTGCGACTAGCTGTACCTGTGGATAATAGTGAGGGAGTCCAGCGTGATTAGGATCATATTTAAGGCGAGTTTGCTTGCTAATGATACTGCAAGCAGTTGTTAGGTCCTCTACAGCTAAGATCAAAGAGACCTGTTATTCAGACATTTTACTAGTGTAAATTGTTTTGAAGACCCCCTACCACGTTTACTGAGGTTTTGTGAACTGTACCCAACTATTTTAAAGCCCGTATAAGGAAAGATGGAGTTCCTATACCATGTACCCAAGTGTAGGACTACATTGCAAGTGTGTAAAGTTTCTGAAAGTGTTGTAGCAAATGTGTGGTGTCTGGAACAGCAAGCACCACCGCCACGTAGCGTAATAGATTCGAAATTAATCCTGAGTTCCCTGGCAGTATGAAAACCAAGCATACCTTTGATGCGACTCTATATATTCCGTGGAGATAGATGCAATGACGCCCATAGGTGGCAGTTTAGGATTTCAGGAACCAAAATGTCTTTCTGCTTGAACGACTTAGAACTTGTTTCCGCTGAGGCTCAACCAGAAACAGAGCTCAAGATTGTTTTGATGGCCATCTGTACTATTAGGCCCGAGCTATATCCATACTAACTTCTGACTCTCTGGCCTGGCGCACCTAACCTGGTGGCCAGCCTGCCCTTAACACTATCTCAGCTGCAGAAGGAATAATATATTCCAAGATATATTTATTGGCAATGGTATGAAGAGAGCGCAAAGATGAAAAATCACACCACGGCCGCGCCCCTGCCCTTTTTAAACACAATTGTCTGCAGTCCGATCCGAACAGTATAGATGAACTATATGATCGCTGAAAGCGAAATGGCCGGGGTTTAATTGAATAATCGAACTTCATGGATTTTCTACTTTCCTCTCCTTTCAGAACCATCTTTTGATTCTATTCAGCGAGGCAATTTTCTGTGCCTATGAAAATCTCGTGAAACTTGTAACACTCGTTGTTTATTGTGAGATCAGAGGCCCTGTGGAAACTAGCAACAGGAAGTGTCTGATCGTAGTGCGAAATCAAGATCACTAACAGTATGACAGGAAAAATAGTTACCCAGAGTTTGATGAAATTAGTGGGAGGGTAGTCCGATGTAATTTCATAACACTTAACTACGCAGAATACTCCGAGAGATGTGAAGGCGATTAAATGGAGAAGGAGCATGTAAACGTGAGAGTTCCTGTGAAGAATTTAATTCCCAACTTATGTACCAAGGTGGAAAAGGTTTTTGCACCTGATACAATCACTGTTGAATTGAACTTGCAGTTGCATGAAAAAACAAACATGTGTGTGATCCCGAACCCCAAGTCCCCTAATATCACGTGATGTATCCACGTCAAATGGCGATCTGAAGATGCTGAGGGTTGAGTGTTGGTGGGTTGGGGGAAGACACACCGTTACCGTTGATTACTCCGGTTTGTTGTAGGTTATCTACCAAGTTAGTTTCTTAGGTTGTTGTTGAATGTGAAACAAAGATATGAAACAAAAGAGAGCAAACAGCATTTAGTCGGTGATCTGATTTTGTTTAATTGACAGGCTAATCATGTTAGCTTTAAATGAAATTGTTGCCCCACAGTATAGTGGATGAGAAGTGTAATGCTTTCCGTAAGTTGCAACATAAGCAGATCAGTTGCTAGGGCGTGAGTTAGTACTACGGAGAGGATAAATCTTAACTTATGTCTTTGACCTATTCCTGTTATGTCTGTCAGTGTTGAGGTGTGTGCGACAGACTGCCCAGCGTGCAGGAAATTTCCTTAACTAGGCCAGATCGCTATGCCATCATCAACTGAAAAGGTTGGACAGGAAGTGGCTCTAGTAAAACTTTCACATAACCCGCAATCATACATGAAGGTGATGGATTGGTCATTTAATTTCGCTAGGTTAGATAACCAAGGGTAGTGGTGGAGCCGCCGACAATACCGTTGGCACACATGCTTGACCGTTTTCAACTAAGTAACCATAATAACTTTTGATTGTTTCGGTGCAAAAACACACATGATGGTACATAATAATATATTATCACTTTCCCTACATAGGGGACGCCTGTTTACAGGTATTGTCAATATGATGAATATTAGATACATAGAGCAAGCATATTTACAATCTTTCACATACACAGGACATATATAAATGAGGAAAGTTAATGGAATAATGTCAGTAAACACACTTTGTGTAGGTAAAAACAGTTTACGTGATATAATCCTGGGGACCATTATTGTTTGAATTCATTGAAAACGCGCGTAACAACTGAAGGTTGCGTTGCATGTGGGCAATATGGTGGGCTACTCACGAAAGTATAAAAACGGTTTGCAAAACGTCAGTTATTTTACCGACAATGTTTCCATCATTGGTTTGGTCGCTGCTGCTAATTTAATTGATGAAACGCCTCTTGATTGAAGCATTTAATAGCTAACACAAAAACTTGACTTTTGCATGCGTGAGAGGGTCTAAAGTTGTGCATTATCAGAAAGAGCACAGTACTTCTGACATATCCACAAGTACCAACCATTAAATAATAATAAACATGCTGTCCATGTAGTTGAAGATTGAACGATCAATTCATGGTTGTTTGCTCGAACCCAACGTCCCTATATTTTCGCGGAGGCATCAATCCACCAGTCATCGTCTCATTGGTCGCTGTTCAGAATAAAGGTCAAAAGACTGTCAGAAGTAATACTGTGATTTATTGTGTAATATTTGTTCTTAGACCTTAGTCTGTAATCCCAATCTTGCTGTTTATATGTTAGCGTTAGAATAAAGAATTCTTGAGTCGCCAAACAGTGTTTTGATTCTTGCGTCGGTTAATACTAAGCGTTTCTGAAAATCTTCGAGGGACAGCGAGAGGCCCAGCGTAGCAAGAGCTAGTCATTAACGGTTCATGAGACTTGATTGAAACCCGCCCCATATAAATTTCACATCAGCGACATGACCAGCAAAGTATTTGGAATGCTATTAAGGCAAACTCCTGAAATTCAGGTAAATGCGGTGTCAAGGGCAATGTGCAAACGACCCTTGAAGATGCGGTGTCAGCCACGTCTCGTAAACCGTCAATGCCCAGCTCTTGCTACGCTGGGACTCACGCTGTTCCTTGAAGTTTCTCAGAAACGCTTAGTAATAACGGACGCAAAATCAAAACACCGACTGGCCACTCGAGAATTCTTTATTGTATTACCAATATATAGCCAACTCT
The DNA here is from genome assembly GCA_944472135.2 of Trichobilharzia regenti. Lineage (NCBI taxonomy): Eukaryota > Metazoa > Platyhelminthes > Trematoda > Strigeidida > Schistosomatidae > Trichobilharzia > Trichobilharzia regenti. Next base: position 35,938,488 of record OX235264.1, on the reverse strand, counting down.
AAAATTAGGCTTTAACTAAGGTCTTTGAACAAATATTACAATAATAAATCACAATATTACTTCTGACAGTTTTGGCCTGACATTTTTCTGAACAGCGACCGATGAGACGATGACTGGTGTATCGATGTCTCCGCGAAAATATAGGGAAGTTGGGTTTGAGCAAACAACCATGAATTGATCGTTCAATCTTCAACTGCATTGACATACAGAGTTGCTGTCTTCGTCCGAACCTAAAAAAGACAAACTGCTGCGAAGAAACTCAACCAAATCCTGAGGAAACCAAAAAGTTGCATTTGCTGCTGACCAAATCCAAAAGAAACCAAATGGCTCTGACTAAAATTACATTGGTAACAGAATGTTGAAGAAGCGCAGGATTACTGTTCTGTTAAACACATTGTGTCAATGTAGTTGAAGATTGAACGATCAATTCATGGTTGTTTGCTCAAACCCAACTTCCCTATATTTTCGCGGAGGCATCAATACGACAGTCATCGTCTCATTGGTCGCTGTTCAGAAAAAAGATCAAATACCGTCAGAAACCTTAGTTATTACGATGGCTATATGTTGGTGTTAGAATAAAGAATTCTTGAGTCGCCAATTGGTGTTTCGGTCTTTGCGTCCTTTAGCACTAAGCGTCTCTGAAAGGCTTCGAGGGACGGCGAGAGGCCCGGCGTAGCAAGAGCTGGGCATTAACGGTTTCGAGACGTGATTGACACATTGTATCATAGAAGCATGACACAAACCTTCAGATGTGAGGTTATTTGGCATCCGAACATTGCTTGAAGTCGAAATTCAATCGCAATTAACAAACTGTCAGTTCAAGCATGAAGCATACAGGAGTCCAATGAAGCGAAAACGGTCTAAGTAACACAAAATGGAAAGTGGTGTATAAGATAGAAATGTAATGCTCAAAGGCGGAATGTTGGGTGCAACAAGAGTTTTACCAGTAAGGAGGATTTCGTTAGCTAATTAAAGATAACATTCTCAGGCGTATACCTAGCTGCAGTAGTGTAAGTTCCAGCCAGCATTGATTCCTAAAATTCCGATCACGTTTGACTTCCAACTCTGACTTTCAGCTAGTGGGAGAAAAGGATGCCCATATCCTCCAGTTTGTACTGAGGGCAGTGCCTTTATAGGAAAGCGGGAGGCGGAATAGAATCAAAACTGGTGGTGTTGTTACCAAAATACCTATGGTCAGAAGGCCAAGTATTGCGGAAAACCCTCGAATTTCAGCAAGGATTCAGAGACTGGAAAACTATCCCACCGGCACTGATTAGTGCAAGTGGTAGTAGAGCCCAGCACTTGGCAGTCACCATTGGACAATTGATATACTCTGCGTAACATTTTTAGGATTTTTAACAGGCTATATACATTATAATCATTCTGGACTGAAATAATGACACCAATTCGCTTTATTTATTCCGTATGCTGCAAACAGATTAAGTTTAGATATGATAGAGGAGATTTGTAGCTCAGGTGGATGATTTTGATGTGGTTGTGTTCGCTGAGCTGGATAGTTAATTTGCGAACCTTTCATCGCCCTACTTGGCGACATCTTCAGCGCATACTTCAGTTTGAAGTGAGCTTTTAGATTTCTCCACCCGTGGAGAAAGCTTCGCAAATTAACTATCCAGCTCAGAGAACACAACCACATCAAGATTGGGTTTATAACCTATATCATTACATATTACTCCAGCGAATGCCATATTTTCATGTTTGAAGGTGGAGATAAACTGTAAATCAATACAGCAGTACTAAATCAAAGAAATGCAGTGCAACACAACAAGGCATGTATTGCTATCAACGGGTAGTTTTGAATTTTCTTTCTACTGTTTTTAGAAATTCATGTATCACGGACAAATAAGCTTTGACTTTAATTATTTTATTTCAGCTTCACTTTATGTTTTCTTGATCGTTATTGGCTAAATATGTATTTGTTCCGGCACTAACATGCATTATTAGCTGATATTTTATTTTCTCAGTTTTAGATTCATGAGTATTCTATGAGGCCTTCTTAAATATTTATTAGCTATTTCGTTACTTATTCTCTCCACTTCTGAGCACCCTCTTCCTCCTGATGACTGAAACGTGTTTCCACGTGAAATCTGCTATTTTTGCGTCTGCGGGTCCCTGAGAGACCAATAAGTTAGGCTGCTTGAACGACTATGAGTTCGCTTCCAGTTGGTTTCTAATAGAAATAACGCTCACGATTCGTGTGTGGTCATTTATCCTGCTAGACCAGGGGAGTGGCACACTTCCTGCTCACTCTTTAGCCTAGCCCACCTAATTTGGTAACCAAACTTTTCTTAACACCGCCACAGCTCTCAGAAGCAGTTGGCTCTAGTGCTTCAACGGTGGTAAGAGACCAACGGTAAAATGGGAGGGTATATCGGATGCTGAGAAAGCCAACCTCAAGCCCTGAGGAGGCAGCAGGTTGAGATCACAATACCTCTAAAAGCCACAGTGATACTATAGTCTCGCGGCACTGGGAATGCCAGCCAGTGTCAGCCAAGTGTCCCAAATTAATTCAAGGAGAAAACGACACCAGGCCGGCTCCATCGGAATCGGAGAACTAGTTCCAATATTAAATCCTCTACCAGCAGCCTTTGTGGCGTCAGCTACTATACAACACGCTGAGGTGCTGGGACTCAATATCAGATGCATGTATAGCAATGCGGGACAGATGAGAAGAAAAGCGGGTGAAATCAGGAACCTCCAGTCACACATACACCTTAGAATAATTGTCTTGACTGAAACATGGCTAACTCCCACTGTAGTCAACAGCTAAATCGGTACAGGTGACACGGTTATGTTCCGGCGAGACGGAGATGACAACGAAGGGGAAAGTTGCTATGTACTTCAACAGGTAACTTAGATGCATACGTGCATCGTGCCCACTACTTATTCACCTCCCAGATCCTAAAAAGTGTTATTTCACCTTGGGCAATACCAAGCATTTACTGGGTGGCACCTACCGTTTACCCATATGTGGGACAGAGCACAACCAGCTTCTGCTCGGCACCATAATATGAATGCGGGACGTGGCGATAAACAAATGACCATAGCTGGAGATTTCATTGTCCCATTCCATAACCTTGGCTAGGGGTATGCTCACGGGAAATTCAGTCGAAATCTGCTACAAATCACAAAAATGAAGAATTGACTGAGAACTCTGGTGACGACACCATTTGGGGCCCTAGTGGTAGGTCATCAAAGCTAGACTATGTCCTAACTAGTGACAGGTTACTAGTCGAAAATTTTCAAATAATGACCTGCCCAGGGAGTAGTGACCACTAAGTCATAGTGTTTGATCATGCTTTTCATGAGCGCTCACAAACGGGAAGGTATGCGACCACGTCTGTGCTATATCAAAGCTGACTATACCGAAATACGAAGAATTTCGGTCGAAGAGGGACGGCCAATAAACCGAGGTGGTTTATCTGTCGACGAACACTGAAAAGAAGTAGAACAGATCATTCACGCAGCGATCTCAGGTACCGTCCATTTGGTTACGACACAGCCAAAGTAATGATCATCAAGACTAAACAGAGGTACGCAACGTATTATTCAAGCAAGTCGGAAGGCTTGGTTTGCGTGCTGAATATCCAAGAGTCATACCAGCTACGATGGATAGCTTGAAATCAGGAACTGGTGGAAAACAAGAGTCAGGAGTGGCAGGAGGTGATTTCAAGCAAACCTCGCAAAAGCCTCTATCAATTCTTGTCGGAGAGAAAACCAACCAAACAGGGGCCATGCACTTCAGTAGGTCTAAACGGTCAATTTCTCACTAGTTTGGAAACGGCTGAAGCATTTGTAAAGCCTTTGAAGCCTTTGCAAACAGTTAAACAGCAATGTGGGTATTATCCACATAGACCAAAAGGCGGCACTGCTACTTTACCGAAAGAAAACCCGGCGTTTACGCTTCCAATAAAACCACAAATGGTAGTGAGGAAGTTATAGAGACTCATATCTGAAAATTACCCAGGTTATGATGACATCAGGCAGTCATTTCCGAAAAGGTGTCCCGAGGCTCCCTATAGGCCTTTATGTGACCTGTTCTAACACTCACTGTATTTAGGGAAACCGCAAAGGGACTGGAAAAGAGCCATTCTTTCTCAGATTTTCAGGGGTGGGGATAGACAAAATGCCATGATTTATAGACAAGAGAGCTACTCCAAGTGGTATCGAAGGTACTGGAAAGTTCCATTGATGATCACATCAAGAATCACTTTGACAGGACTAATAGACCCCACGAAGCGCAAAATGGACTCAGGAGGGTAGATTTTGTGTAGAAAACCTACTATCAGCTTGGAACGATTGGACATCATGCTGAAATATGGATGTCCCAGTTCATGTGATCCTCCTGGACTTTAAGAAAGCACTTAACACGGTTCGCCATGACTTTCTACACAAAATAAGCCTAGCAGGTATTGGTGGGCCGCTTCTGTTCTGGTTCGAGAACTACCTAGGAACATTGATGTTTTGATTTATATCAGTGACCTACCATGCTGGCTCTTTACGCTGATGGCGTAAGGATATAGAGAGCAATAAAGCACTCAGGAGACTTAGACAGGCTGCAGGCAGACCTAAAACTTCTGGAGGACTGGGAGGCGGTCAGCGGTCTGACTTTCAACCTGATAGTGTAAAATAGTGCAGCTACGCAGCTGTAGGCTGCAGAATGTAAGTTACACCCTGTGCAAAATACTTGTCCTGCTCAACGTCAGAGCGTGACTTAGATCAAGTTATAACGGAAAAAACGGCCACAGGCGTGAATTACATGGAACACGTAGTGAGGCCATATGCGGTCATACACCGTACGCATAGACAGTTAGGTGCACTCACTCCTGAGCTCTTTCTAAGGTCGTACGAAACATGCATAAGACCACACACTGGAGTGCACAGTATCATTGCTACTCCAGTGCAACAAAAAGGGATGATACGTCTCCGAAACAAAACATGTGTTGAATGCCTAAAGGAATAAGGTCTCTAAACACTTAGCCGCTGTCGACATACGGGGATCTTGATTACCACCCACAAGATTACAAATAACCAGAAACACCCAAACTAAGGTGTTGTGCCATTAAGTAGGTATGGACTTCCTAGTGGGAGTCCACGAATGGTGGCTTACCAGAGGGTAAAGACTCGAGTGCGCTCACGTTTCTTCTCACTGCTAGTTTGTCGTACCTTGAGTTGTTTATCGGCAGAAGCGGCAACTGCACTGCCCATGGACAGCTTTATGTGAGGGCTGGACAATCACGTGGGAGCAAAAATGCTGTGTCCAAACGGCTTATCACCCGAAATCTTCACATTATTGGTGGGTAGACACCTTAACTCATCGTTTTACTTATCGCATATTATCTTGTCTTACTAACCTAACTCCTCCATCTATTACTTCCCTTATACTATTATTATTATGATTATCATTGGTATGTATATTTATGTATGTATATGTTTGGAGAGAGCTGTCCGCTAGCCGAAATTGGTAGACGACAATTTACGTCAATGTTTACGTCTCAAATCTTGGTCATGAGAAAAAACAAGAACAAAGATTAGCTCAACAACCAGTCACGGCAGACTTTGTGTGGGCAGATACGATTCTCAGATATGTTCTGACCTTCAAAGAAACGGCCACAAAGAGATGACAGAATAACTTTCAGCAAGAAAACAAGCAATCAGAAGACACCGTTTCTCTGCTAACAATAATGAATAATAATGTACATAAAAATCCCTGAATATCTGTTGATTTTCTCACTAAGCGATCTGTTGCCTAGCCCTTGTTTTCCAATTATATATATATATATATATATATATATATATATATATCAACTTCGGATTACATTACCCGTCTGGTTTTACGTCTCCATTTTTTCTTTTAACCTACATAACCCACACTAATTATATATGTTATTATTATTATCTGACCGCCAGATTCAACTCCAAAGGACGGAGAGTGTCAGTTATACAGTGCTATGCGCCCACAAACAACGCAGACCCCAAAAAAGAAGAATTCTACAGAAAACCACAGGCGACAGTGGACAATACTGAAGCCGATGACATTAAAATACTAATGTGAGACATGAACGCCAAACTGGGACCAGACAACACAGGAAGATAACTCATCATGGGTAGAGAAGCTCTCGGAGAAATGAATGAAAATGGAGAACTCTTCGCTGACTTCTGCGCCTTCAATGAACTAGTGATTAGTGGCAGCGTATACAAACACAAAGATATCCACAAGGCTACATGGGTGTCACCAGATGGGCGAACCAAAAACCAAATTGACTTCATCCCAATCTGAAGGAAGTGGAGGCGCAGCCTACTGGATACAAAAGTAAGAAGAAGAGCAGACGTCGGCTCAGACCACTACCTCGTACAGGGGATAATCCAAATCAAAATAAAAGCTTTCAGGGAAACAGTAGCTGCAGATAGATCACAAGCCAAGTTCAACACTCAAAAGCTGAAGGATCAGGCTACAAAGGACATCTTCATTGCAAGCATAAAGGACAAAGCTGAGATACAAATCAACACCAGCGAAAAGGTCAGCGTCGAAAAGCACTGGAACAACTTGAAAACGGTGTGGAGCCAAACCTGCATAGAAGTTCTAGGCAGAAAAAAGAGACAGGACAAACAGTGGCTCACTACGGACACTTGGAGACTAATGGAAGAGAGAAGGATGGTGAAACAAAAGATTTTCAGGTGCATCGACGAGCAACATAAACGGGAGTTGAATGCCAACTACAGTACACTGAACAAAATAGCAAAGAATGGTGCCGGGGAAGACAAAAGACAATATTATGAGGCTATGGCAACTTGGTTCCTATCGAGGAAAATTTCAACACAAATTTAACCAGTGAGGATGACAATGAAAAATGAGTCACCAAAGAGGTGGAGCAAAGGAAACATAGGGCTGAACAGCTCAAGAGGCTTCTTAATCAACCTCCGCCTACAACGCACCTAATTATACCAGCAGCGGAAGCAGGACTACCAATAGACATCAACCCTCCGACGAGAACAAGAATCCTGAAGGCAATCAGGATGCTAAAAACTGGAAAAATATAGGAATCAGACGGAATCCCCACAGAAGCATCGAAAATGGACACAGAGACATCAGCCGAATTGATGACGCCATTACTGGAGAAGGCGTGGAAAGAGGGCAAAGTACCCGAGGACTAGAAGAAAGGATATGTATTCAAACTGACAAAGAAATGGAACTTAGGTCAGTGTAAGAACCGTCGCCGCGTTATGTTGCTGTCCACCCCAAGCAGAATACTAAGCCGCATCATCCCGGAGAGAATCATACAAGCCCTGGATGAAAAAATTCGACCGGAACAGGCTGGATTCAGGAGAAACAATTCATGTATTAACTTTGAGCGGGGTGAAAACGTTGGCAGAAAACCGAACGTAATGGAGACACGTGGTTGAAGCCCTATGTTCCTCTAGGAACTAAGGGAAATAACAATTATTATTATCCCTTTTTGTCGACGACACCGGACGACTAACAAGTAAACTCCATCCACAGTAACATTACGGTCTTAACATACCGTGTCCCACAAACTACATATAAATAATCCCAGTGCCACCTCTTTGGGAGTCAACCAAGGCTCCGACAGTCGATTGGCGGGGTGAACTACGCAGAAGTCTACTTATGACCAGGAACCTTTACGTCACAACCAAGAGACGAGCGCAATTAAATCAAGGTGGTTTACACTAGATCGTAAAAAACGACATTGGATATTGGATGATGTGAACAGATTATAGAGATACACATTCGCACCGCAGCAGAACCGCAGAGCCCCTTTCCCTTAAAAATCCAGTCGTCCATCCCGCGTTCCAGTATGTACAGATAAGTGAATTGATCGTTGGAAGTTCAGTTGATTTGACGAACTTCTTTGATCTGCTATATTACTTCCCACTGGAATGAATTAAGTCTGATTTGATTAGTTCAAGCGAGTTACTGGGCGTAGGAGGATCTTGAGGAACGTTTGTTGTTGCATTGTAAATCTGAAACGGAAAGCAGAAGAACAGCAGAAACTGGCAAAGATGGAGAGTTTATTCCTAGCAGATAAGTAACGGTATTAACAGTGGGACATAATCGACATTTAGCTCAGCATTTGGTGAAAGGAGTGAGGAGGTAAGCTAATATAATTTCTCAACTTTTAAGTGTGCAAAAACATCTTTGAAATGTAAAGGTGATTAGATGGGCACGGACATATCTTCAATCAGTAAAAATGTTAATATGTCGACAGAATGTGAACATGGGTGTTTATACGAAGAATTTCATTCTCATCTCATGTTCGAAGAAAGAAAACAAATCTTAGCTTTTGATGTGAGCATTGTTGAACAGAACTATTAGTTGTGTGATAAAACGAGCATGAGTGTAACTGAGAGAGATGAACTCTAAGCTCGGAGCCTTGGTGCCATTACTAATGGTTACACTTGGTAGTGTTGAATGCGTTGTCTGACTAAACTGCCGTACACATATATTCTAGTATTTCTTCGTTCTTATTAATGTGCGCGGACGTTGTGGCTACTCGACGCCCACAACGTAAATCAAAAGGCACTTGCGAAGATTACGAATGTGTATTGTAGCAGTAGTCGAATTCGAAATTGTGTCAAGATAATATTCAACAGTAAAATGACAAATGTTTGCGAAGTACATATAAAATCGGTCTGTTTACACATATAATACAAGTATACAAATTAGATTAAAAAGCATGTTTACAGTTGGTATAGGAGTATTACAGTAGTTGTAAAGTAACTTATATTTGAATTTCCGTCTTACACATCGGTAATTACTTGGTAACAAACTGGCCTAGAAAACTTTTGAGTTCGCCTTGGAGGTTGCTATTGAGTATAGAATAATGATAGGATACAAGAGAGGGCACTACATGTCCCTTACATGTTCTTTACAGGTCTATGTAAGTTTGCTTACATTTAGACCAATTTTTGGTTTCATCCAGTGGATGTTTTCCCTACTAGCTGTCTCTGACTGTGCAAAACGCGGTTTTATACACTGTTTAAAATCACATCATTGCTGCTGACAGTAAACATCTGAATGGCTAATTCATACAATCACTGATTTCATCGTCAGGTAATTCGCGTTCGAATATCGAAGTGGACTTGAACTTTTCTGAGATGGCGGATAAACCTTACTTATATATGTTAACACGTAAATTGAATGAGTTTGAACTTTTTGCTGATTGATTTCTTACTTCTGTTATTTACTATGTTTCGTTGACTCATTAAAAAGCACGCCGGTGTTTCTAAATGTAAGCCTTAAAATTACTCTAATCTCAGGTGTTTCACCCATGAGCATTTGGGAACCGGGTGTAAGAGCGCATTGTAGGGGACTCTTATGAGAGCTCATTAACCCTACAAATACGAGAATAGTAATCCAAGTCAATGAGATGTTGAATAACAATATATTACCAAAAATGCAGTAACGAGTTATATCAATAAAAAGGATTACTTGGATATAAAGTTTAAATCCTCTGCTACAAATTACTTATATAATCCACGGGAACGTTAACTGTTGAGGTCGCGTCTGCTGTAGATGCTGTGTGCCGGTTGTAGAATTGTCTTCAGTTTAGGATAGTAGACTCCTACAATAAATCCAAAGTATAGAACACGGTATGAGTGGAGCAAGTAAGCAGAAATGGCCAGGAAGAAGGCGAAGACTCCAACAGTATAGTGTATTTCCAATTCAACACGGAAGTTATATGTGTTTTAACAAGAATCGTTTTAAACAAAAATCATGTACAATATCTCTAATTTCTACAAATAACCAAAAAGTGTGAAATCATATTGTTACGTACTCCACAGAATCAACGAATACTGATTTCTAGGAGTCATATATGAAATAACTGATAAGCTAAGAAGTGTTAAGCTTTCCTCAGAAAGTTGGAATTCCGTTTCACGTAAAACCCTCTACAGAAGCTTTATGATCCTTATAGAATACAGTAGGTTATATACTACGCCATTACTCTATTCTATTATGGCTGCACGGGTGGTAAACATTGGAAGTAAGTGTATGAGATTAGATTTCTTTTTCTGTTTATAGGGATGAAATTGGGGAAGTTTATCAGCTTTTAGAGACTGATTGTATTGACGTCCACGATTTGTACGCAAGATCTTATACCAACAACTTCTATAGTATTCGTCTCTCGTGGACCAAGGGCAAAGCAAAAAACAGTGATGGATTATCCAAACTATGAGACATATTTCGGGACCAAATCTAGGACTGAAGCGGAAGCTAAGCTGGTTAGTGATCGTGCACGAAAGTGACATGACGGAGTACCAAATGGTGAGGATGGTTGACCGGAAGCCCTCAGCTAAACAAGTCGACTTAAACACTAAGGGTCAGCACCCAATGTTCACTGACGATTCATATGGCCAATAATTTTGGGGAATTATTTACCACTAAAACCTGTACATTCTACTTCGGCTTGTGATAAATTAGTCTTTCTAGACATTTATCTGTTTGTTTTGAAAGCTGGACGGCTAGAAAATTTAAAGTTACCTTGTGATTCAACTTACACCTTAAATCCAGCTGACTGATGGGTGCTGTTAAACATTCCTAGGATTTTACTTAGCTCAGGATTTTCGCCAGTGATGATAAGGATATCTTACTTGTATCAGTTTGAACCAACTGATAGTAAATTAAGTGCCATGAAGCAATTAAGGAATAATGGGCCAACCGGAAAACCCTATCTCGCAATGAGAATCTAGTGGAATTTGTACAGAGGATGCATTGAGTAAGGAATTGGATACCACCAGAAGTACTGTAATCAAAAGTGAATATTCGACTTACTTCCTCGACAAACGCTTAAATAGGAAGACCGGTGCTGCAGGAAACTTGGATGGGCTGGAAAAGACAACTAATTGTATATCTAAAATTTAAGGCATATGTAATTAGTGAAGCTTTCCGAAGGTATCTGTCCACAGTAATCCGGAAAACGTTCATTGTTGTATCTCTACTCCTTACCTTCTCAATACATGCTTTTGTTCGCCAAAACAGCAAAGAAAGTTTAGAGGTTTGACGGATATCTCGTTCAACAACTTCTAATTAATTTATTCTCGCGTACCAAAGACAAAGCAAAAGCCAATATTTGATCGTCCAAACCAAGAGATATATTTAGGAACCAAAACGAGCCGTTAGACGAACGCTTAGCTAGCTAGTGATCGTGCACGTTACACGACGGGGTACCAAATGGCGGGGATGCTTGACCGGAAGCCTTCAGCTAAACAAGTCGACTTAAACAGTGGTGGTCAGCATCCAATGAGTGATTGCTGTGGTCAATAATTTTGGGGAATTATTTACCGCTACAAAAGTATCCCACTGTTGGCGACTTCACTGTGTATTCAGTAGTTTACTTACTACTGTGGAGTTAATTGCATAGGTCATACCAACAGGATATTCTGAAAACGTGCCCATAACTACTTACCAGCATGGTTGTTAAAAGGAGGAGACAGAACAGTCAACAGCTTAATTCTGGAGCACATCACAACTTCTAAACGTACAGAATCAGCAGAAACTTCATTAGAGTCAAGCTATCCAAAAGGATTTTGCTTACATCTTTTTGTAGCTGAAGCTCTAGCAATCCATAAGGGAAAAACTGAACTTTGCGCTCAGAAAACTTTTATCCAACCTCTTTTATTACAATGGCCTTGAAGTTAATTTTTCTCCTGATTTAGTGCGCAGCGAACTTTATGTAATCTCTCTTATTTTTTCAACTTTTTTTTGTAAGCCCTTTCCCATTCTTTGTTCTTGAGGAATGATAAAAAGACGGTTAAAGCGACGAGAATTTTCTTTTCGAAGAAGTCATCAACTGGGCTGTACACTCGTGTATTTATTAGTAAATGCGTGAGAAAGTTCCATAATTATTTCCGATCAAAGGTTAAATTTATAAAGTTACAAAGTGTAATAAACACGAAGATCGGATACAGAATATAGTGAGATAGATAGGTCTTACTAGTATCTTAGAAATAATTCAGGTCAAAGGTCAAATTAGTAAAGTCACATAGTGAATGGGTGGGAAAGTTCCAGAATAATTTCTGGTCAAGGGCCGAATTAAAAAAATTACAATTAGGAATTAAAATGACATAATAAAGAGGGGGACGGTGTGGGTAAAATTCAAACAAAGTAGCATCACAATCACTGAGAAGATTGACATATTGTGCAATTAGGTGTTAGAAATGTAAAAATAACAAAAATAGACAGGATGGTTGGAGAAAAAATCTAGCGGGATCATAACTGATGAGACGAATAACTGTTTGTGCAATTAGGAATTAGATATGTAGAAATAATAAAATGACAGAATATGCAAGAATTTCGGATTTCACTGAACTATATACACACATTTTCGTTCTCCTTTTACTAGCCGGGAGGGGTAGTGTTCACGAGCGTGTTTTTGAAGTCGGCGCATGGTACGGCCAATGTACTCAGCTCCGCACCAGCAAGTTAACTGGTATATGTAAGTTGAAAATTACATTTGCTCCAAACCCCATTTTTATTGTTCCCTATGATCAAGCGTGTATATTCTTTGTTCTGCCATTTTTTATCGGTCATTTCCGAATAACTATTTATCACTGTACTAATGAATTATCAACTCTCTCTTTCTTTCTAAATCAGTTAGGGTTATATACTATTTTTCACATAATGTCATTACTTGTGCACAATAATTTCTTATGTTAGCAACTGGTTCTAATAACCTCTGACCTTTGTTGTCAGTTGACATTGCATAAATAGACCCCCCTTAGACAATTGTACAGCTTTGGAGTGAAGTTACGAGAAGGAGAGATGTCTCTGCTGACTTACGTGTTCTAAATTGGTTTATTAAGTTAAACTTATACCATCGAAGAGGTGGGTCAACATATAGATGACCTGACATTCAAGAAACAGTCACAAAGAGATGCAAGGTCAACTTTCTGTGAGAAACAACCAATCAGTAGAGTGTGCTTGTTTGCGTGAATAAGCTATAATAATGTACATGAAAATATATAAATGTGTGTTGATTTCCTTAATAAATGATCTGTTTCCTGGCCCTTGTCTTCTTTTGTTACAAGGTTACAACGAAACAATGAAAACATTAAGGCAGCTATTTCACTCTGACATATTGTTAATTTAAAGTTAAAGTATAGCTCAGTGTGTTAACACCGAAATCGACTTGTTGTCGTCTGAACGCGAGTAAAGATTGATCTATTTGTCCTACAGTATAGCTGACAAAACTTCCTTGAGACACACGCAGTCACAAAATGCTCCAAAGACAGGAAAAAGTCCATTATTCTTGCATAGATCTATGTGTGGTTCTATTCGACAATAATGAGATCAAAAATTCAATATTATCTCAACAATACCGTTAGACAACTATACAATCTAGTCTAAGTACATAATGAGTACTTAGAATCAAGTAGAATATTTCAAACAAGCTGGGAACGAAACTTTGTTTGTAAGAATAACACACCAGTGCTTCCCGTGGATACTCCAAGATGAGAAATAACCTTGACCAACTCAAACGCAATCACATTGTACATGACATTATCCATGTATCACACATCCACAACGAGAAGCATTAAAACTAGAGATCAAACAGGGACATGGATAAATAATAAGGATCAAATCAACATTTAATATGCAAATGTCGTGACAATGATTTACAGTTTAGACAGAAAACGGATGATAATTATAAAGCTAGTTTGAATGTCAAATTCAGGAGCAATATTGTATATAGTTTGTACAGGAGGCGTTTTTGAAACAGTTTTTCCATCACACAATGACTAACATATTTTTCAGCATTTACTCCACACCAGCAGAGTAACATAGGGGTAATGAGGACTTTAAACTAGTTTGATTGGTCACAGGTGTGACTCGTGTATGATGTCTAGACCTTAATAGCACTGAATAAGCTCTATCGATCAGATCTACTATGTGATCATCAAATTAGGAGACTCGCATCTGTGTTATTCTCCTGCAAGATAATGACTAGTCAATCTCAGGACTGAGTATTTTAGTGGCGATGTCTCTGACCGCAACACTGGATTATACAACTTCAGATCTCTGAGAGTGAATCCACACAAAAACTTGGAGGATCTGTGATTTCTCACAAACTGGAAGATATGCAAGTGAAAACCAAGAAGTTGCCAGAAGAAGCACCAAAGATAGGACTACATGTGAACATAGAGAAAACAGATGTGATGAAGATTCCTGGCCAACACCAACAGCAACAACAACAACAGACAACAATCGGCATAAATGGGAGGAACCTGAAAGAAACAACCTCCTTTACCTACCTACCTGGGAAGCATCATTTCAACTACACGCGGACGGAACTGATGAGGATATCAAAGCAAGGATCGGGAAAGCAACACAAGCTTTCATTACTCTCACGTCTGTGTGGACATCAACAGCATTCAGCATGAAAAATAAGATCCGGATTTTCAACCCCAATGTAATGTCAGTGCTACTATACGGATCAGAGACTTGGCGCATCATGAAGAGCATCTCAAACAAACTACAGACCTTCATTAACAATTGTTTTCGCTCAATACTCAAGATTAGATGGCCAGAAAGGATCAGCAACAGGGATCTCTGGGAGCGAATGAACCAACCAGGAACCAATTGTGCAATAAATATGCAGGAAGAAATGGAGATAGATTGGCCATACTCTGAGGAAACCGTCAAGTGACATCACTAGAGAAGCCATTGCTCGAGTGGAACCTGAAAGGGAAGCGGCGAGTCGGTCGTCAGTACGAGGATGACTTGGAGGAGGTCATGTGAGGAGGAGATGAAAGCATGTGAGCAGACTTGGAGCCAGGTGAAAACTCTAGCAGAGAAGCGAACGCAATAGAGACACGCCGCTGAAGCCCAACGTTCCTCTAGGAATTAAAGGAAATAATAATAAATCCCAGAAAGGTCTTTGATTCCTTCCATGTTACAGATACATCTTGTTGAAAACTGACAATCAGTGTGAAATCTAAGTTCATGGACCCCTTCCGGTTTAATAATACTTCTCATTACTGTTGTTGGAGAAAGGAAAACCACTGAATAGCAGACTATCACAAACCATTTTGTTTTCCAGAATGTAAGTTCTCCTGCATTTAAACACTGAAAAAATCAATGAATTGGGAATAAATACAAGCTTATGTAAGTTTAAAACAAGTAACAAAGGGGTTAATAAAGCCGGATTGAATGCATTGATCATATTTCTGTAGAACTCTTCAGCCGAACACTCTACATATAGAGATATATATACCATTAAAATTACACTAGGAGATATAAGACTGATAAGCAAATAAACGACATTGAATTGGTCATGCAAAACGACAGGTGTGAATGTGTAGTGATTGACAATTTCTATCACTGTATTGTTTAGATGCATAATCATGTTTGTTCATATATATTATAGGAATTAAAATAAATTCTGCTGAATAAAACTCATAAATTCTGCTAATCTCTGTTGTTTTTTGGTTTCTTGTGACTCAGTCACTGAGAAATACTATTACAAATAAGTATTACAATTTGGCGTCGCAATGCAATCAAATAACCTTGGGAAGATTCCTATCAAGGCATTGCCGCTGGGAATTGCCGATTATCTTGAATGTCCCCATTTGGAAATAAATGGAAAGAGCGTCTAATAGAACGATGAAAATGGGAAGCTCAATGAGCAAGAAAGGGGAAATAAAGTAGATGTTGTCAAGAATTCCCCCCTTTTCCCAGGTGACGCATTCTGTCCCCTTTTGCCTTTTATTTCGTCATCAGTGAGTAAAAATTTCCCCATTCTTTGCATCACCTCGCCCTCATTATCTAATAAATTCCCAATTATCGGCCCTCATTACTCTTACTTAAGCCTATTGACCGCCGCTTTCTAACTGTCACTCATGTTACTGTGAATATAAACATAAAGGATAGTTTTAAATGAATCAGGAATAATAATAAGAGGTAGAACAAAGTGTTGTTAATATTAATAATAACAGTTAATAAGTAAAAAGTATTATTTCTATGGTAGATTCACAGTGACGACCATTTTTTTGTTCACAGAGACCTGAGTTTATAAACTTTAATTGCACAAGCCTCCTCAGTTGAAAGCGTCTTCTTGTTTCTTCTTTGTCTGTTGATAATAACAATGAGTGAATTGACAGCGTAGATATGATGTCCGTAGTCCATAAGTTGCTTTGTGATTAAAGTTTTGGCACTTTGAATTCATCTGTTTTCAACCATTTTGGCAAATGCTCTATCATGTGAGGGCAGACAATCGCCTTTCTGTACGATCTATGTATTTGCTTCCATAAACACAATCAAATTTATGGAAACACAGTTTGAAGTGTCGAGGATTGGTGACTGATCTTTCCCAAATGGTTGAAGCACTCGCTTAGTGATGTTAAGGGAAACAAGTTTTGCAGCAATAATAAGTTCTCTTAATAGCATTATCAAGTCTTCGTTTGACTACTTCCTGTACATCCTCTCCTTTGAATGGTAAACTGATATAGACAGATTTCTTCGGAACTGTTTGGATAGTCTTGCAGGGGCTAAATTCTTTAGAGTATTTATTAATGAACTTTTCAGCCGATCCATTCTTAGATAAAATATCCTTCAGAGCTTTTATTTCATGCTCAGTGGTACTGTCAGAACAAATTTTCTGTGCTCTATTGAACAATGTTCTGATGAGGTTCTTTTTATACTGAATTAGAACAAAGCTCTTGAAATCCATGTACTATCCTGTCCATGAAGACTTTCTAAATACAGGTCTTTCGATTGTGCCATCAGTCATTTTCGCTAGAAAAACGTCTAGGAATTTAACAGTATCGTTTTCCTCGTGTTCTATTGTGAAATTGAGATTCACATGGTATGAGTTGAATTTTATCAATAAGTCTTCAGTAGTTGCCTAAGTTCTAGTGGTGTACAGCAAGTCGGGTGTGAGGATAAATAGTAGCCGATAACATTCGCCAGTGGTCGCCCTATGGCGTGAATTGTCAGAAGTTGGAATTCATGGACCGTTGGATAGAGTCCCAGTGACTTAATCGTCCGCTAGCTCACCTTGTAACCTGAAAGTCCTGTGTTCAAACCTCAGTGGGTGGATACGTACTGCTGTAGAGTCCCAAACCAGGATGGGAAAGCTGTTCAGTACTCCCAGTTAGTTTTCCAATGGTCCTCTAACCAATGTCAGTTCATGATGAAAATCCCTAAGACAGTATTTTCTCTGTGAGGCACAATCCTTCTCTATAATTTCAAAACTCTTATCGAGGAAAATCTAGTGTCATTTTCTGTAAGGAGATCTTGACAAAATAATGAAAAATAAACTTTATCATAATTAAATTGGCAATGGTTGTTTAAATACAATGATAAATGTATAATTTTGGTTGTGTCTTTGAAAAAGTTACTCCCTCTGAACAATACCGATGATTTGGAATTTCTTTATACACACATTTATAAATAATCATCAAGCGCAATTTGTCTTTTTATTTCTAATTCAATTTCGATTCTCCCTTTGGTTGACTGGACGAAAATATTGGGCCCCACTGTACCTGTCGGCTCCCAGTACGGAAGCTTCAGCGATTTGTGGGGATTGACTTGAAGTAACTTGGTGGATGATGACTGAAAGGGGAATCCAGGATGCACACTTCGTCCTATGTGGGACTTTTCAGCTTGATGTACCTGCATTCCCCAGTGAATAACGGTGTTCCTCGCCCCCTCCACTGAGGCTCAAACCTAGTACCCATCGTTCTAAATGTCACCAGTCACTGGGAAATGCAGGTATGTCAAGCTGACCAGTCCCTAGTGCTCATCCTGGTTATCACTACTAGTCACAACTCACCAAATTACTTCAAGTAATTCGTCAGACGTCGCTGAAGCGTTCCTACTAGCTACCAACATGTTAAGTGATGGCCAACACTAGTTCAATCAGTCAATGAGAAAATCAAAATCGAATAAAAATAAAGAATAATTAACACCCGTTGCACAATAGGTAGTAGATCTCGTGGCCTAAGTGTTCTAGTGGATAACACCTTGTAGTTCAAAACAATGAGTACTGAGTTCGAGCCTCAGTGAGAACACTATCACTCACTGGAGAATGCAGGTACATTCAGCTAGGGAGTTCCAAATAGGATGAGCTGTACATCCTGGATTCTACCATTATTCACCGTGCACCAAATTAATCCAAATAGATTGTATCTGATTCATTTTTATATTCAGAAGTATATACGGAGTCATCATTGTTGCATGGGTTGGGATTGACACCAATGAATATATAGATTCTGTCCTAAAGATTATTAGGTTTTTCATTCGGCAAGTGAATAGCTGTGTATGAAATATTTTTTGGATTTTTATACTTTTGTATTCCATTGGGTTGACCATTTTAGTGAAATGTAGAAAACGTAAACTTTCAAACATGAAATATCATGCAGATTAAATAAAGTTCACTGGAATTAAGTATGGGAACTACCCATTTTAAACTGTAAAGTACAAATAATGATAGATAATAAATCTAAAACTATGATTGGTAAACAAATACATAAACTCACTCTCACTCAATACACGTATTGAAATTATAAAAGTAGGATTAATATTATTATTACTGTATTGTTTTTCCCTTGGGTTCATAGTGGAATACAGGGCTTCAACTGCACATCTCCACTTGCCACTTCTGTCTTCCTTCTGCTGTACTTTTCACATGCATCCACACTAGTCCATACTGTTTCATCTTCTCTTCACACGATATCCTCCATGTCACCCTTCCACTGACGACCCACTCGCCGCTTCCCATTCGGCCTGGTTACACTCGAGCAATGGCCTGACGCATGCGCAATGTCACCCAGTGGCGGCCTCCTCAGACGCGAGTGTTCAATCCATCTCCACTTTCTCCTGCATATTTGTTGGTTGGCGATTGGTTCTTGTTTTGTTTGTTCCTAGCCATAGTTTCTTGTTTTGTGTGGTTCTTTCCGGCCCGGCCATCTGATCTTCAGTATAGAGCCAGCGAAGACAGCTGTTGTTGGTTGATGAAGGTCTGGTCTGCAACAGGCTGTTGGAAATATTCTTTGTGACCCACCGGCCAAGTTTCTCTCTGATCCGTATAGAAAGAAGAGCTGACTGACTTGATGTTGTTTGTATTGAAAATCCGACTGAATTTTGTTGTTGATTCTGGCTGAGTGACGAAGATTTCCAGATTGGTTTCAGTTGGTTGATGAATTTGTTTCTTGCTCGCCTTCCCGATTCCCGCTGGATTTGACATCCTCGTCCGTTCCGACATCCCGTAGTTGAGACAATGGTCCCTAGATAAGTGAGTGAATGAAGTAACCTCTTTCGAATCCCTCCCGTTGATGGTGACTGACGCTGGATGTTGTTGTTGTTGGCTGGTTATTTTCATAACCTCTGTTTTGTCTATGTTCATTTGGAGTCCTGTCTTCGCCAGCTGCTTCTTCGACCAGTTTGTCGGTTTTCGCTTGTAAGTAGGATTAATATAGGGTATTGAAAATAGAATACATAAACTAACAACAAACAGCCTAATTGCAATTCAAGGTGTAACTGTAATGACAGGAAACGAAAGACTTGGTAAATGAATGTATATTTGAAATTCTGTATCTCTATATAGCGAAGTTATGTACACCTTATCTTCAAGGTACCATTTGCATAGATCTTCCGTGTTGTGCTACTTCTGGCCTTCCTTCATATTGTGTTACTTTGTGCTCCTTTCACGTCTCCTATGTGTCTCCGCAACCCCGTATCATTTGCTTTCTCTGACATCAAGTCTATTTCCCTGCCATTTGGTGTTTTATGCCGACGAACATCTTTTCATATATATATATATTACTGATAAATCTTATCAGTAGGACATACTACATTACTAAAAGATTATTATCTGGAAGAATACACAAGAGATACGATAAAGAAAAGGCAAAAAAAGAAGACAGAAACAGCGTCTACGCTTGTGTCGGATGAAATAATGATAGGTATTTTCATGTAAAATAAGAGATAATAGAAGGTGAGATTAATGGTAAAACCTATATTCTTAAGTGTCATTCCCAGCACATATAGCGATGGTGACTCAATGTAATCAGTTAATTAATGAAAAGGAGTCCGGTGAAGAGTTACTCCTTTTCGGTGATATCCTTCTCAGGCTGTACAATCGTATATATACGTAGTAAATTCTCATATCAACAAAAGGAATATTTCGAAGATTTGTCATTAGAATTGTAAATTTTAGCCAACAAATTACGTAATGTAGAAAGCGTCATTAGGGTGGAAACTAAAATAAGATTGAATAAACAAGTTGAGTGACTTAATCTAATTGACGCATCTGAGTAGAGCTCAGCTAAAGTTGTAATTTAACAAAAGTCAAGTTATCAATAGTGGTTGGGAAGGGGTCGTGACGTAATAAAGGATGCGAGAAGAAAATATTATACAATTAAGAAACAAGCAAGCAAAAGAAAGACGAAACAAAATTAATTATTTTGGTGTTTAGATGGGTCAGGTCCACTGTAGATTTAATGACTGAACAAACTTCCTCTTTCTGTATGCAGAGTTCAAGTTTTGACATGTGCATTGCTATTACTTCTGTGGTTTGAAGAAGTTTGATTCGTATTTTTCAGCAAGATTCCCAAGTATTCTGTAGGTAACTTCGAAGTTGTTTCGTAGGTTTGCTTGGTGCTTGGATTCGATCTGGTGTTCCAGAATAGAACTTCGGGGGAACTTTTTTCTCCTTTATAAAACCATGGGGAAAATTGTTCGACGATGCTTTCAGATAGCAAACACTGGGTACGGCCAATTAATCTAGCTCCACACGAGCAGGTGAATTGGTAGATGCACATCGGTGAGACCGGCCAACAGTGGTAGCTCATCCTTCACGTTCATGTGAATTACTGGTTTTGTGGAGAAGGTTAGTCGGAGTTCAGCCACGAAGAAGATTATCTTCAGTGAGTGGGACAAGCAGTTTCTCAGTATTTCTACCGACGATGATTCTCCATTGAATTGTAGATTCAGGGAAAGAAGTTTTTTGGAATCAAAGAATGTGGGCGGCTTAAGCAGTTTAGGTTCCATAGATTTTTTGATAAAAAGTTCTGGGTAGCCACTTTCGAGAAGGATTCTTTTCAAACTGTCTAGCTCCTCTTCCATGGTATCAGGATTGCAAATGCTGCGGATTCTGTGGGTCTTTGAACGGACCAAGTTTCGTTTTGTATTTAGGGGCATCCAATTGTGAAAGTTAATAAGTTTCCATTCCATGTCGATCTTCTGTAGATGGATCTCTTTAGTGTTTCATCTTGTTCACGTCTTGTTAACTGGATATCCGGAAAAGATATTTTGCATCAGATTCCTTCTCTAGTGTGAATTGAATTGCTGGCTGGAAGCTATCGAGGAAATTCAAGATGTCCTCCAAATTCTCCTCACTGTTGGAGATAATGAAAGCGTTGTTCACGTATCTCTTGTAAAACCCGAAGTTTTCAATCATTTTGATTAGATGTGTGTTGAAAAATTTGAAAGAAAGATTTTATTTCCATTGTAGATTTCCTAAAGAACCTCAATCAGTTACAGGTTATTTAAAAACTAGGGATTACTGGACAGTTGTTTCATCCTAGTCTAGAATCCTTCCGTAGTGCACACCCACTATCCCACCAGGGGTCAAACCTGAGACCTTCAAGTTACGAGACAAAGTTCATTGACCATTCAGCTACCCTTAACCAATTCCTTAGTTGAACACACTCATCACTATGACACGGTGGACTCCACTAGTCAGGAATTCTTAGGACAGCCTTATCAAATCTGTGCTTGGTGGGGTCGTGGGTGCCAGCTGTGGAAGAGTTCCCAACTAGAACTAAATAACTGCCCAGTGCCCTCCGGCTTTTATATAACCTGCAGTTGATGTAGGTCCACAGCGAAATCTACACCGAAGTTAAACGAACCCCCGACAAAATCCCATAATAAAAAAATGAGAGATTGGATGTTGATTCATCTAAAGGAAAACTAGATAATAATAATATTGTTGAATCTTCACGAACGAGATGAACCACGCAACTCCGGTACTTTTCAATAGATTTCAATAAAAATCCAAGGTTCACAGATTCGTTTCAAAAATGGTTACCAGCAAATATTTAAAAAAAAAGATTTTGGATCGAGTCAAAGCGGAGCCTAAGCCGAAATCGCAGGTTTGATCATGACTTGAAATTAATTGCAAAACCATTAGAAGTGAACGAAATATTGCCATATTGAGTCATAAAAGAAAGACGTAAACAGTGAAGAAAATTTTCTTTTCGATGATTCATTTTCATGAGCTGTACAACAATCGTAATTATACTTAACAAAGAAATCATTAGACAAATCAGATACTGATGAACTTTGTCCTCGGAAAGTGTATTACGTAACGTAAAGGGATGACTAATTGTAAGTTAGAAAAGACGTAGAAGTTGGCATGACGTAATAAGCGTGAGATAATGCCTGATCAAGAAGCTCGTGTAGAATGGACAGGAACTATTGGAAAGGTGATGAAGTGTTTTTATATAAAATCTGTATGAAAACGTATTGCTATTAATGAACACTAATAGAGTGATAATAAAATATGAATGATGAGAATAATATTGATAATAAAATAATAGTAGTAATAACAACAATAATAATAAAAGTAAACGTACATAATAGGAAGAAGAAGCAAAGTTATAGTAAGAACTTTACTCCAGCCACGGTAGGATGAGTGAATGTTTGTAGTACTTTTGAATGCAGAGGTCCGGTTTCAGATCCCAAATAGCCAATGATTCAGCTATATACAGATGGCGTATTCGCAATAAGTCATTCCGTACGACATTGAGGGACTCTTTGTAGCACTGTGAAGCATTCATGCAGATGGGGTTGCTCGATGTCCGGAGATGACAAGGTGTTTAAAGATGGAGTTACTGCTATTACTCTTTTCTCCTATGACTAATCAAGTTGAACAATGTGCCAGAATACGTTTGTGGACTTGATGTTGCATACGGCGGTATACTTTGCTCCACACGAGATAAATACGCAATGAAGTGGCAAAAAGCGGTAAGCTATCCTTAATGTTAGGCTGGATTAACTGTCTGCTGGAGAATGTGATACGTAAGGTGGTTGCTGGAAATGTCTTTCTCAAACATTAAGAAAGGCGGTTTCTAAGAATTCCTGCTGTGATGTCACCTTTGAATTCCTGGTTCATGAATAGAGTTTTCCTGGGAAGAGTTGCAATGTTTGACGACCGAGGCTTCTCTTTCATGTTTTGTCTATGAATCTTGGTGGATATCCGTTCTCCAGTAGGGTTTCACGTGATAAATCTAATTCTTTCTCTATTGTGTCTTCAGAAAAGATTTTTCTAATCTTTGGACTTAATGTACGCACCATATTTTTCTTTCTGATCAGTGGGACGAAGCTCTGGAAGCTGATTAACTGTCCCGCCCATGTTGACTAGCGATATATCGATCCTTGGATCGTGCAGTCTTGTCTGCTGGTAAGTAGTACATCGGGAAATGGAAATTCATGTTTGATTCACGTTCTAATGTGAATTTTATTTCTGGGTGTGCTGCGTTGAAGGTTTTGAGGGATACTCCAAATCAAATTTTTCATTACAAATTGTGAACGTATCATCTACGTATCTCCTGTATAAGTGCAGCTGACTTATCAAAGGATTAAGGATGTTGTTTTCGTGCCTCACCATAAAGCAGTCGGCTAGGAGTGGACTGAGGGAAGATGCCATGACTACGCCATCTTTCTGTACAAAGAATTCTTCCTTGAATTTGAAGTGAATATTAAACGTACATTTGAGAAGAAGTTCCTCCAGGTATTTTCTAGGAAGAGGAACGTCTAGACTGTCGGTTTCAATGTAGTCACAGATTAAGCATATTATTTCAGTCAGGGGGATACTTGTGAATAGAGAGGTGACTTATAATGAGAGCAGTTGTCTTTCAAACAGGTTGATATCTTTCAATGAGGGAAAAGAACAAGATGTTCAACAAAGATATCTTTCCGGCGATTTCATTCTCAAAAGTTGTACAATCGAATTAAATAAATAAATAAATGTATCCACGTAAACTATTGTGTATAAATGCGATTGTACAGCTTTTGAGAATGAAATTGCCGAAACGATATCATTGCTGAACTTCTTGTTCTTTTCCCTCTAATCTCGCGATGGGTACTTTTCACAATCTTTCAATGAGTTGATGATATCAAACCATTAGAAAACCAAGAGGGAATAGTGAATAACTGTTTCGTTCCAGTTTTGAACTCTTCGTCGACACGCGCCTATTGGGATTTGGACCGTCGATCTTCTGGTTAAAACGTGAGATCGTAGGCTATTCTGTCAGTGGGACGAGAGCCATTGGCCGTCCCATGAATTCCAACTTATATCATTTCGCGATATACTTGGCGCAGTCGCCAGCAATTATCATAGGCGAGTTACTGATTTCTTGCCTGACCTGGTGGTTCCCAGTGGTTACGATCCCTCATGAGCCACTCGATTGGGTCCTACTGGCTTAATGGTCGATGAACTCTCCTTTTAGCCGGAAGGTCGTAGTTTCGAATCCAAGTGCGTACCTACTAATGAAGAGTTCGGAATCAGGACGAAACATATATCCAGTACACTTAGGTTTTCCAATGGCTCCAATGGTCAACTCGTGATAGGACCTGTAATCAATCAATCAAATACTTGCAAGCCAGTAATTGATAAGGTGCAGTTGACTCAATGACAAATAATATGTACTTCACAATGATACATTTAACTTTTTAACTTTTCAATCACCTTTTATGCTGATATTGTACTTCACTGTTTGTCTACTCTTATTGTGATGAAATTATTGTAGGGTGTATTTTCATCCAAAGTATCAATATAATCTGTAACATCAATTTAATTATTGGAGTTCATGAAGCTTTTTGATGAGTCATATTTTAATATATAACTTAAAAAAAACACGATCACCACACACTTTAACCCACTCATTCCACGTTGCACTATAAATATAGAGTAATGGTTTCATGTTCAACAGCTGTACGACAACGGACCATGTCAAGTGATCCACAACGGAAAACTCAGCAAGGCGTTTAGAGTAAACACGGGAGTCAGAAAAAGGCGCTTATTATCATCAATGATATTCTTAATTGTGGTGGACTGACTGAATTATGCGTCAGACAGTGAGTGGGAGACGAGAAGACAGGAATATCCTGGACTGACGTGAAGAACCTAGAAGACCTGGGCTTCGCGCGTGAATGATTTATGTTTGATGTCACACAAAATCGAAGACATACAAGCAAAAACCGACAAACTGGTCGAAGAAGCAGCCGGCGAAGACAGGACTCCAAATGAACATAGACAAAACAGAGGTTATGAAAATAACCAGCCAACAACAACAACATCCAGCGTCAGTCACCATCAACGGGAGGGATTCGAAAGAGGTTACTTCATTCACTCACTTATCTAGGGACCATTGTCTCAACTACGGGATGTCGGAACGGACGAGGATGTCAAATCCAGCGGGAATCGGGAAGGCGAGCAAGAAACAAATTCATCAACCAACTGAAACCAATCTGGAAATCTTCGTCACTCAGCCAGAATCAACAACAAAATTCAGTCGGATTTTCAATACAAACAACATCAAGTCAGTCAGCTCTTCTTTCTATACGGATCAGAGAGAAACTTGGCCGGTGGGTCACAAAGAATATTTCCAACAGCCTGTTGCAGACCAGACCTTCATCAACCAACAACAGCTGTCTTCGCTGGCTCTATACTGAAGATCAGATGGCCGGGCCGGAAAGAACCACACAAAACAAGAAACTATGGCTAGGAACAAACAAAACAAGAACCAATCGCCAACCAACAAATATGCAGGAGAAAGTGGAGATGGATTGAACACTCGCGTCTGAGGAGGCCGCCACTGGGTGACATTGCGCATGCGTCAGGCCATTGCTTGAGTGTAACCAGGCCGAATGGGAAGCGGCGAGTGGGTCTTCAGTGGAAGGGTGATATGGAGGAGATCTTGTGTGAAGAGGAGTTGAAACAGTATGGATTAAGATGGATGCATGTGAAAAGTACAGCAGAAGGAAGACAGAAGTGGCAAGTGGTGATGTGCAGTTGAAGCCCTATGTTCCACTATGAACCCAAGGGAACAATAATAATTAAAAAATAAAATCCTTCTAATCACACCATGGGAATCTCATCCATTCAACCTGTATGAATGGAGATATACAGAATGAAGACATGAGCAAAATTTTAATGCAATCAATCGTATGAGAACAAATTCAAACACTAATGATTATTCCTAATGCGAAATGACACAAAATTACGGTTTCTTGAAGCTGATTACCAGTGTATACCATGGATTATGATTATTGTTCCTTTGGGTTGCGAGTGGAAAACAGGGAATCAACAACATATCTCTCTTTCGTCCTATTCTCTCCAGTTCGCTCCAGCTAACTCCACGATTGGCCACAGTCTCTCATCTCATCCTGACATAATCTCCTCCATATCACCCTTGGATACACGCTCAACTCATCGTTTCCCCTTTCGACTTAAAATCGAGTGATGGCCTGCTGCGCAATGTCAACGAACAGTACCCTCAACGTGTGTCAGAACCATCTACGTTCTCATCACCATATTTGTCAAGTGGTAGGTCCTTGCATGCTAGTTCGTTCCAAGAGTTTCTCGATGCTAACTCTTTCGAGCCATTTGATCTTCAGGTTAGAGTGGCAGAGAAGGTGACAAGTGTTGATAAGAGTTTGCAGCTGACTGTTGGAAATGCTTCCCATGACGTGCCAAGAACTGACCGACATAGAATAAGGGTGTAGAAAATCCGAGTTATGTTAGTTTTTCTGGTTGAGTACAGCTGTTTTCCAAAATGATGTCAGTGTGATGATGAAGGTGTGTGTCACGTTTCCAATTCTGGCTGGTTTTGACATCGTCATTGATGTCGACTGCCTTAGTTGAGATGATGTCTCTCAGATGAATAATAATAATTTGCTTTATTCCAAAACAGTACTCGTGATACAGGATGAAATTCTCAGCATTTTTATTACAGTACTGCATCCAGTTTGTACATTAATAATAAATAAAATTCTACATAGATTAAAGGTAATCTCAGTTAGTTTTGACAACAACATATCAGTAGCATATCGGTAGCAAAGCCAAAATTGAACAGAGTGTTTGAAGGTGTTAGAAAAGTAGGTGCTAGCATATATACTGGCGTAAGCGGTAACAAAAAGAGCGAGATATACTGAGTGCGAAAGAACGAAGAAGAATGTTATAAATAGAGATTGCAAGGAAGAAAGAAACAAAGCAACAGATAACAAAAAAAGAGAAAAAGAAAAGAAAGAAAACGTTGCACCTATGAGTTGGAAAGACGAGATTCAGTTGTTCTGTTGACTATTTAATAGGTTATAGGTATCACGCCTAATGCTTTCTTTATCGCACAGAACACGAGCTAAGTAGGGTATGGTTGAGTTTTTGTACTTGCTAGTGCGAGCATATAGTTTTCTCTGTAGGCTTCTGGTTCTGCCTGATGAGATACAAGGAGAGAGTTGTGAATGAAGAGGGTGGTGTGAGTTAGATAGAATGCATTTAGCCTATTTTTCACATGAGTCCATGTGCCTGTCAACCAGAATATTAACAAGCTGATTAAGTGGCACGTTGCTTACCCTGCTGACAACCTTTAACATCCTACGTAATAAGGTATAGTCTTTCTTCAGTAGCCAGCCCTGGTAAAACTAAGGGGGAACAACAGAGAATAACAGGCAGAATACGGGAGTTAACGAATTGTAGGAGCAAGGGTTGGGTTATACCAGAATGTCTTAATTTCTTGATGTAGAAGGTAAGACGGAATATTTTCTTAGAAATCATCAAGATATGAGACAACCAGGAAAGATCAGCAGATAGAATAATGCCTAGGTATTTAATTTCTGACTTGGTTTCAATTTCAGTGCCATCAATGTTGCACACCTCGTGAGTGCTAACCAGTTTGTTTAGGTCAGATTTGTGCCTTAAGGTGAAATTAACTGTTTGACATTTGGAGGGGTTTAAGGTGAGACCGTTTTCCTTGGACCATTGGCTGGTTTCTGATAAGAAGCCATTTAGTTTGAAGCAGTCACTTTGACATTTGACAGGTGAAGATACAGTTAGGTCATCAGCATATTTGACAAAGTTAATGTCATTTGAAGATGGTAGGTCATGTAGGAAGAATGAAAGAGAAGTGGGGAGAGTACATCACCTTGGGGGACACCAGCTCTAGTGAGTACACCAGAGGGGGATTTATCTTTGTATACTGCATTCTGTTAGAGAAGTAGGAGTGCAACCAGTTAGTGACCCAGGACTCAGTTTGTGTCATGGAGAGCTTATTTAGCAAGAGACATCTAGGTACAGAGTCGAAAGCAGAAGTGAAGCCGAGAAACGTGCAGCGGACATATTTGGCACCTTTGTCTAATGATGAGACAATACTGTTGTGTAAGACGGCTGCAGCGTCTAAAGTACTCCTACCCTGTCTGTAGGCAAATTGTTTAGGGTCTTCAAAAATTTTAAGGGAGGGTTCGAGTTTAAGAAGTACTAGTTTTTCCATGAGCTTTAGAAACGGGGAAGTGATGGCAATGGGTCTGAACTTTACGTTCTTGCTATTTCCAGGTTTAGGGACAGGGACTATTTTAATGTCTTTCCATGGAACAGGTACAACGTTTTCGGAGAAAGAAGCATTTAGGATATTAGTTAGAGGAGAACATAAAGCATCTGCACATTGTTTTAGAACATATGCAGGTATGCCATCAGGGCCAAGACTATGTGAGGGCTTAAGAGTTTTAAGACATTTCAAAACATCGAGAGTGTTAAAGTCCTGGAAGTTATCAGCTACAAGATTAGTAACGTTAGAAGTGGTTATAGTAGAAGGAGAGCGTATAAAAGACAGATTAAGAGCATTAACATCACAAGAGGGAAAAACATTACATCGCTTACTATTGCCAGTAATTTCATTGAAAAATTTCCACATGCTGATAGGAGATTTGCGTGATAAAAGTGTTTGGTTATAGATAGCATTAAGATTTTTGATTTCAGATTTGATTTGAGCATTAATCTTTTTAAGTCCTAACTTGTCTTTGCATTTATATAACATTTCTTTTTGCCTGCGAAGTTGTTTGAGATGGGGAGACGAGAAGCGGTCGAGGCGTTTGAACAGTGTTTGTTTGGGACAGCATATGTCGAGGCAGAACTTGAGATAATCCATTATATTGGTGATTGAGTCATCTAATGTACTTTCATAGAATAAATCCCAGTTAGTATTTTTAACATGCATCTGAGATTGAGTAAGTTGTCAGATGTGTATTGAAGTCTTTCAAATTCTTTTCGCTGACAGAGACTGGTGCTTCTTGTTCTCATTGGTTACCTTCATCGCCACCGTCTTTTCTATGTTCATCTGTGGTGCTATCTACGCTGGTCTCTCCTTCTGTCAGACTGTTAGTTTTCTCCTGCAATTTTTTTGATTTTCTGTGAAATGAAACGTAAAATATTCTACAGATGGGTGACACTAGTTCATTTTTTACTCGCAGCGGTTAGGATGCTCGCCAACCATGCTTATGGTCCGAGGTTCGATTCTCGGCCGGCGCACTCCTTTACCTCACTCAGCCAGAAGTCAAGGTGGTGAAGAGGAAATGTTGGGCATGGGACTAGCAACCCCATCCTGTAAAATTAAACACTGCTACAGAAACTTCAATTCACTAGCTTGAAGCCCTATGTTCCACTGGGAACGTGAAGAAAAAAACTCAACCCCTCCTCTTACAGTTCATAAACTCTTGCATCCTACCTATTCTTATTTATTGTTCACCCTTATTCTTTCCTGGTTTGCTTAAAAAGGACTATGTCACAGTTTGTAGAATGCTGAAGACGGTCAGTAGGGTGAGTGGTGTCCCAGTCGACCACATAGTTAACGTCGTTGTCGATAGGCACTTGACTTCGTGCAATAAATTTGCTAAAGGGATTTTGTCTGACTTGGAGCATTCCACTTTACCCTCAGCTTTCACCTTGCATCTCCCCAGGTAGAACAAGAAGTAACTTCAGAAAACTGTATGCTCTCACGTCTAAGTATAGAAATTCTATGATACCATACTTGGAACGTATTTTATGTGATGAAAATAGTGTCAGGAAAGAATTAACTAACCTTTTTTCATCTAGTAAATAAACAATTTCCTCCATTCATCCATCCTTATATACCTTCAAGTTTTACTTTTATTATTTCTATTATATTTATGGTCCTGTTGCTTCTTTGTTTGTTTGGCTTTCATAATTGCAAACAGCAACTTATCTCTATGACTGCTGTAATCTTTGTTTTCCCCTCACCATCATCATCATGTAAGGAGAACATTATATTCAATATTTTTAAACATTCTAGGATTTCTATACCGCAATATCGACAATACTGTGTGAAACAAGCCC
Source organism: Trichobilharzia regenti (assembly GCA_944472135.2). Lineage (NCBI taxonomy): Eukaryota > Metazoa > Platyhelminthes > Trematoda > Strigeidida > Schistosomatidae > Trichobilharzia > Trichobilharzia regenti. The sequence goes on along the minus strand of OX235264.1, from coordinate 35,908,102 downwards.
ACGGGAATTTTCACTTGTATTATTATTATTATTACCCTAGCTGTTATCATTATGACTATTATTTCCATTTTATGAGCTGCATGTTTTTGACACTACCTCTATTGTAAATGTGGAAAACTTTCTGTGTGATTAATTTTATTTATAATTTGAGGAAATTAGATGCGAGGTGTTGTGATTAATGCTGAAAATTCCATTCTGTATCACAAGTACTATTTTTGGAATGAAGTAAATCATCATTATTATTATTAAATAACTATCTTCTAATCTAAGCGTTAAAGAGAGATTCAGACTTTAATTGATGATGATAAAAATTCAGTTGGCTGCAGAATTACCCGTTTAACAAAAATACGCAGAACTTTTATTCTTAAAAGCAACTTTAATTAGAAGTGAACACCATTAGAAGACATGAGATCAGGTTATTCTTTCTGTCAATTTTGTAGTGATAAGACAAAAAACACTCGTAATGAATGAGACCATATTGAAGTTGTCATATCATCATTTCTAGTTTTTTTTGTTTGCCGCTTCAAATAAAGACTATAATGCGTTACTTTGATACATTAAAACAAAATCAAAAGAAAGTAATTTATTACGTAAAAACAGACTGTTTAAACTACGTAAACATTAAAGAATTTGCATTCATTCAGTCTAACTATCAGCCGATGGATTTGTATGTGAACGTGTTGGTGAATTCCAAAACTACAAATATATTTCTTTATATCTTATTCATAATTGCCGCTATTTTTAGTGGATTGATTTTGTTTCTTTATAGAGTATAAATTTAAAGAACTTACATTACTTTTATAATTGTCAGTTTGAATTCACTTGTGAAGCTTTAAAATTATAAGTCTTACAAGTTTGTTTCTTTTGTGCATTTATGTATGTAACAGATTATATGCTGAGATTCAAAATGTCCGCTTGAATGTTCTAGGTACTATTATTATTATTATTATTGCTATGAATTCCTTAATTTACGAGTTGTACATAGGGCTTCGGAGACTCATCTATTCTATGTAGTCACTTTTAGCTGGCTCCTCAGATACCTGACCGATTGACTCCTGCCTGGTTTCAAATATCACGCATTGGTCTTCTTAGCGTATCCGCATTTTCTTCTGCATATGTTTTTGGAGGACAGCTTCTTCGTTGGTTTGCTGCCGAATTTCCTTTCTGGCTGGTCACCTTATCTTAATTATCGAGAGAAGTAAGTCTTATAATGAATGAAATGAAGTATCTTAGACAGGTGTGATTACAAGAAGTATTAGTTAATGCCCTAGTGGATATGGATACGAAGCAGCAATAAAAGTAATCACAGTGTAAGTAGTATATAATAGTATATTTTCATTTTGTACATGAGGGACGATAGTTTACAGGCATCATCAATGTGATAAATTACATATACGATTAGTTAAAGGATTTCATCATGAGCTGACATTGGTTCAAGAATTATTGGAAAACCAGCTGGGAGTACTGGATAGCTGTTTCGTCCTAGTTTGGGACTCTTCATCAGTACGCACCTACGGGATCGAACCCAGGACCTTCTGGTTACCTTCTGTAGACCAGTAAGGTGCAGCAGGTTGGGTGTGAGGATAAATACTCGCCGAAGACATTGGCTAGCGGTTGCGCCATATCGTGGATTGGCAAAAGTTAGAATTCATGGGCCATTGATAGGGTCTCAGTGGCCTGATGGTCTATGAGCTCGTTTACCTTGTAACCAGAAGGTCCTGGGTTCGAACATGGGTGGGTGAGTACTACTGAAGAGTCCCAAACTAGGACGAAATAGTCGGCTGTCCAGTACTCCCAGGTTTTCCAATGTCAGCTCATGATGAAATCTTGTAACCAATCAACCAAACCCCTACAAACCAATAACTGAACATATATGATTAGTAAGCACACTTAATTATATGTATATATATTCCTATCTATGTAGGAGACACCAGTTGTACAGGCATGGATAAGTATTACTTGAATTACATAAATTTGGTTTATGGTGAAATTACATGGTTGCCGTCTGTTTGTCTTTAGTATATGGGAACAATCTCATAACTGGTGATTCAATGGAGCACATCAAGAAATACAAAAATATTGTCTTCGCACTAACAAGAAAACTCAAGTATGTGTTGGATGGACTACCAGTACTTGGGAAAAAAAAAACTGAAGCTTGAAGTCATTTCCCTTATATGACAATGAAATGGATCTTATAATAATATTCTCCCACTTTGTATACATGAGGGACTCCAGTTTACAAGCATCATCAATATGATAGTAATATATCCATGGAATAAGCATATTTACAATTTTCCACTGACACAGTTAAAAAAAGTCATATGATATAATCCTCTATATATACACAGGTGATGAAGGTTGCCAACCAGCCAACAGCAACGACAAGCAACAGTCACTATTGTAGCGGTAAATAATTCCCCAAAATTATTGACCACAGCAATCACTCATTGGATGCTGACCACCACTGTTTAAGTCGACTTGTTTAGCTGAAGGCTTCCGGTCAAGCATCCCCGCCATTTGGTACCTCGTCGTGTCACGTGCACGATCACTAGCTAGCTAATCGTTCGTCTAACGGCTTGTTTTGGCTCTTAAATATATCGCTTGGTTTGGACGATCAATTATTGGCTTTTGCTTTGTCTTTGGTACGCGAGAATAAATTAATTAGAAGTTGTTGAACGAGATATCCGTCAACCTCTAAATTATCAATGGAAGGAATTTGAAAGACTTCAATTCTTTGCTCATCTGGGAGATATAGTCTTAACTACAGGAAGTTAACATCGATGATTGTGTCAAAATGAGTCAGAATCGGAAAGATGACACACACCTTCATCACTCTGAAATCAGATAAAAATAATCAGCTGTATTCAGCTAGCATAAAGAACACAATTCGGATTTTCAACACATGTCACCTTCTCTGACTCTCTATACGGAAGATCGAATGGCAAGAAATAGTTAACAACGAGAAACTCTTGGGACAAACTAACACGCAAGGACCTGTCGCTCCACGAATCTGGTGATGAAAATAGAGATGGATCGGTCACACGATGAGGAGACCATTAGGTTACACTGAGCATCATACCATCGCTCGACTGGAAGTCAAAGGGGCAAACAACAATTTGAGCATGTGTCCAAGGGTGACAAAGATGAATTCATGTGTGGAAGAAGATGAGAGTCATTGGATAATCGTGAAATCAGTTGAAGAGTAATGCAGTAGACAGGACAAAATGGCGATGTCATACTGAGTCCCTATTTTCCACTCGGAACCCGAAGAGAACGATAATTATATATGTATATGTCAAGAGAAAGAACTGTATGACACTTGATGTGCCTTTTTTGTTATTCCCATCCATCGAGAGTGGTACAAAGGACTACAAGCTTTGAAGTTCCACTAACAGTGATTTAGTTTTTAAAGAATGTGGTTGCTAGCCTCATGCTCAGCCCTCCATCTTTTCCGGGCTTACTGTCATCAGTTAGGCGATGTTTATGAGTGCGTCAGCAACGAAGTGGTTTGGGTGTAGATGAGTAATACCTGAAAAATACTTGATATGATTACAAGCAATAGTTTGTGCTCGAAACGTCATCAGTTAATATTACTGTACAACACAGTGTGATTTATCAAAATAAAGTCTTATCCATAATGGAATACCTGAAAAATGACTGAAAATGGAGAACGCTAATTAGTGGCATCATTAATGATAGTTCAACCATTATGGCATAAAATATAATATAGCCTGAGCCTTTATTTTCAGTGCGAGCATAGTCATTCCTTTGTAAGTTTTCTTGCTATTGAAGAGCTGAGTACATCTGCTGTATCATGCGCCGACTTGGAAAACGCGCTCGTGAACACTATCCAGCCTGGCTAGTAAAAGGAGACCAAAAACGTGTGTATAGTTCATTGATAGGACATCTGGTCAATTCAGGACATTTAGTGCCATCCGAAACGTCCTTCAAAATCATATACAAGATTCGATCGAACCTATAAGAGGGAGAACATCAAGACAACTGGGCATAACCGAGGGACTGGCTATCCAGGAACTCAAAATCACGCTATGTATCCAAAAGAAATACGTCAAATCCCAGTCCCTGCCATGGCCATCATAAACAGGTGATTCTTTTAATAGTGACTATCCCATTACCTTCCTTATCCAAACTTCCTTTTTTGTTCGTTATTTTAAGTTTTTCTTAATCCCTGTTTACACTACCATATTTTCATATCCTAACTTCCTGTTTATCTTGTCATTTTACTATTTCTACATATTTAATCGCTGATTGCATAAACAATTATTCATCACATTGGTTTTTTATCCAAACATCCTGTCCATTTTTTATTTCTACATTTCTAACCCCTAATTGCACAATGTCAACCTTCTTAGTTATTATGATGCTACTTTGTTTGAGTTTTATCCGTCCCCCTGTTTATTATGGCATTCTAATTCCTAATTGTAGTTTTTTATTAATTTGACCCTTAACCGGAAATTATTCTGGAATTTTTCCATCCATTTGACATAAATACACGAATGTACAGCCTAGTTCATGATTTCGTCGAAAAGAAAATTTTCTTCTCTGCAGTTGTCTTTTTAATAACACCTATGACCCAATGTGTATATTCCGCGACTTATAAATCCATGAACAGATAGCCAGTAGAGGTAAATGGAAATTGTATTGGCGTACATGCATAAGATGGAATGATAGCGCGTTAGTTATCCTTGTCAATTGAATGTATGTGAAATGTACAGTCAATCAAAATGAGGTGAAATATGAACAGACAGCTGAGTGATACACTAATCTATTAATAGCCAACAGAATATAAGTTTCATCTGGAGTTGGAGGCGGGTGAGTTGTATTTAGCGGTATGCGAGGAAAATGAATTACCACAAAATCTATCCAAACAAATACCCAGAATGGGGAGCACTGAATGTAATCTCACGCAAGGGCTGACGGATGCCAATTGTGATGATAAATATAATAGAACAATTCACAGGATGTTTAGAACTTGGAAGGGGTGTGAAATTATAGGATTTTTAAAGCAAACAGAATAAAATACAAAACTTTACGCAATATTGTGTGAAATTTGATAACATGGAATTTAGTATCAGAGTTCAGGGATGTGAATTAATGGATAACAATCGTGGTGATCATAATAATAAGAATAACAAGGATGAATTCATCCAAGTTTTTTTTTTAATCGAGACACTAGTGAGTGTATAGGTAGAATGTGCATACTAGTAGAGATAGACGGGAAAATAACTATTGTCACACAGCAGTTAGACAGTAAAGTAGTAATAATAATGATAACTTGTAAAACCAAGATTAGAATTGTTATGATGCTGGATCTTTGTCTCGAGGTAACTGCTTAACTACTGACCAGTGCCCACTTAACTGGTAAAGCAGAACACACGATAATCAGCGGTAAAACCAGAATCATTTATTTATGACAAATGTGACTTTATTTATACAAAAATAAGGTAGACTGGAAATCAACCAATCCGGTTGAGATTCCATTATGGGTAAATTTTGTTTTGATAAAGTCTCACAGTGTTATAAAGTAATGTTTACTGATGACCACGTTTCGAGCACAATTTATTGCTCATAATCATATCAAGGTAATCACACGACTTCCTACATTCATTTATATAGTTCCATTGTTTTTCTCTTGTTTTTCACTTGATTTGATTGGTAATAGTATTTTCCATATTTCAGGTATGAGTGATGAGTCATTCCTATTGCATGTGTTGGGTGTAGACTCGATGAACAAGGATTCAGTAATCAACAAAATACCATGCAATGACTGTGAGGTCAACTACATAGGTCAAACTAGTAGGTCAGGGTAGTCAGATTGTCAGAGCATAAGAATTTAGCTAAGTAAGAATGGTTGACCCCGAGAAGATAAGTAATTTAGAAAAAGCTCAGCAATTTCAATGCATGCGCTAACACACAACCACACGATAGCATGGTGGGAGAGGGTTAAAATTCTAAAACGTAATCTAGGTAGGTGGAGAAGAGGTTGATTACTGAATCCTTGTTCCTCGAGTCTACACCCAACACATGCAATAGGAATGACTCGTCACTCATACCTGAATTATGGAAAATACTATTACCAATCAAATCAAGTGAAAATCAAGAGAAAAACAATGGAACTATATAAATGAATGTAGGAAGTCGTGTGATTACCTTGATATGATTATGAGCAATAAATTGTGCTCGAGACGTCATCAGTGAACATTACTGTATAACACTGTGAGACTTTATCAAAACAAAATTTACCCATAATGGAATTACACTCTACCACAGTGCACAAGTTTTATTCTTATATCAATCCGGTTGAGAGTTTGGAATTGTGCAAGCGTCCAATCAAAAGCAGAAACAAATGCATGTCAACGACACGCTAACAACTTGATAATTGCATGTGTTTCGCCTCTTCCAAAGAAGAATATAAACTACAGCACAGAATGACATTGGTAATACAGTTAACAGTACACATAGAAATAAAAATATAATAAGAGAATGTTCACAGTTATCCCGTGTCACAGGAATCACACACCAGCATTTCTCACAGACATATGTGTGTGTACATGAAGTTGTCAAGTTTAGATAATTGATAACCCTCTGAATACTGCCATCTGGCCTTCTTGTTAGCAGGACATCAGGAAGTGATAAGGTATAGAATTTAACGTTGTAAAACAGAATTGATTTAGAATGACAAATGAAACATTATCGGGGACAATACAAGAATGAATACAAGAATATAATCAGACAGCAACTAAAGTAAGATTGAGTTAGTTAGTAAGTTAGATGACGTAATACAATTGACTAAAATGTTTCAACTTAGGTCAGGGTAGCAACAGAGGTAATTTCAGGTAGAGACTAAGTAAAGTGGGGTAGAGAATAATGCTATTTAAATTAGAACTGAAATTGACCAAACAATTTGGATGACGTAACATAAATGACTAGATATTGAGCGTTGGTCAAGTCAATAACAGTGGTAGTGAGGTGTAGAAATTAAATCGGGTGGGGGTAGAGAACAAGAAGATCGAAAATGAAAAATATTACAATTGAAAAGACAAAATAATTCTAATGAAGAGACAGAAGAAAAAAAATTAAGTAGAATTTACCTGTCGGGTAATAGGATGTAGATTACCTCCATTGCAAGTGTGTTCACTTCCGCTGTGAATCATTTCGCGTGCAGTATAGTCACATAGCTGCTGACGTTTACATAATGAAATATTAGTCATAGTCATTTGAATTAATGTGCCTAATAAAACGTAGGACCAGAGTTCAGGAATGTGAATTAATTGTTGATAACAATCGAGGTGGTTATAATAATAAGAATAACAAGGATAAATTCATCCAAGTGTTTTTTTTTTAATCTAGACACTAGTGAGTGTATAGGTAGAATGTGCATATAGCAGTTAGATAATATTTAACTGAATTTTAGATTTTCCCGTCGATTGATGGGACCGAAGTGCTCAGTCTCAGGTTGACATCTCGGCTTCTTGTACAGATACTTCGACTATGTCTGGGCATGTAATTAGAGGTTAATTAATTGGTGGATGGTGACTAAAATTCAATTAACTAATTAATATGTCCCGTTGCACAAGAGATTGCTCTTGTGGCCTAAGTGGTCTACTGGAAACACTTTGGCGTTTGAAGCTACGGGGAACTGAGTTCGAGCCTCAGTGAGTAAATCATCACTCACTGGGGAATGCAGATACATCCAGATGGCGAGTCCCAAATAAGACGAAACGTGCATCCTGGATTTCACTGCTAGTCGCCATCCATCAATTAAATTAGATAATATAGTAATAATGATCACTTGTGAAACCGAGACTAAAATGTACAACCACTGCACAGCATGATATTAATAATACAGTTAACATTACAAATAAAGTAAAAAATATAATCAGATAATATATACGGTTAGCCGGTGTCACCGGCGGAACATAACCACTTTAGGTTAGGGGAGAAGGCCAAGGAAAGGAGAAGGATTGAACAAACATTTTCTGAACACAGAGATTGGGTTGAAAAATCATTATGACAGCTGCCTCAGATATGCTTAGCAATCGAAGACGTACCGACCTAGGGAAGTGGCACCCGTATATAATTGTAAAAGCTGAATATATTTTGTGAATCTTGTGCCCTGATTCCACTAGGTGTGCCAATATGGGACTTTTGATTGACTTGACGACTCCTTTACCTAACCATGCTGGACAATGCTTCACAAGATGATGGTGGGCTTGCCGAGTCGTTTTACCTATGTGACAGTCTCCACATGAACAGTTAAATCTATGAATACACATTGAAGTAGCTAGACTCGGTAGTTTATCCTTCACCTGGATTGAGATTATACAACGGGTGGAGAATTTTAAACACAATGTTTTAGCTATTATTTTTCTAAGTTTATATGAGAGCAATTCACTTTTTGAGTCTTCTTAAAATGGTGAAATCATGTAAATGCTTTTGTTCTGCACAGTTTGCAGACATTTCTCTCAGTCTGTTCTTCTCATCGAGATTTCGACAAATTTTTCGGGGTATCGGTTCTCACATAAATAGTTTTCCATTTTCCTTATTTCATTGTCTAAACTGTCGGTTGTGCAGATGCTTCTAGCACGATATATCAGGGCACTGATAAGATTTTGTTTGTATGCAAGAGGAATATTATAACTATTATTATTGTTCTCTTGGGTTCCTAGGGAACATAAGGTTTCAGCTGGAAATCTCCACGTGCTTCTGTCTTCTGCTGTACTTTTCACCTGCATCCATCTTAATCCATACTGTTTCAGCTCCTCTTCACACAATCTCCTCCATGTCACTCTTCCACTGACGACCCACTCGCTGCTTTCCTTTCGGGTTCCACTCAAGCAATGGCCTGACGCGCGCGCGATGTCACCCAGCTGCCCGGCCTCCTCAGCGAGTGTCCAATCACTCTCCACTTTCTCCTGCATATTTGTTGGTTGGCAATTGGTTCTTGTCTTGTTTTGTTTGTTCCTAGCCATAGTTTCTTGTTGATGATTCTTTCCGGCCCAGCCATCTGATCTTCAGTATAGAGCCAGCGAAAACAGTTGTTGATAAAGGTCTGGTCTGCAACAGGCTGTTGGAAATATTCTTTGTGACCACCCGCCAAGTTTCTGATCCATATAGAAGAACCTCGCCTAGATTACTAGCTCGCTAGTTTTCTAACTGATCCCAAGCCCGGATAAAGAGGAAGGGTTGGGGCGTGGTGCTAGCAACTCCACCCGCAAAACTTAACCGAATTGCTACAGAAACTTCAACGCATAAATATATTATGCAAGAGGAATGAACGACTTAAAATGTGTGTATTGGCCAACCCATGACTTCTACCAGTAAATATCCCTCTGAATACTGCCATCTGGCCTTCTTGTTAACAGGATGTCAGGAAGTGATAAGGTATAGAATTTAACGTTGCAAAACAGAATTGATTTAGAATGACAAATGAAATATTATCGAGGACAGGTCAAAGTGAGAATAATAATAGTAAAAAGTGACGTAATAAAGGAAGAGTAGCAAATTGGATAAACAAAACGTAACATAGGTAGAGCTAAAATATGATTAGAGATTACCATGCTTTAGGAGTGAGAGGGATTAAGACCATGAAGGTTGGAGGGATTGAACCAACTTTTGATGTGTGCATATGTCTAGTGTTTCTGTTTCGATGGCCAAAGCTTCATAAATACAGATGAACAGAATACGTATTGATTTGGGCAAATTATTTTTCCGCCTAGTAGATGACTTTAAAAGCTAAGGCTGTAGAGATAGGGTGATCACCTCTCCAACTTTCATGGTCTTAGTCGCTCCTTGCTAAATGATGGTTATCCCTAATCATATTTTGGATCTAACCATTTTTCGTTTTGTTTATTTAGTTTGTATAATCTTTCTTTATCACGTCAATTGTTACTATTACTATAACTCATTTTGAATTGTCCCCGATATGATTTCACTTGTCATTTTGAATCAATTTTGTTTTACAATGTTAAATTCCATGTTATCGAATTTCACACAATGTTACTTAACGCCTTTGTTCTATTTGCTTACTCACCCGATAAATAGAAGAGGTTGAATTTTGAACTGTTATAAAACAAACTACAAACATAATAAGCTTGGTGTGAATCACAAAGGTTGACAAATAATATCCCTGATGACCTTATAGGAGAGGATGTGCTTTTTCGCACATGTAGGTCTGAATAAAACAATTCCAACAGGGGTGTGAACACGGACAGTAATTTCGCTTGAAATATTACCAATAACAAAACTTATCATTGTGTGTAAACTATTGAAATATAATTATACTTTATTAGGTCAGACTTATTTTTATCAATCTCTAAAGCTTCAACGATAGCTAGGAGACTTAATCGTTTGCCTTGAAGCAGATTGTTTGGTAATCGATAAACAACCATAAATGACTCATCTATTTTGATGAGGTGTTCACTGTCCACTCGTATGTCACCCAGTTATCTATTCACATTTTATCTTATTTTGATTGATTGTACATTTCACATACATTCATCTGACAACGCTAACTAACCCGATACCATTTCATCTTTATGCATATACCCCAATACAATTTCTGATACGATTTCCATTTACCTCTACTGGCTATTTTTCTTATAATATTCATGGAACCTGAGGAAGAAGCTGTCGAGATTAATTGTTCAGTCAAAAATCATGTTGGTGTAAATAATGGTGTATTTTTGGAGAGGCCAGTTTCCAATCTTCAGTGTAGCAAATCTTCTGTTGCGTGATACGCCAAGTTTTGAAGTGCTCTAGCCTGCTTTAGAATTTAATGAATGATCAGTAATTGAGGAATTCAACTATTGAAAATGAAGCGGTGACCTTTTGTCATATACTCTCTGTTATAAAACAACTACCAATCAGCAAATGACCTTGAACGCACCAATCACGTGGAGAAGGCATTTTGGTGTATGGAATGAATATATTTATGAAACAAATGCATACAAACTGTAGAAAAGTGTTACAAAGGATACCTTTCCCTCACATTTGATAAAAACAGTTCTCAGTTTTAGCTTGGATCATCAACGGAGTATATTTCCATTGTGGGTGAAATTTATTTTAATAAAGTGTCATAGTATAATACAGTAATATTTACTGGGCAATAAGTTGTGCTCGAAACTTGGTCATCAGTAAATATTACTGTATACCATTGTGAATTTTATCCGAATAGATTTTACCCACAGTGGAATTATACTCTACCACCACAGTGCACAAGTACTATTATTATAGCAACAGAGTAATTTAACGACATTCTATGCATGTAATTATTCACGTCTTCTAAACCTAACAATAACCCTAATCTTTCCTGAACCTAACCTTAATGTGAAAATATCCCTAAATTAACCGTAATCTAACTCGAATCAACCCTGATGTCGCCTTTATTAGGTTAACCTAACTCTAACCAGTCCTTGGCTTAAAGTGTAACTTAATCTTTCCCCAACCTAAGCTGGAACTTCCCAGATATCCCATTTAATCACCTAACACTTCAATGATGATATTTTATTAATGATGAAAACATTATTTGCCAGGTTTCACTGACTTGCTCAGTGGACATTTCAAGGTCATTGGTGTGGTCGAACTCCATTGGTAGTTAGTTAGTGGTGCTTAAAGTTTAACTTGGCCATATTTCTTTAATGTGAAGTAAAGAATTCAAGGTAAAAGTCATATATCAGGTGTGTTCATTTACTATTGTACTAATTTTCCCATGTTTAAATTCATTTATTAATGAATTTCTTGTTTTGAGTAATATTGTTTCAGGAATGATTAATACCCTGAAGTTTTTAATTGGTTTTTCGAGCTACTTAATATCGTGTAACTGATGCTCACTTGTGACTGGCTACAGGATAAACTTGACTGGAGTTGTAGGGAGAAGTAGCAGGCATTGAAGTCCATCTGGTCGGCAGTGAGGACGATTGCTCGTCGACACTGACACTCACTGGTAGGAGTTAGAATTCATGGGAAGGCCATTGAGGTGTTGGGTCCCAATGGTTGAGCTATTTACGAACTTGCCTTGTAACCAGAAAGTCCTGATCCTGGTCCTGTGGTGCGTGTGTAGTGACAATGAAGAGTGCAAAACTAAGACAAAACATCTGTCCAGTACTTCCAGCCGATTTTTTAATGGTTCTTTGACTGATACCAATCCCTGGGCAAACTTGAAAGATCATTTGACTCAGAGATTCTAGGTATACTTGACACGGGCTGGGTATAGTTAGAATCCATATTGAGTAAGTTTACCTTATTTAGCACAAAGTGAATGCAGTTTTCTGCTCATAATCATATGAATATACACGTACATATTCCTATCTTACTTTGAATGGATTAACGCTGAGTTATTCTAGATTTTCAAAAGTTTATTTGTAGGGAATTGATTTTTTTCAATTTAGATCACGGATTGATATCAGACAAAGAACCATTGAAAACTAGCTAGAAGTACTGGACAGATGTTTTGTCCTAATCTTGAGACTCTTCATCATCAGTACAAACGCATCACAGGGGTTCGGACCCAGAACCTTCTGGTTACAAGGCAAGCTGGTAAACAGTTCAACCATTGGGACCTGACTCCTCAGTGGCCTTCCCATGAATTCTAACTCCTGCCAGTAAGTGTCAGTGGCGACAAGTAATCATCCTCACTCTCGACCAAATGGACCTCAATGACTGCTACTCCTCCCTAGAACTCCAGTCAACTTCATCCAGTAGCCAGTCACTAGTGAGCATAAGATTAACTTCGAAGGATTATTTTGTAGGCATTCGATTTGACCGCGGATTGATATCAGTTAGAGATTATTTAGCTTAGTCGAAATCCATCAGTGAATAGTTGAAAAGCAAAAGGATGATCAGTCATTTATTACATATCCCGTATTAATTCGACTTATTGCTCACAATTTTGATATTATTCATGATGTAAAGCAGATCATACACTTGCGATTCAAATTCGTCTTATTTCTTCGAAAAGTTTGAGACGAGATTTTGGGAGTTGAGTATCACTTGACTATAGATTTTTAGTTTCCAACTGAAAACTTGATAGGTTACAGGATTTCATCATGAGCTGACATTAGTTAGAGAACCATTGGAAAACCAGCTGGGAGTACTGGACAGCTGTTTCGTCAGCCTAGTTTGGGCCTCTTCATCAATACGCACCCACCGAGGCTCGAACCCAGGACCCAGGGACCCGATCCAATGGCCAGTCCATGAATTCCAACTTTTGCCAATTCACGACATATCGCGACCGCTAGCCAATGAATTCGGCGAGTATTTGTCCTCACACCAGACCTACTGCACGCTACTGGTCACGACTTCCGACTAGAACTTGATATTCAGCTGGTTTTATTGATCTGCAATTTATTCTCACAGCATATCACACAGACTCAAATACTTAAGCTAAAATTTAACTCAGATAATTGGCGTTTGAAAGGAATTCATTGAAATTGCTGTTTAACCTAAAATTATTGTCTAAAGGTGTACACAGAATTTATATTACCGAACATAACTGTTGACTCGATGATGAATAATGAAATACACAATCTTAGCTATATGTATCTCATTAAAACTGTATTGATGCCATCCATATGTGGTTAAAAGTCACTGAAACAATGGGAGAGTTGAAGCCAATTTCGAACATATGGAAGACTAACCAAGTTACCTTGATATAAGTATGAAACTTGGGCACTGTGATAGAGTACAACTCCACTATAGATATGATTATATTTTGATAAATCACACAGTGTTGTACAGTAATATCAACTGATGACCACTTTTCGAGCACAAATTATTACTCCTCATATCATATCAAGGCACCACTCACACAACTTGCTTCCTTCATTATATACATGAGTGAAACTGATGATTAGACATCTCAATAAAATCAATGTAGGATAATGCACTTCAGAAATAATAATATGAGTGTTATTAATCAAATACAGTCAGATGGGAAATACAGTGCTTTTACAGTTAAATTAAGTAACTTGTTAGAATGTTGTGATGTATGTGAACTGAAATAGAATTTTAAGATTATTTATTAAGCTCCTCTGATTTGACTGACTGGTGGTAATAATATCTTCCATATCTCTGGTATTTGCATTGAGTCACTTTTGTTACTTGTGTTGGTGTAGACTCGATGAACCAGGATACAGTAATCAATCCCTCTCTCCACTCTATAGTGTGGTTGTTTGTTAATGCATGTAATGCAATCACTGAGTTTTTCTACCAGATAATTATCTTCTTGGGGTCAACCATCCAAACTTTAGCTAAATTTTTATCAAGTATTGGTTTTGTAGGGATTTTTGTTTGATTGTATGGAGGATTTCACCATGAGCTGACATCAGTTAGACAACCACTGAAAATGGTGAAATCCGCCATACCATCAAACAAAATCCCTACAAAACCAATACTTGAAAATTAATCTGATGCCCACTAGTGACTGGCCCTATTCAGGCACTTAACCTGGGGTTCTGGTGGGAAGCCGTGACCAGTAGGGTACAGCAGGTTGAAGATGAGGCAGTAGCTCATCGAAGAAGACATTGTGAAGTGGTCGCGCTATGTCGTGAATTGGCAGAAATCATAATTCAAGGACCATTGGGTCGGGTCACAGTGGCTCAATGGTCTACGAGCTCACCTTGTAACCAGAAGGTTGTGCGTTCGAACCCTGGTGGTGGATGGGTACTGGTGAAGAGTTCCAAACTAGGACGAAACAGCTGTCCAGTACTCCCAGCTGGTTTTCTAGCTGGTTTTCTCTAAATGATGTCAGCTCATGGTGAAATCCTCCATGTAAATTTTTGTCTTCCGATAATCAGACAACTCTGTTGACTAAAAGACCCGGTGGACCCAATTAAACAAAATAATATAATTTACAGAATACCTTGCACTGTCTGTGAGGTCAACCACATAGATCAAACTAGTCGGTCGGGAGTAGTCAGATTGTCGGAACACAAAAATTTATCTAAGGCAAGAATGGTTGACTTCAAGAAGATAAGTGATTTAGAAAAAAGCTCAGCTATAGCACTGCATGCATTAACAGAAAATCACACAATAGGGTCGTGGGAGGGGGGGGGACAGAATCAACATTCGAAAAAGTAATCTAGATAGGTGGAGAGAGAGGTTGATTACTGAATCCCGTCTTGTTCATCAAGTCTACACCCAACACAAGCAACAAAAGTGATTCAATGCAAATACCAGAGATATGCATGGAAGATATTATTACCACTAGTCAAATCAGAGGAGCTTAATAAATAATCTTAAAATTCTATTTCACTTCACGTACATCATAACATTCTAACAAGTTACTTAATTTAGCTATAAAAACACTGTATTTCCCATCTGACTGTATTTGATTAATAAGACTCATATTATTATTTCTGAAGTGCATTATCCTACATTGATTTTATTCAGATGTCTAATCATCAGTTTCACTCATGTATATAAATGAAGGAAGCAAGTTGTGTGAGTGGTGCCTTGATATGATTATGAGGAGTAATAATTTGTGCTTGAAAAGTGGTCATCCGTTAATTTTACTGTATAACATTCTGTGACTTATCAAAATAGTATTTTATTGATAATGGAGTAACCAATTTACCTATATTCACTTATGGATCAGCCAATTCTAAGTGAAAAGACAAGGTTGAGTACAATTCTGGAAATGTCTAATTATTTGAGGTTACTTACTATATGGTAGTTGGCGGTGAAATCTAGTACTCAAGTCTGATCCTGTTTGGTGGAGATGAGAAATTATGAGGAATTGTGGACCGTCTGAAGACGATGTCAGAAAATAGGAGAAAGTTGAGATGTGTTTCTGAAGCCTTATGTTTCACTAGGAACCCAAGTGAATAATAATAATAATAATGATAAAATGTTTGTCTTCACTCTCTTTTGTTATCAGAACCTTAATACTTCACATTTTTTCAAAGGAAAAGACAGCCGTCTTCTACTTCCCATTGATTGGTGTTAATTATGAGTATAATTGAAATCAAGACTCAAACTGAAGCTGAGACTGGATTTTAAAGGCTTGAAACACAGTATTATTACTATTCCCTTGCATTCCGAGTGGAATATAGGGCTTCAGCAGCACACCTCCATTTTGTTCTATTTTTCGCTGTCCTTTACAGCTGGGTCCACGACTGACCATAACATCTCACCTCCTCCTCCTCCTCCTCCAACACACACGATCTCTTCCATGTCAAACTTGCACCGACGACCCACTCATCGCTCCTCATTTGAATTTCACTCAAGCACTGGCCTGGCGTGCGATGTCATTCGGCGGCTTCTTCAAGGTATGTTGATCCATCTTCACTTTCTCCAAAATATTTGTTGAGCGATCAGCTCTTGATTGGTTTGTTCATCGCCAGAATTTTGCTGTAACTAATTCCTTCTGGCCATTTGATCTTCAGCATGGAGCCAGCCGACGAAGGTGGTAGCTGTTGATGAAAGTCTGCAACCTGTTGGAAATCCTCTTCATGACACTCTGGCCAAGTTTCTGACTCGTTGACACAGTGGAATGATAGGGAAAACTGAGATTCACTTCAGCTATATTCTATACCGAGATTTTCGCAGACATTTTGGTTATCACTGTCCAACCGTCTAAACATTTCAGAATTATTATTCAACTAAACTTTGAACAAACTTATCTTGTCTTTCCAAATATACAAAAAAACAAAAAACAAAATTCGCATTCATAATATGAAATCTGCTGATGTATTTCCCAGCCAATTCTTTTCAACCAATCAAATTCAGTCTCAATTTTGGGAAAACAATAACATTTTTGTCAATTTATTGGCTATTCAATAATTTCAATTGATTATTTGTCATTTGAACAACAACAAAAAAATACGCTACACTACAAGTCTTCATTGCAATTGATTGTAATATACAGTTTAGTTAAAGGGAAATAGTAAAAGGTTTTTTAGTCAACTGAATGCTACACGTATTGTCTCAGTTATTCCTTTTCAAGGTTAGATTGTCTTTCGACGAATGACTAACTACCACTCACTTGTACATGCGTTTCTTTTTCAAGTATTGGTTTTATAGGGATTTTGTTTGATTGAATGGAGGATTTCATCATGAGCTGACATCAGTTAGAGAACTACTGGAAAACCAGCTGGGAGTACTGGAAAGCTGTTTCCTCCGTCCTAGTTTGGAACTCTTCACCAGTACGCATCCACCACCAGGGTTCGAACCCTGGACCTTCTGGTTACAAGGCGAGTTCGTAGACCATTGAGCCACTGTGACCCAATCTAATGGTTCTTGAATTATAATTCCTGCCAATTCACGACATAGTGCGACCATTTCGCAATATCTTCTTCGATGAGTTACTACCTCATCTTTGACCTGCTGTACCCTACTGGTCAGCGGTTCTCTTACTGATGTCAGCTCATGATGAAATCATCCATGCAAACATACGTTTTTTGTTTTTGTATCCCTTTACAAGTAGAACATAAGAGTTCACACTAGAACTTTGTGGTTTCAGTAGCTGTATTTTCTTCTACAGGGTAGCATTGCTAGCCTCACGCCCGACCTTCCTGCTTTACTAGGAATGGTCCTGGCTACTGACTGAGTGACAGACTGACTAGTTTCAACATAGAACTTTGCACCAATGTGCAGCAGTCTGAGTTGCCACACACTTCACTCAGCACATAAAGCCAGAGAAGAAAGTAAGAAGAAACGCAAAATAGAGACAGTAAACAGAGATCTGAGGCAAAAAGAATAGTAATATTGAAGAACAGTATATTTTCATTGGAAATTATAAATCACAAGGAGTGGATGCATCTGCGCCAGCCAGCCATTGAGAACGATTGTGAGCCATATCACCAATTGTCTCCAACCTTCATTGGTTTTTGCCGTCCCGAGGACCCAAACCAGTCAGGAAGGCTACACCTTCCTGAGTGGCTAGCTGGCTTAAACTAACTCTTGTGAATTTCATTGGCTGGTGAAGGCATGTTTTGGTTTGACCACCACTGGCTCTTTTCCAATCTGACCCTAACACTACTCGTCGGTCGAAGAAAGCGATGGCCAGGCATGAATGGTCCTGGCTAAGTGAGGTTTAGGAGTGCCTCGGTCGCGATTCGAACTCTAGAACAGGTGAATGCTTGGTGAGTATTCTACCAATAAGCTAAAAACGCACAGCACGTTACAGTCACTGAATAAGATGGATGTTACACTTTTAGGGACTATGTTTCATATGTTATCAATTTTTTAACGTTCCGTAACAGAAAAGAATTTGTTGAGGGGATTTTTTCATTGATTTTGGAGAAGTTTTCCTAGTGGTTTTGATACAAGAAGCAAAGCTGAATATTAAAGAACTATGGGATTCCAGGAGTTACTATGGCAACTGACTATTGCTGTGAGGCATGAAGTGAAGGATTGACTGCAAGTGAGACAAAAGGTTGAAAACTGTAGGCTATGTACAGCCAATTATTATTATTGAAAATGTTCATGAATGATTCTTGGTGGAAATTTAATGGAGATTTCTCCTGGAAACTCTGAAGGATATTAAGAATATGAATTAAGGTGACATATGATATGGGCTGGTGCGTCGGTGGCACGGCGGTAGAATGCTCGCCGACCACGTATATGGTTCGGGGTTCAATCTTCGGCCGACGACTCACTCCTTTACCTCACTGAACCAGTAATAAGACTGGTAAAGAGGGGAGGTTGAGTATGAGGCTAGCATTCCATCCCGTAAAAATAGATACCACTGCTGCCGAAACTTCAAGACTCCAGCTTGAAGCCCTATGTTCCACTTGGAACGTAAAGGTATACAAATGATATGGGTTATTGACCGATATGAGATAAATACCATATTACAGGATATTTGGTTGGATATTTATACATCTAATATGATATGGCTTCTAGCAGTTCATATGCTTCTCTAACAGAGTTGTTTTAACTAAAATTTGAATATGATTGGCGGCCTGCTTAAACCACTGGGCTACCAGAATTTCCATTGATTAAAATGCTTAGACTGTTTTGGATTTTTTATTGCTTTAGTCTTGCGATTATATCGAATGAGTACTACATGAATTCATGCAAGTTTTTCATTATTTCCCAACTAAGTACTGTACACTTCCTGAAGGAAATGAAGAAAAAGAAGTGTACAGAAATGTTTCCGTCTTAACATGCAACAACATAACGTCACATGATATACTTCAGATTATCACTACATATGTAAATCCTGTATGAAGAGGAAATATTTTAGATGTATTGGTTTTTTGTAGGGATTTAGTTTGATTGGTTGGAGGATTTTATTATGAGCTGATAATCAGTTAGAGAACTATTGGAAAGCTTGGTGGGAGTACTGGACAGCCAACTGTTTTGTCAGCCTAGTCTGAGACTCTTCATCAGCATGCACCTACCGCCAGGGCTGAAACCCAGGACCTCCTAGTTACAAGGCAAGCTCGTAGACCATTAAGTCACTGGGACCCGATTCAGTAGCCAGTTCATGAATTCCAACTTATGCCAACTCATGACATAGGGCGACCACTTCTCAGTGTCTTCTTCGATGAGTACTGGTCACGGCTTCCTACTAGACCTCGAGATAACTGGCTGAATAGGCCCAAACATTAGAGTATCAGAAATATTTAAGAACCAAGTACGCTGAAATTTTCCGTAATGTACGTTCACATATTTCCTGGAATAAAGCTTCATTATTAAAAAGATTAAATTGTCTTTGGATCACAGTTCGACTGTGAGGCTTGTTATGACCAAAACCGACTCGTTGGGGTCTCAACTCAGGAAACCGATCTCGGCCTTCTCAACACACACACACAATCACAAAACAGTCCAAAGACAGTGAAAAGACGACTGTTCATTGTTTGATCTGTGGTTTTATTGAACAAAATTGAAATCAAAAACTCAAAACTACTCCAAGCAGTGTTATTAGGCTAGATAATTTTCTGAGTACAAAAGCAATTACTGTAGAACAAAATTATATTTATTATTATTATTGTTCCCTTGTGTTTCTAGTGGAATATAGGGCTTCAACTGCACGTCTCCAATTGCCACTTCTGTCTTCCTTCTGCTGTACTTTTCACCTGCACCTATCCATGTTAGTCCATACTCTTTCAACTCCTCTTCACACAATTTCCTCCATGTCACCCTTGCATTGACGACCCACTCGCCGCGTCCTTCCCTTTCGGTCTGGTTCCACTCGAGCAATAGCCTGACTCGCGCGCGATGTCACTCAGCGGCCTCCTCAGAGAGTGAGCGTCCAATCCATCTCCACTTTCTCCTGCATATTTGTTGGTTGGCGATTGGTTCTTGTTTTGTTTGTTTGTGCCCATAGTTTCTTGTTTTGTGTGGTTCTTTCCGGCCCGGCCATCTGATCTTCAGTATAGAGCCAGCGAAGACAGCTGTTGTTGGTTGATGAAGGTCTGGTCTGCAACAGGCTGCTGTTGGAAATATTCTTTGTGACCCGCCCGCCAAGTTTCTCTCTGATCCGTATAGAAAGGAGAACTGACTGACTTGACGTTGTTTGTATTGAAAATCCGACCGAATTTTGTTGTTGATGCTGGCTGAGTGACGAAGATTTCCAGATTGGTTTCAGGTTGATGAGTGAATGTGTTTCTCGCTTAGATTACTAGCTCGCTAGTTTTCCAGCAAATCCCTTAAGCCCGGATAAAGAGGGAGGGTTGGGGCGTGGTGCTAGCAACTCCACCCCCAAAACTTAACCAAACTGCTACAGAAACTTCAACGCACAAATATATTAAAAACTATAAAAATATCGAACAAAAGTAGTTAGCCGAAATTCAAGAAGAAATTTTAGATCCAGATAGAATATTCCCAACATGGTGGGATCGGAACTGTGTCCACAAGAATCACACACCAACAATTCTTGTAGATAGTCCAAGGTCAGAATCACCTCCATTCACTCAAACAAATCGCAGTCGTAAAATAACACATCATCCATATTATCTCACAGTCACAAAGCATCAAAATTAGGGGTTAAACAGTGAGAAAGACAAATGATAAGTAGGAAGTTAACATATGATATGCAAATGTCAAAATAGTGATGTGCATTAATCTTCTATAGTTAGTTTGCAAGGATTAGATTTGTTTCCACGAGTCTGACCACGGATTGATATCAGTTGGAGAACCATTGAAAACCAGCTGGGAGGACTGGACAGCTGTTCACCCCCTCTTAGTTTTGGAAATCATTGGCAGTACGCACCTACCACTAAGGTTCAAACACTTCTGGTTACAAGGCGAGCTCGTAGACCATTAAGCCATTGGGACCAGATCGGATGGCCAATCCATGAATTCCAACTTCTGCCAATTCACGGCGAGTATTTGTCTTCACAGTCGGCCTACAAGGTGACCAGTAGGGTGCAGCGGGTCGAGTATGAAGACAAATACTCGCCGAAGATATCGGTTAGTGGTAGCGCTATGTCATGAATTGGCAGAATATGGAACTCATGGGCTGGCCACTGGATCGGGTCCCAGTGGCTTATTGATCTATAAGCTCGCTAGACTTGTAACCAGAAGTGTTCGAACCCTGGTAGTGGTACGTACTGTTGAAGAGTCCCAAGCCACGACGAAACAGCTGTCCAGTACTCCCAGCTGGTTTTCCAATGGTTCTCTAATCGATGTCAGTTCATAATGAAATCCTGTACCCATTAAATTAGTTTATTTGGAACCTCAATATTGAGTTCATCTCACTGAGTGAAAATCAAAATCAGGATTTAGTGAAATGTTATGCGACAAAACAAGACACAAAAGCTCATTAATAAAACAATTATGGTTATCAAGGTAGTTAAAGATTAGTCACACTAGCTTTATGTCTGTGCATAGTTTGGGTTGAAGTCTGTTGATGGCATTGGCTTCTGGGAACCAGAGTAACCATCTTTGTATGTATGTTGTATGGATTAATTTGAAAGCCTGATTAATTTTTACTACATGTTCCATAACAATTAAGTATCTGGCGGTTGCACTTGAGAACACTTTGTTACCTTTCAAACGGAAATTTTTTAGGAATATGCTCGGAGAATCTACTAGACCCTTTCCTCTCAGTCCTTTCTACATACTTGCTGCCACTAGTGCAAGTCAATTGGTAAATGCAGTTGCAGTTGACATCCAGAGCAGGATACTTATCTAATTTTGGTAGTGGTTTTCGATTAGTCATTCATTCTTTAAACAGTCTCTTGAGATGCTCGTTTACTCTGTTTTCGAAGTCTGTTGTTGCACTTCTGTGTCAATTATGCTCATAATCGAGTTTGGTAGGTGATACTTGAATCCTAGAGACAAAGCTTCGATTTTATTCACACACACACACACACACCCTCTTGAACTCTCCACCATAATATGTGTAAATTAACTCTGTTGTTCTTTCTTGCGTTTTGTCTCTAGTCCATCCTTGTCTCCAAGAGAAATTCGAGTTCTACCCTTCTGTCTAATTACCAAATAAACACTTACTGTTTTAACGATAAATAATTGTCTACTTACATCATCATCATTTAAGCTGTTTTGCTTAGATTGTCTACCTTTCACTTGAAATCATTGTAAAAAGTATGTTTAGAAATAGGGTGCTATGAAATGATTTATCTGTCTGAATGAAGGGAGTCAAGCTGGGTACATAGCTAGTGAGCTAGGATCCAAACGAAGTCAAAGGCTACAGGATTTCATCATGAGCTGACATTGGTTAGAGAACCATTGGAAAACCAGCTGGGAGTACTGGACAGCCAACTGTTTTGTCCTCGTTTGGAACACTTCAGCAGTATGCACCCACCACCAAGGTTCGAACCCAGGACCGTCTGATTACAAGGCGAGCTCGTAGACCTCAATTCAGCGTCGTTTATATTCATGAGTGAAAATGATGATTAGACATTTGAATAAAAATCAATATGTGATCATGTACATTCAGAAATAATTATATGAGTGTTATTGATCAATTACAATCAGATGGGAAATAAGACGAGTGTTTTTATATTCAAAATAAGTAACTTGTTAGAATGTTGTGATGTGCTTGAATTGAATTTGAATTTTGAGATTATTTATTATCCTCCTCTGATTTGACTGGCGGTACTAATAGTATTATTATTAACACATCTTAACATTCTAATAAGTTACTTATTTTGAATATAAAAACACTCGTCTTATTTCCCATCTGATTTTAATTGATCAATAACACTCATATTATTATTATTTCTGAATATACATTATCACATATTGACTTTTATTCAAACGTCTAATCATCACTTTCACTCATGAATATAAACAAAGTTAGAAAGTTGTGTGAATGACTTGATATGATTATGATTGGCAGTAGTTTGCGCTCGAAACATGGTCATCAGTTAATATTACTGTATAACAACACTGTGTGATTTGTCAAAATAAAATCTTACCTATAATGGAGTTTTACTCTACCATAGCGCCCAAGTTTTATACTCATACCAAATCTATGTACACAGAAAGAGACAGTGGTGAATCTTTCACTGCCTTGGTGATAACAAAGCGCAGAAATTTCACCACGTCATCTTTTATCCTCTTTAGAAACGTTGATGTTTTCGTCTAAACACGACTCATCCTAACCCTTATTTTTGTCTATTTGATAAACCAGGTTTTTCTGTGGTTACTTAACCCATTACTTTCTATACTCTTTGTAGTTAAACTGCATTTCTACCCACCAAACATCTATCTGTTGAACTCTGTCCTATTGTTTCCAAGCTTAGTCATGCAATTTCTTCTATAAATAGTTGACGCCTTTCACTCTTAATTATTCAACAACTTACATTATTCCTGACCAATGTTACTACTCTCCTTTCCAATCAATTACTCACAATCATTTTAGAAAAGTATGTCCACATATTTTATTTTATTTGTCATTTTCGTATTGATCAGGTTGTACGCAAACAGTTGAGAAGAATTGAGGAAATAATAAAAATCAAAACATGAGTTCAGATTATCCTGGTACATTCGTCGTTCTTGCTTTATTCATATTTAGTAATGAGAAGAATTGTATGAAGTTGCTTAAACCTTACGCACATTTGCTCCGGAAATTTTGAGAGAACAACTCGATTCTTTTAAACACCTACGTTTCTGAATAATCTAAGTAAATTTTAGTTGTTCTGCATCTACTAAGCACTTTATATGTTCTCAAACCACATCTGCTTTGTTCAATATTCATTGAATATCTAAGTGTACAAATTGTTTTAGACTGGCTACATGATACACAAATTATTTACAATGTATCCATGAAATTAAATCACAGTCAGCCTCAAAAACGATATACTAATAAGTGATTGAGTGAGTAGTTATATGCCATTCCTATCGACCAGCAGAGCTTACCAGCTATCCAGATCGAGGTGACATGAACACCGAACAGCCGTTGACATCAAGTATTGGTTTGTAGGGATTTTGTTGATTGGATAGAGGATTTCATCATGAGCTGACATTGGTTAGAGAGCCATTGGAAAATCTGCTGGGAGTACTGGACAGCTGTTTCATTCCAGTTTGAGACTCTCCAGCAGTATGCACCCACCGGCGTTCTGGTTATAAGGCGAGCTAGCTCGTAGACCATTAAGCCACAAATACTCCCCGAAGACATTGGCTAGCGGTTGCGCTATGTCATGATTTGGCAGAACGTAGAATTCATGGGCCATTGAATTGAGGTCTACGAGCTCGCCTTGTAATCAGACGGTCCTGGGTTCGAACCTTGGTGGTGGGTGCATACTGCTGAAGTGTTCCAAACGAGGACAAAACAGTTGGCTGTCCAGTACTCCCAGCTGGTTTTCCAATGGTTCTCTAACCAATGTCAGCTCATGATGAAATCCTGTAGCCTTTGACTTCGTTTGGATCCTAGCTCACTAGCTATGTACCCAGCTTGACTCCCTTCATTCAGACAGATAAATCATTTCATAGCACCCTATTTCTAAACATACTTTTTACAATGATTTCAAGTGAAAGGTAGACAATCTAAGCAAAACAGCTTAAATGATGATGATGTAAGTAGACAATTAATTATTGTTTAAACAGTAAGTGTTTATTTGGTAATTAGACAGAAGGGTAGAACTCGAATTTCTCTTGGAGACAAGGATGGACTAGAGACAAAACGCAAGAAAGAACAACAGAGTTAATTTACACATATTATGGTGGAGAGTTCAAGAGAGTGTGTGTGTGTGTGTGTGAATAAATTCGAAGCTTTGTCTCTAGGATTCAAGTATCACCTACCAAACTCGATTATGAGCATAATTGACACAGAAGTGCAACAACAGACTTCGAAAGCAGAGTAAACGAGCATCTCAAGAGACTGTTTAAAGAATGAATGACTAATCGAAAACCACTATCAAAATTAGATAAGTATCCTGCTCTGGATGTCAACTGCAACTGCATTTACCAATTGACTTGCACTAGTGGCAGCAAGTATGTAGAAAGGACTGAGAGGAAAGGGTCTAGTAGATTCTCCGAGCATATTCCTAAAAAATTTCCGTTTGAAAGGCAGCATGAGTTCAGATTATCCTGGTACATTTGTCGTTCGTACGTTATTTAAATTTAAGATTCTTGCGTTTTATTGAGATGGACGATATGATTTCCATACGAGGTACGATACATATCAATACGAGTTCTTATCATGCAACTGCTAAAGTATTTATTCTGCGTAGATCAGTGGTAAGTCAAAACAGCAAATTGATCGTCCGAAATATGAAATGTATCTCGGGGTGAAACTAGTATTGCGAGGAAGACTGTTTAACTATCAAGGGATTGTGCAAGAACGAAGGAACGAACTTAACACGAAATCTCACCAAAATGGAGTAGACGACTGACCCCGAGTCTTCTGGATTACGAGTTGACTTAAACAATGAAGGGCAGTAACCAATGTTGAGTGTACTTTGATTGGACACTAGTAACTAGTGTGATGTGTCTAGTCCTGTCTTTGGGCGCAGACTGAATTCTATCAATCAGGTTTGCAATGTGGCCACCATTCTAGGTAGCTCGCCATCACGGTGCACATTGATCTGATGATATTAGATATTTGGAGGCAATCGGCCACAGGAAGCCTTGCCTGACCTAGGTTTTGTGGTAGTTGGCACTCACCAGTCAGCAAGGCGTATCTGTAACCCTGAAGGAAATCATGTCCCTTGTGAGATTCGAACCCGCGTTATCCAGTTTTGCAGTCAGAGAGGTTACCACTGAGCTATTCGAACTTGCGATTGGCCTCCTATAGGAGATTACTGGATACTTTCATTGGAGTTTGCAGATATGCCTTGCTGACTGTTGAGTGCCAACTAGCACGAAGCCTAGGTGGTGTTCAAGGCTTTCTACTGATTTCCTTCAACCATCTAATAATGCTGAGTGTTGAATGCTATAGGCTAATAATTTTAGAGAAGTGTTTGCCGCTACAAAAGGTTTTCCATTTGTTTCTTAACTTGACTTCGTGCAATAAATTTGCTAGAGGGATTTTGTCTGACTTGGAGCATCCACCACAGCACCTTCAGCTTTCACCTTGCATCTCCTCAGGTAGAACAAGAAGTAACTTCAGAAAACTGTATGCTCTCACGTCTAAGTATAGAAATTCTATGATACCATACTTGGAACGTATTTTATGTGATGAAAATAGTGTCAGGCAACAATAAACTAACCTTTCTCCCTCATCTAGTAAATAAACAATTTCCTCCATTCATCCATGCTTATATACATTCAAGTTTTACTTTTATTACTTCTATTATATTTATGGTCCTGTTACTTCTCTGTTTTACTCTCAGAATTGCAAACACGAACTTATTTCTATGACTGCTGTAATCTTTATTTTTCCCCTCACCATCATCATCATGTAAGGAGAACATTATGTTCAATATTTTTAAACATGTTAGGATTTCTATACCACATTGACAATACTGTGTGAAACAAGCCCACGGAAATTTTCACTTGTATTATTATTATTAATTACCTTAGCTGTTATCATTATGAGTATTATTTCCAATTTATGAGCTGCATGTTTTTGACATAACCTCTATTGTAAATGTGGAAAACTTTCTGTGTGATTAATTTTATTTATAATTTTAGGAAATTAGATGAGAGGTGTTGTGATTAATGCTGAAAATTTCATTCTGTATCACAAGTACTGTTTTTGGAATAAAGTAAATCATTATCATTATTATTATTATATTAAAGGTGCAGTGAGTGATTGTATAATCAACTTTTAGTTCCTATGAAATTTCGTCATCTAATAGATGATGAATACAAGTTGACAGATGTTGAAGTTACATTTATTATTTCATAAAGTGATTGGCCAGGAATTTACATTAACAATTCCAAAATTTTATTTGACTATTTTATTCCGAATTTCATGCAGGTATATTGAGAAGAGGTCAGAGTCCTTGTATGCATTCATTATCAAATATGTGTGTGACTTGTTATTCTTCTCCGCTGTGTGTGTGTGTGTGTGTGAATTTGCATGTTTCATGTCATGTTAATGAATGTGTAAGTGAAAAGGTCATAGTGAAATGGAGTTTATACCGTGTACTTTACAAAAAGTGTTAATGTGAAGCAAAATAGTATAGAAATGACAAATTAACATCTTTTATGCTTATGTGTGTGTGTTTAAACCTGTGTAAACAACATTGGCTACATACATTTGTAGCGATTAATATTGGTTATTTTCAAGAGTTAGTTTGTAGGAGGAGTTTGACTGATTTTTAAATGTGACCACAGACCGATATCAGTTAGAGAAACATTAAAAATCAGCCGGGATTACTGAACATCGGCATTACTCACTTACTGGAATCTGAACCCAGGACCTTCGGGTATTAAAGGTAAGCTTGTAGAGTGACACAGTGATCATTTCATGGATTGTAACTTCTGTCATTTCGTGATTTTGAAGTACTAGTTTTGTAGGGAATTTTCTCTGATTGGATGGAGGATTTCATCATGGGCTGACATCAGTTAAAGAACCATTGAAAAACATTGGGACTCTTCATCAGCGTGCATCCACCACAGGTGGTTCGAACCCAGGACCTTCTGGTTACAAGGCGAGCTAGCTAGTAGACCATTAAGCCACTGGGACCCATAACAATGGCCAGTCCATGAATTCTATCTCCTGCCAATTCATTATATAGGGCGACCACTTCGCAATGTCTTCTTCGATAAGTTACTGTCTCATCTTCAACCTGAATTCACCGCGATCACCGCCAGCTGATATCATCGTCGGCCAGTAATTGTTCTCACTCTTGACCTGAAGGACTCCACTGGTTATATAAAAAAAACATGTGATCAATGGTAATAGTGGCAATGTGAATAAAGGTAGACATTAGTTGTACTGATATTATTCTCCATTTTGACTTATTCTTCCCAAGTGTCGTTCAGCATCATACCTGTTCAAGGGCTTATACTTCTAACCTTCGTATAATTCACAAAATAGCACTATTATCATCTTTACAAAGCGAACAACTGATTGGCAATGGACTGCACCTTAGTATCGAATTCTGAAGTGAATTCCTGGCTGTACTAATGACAAGTTCTGATTGATGATAATGTTTATTAAGGCGAATGCAAGAACTAATGTTCACAGGAGACATTTGGGTGGTGGCGGTGTTATAATGCCAAGGAAGTCTTTGAATACAAACAAGTCATCAGACGAGACAAAATATGTTTGACTTCGGTAAGTAAAGGTATCCACAGCTTAAGTTAAGGGAATGTTTGTGATTGTAAAAATTAACAGAAATGCTTACCATATGTTTATGCCATCCAGATAAACTGTTCTTCTTTAGCAAGCTATTCCTTATTACACTACGATTTATGTTTATGAAAACAATGATTAAACCATATTTATAAACTGCAACTGGAGTGAAATTCTTCTCGTGTTTACCAACAGTAATCGGAAAGTTGTATCTCCTATCTTCAGTGACTTAACGCAGTAGTTGACATTGAAATTTGCATTACTTGTTGGCACAGTCAGTGACTTTGTCAATAAACCATTTATATCGTGCCTGACTTCCTGGTGAAGTGATCACCAACTGGTAACTCAAACAATATTTTTTACTTAACTTACGCTATAACTTCCACATTATAGATCCATCTCTCTAATTCCAGGTGAGTAGGATCTTCCTGAGAGTGATACAGTTGGTCGTGACGGGATATTTGGTTTGTGTATTATGGGTGTGACGTGGAATCGGGGTCTTATTTTGTGATTTGACCTGTTTTGGTGAGCTTGTTTAAGGTTATTTGTATGAGGTTGTTTAATGTTTGTATGGGAGTTTTTAGGAGTTGTTGATATACATCCTCATCTGCGAGTAGTTCTTCAGCTTTCGTGGTGTATTCTTCTGTGTCAATGACTACTGTTGTTCTTCATTTGTCCGCTGGTAGATTGACGATGACCTTTCTAGTTTTCAGCTTTTTGAGAGCCTTTTGTTCTTGAGAGTTGAGTTGTGTGTGTGTGTTGATTTTTCTGTTTGACCATTTGATGATTATATATTTCATCATTGTTAGTAGTGACTGACTGACTGCTCATTCAAATTTATCGTAAACGTATTTAGGATAGCATTCACATAGGTTTAGCAATATGCAAGTCACAGAAAGCAAAAGATGTATTGATTATAATTATGCATTGTAAATAGATTTGAGTTGTAATAATAACAATAATAATAATAATCTGCTTTATTCCAGAAACAGTACTAGTGGTACAGTGTGGAGTTTTCAGCACTTATCTACAATATTGCATCTAATTTTATCAAACATTTAAAAGGAATATATCAAAAAATAAACATAAAAATAACAACAAAAAAGCAAAAAATGCGAAAAAAATACCAAGAAGTAGAACGGAAAATAAAAAAAACAATAAATAATATCTCAGTATTGGGTAGGGGAAGCTATGATATGTTTATGCATAGTGACAGTACAGCTATAGTCATACAAGAAGCAATGAAATGTTATTAAGAATGTTTATCGCCAAGATGATCAGTTAATTTGATTGAACTACACTAAACAATCATAAAAAATAAACATTTCAGGTTGTGCTTTTTTTATTGTCAGCTCTAATGCGGTGTTTGTAGTGGTAGTGTGAGTAATCACGCAAAATACAAAAATTTTAGGATGGTGATAACGGCGTTCACAACCAAGATTGTCAGTTAATATTGCCGAACAAAAATAAAAACAACCACAAAACTAATATTACATGAAGGTTAATGACAGGATAATTTTGTAATACTCAAAGTGATAATATAGTTGGAGCCAGTAGATACACAAAAAAGAGGGGATAAAGTACAAAAAAGTAAGCCAATGTTAATAATTGTAGGTAGCTAGGTATGTTTAAGAAGGTGTTCACTATAGAGTTCAAATAAGAGAGAGATAAAAGGGCCAAAATTATGTTATTAACAACAAAGCAAGTCATAAGTTTCGCGCCTAACATTGTCTCTGTCACTTAGAACACGGGCCACATATGGTATCGTTGAGTTCCTATACTTGGTTGTACGAGCATATATTATTTTGTACTGATTTCTGGTTCTACCTGATGAGATGAAAGGAGAGAGTTGGGTGATGGGCGTCGAAGAGTATGGTATGATACTAATTAAAATTATATAAAGATAAATGTAACTAATAAAAAGAAAATATGTAGTTCGGAGAAGAGGCTTTTTTCAGCGAATTCATTTTCTATGGCGCTGCACAATCGCATTTATACACACAATTTATTTTTCATGAAAGAGGGTGGTAACAAAAGGACTATAGATGCATCAGCTAACAGGTTTCTACAGTTGGGTGACTGTCGAACAAAACGAAATTTAATTAAATCCCTTATCACTCGGATCCAAAGCATTTGTAGTTATGATACCCTAGAAGCATAGCTAGATATTTTTTAAAGAAGCCTTCATCCAAAATGAGTGCCAACCATGATTGGTTGACAAGAATATCTACAGTTATACCATATAAGGAGGGGACATCTGAGACCCCCCTACGTAGGATTCTCAATAAAGCAGGAATTAGGGCGGTGGCATTCAAACCTACAAACTCACTCAGGTAGGACAAGCTCTGTAGGCTAAAAGACCCAGTGGACCCAATTAAACAAAATAATATAATTTACAAAATACCTTGCAATGACTGTGAGTTAAGTCAACCACATAGGTCAGTCAAACTAGTGGATCAGGAGTAGTGAGATCGCCTGTCAGAACATAGGAAATCAGATAAGGTTAGAATGATTGATGCCGCTAATGAAGATAAGTGATTTAGAAAAAAGCTCAGCGACTGCACTGCATGCATTGACACACAACCACACAACAGGGTGGAACAGAGTCAACATTCTAAAAAGTAATATAAGTACGTGGAGAGAGAGACACTTTGATTACTGAATCCTGGTCCATCGAGTCTACACCCAACACATGTAAAAGAAATGACTCAATGCAAACACCAGAGATATGCATGGAAGATATTATTACCATCAGTCAGTCAAATCAGAGGAGGATAATAA
This sequence comes from Trichobilharzia regenti, assembly GCA_944472135.2. Lineage (NCBI taxonomy): Eukaryota > Metazoa > Platyhelminthes > Trematoda > Strigeidida > Schistosomatidae > Trichobilharzia > Trichobilharzia regenti. The sequence goes on along the minus strand of OX235264.1, from coordinate 35,876,700 downwards.
GTAATCTTAAAATTCTATTTCAATTCCCGCACATCATAACATTCTAACAAGTTACTTATTTTGACTATAAAAACATCGTATCTGCCATCTGATTGTATTTGATTGATAACACTCATATTATTATTTCTGAATAAAGTTCATCTTAAATTGATTTTATTCAAATGTCTAATGAATTCCACTCATGTATATAAATGAAGCAAGAAAGTTGTGTGAGTAACTTGATACGATTATCAGCAGTAATGATTTGTGCTCGAAAGGTGGTCATCAGTAAATATTATTGTATCACTGTGTGATTTTTCAAAATAAAATCTTATCTATAATAAAGTTATACTCTACCACCGCGGTGGCCAAGTTTTATACTTATATCAATATCAAACCAAAATTCCAAGGGAACGAAACATTACTTGTTCCAAAAAGATAAACTTTACATGAAACTGGATTTCAAGGGAGGGAGACTGAATCTGAGATATCCTTAAGAGAAAGATTTTAGCGTCTTTCAGAAGGACAATCTTGACAACGACACTAAGAGTAGTATTCTCCAGTCGCCCATTCGTCCGCAGTTGCTATAAGGACAGCCAGAATCTCGTATCTGAACACTTCTATGTGCACATAAAAGTTCAGCTGTGTTCTGTGGAGCCAAGTGGATTGGTTGTTCGACGCATATCAGATCTAAAAGAGTTCAAGAACACTATCCTGCATGGCTACAGAGACGTGGTAGTGGCTATAGATAAGACGTGTGATAATCGAACACCTTGTCAACACTTCCAAGTCGTTCAAACTGAACAAACGCCTCCTGCTTCAAAGTAATCTGCACAGTGAAGAATAACCTGCCAAGGTCAATACGCTTTTGTCTCTTTTGCATTTTGCTGAAGTTTTGACCATTCAGTTAGAAAAGCTAGAGCTATGCGTATGCGTAGGCTATCATGGTGATAACTTTGTTGATTTCTACCTACTTCAATTTTGGTTCTTTTTTTGTCTTTCCGACTCCTTACAACTCTTGTATAAGTCCATATTTTCCTTCGTTTCTATGCTCATCCTGATTACAACTCACTCATTAAATTATTTATCATATTATTATCATTGTTATTCCCTTGGGTTCCTAGTGGAATATAGGGCTTCAACTGCACGTCTCCAATTGACACTTCTGTCTTCCTTCTGCTGTACTTTTCACCTGCGTCCATGTTAGTCCATACTCCTTCAACTCCTCTTCACACAATTTCCTCCATGTCACCCTTGCATTGACGACCCACTCGCCGCGTCCTTCCCTTTCGGTCTGGTTCCACTGGAGCAATAGCCTGACGCGCGTGCGATGTCACTCAGCGACCTCCTCAGAGAGTGAGCGTCCAATCCATCTCCACTTTCTCCTGCATATTTGTTGGTTGGCGATTGGTTCTTGTTTTGTTTGTTCCCAGCCATAGTTTCTTGTTTTGTGTGGTTCTTTCCGGCCCGGCCCGGCCTGGCTATCTGATCTTCAGTATAGATCCAGCGAAAACAGTTGTTGTTGGTTGATGAAGGTCTGGTCTGCAACAGGCTTTTGGAAATATTCTTTGTGACCCGCCCGCCAAGTTTCTCTGTGATCTGTATAGAAGAACTGACTGACTTGACGTTGTTTGTATTGAAAATCCGACCGAATTTTGTTGTTGATGCTAGATGACGAAGATTGGTTTCAGGTTGATCATGTGTGTTTCCCGCCTTCCTGATTCTCGCTCGATTTGACATCCTCGTCCGTTCCTCCTCCTGTAGTTGAGACAATGCTCCCTAGATGATAAGTGAATAAAGTAACTTCTTTCAAATCCCTCCCGTTGATGGTGATTGGAGCTGGATGTTGCTGCTTTTGTTGTTGTTGCTGTTGTTTTGTTATTTTCATAACCTCTGTTTTGTCTATGTTCACCTGGAGTTCTGTCTTCGCCGGCTGCTTCTTCGACCAGTTTCTCGGTTTTCGCTTGTAAGTCTTCGATTTTGTGACAGTGACATCAAACATAAATCATCCACACGCGAAATCCAAGTCTTCTAGGTTCTTCACGTCTGCCTGTCCAGGATATCCCTGTCTTCTCGTCTCCCACTCAGAGTCTGACGCATAATCCAGTCAGTCCACCACAATCAGGAATATCATTGGTGATAATAAGCCAGCACCCTTGTCTGACTCCTGTGTTTACTCCAAACGCCTAGTTGAGTTTTCCGTTGTGGATCACTTGACATGGTCCGTTGTCGTACAGCTGTTGAATAAGATTGATGAATGTAGTAGTACTCGAGTAGTTTCCAAATTACTTCGCGGTCAACGCTGTCGAAGGCCTTCTTGTAGTCTATGAAGTCGAGGTAGAGGTTTTGATTGCCATTCCATGCTTTGTTCAGTGATGATGCGTAGAGTTGCAATTTGGTCAAAACATGATTTGCCTTTCCTATTACACAACTGTAATACACTTATCCAAATTCTTTTATGCATTGACTAATAGATTAACACCTGTGATTATGAAAACTAATCACTTCTGTTTCGACCTGCTTTCATAAAAATTGATTGCATATAGATGGGATTGTACAGCTAGAGAAAATGAATTTATAAATGTTTATATTACTATTATTGTTTCCTTCAGTTCCTAGAGGAATATTGGGCTTCAGCCGCAAGTTTTCATTGTGTTCGGGTCTCTGACAAGCTTTTTACACGGCTCCATGTCTGCCCACATGCTTTCATCTCCTCTTCACATGCCCCCCTCCTCCATGTCATCCTCGAACTGACGACCAACTCGCCGCCTCTCGTTCGGGTTCCACTCGAGCGATGGCCTGGCGCGTGATGTCAACTGGTGGTTCGTTTTCTCAGAGTATAGCCAACCCACTTCCATTTCTTCCAGTATATTTGCTTCACGACTGGTTCCTGTTGGGTTGGTTTACTCATTGCCAGAGATCCCTGTTGCTGATCTCTTCTGGTCGGCTATCCAGTCTTGAGTATTGAGTGAAGACAGCAGTTGATGAAGGTGTGTAGTTTGTTGGAAGTGTCCTTCATGACGCGCTGGCTAAATCTCCTATCTGTATCGTAGCACTGACTTCACATTGGAGTTGTAAATCTGGATCTTATTTTTCATGCTAAGTACTGTTGACCTCTAATGTTTAGGTGGGGATTTTTCATAAATTACACGTTAACGATGAAGCGCCGAAGACCCTTGAATGATGAAAGACATATAGCCAAGTCTCTGAACTCTCTGTTCACGTATGAAACCCCTACAAAGACGATTTTTTAAATTTCATATTATCGAGTATTCACCGCTTAGAATTACTCGAACAGATGTTATTTATTATTTTTTTTATGTTATTTTTGATTACAGCTTGATTCCACACCGTATTTTTGGTACAAGTATGGAATTTTCAGCGTGGATATCGGTAGCCCAAAATTCGCAGGCCGACCGTAGATTTCAAGTGTGCGTCGGCGTGGGCTCGAACCCCGGACCATGGTGCATGGTCGGCGAGAGTCCTAACCACTGTGCCACCGACGCACAGATCAGCTGAACTATGTATTGTTATTTCATTAATGTCCCAATGGAGATCACTCGTTAATCTCTCTGTTGTAATAGTAAGTTAGGCTTCGAAAATGGTGCGACAGGTAAGTTTTTCGACTTGTCAAAGTGAAGTAACAATAAGGTGTTTCAAAGAAGCTGGTTTGAAAACCTTAGATTCACAACTACACTCGATAAGACTGAAAAAAAATAAAACTAAGTAACTTGCTCAGCATGCTGTTTACAAAAATTTTAAAAGCTGATCACTCTCAGTAAATTAACCACACCTTATCGTAACCAATAACAACGGCATACACGACAACACCTAATGAGATAAAAAGTTGAATTTATCAGATACTGAAAATTTATTTACAACTGTCCAAAAAGTAGATTGACATCAACAAGAGTTTGCTGTTTCTTGAATAGAAAAAAGTGGGATTTTGTACACTTTTAGGACAGAAAGTTGTAGGTTAAATATCAGGCCCAGTTCATCCTAAGTAATAAACGTGGTTTTAATTATGCTTCACAGAGATAAAAGCTTCTGTATTCCTGTTAATTCAAGGATCTGTAGAAAAGAGTCAGGCGAGGGAAAGGTAGTGAAGCACTTAAGAAACTAGGTGTATGGAGACATTTCATAGTCCTACATGATAATATCCATTGCATCAGGAAGCCAGCTAACTAACTCCAGGCTTCATATGGTGCTGTTGAATGCATTCTCAGACTTATCCAATCCAAAAAGAAAGATACAGTTATTTAAAAGATTTAATACCAAAATGCATCTTAATTTATCACTTAGATTTTCTCTTTTTTTCATTTAGGCTTTACGTCTTCTTTCTGATCAGATCTTTCAATACTTGAAAGGTTATAACCTTGGAGTTCATCTAGATGGATAAATAAAACAACTGGAATTCTTACATCAAATTCCCCAGTTGTGCAAACTGATGATTACAATCAAACATTGTACTGAACAATGCTTAGTTATTTTTAAATAAAACAAAAACAGAAGGGTTAAAAATAGCGTCCCAAGGGATTTTCTAGTGGGAAGCCGTGACCAGTAGGGTGCAGCAGGTTGAAGGTGGGGCAGTGACTCATCGAAGAAGACACTGTGAAGTGGTCGCTCTATGTCATGAATTGGCAGAAGTTAGAATTCATGGACTGGCAATTGGATCGGGTCCCATTGGATTATTGGTCTACGAGCTCGCTTTGTGGCCAAAACGCCCTCGGTTCGAACACCTGGCTATGGGGGCGAAGTGCCGAAGCAGAAACCCAAACTAGAACGGAACAGCTGCCCAGTGGTTCTTTAACTGATGTCAGCTCATGGTGAAATCCTCCAACCAAGGGATGTGAATGCATGATAGACCTTGAACCAACCAGCGATAAAAATAAGTGACCCTTGCAAAAAAATGACGTACACTTACAAGAAAATGCATGAAAACACATTACACAGGTTATCTTTCTTTGACATGACTTAAAAATACGTCCTAGTTATAATGAGGAGTTTCAGGTGCTAACTTAGACTAGTTTCTCTACATGTATTCACCAAGGTGACTAAAAATGAGCTATTTTCTGACTCGTTCATTGCTGTTAACCCGTTTAGTAGTCTTCCCAAAATGCCCTTGGTTGAATAACTATGGTTTCCAGTAAGAGGATCGACGACTACTTACCAGGAAATGTGGATGACAAACAAATTAAAATAAATAATACCAACTCTAATTCTATCCCTAACCACCACCCTTACACCAATCCTAATTATAATCTTGATCCTAATCTAGATACCTACCTTAACCTTAATCCTAACCAAAATGGGCTATTCACATATAATCCAAACAGTACTTAAAACGCGGTGAGAAGCGTTCATATTTGAGCTGTGGTAATTACAGGTGTCCTTAACCAACCACTGGTTTGCGTTCAAGGTCTCTGGAGCGTTTTCACCCCTGGGACCCTGTTGTTTAACTTTACCGCAAAAACAAATGTTTGTGAAGAATAAGATGGGGCCATTATTCATTGCGTTGGTTTCTCTTCAGCTGCCTACAACTTAAAAGCCAATTATATATATCTGTACAGAGAAATTTTTTTCAAATTCTCGAAAGGGTTACATCAACTGTGATTAACAAGGACACAAAAACTAGTTACTTGTGTTGATCGATAAAAGTACTGAAGCCACTGGTTGTAAAAAATGTGAACTTGACACAAGAGAATACAGCTGGAAAATTTCCGATATAAATTATTAAACGAACATTAATTTAACATTTTTGTGATTATCGCTCAAACTAAATCTGTTGATATTAGATGGTTAGAGGCGATCGGCCACAGGAAGCCTTGGACCCAGGTTTCGTGTTAGTTGGCACTCACCAGTCAGCAAGGCGTATCTGCAACTGCCTTGAAGGAACTCATGTCCCTTCTGAGATTCGAACCCGCGTCACCCAGTGCTGCAGTCACAGACGTTACCACTGAGCTATTCGGCCTCGAGATTGATCTCCTGTAGGACTGTAGTGTTATGTACTGGTCGAGTAATTAATAGTCCTGACGCAAGAAGGCGGAAATCAGAAAACCATCAGGTTCACAATGATACTTGTATTTTTTTTTCACACAAGGAAAAACAATGTCACACAAGTGTATGAGCGAATGTTTAAAAATGAACGAATCAATAGACAGTCTTAACATGATTGGTTGTATTGTCATGTGACAACAAGGTCAGACATGTTTGTTTAGTTAGTGGACAGACAAAAACATACTGTCAATTATAATGGAATATCGATCCATATATACATAGCAAAATATAACAGACTGTCAAAAACAAACACACATATTATGTAGATACATATCATGTAGTGGATATTTTTGATTTGACACTAGTAACTAGTGTGATGCGTCTAGTCCTTTCTTTGGTGCAGACTGAATTCTATCAGTCAGTTTTGTAATGTGGCCACCATTTTAGGTAGCTCGCCATCACGCTGCACATTGATTTGATGATATTAGATGGTTAGAGGCAGTCGGCCACAGGAAGCCTTGGACCTAGGTTTCGTGGTAGTTGGCACTCACCAGCAGGGCGTATCTGCAACCTGACTGATAGAATTCAGTCCGCAACAAAGAAAGGACTAGACGCATCAGACTAGTTACTAGTGTCCAATCAAAATAAACTAATCTGTACAAATATCACCTAAACCTATGCCTAAATTATAGATTAACTTCAGTGGTAAAATAGTCACTCGATGACTTCTTGTGATGGAATTCAAATCACACGGTAAAACATAAAGAATATCGATACCCTAATGATCTTGAATGCCTTCCATTCTTTGCATTACAGAATCTGACATGTACAATACATCAAAAAAGTCGTTGATTTACAAGAAAAATTAACAAAATAGTTATGAAATACATTACAGACGATATTTTACGCTGAGGTGACTGAAAAATACTTAGGCGTTAGTAACAAGTCATTACGTAATCAAGAAATTTATATATAATAGCAGTGATGATTAAGAAGAATAGGATGATTCAGAGGAATTACGTAAAATACAAACAAACAAGTTAATAGAATTAGCTAGAAGTGTAAAAATTGACAAAGCCAAAATATAGTTACAAGAGAAAGGGAAAAATCGTTTTTAGAAACCTAATACATATTATGTAGTTGGCCATGGCAAAGAAAGGGGCTGTACTGTACAAATTTCTTTTCAACACACACACACACACAGATCTGGCTTGTTCGGATGAATTCCGATTGCCTCTGCTTTATGAGAAAGTCGTACTCGTAGACCGTGAGGGAGAGGTTGGGTGATATACGGTAAATAACTCTAAAAGCTCTGTTAGAGTCTATTTGATGTCCATTATCGACAAGAGGAGCTAGTAGTGAGCTGCGTATAGTTTTATTCGTACCTTCACCAAACGAAGATGGGAGGTGTTCAGAAATTCGACGATGAACTTGCCTGATCGTTCACTCAGTGTAACTAGCTACGCAGTGTATATTAGTTTGTTTATTAGATGTATCACACAGAGTGAAACAGTGTTATTCACTGGATGACATGATTTCGAACACAATTTATGATTGTTCATAATCACACCATATCAATTATAATCACACGACTTCGAAACTCGAGTTTTATAGTTTTCTTTGTCCTCTCCTATTTGTCGTCGTTAGGGTAGTAGAATTTTCCAGATATCTGGACGGAAAGGTGTTGATTCGATAAAAAAGCTTCTGTTATCAATCTCTCCCTCCCTCCACCCTGTGACATTAGATTTTAAAACTGTCATCCTATGCCATCCTATTGTATAGTTGTGTGTAACCGCATGTAGTGAGTGCTATAGCTGAACTATTCTCTAGAATTCTTATCTTATTACGGTCAACTAATCTAGATTTTGCTAGGTTTTTATGTTCGGCTTGTCTCACTGACTGACCCCGTTCTACTACTCTGACCTATGTATATGACCTGACAGTCATTCCAGCAGGGTATTAGATAAACTAAATTGCTTTGTTTTAAAGGCTCCACAGGTAACCGACAAAGCTTGTTTCTAATTCAGTGTGTGGGTTTGAATGCCAGCCACTTTTACTCCTACCTTGTTAAGAATTCTGCGTAAGGTTTCCGAGGTTCCTTCTTTGTATGAAATTACTACTGATGATTTACATTCCTTATTGTTGGGGTTGTCATTATCCTGCACATGTTTGACATGTCGTCATTAATATTATTATTATCATTATCACTACTATCATTATTTATTTTATTTTTACGTTTCCTTACATACTTCCTGACTAATTTAACGTCATCCAGTAAATAATACTGTTTCACTGTGTGATACATTTAATAAACAAACTAATATGGAATTACTTACTACTACATTGCCCAAGTTTTACACACATATTAATAGCTCCGCATTGGCACTTAAACAGGTAAATACATATCGAAGAGGCGAAACGGGACAGTCTGTTCTTATTTCTTGAACTAAGAAGCATTGGTCGGCCAGTGAATATACAGCATAGTTTAGGTGCGTCGAAGGTCATTTTGAAGGCCCTCCTAAGACGTTGTGATAAGATCTCGTTAGTGACATCAGCTGTGACATTGTAACCTTAGCAGGACTGATTTTTTGGGAACAGTCGGCACCTTCGAATTGTTACTTTCTGAGTTAATGTGTTTGTTCACGGATTTAGTAAACCGGAAATATTACCCAATCCTTCTTTCAGAACCTCATTTGAAGAAAGGTTTTAAAGTTATTTATCATATGTCACCCAACCTCTCACCTCATAGTCTGCAAGTACGACTTTCACATACAGCAGAGGCAATCGGAATTCATCTGAATAAGCCAAATCTGTACCTCAGTTCCGAAGAAATTTGTAAAGCCCCTTTCTTTGTCATGGCCAACTACACAATATATATTAATTTTTTTAAAACCGATTTTTCCCATCCTCTTGTGACCATATTTCGACTTTGTCAATTTTTACAATTTTTACACTTCTAGCTAATTCTATTAACTTGTTTGTTTGTATTGAATTGAATTTTTGATTTTCCCGTCGATTGGTTGGACCGAAGTGCTCGGTTTCAGGTTGAAATATCGGCTTCTTGTGCAGATGCTTCGATGATGTCTGGGCATTTAATTAGTATACCAATTGTTTGTTTGTATTTTATGTAACTCTTCTGAGTCATCCTATTTCTTCTTAGTCATCATTGCTATTTTACAAAATTCTTGATTATGTAATAACTTGTTGTCAACGTCTAAGAATCAATTTATCTTGATTTCCGTAATCAGTTTTCACCTCTCTTTTAAAACTCAAATATTTTGTTATCAACATCTTTTAGTTATTTGTTTTGATGACCTTCAACCTCCTGATTTCACTTCCGCCTAAAGCCAAGACTGATTAACTAAAATAATCACTTGATTGATAAAGAATATTTTTAATGTAAAAAACTATATATATATATGTGGTGAGAGGTGGCCGTGAGAAAATATGAGCAAGGCTGATTCAGCAACCAATCACAGCAAAGTTAACGTGGCAAAATATGATTCGCAGAGAGAGAACTCTATTTGTCGAGGAATCCCGAAACAACCAATCAGAAGCCTGCGTTTGTCTGCCTAACTTCTGATAAACAACCAATCAGATGACTGAGCTTGTCTATAATAATGTATGTGAAATATGTATAAATACGTGTTGATTTTCATAATAAAACGATCTGTTGCCTGGCCCTTGTCTTCTGTTGTTACATATATATTAGTGTAGAGCCAACTAGTCGATGATGAGGAACTCATTGAAAAGGAGTGCATATTTCTTCGATCAATCTGTTGTTTTTTTCATTCTAAATGCGTAAATGGGAATTTGGAAATTACTGAAAATACTTCCCAAATACAATGAAAGATACCAGTTTTCAAGTTTTATAGCTAACTAAATGGTTTCATCTATCCCAGAAATGAAACACTCTCCTCCCATTTATTTATTTATTTATTTACAAGGAAATTAAAGATAATAATAATGAAAACCCCTAAACCCCCTACTGCTTACCTTAATCCTAACCCTAATACTTACTGCAATCCTAATCATAACTACCATACTTATCACTAACCCTAACCCTAACCCTGACGTGTTATCGATTCTTTGTACGAACAACAATTAAAAAATTAGATCAGGATGATCTTTGGGCGAAGTTCAAAAGTGGTGTCAAAGGGGTGGGAACTCTCCAATGACCTTGAACTCATTTTAGTAGTTGTCTGACGGTACCTGTCATTATCATAACTGAAATATCAACGCTATTCACCAGCTAGCTAAGCAGTAAATTTCGCTCAGATCACGCTTTTAAGTACTGCTTGGACAATGTGGTAATAGCTCATTAGGGTTGCGGTTAGGGTTAAGGTAATTATTGGGGTTAAAGTTAGGATCAGGGTTATAATTAGCATAAGGGTTAGAATTACGGTTTGGATAAGGGCTAGGACTAAGGCTAGGGTTGGTGTTAGGGTCAGGATTAAGTTTTGAGTTACGACTAGGGATAGATTTATAGGTGATGTCATTTATTTTAATTTGTTTTCTTATCCACATTTTCATGGTAAGTAGTCGTCGATCCTCTTACTGGACACCATACTAATTCAACCGAGGGCTTTTGGTGAAGACTGCACAACAAGATAAGAGAGAGATAAACATTTCACAAAAACAGCTCATTTTTAGTCAGCTCGTTGAATAAATGTATAAGAACTAGTCCAACTTAGCAACTGACACTCCTCATTATAACTGAGACGTGTTTGTAAGTTGTGTCAGAGAAAGACACCCTGTTTAATGTGTGTTTCATGCATTTTCTTGTAAGTAAACGTTATTTTTGTGCAAAAATTCCTCTTTTTTATGATTGGTTGGCTCAAGGACACTCATGCGTTTGCATCCCTTGGGACGCTATTGTTAAACTTTGCCGACATCTTCATATCATTTCCTCCACAGAGTTCACACAGGAACTAAAATTATAGCAGGCTTTGTAATCCAATGTATGTTACGAGCTCAAGGTAATTGGTGCGTTCGCACTGCATAGTCGATATTCTTGAGGCTGACCAATTGCCCATTTGGTATGATTTGTAATTCATAAACTTGCATTCCCCAGTGAAGGATGGTGTTCCTTCTGAGGCTTGAACCCAGTGCCCATAGTTTCAAATGCCGAAGCGTTATTCACTTGACCGCTTGGGCTACGAGAGCTACCACCTTTTAAGCAATGGGTCTTATTGTTCATTTCATTCAATTTTAGGTCTTTCCGTCTATTCATTGGACCGAAGTGCTTGGTTTCAGGTTGACACGTTGGCTCCTTGTGCAGATGTTTCGACGATGTCTCGTCATGTAACTCGAATCTGATTGGTGGATGGTGACTAGCAGTGGAGTCCAGGATGCTATCTATCATTAATCCTTTGAAATAATCAGAAGTTATTCGTAAGAGTAGGCCCTCATGAAGGCCACCATGTAACCAATGAACAAACGCTATTATTTTTAATTGTATCTGTTTTGTAATTCAGCCATATCGGTTAATCAAACTTTTGCACAAATGCTACACGTTCTCGTACAGGTTGAATATTCTTAGTAGTAGTTTATGCTTGCTTCCTTTTCTCTTTCCTAACTAGATGAGATTTTTGTAATTTCAACAATTCTAAACACCGATTGTCACATCTTACTTCAATATCAGTTTAAAAATCACATCATAATGAGTGTCTCATTACATGTAGTCTGTCTCTCTCTCATACACTCAAAAAAATAACTGTTGCATACAAGCTATCCTCTGTCCCACAATATATTTTATTTAAGTGTTGGTATGTAGGGATTTCATTGATTGGTTATATGATTTCATCAAGAGAACCATTGGAAAACCTGGGAGTACTGGACAACTGTTTTGTCCTAGTTTGGGACTCTTCATCAGTACGCACCCAACACCAAGATCCATACACTTCTGGTTACAAGGCGAGCGAGCTCGTAGACCATTAAACCACTGGGACCTGAGCCAATGACCAGCACATGAATTCTAACTTCTGCCAATTCACGACATAGCGCGACCGCTAGCCAATGTCTTCGGCGAGTATTTGTCCTCACACCCGACCTGCTGCACACTACTGGTCACGACTTCTCACTAGAACCCCAGATAACTACCTACCTGAATAGGGCAAGTCGTTAGTGAGCATCTCATTGTTATTCATGTGTTGGTTTGTAGGGATTTGATTGGTTTCAGGATTTCATCATGAGCTGACATTAGTTAGAGAATCATTGGAAAACCATCTGGGAGTACTGGACAGCTGTTTCGTCAGCCTAGTTTGTGACTCTCCATCAGTACGCACCCAACAGGGTTCAAACGCACGAGCTTCCGTGTGTAGTGATGAATAGTTCCAAGCTAGGCTGATGAAATAACTGTCCAGTAATCCCAGGTTTTCCGATGGCTTTTCAACCAATGTCAGCTCATGATGAAATCCTGTAGCCAATATATTATATATTTTTAGAATCAATATTGACTTTCGTTGTTTTCACAATGTTTGATCATACAGCCTAAATTATTTTCAACCATTTTGCATAAAAATCCTCAATATTATATTCATCAGGCATTTTCATTCTGCTTAAAAATAATATAGTTGGTAGGACATCTTTAAAAATCGATGAAGCTTAACGTATCTACTCTGATTGAAAGAGCTGCTTTTAAGATGCACTATGAATGTACACTTCACATTCGCCAACCTTTATTACAGAGCAATAGATGATACTGCCGTGGGTTCTTCATTGGGTCCAAATCTGGCAGACGTCTTTCTTGCTAAGCTTGAAAATGGTCCATTGAAACAAGTAATCAATAAAACGGATTCTTATTTTTTATGTTGATGAAACGTTTATTATTCTCAGTGAGAAAGTTGACAAGAATGAAATATTTATAAAATTTAATGATGCACATCCATCGCTCATCTTCACTTGTGAAGAAGAATATGATGGTAGACTACACTTCCTTGATGTTCAGTTGAGCAAAAGAGAGGATGTTTCACTCAAGAGAGATGTCTATAGGGAAACCTACATTTGTAGGACAATATACATACTACCTCAGTTTTGTACCGAACCGATACAAAATCAATTTGGTCAGATGCCTGACGAATACAACAAGATGGATCTTTCCAGATGAATTCCTAGAAAATGAATTAGGATACATCCAAAATACGCTGATCCAAGTAGGTTATCCTGGTAGATTTGTAAAGACACACATGAACACTAGGCATAATAAAGAGAAACTGACGACATTTAAAAAGAAACAACTGTTCATGAAACTGCAGTTTAATGGGGACGTGACTAGCGAAGTCTTACGTCAGAGATTATCGAGAGCGATAAAACGGACTTATACTGCCGCCACCCTTTGTTTGTCATTTTCCGGCCGACCAATTATGACTGCTCAAGCGAAAGACAAGCTACCACTTCTATGTGTACCCAAAAATTTAGTTGCTCAGGTGGAGAATACTATATAGAGCGAACAAATCGACAGCTTTACAAACGTACTAATGAGCATTTTCCTTCATGGTTCGTGAAAGGCCAAAAAAATCTATAAGAAGTTCTATTTCGGCTCATTTGATTGATAGCGGTCACCAAGTGGACAAAAATATTGCCTTGAAAGTTATCTATCGCATTCTATCGAACTTATCGAACAGAATTCAAACTCGTCTTTTACAGATAGCCGAAGCTATGGAAATTAATTCCACAGAACAATCCTAGACTTTGCATAGAGAAGAAGTTTGTTCTACCTTTGTCTCTCACTTGGCCTAGGTGAATTCTATTCAAAACCCTCCCACAATTTCTCATTTTGCATCTTCTTCGTACTTTTATGATTCTCAGTTGAACTCTGATTATTTGTCCAGCTCACCTTTGGAATTATGTAAATTTTAGTATTTGACCGAATTTATTTATTGAATTATCTACATATACAAATATTACTACCTACGTTATTCTTATCACCACCTGCATAAACCTCATTATCAATGTTTTGTTGTCATCGTTGTAATCATCATTATTTCTGACGTTCAAAATATTTACCACATTATTATTATTATTATTATTTGGACCACAGATACACCGTCATTGGTTAAAATTTTTTATACATAAATCTGTGTAAATTAGAGTAAAGCCTGAAGAAGGTCTAATTGAAAACAACAATAATGTTCGCTTAAATGTCCTGTTCTAATATTAGATATTATGAGGATATTTAAAGATTTGTAAGGGAATAATTGTTTGAATAGAGCCAGTCGCAAGTGACCATCAGACTGGGAAACTAGGTTTTTGAGTGGTTGTCTAACTAACTGATGTCAGCTCATGAAGAAATCGTCCATCCAGTCAATTGAAAAAAGTGCCTACAAAACCAACACTTGAAAACTTTGATTAATTTAGTGTCAATTTTGTTTAGCAATGACGAATTTGTCTAAAGCCATAGCTTATAATAATTAATGGTTTCATAGTATGATCATATAATCAATAAGATAGCCTTCGGGTTCGTTAGTTAGCGGAGAGTGAAACAAATGTGTAATATATTCGCTCATTATATCACCTTAAAAGGAATACTTAGTTAAATTATAATATCTAAAACACTTTAGTTATCGATAACACGTCATGAAACTCTAAACTTTAGAATCCTACTAAATTGCTTTGGAAGGGAATGAAAAGAGCTGAAATTTTGTTGATTCATGTTCCATATCTTACTGGTGTAAACTGTGCGTCGGTGGCAGAGAGTCTAGGACTCTCACCGACCATGCAAATGGTCCGAAGTTCGATCCTCTGCCTATGCACACCTGATATGCAGGGTCGGCCTGCAAAATTTGGCCTACTGATGTCACATGCTGAAAATTCCATACTTTTACCGAAAATACGGTGTGGAATGAAGCCATAATAAAAAGAAAACTATATGAATGAATCATTGATTAATATTCAGGGGTTATTTTGTAGGGATTTGCTTTATTTCTCCTTTGATCATAGACCGATATCATTTAAAAGAGCTAACAAAGACAAAAGAGTACCGGAAAGTTGTTTAGTCCTGGTTTCGGGCTCCTCAACAGTATGAACCCACTGGAGTTTGAACCTAGGACCTTCGGGTTAAAAATCAAATTCTCAGAACATTCAAACACTCGAACCCAAATCCTCAATGGGCAGAACACGAATTTTAACTTCTACCAATTAGGAATTTTAGCGCTACCAACAGACAATGTCATCAGCTGTGAGTACTTATCCTCACTCCTAAAGGACGAACACCACTGTTTACGATTTCTCACGAGAACTGCAGGCAACTCCGTAAAGTAGGGAGCAACTAGCGAGCAGCAGACTGATTTTCAGGAGTTAGTGATACTCCTTAGTGACTACCTACAAAACGAAAATACCTGCACTTCCAGTGAGAAGTCTTGAACAGTGGGGGCAATCTGGTGGGAAGTGAGGACAGATATTCGCCACCGATGACACTTGTCTTGGTTCCCTAAAACAGTCCAATTAGTAGAACATAGAATTTATCGGCTGACCACTGAAGAGTCGGGTTCAAGTGCCTGAATGATGTACGAAATTGCCCTATAAACTGAAGGTCCTTGGTTCGAACTTCAGATATTCTCTGAAGTACTCGCTTCCATACCTTATTGCCTCAACAAATTCAACATCAGATTATACTAAAAATTGTTAAAAAAATGGGATACTAATTTAATTTTCAGCTACAGATATTTTCTAACATTATTAGGCCTGAGAATTAATAAGCCAAACCGTTAGTCAAGGGAAACTGTTATCGCCTCAAACGTCAAATACTCAATATCATATGTAAGTTGAATTTCTCTATTGATGTAAACAGGCATTCAGTTCAGTTATTGAAAGTTGAGTAAGGGTGTGTGTGTAGTTCAAATTAATTCACACAGTAGGTTGAACTCTTGGTCAACGCACAAGCCTAATGATTCGCTGCTCAAAGTGTTACTCCTATAATGCTACACACTGATTTTCCAAATGTATAGAACTAAAGCTTCGAGGCCGCAACCTGAGAACAAGTCTACCAGGCCAGTTTACATGCAGTCCAGCACGCAATGCCATTTGATGGATGTACTGCCCTAATTAACTCCTCGCCTGATATGTTCTTCAAAACAAGTCGCACATCATCTCTAGATTTAAACATCGCAATCTGTGCCACGATTTATCCGATATGACTATGACAACAACACACACACTCAGCGTTAGGTCATGTATATCAGCGTGTGATTCTTATCAAAATACCATTTTGTCCCCGTTACACTGAATAAGTAGGGAAGGTAAGATCTAGGGGTAAGGAGGAGAATGTTAACCCAACTCCCTCCCACAACCAACTTTGAAGTACCTCACCTGTATTACCACCTTTAAATTTCAGGTCTCCAACCAACATTTTCTCTGATATCAGTGATAGACTTCTTTTTAAATGTCTATCAGTAGATATAAATAGATGTCAATTGTGTTTCAGTATATTCTGAGAGAACTTCAAATCTTTATTCACTGTATGTATCTTCTACACATATGCAACAGCTTCTTTTCTACAGGATTATTGATGAGATTTCTTCATCTGTTATGTTGACTGGGATAGAGGTTAAGACATTTAGTCAACTGACGAATATCTCATGTTGTCACAAAGCATAAGAAGGAAATTATCTACTGTATTGAAATTCTAAGATTCCAGTTATAACTGCAACAAGATGTTCACAGGATGACTTTGATGATGATGGAGGTCACAATAATGGAAATCAATTCATGCAACCAAGAGGAAGACAGTGCTTCAATTTTAGACATAATATGGAGTAGATATATTTCATATTACAGGAATCAATTACAATTATCCATCATCCCTGGAATTTGAACTTTCTTGATCAAAATAACAGACAGTAAGTCAGTTTTAGTTTCGATTTCGTCTACTTTTGACATCAGCTGTCATCCTCAACTCAGTTTTACTGAGTAAAATGATATCATTGTCAATGTTTATTTATTTATGTATTTGAAAGCTTTCTGTATGACAGACTAAAGAAGATAAACCAGAAATTATGACAAGCGAAGAGTGACCACACCCGTACTCAACTTTCAATAACTGAACTGAATGCCTGTTTACTTACATCAATAGAGAAATTCAACTTACATATGATATTGAGTATTTGACGTTTGAGGCGATAACAGTTTCTCTTGACTAACGGTTTGGCTTATTAATTCTCAGGCCTAATAATGTTAGAAAATATCTGTAGCTGAAAATTAAATTAGTATCCCATTCTTTTTAACAATTTTTAGTATAATCTGATGTTGAATTTGTTGAGGCAATAAGGTATGGAAGCGAGTACTTCAGCGAATATATCTGAAGTTCGAACTCAGGCAATGTTTTAGACTATTCAGGTTTTGGTATGCGGCTTCGTTTTTCCCAGAAGATGAATTCTAAATCCTATCAATTAGTGATTTAGCAAAACCACCCGTTCTGGAGGGAAGACAAATATACTCTTCGCGAATAACGCTTACTTGTGGTTGTGCTAAATCATGAATTGGTAGAATTTAGAATTCATGTGCTGGACACTGAGATGAGTCAGGTTCCAGTGTCTGAATGAGATCGACGACGTTGCTTTATAAACGAAAGTTCCCAGGCTCAAACTCCAGTGGGTACATACTGATGAGGAGTCTGAAACTAAGACGAAACACCTGTCCAGTACTTCATTGTCTCCAGTAGTTCTCTAAATGAAATCAGTCTGTGGGAAAATATGAAATAAATCAAATCCCTTCAAAATAACTCTTGGAAATTGATTATTGATCCATTCTTGTATAAAGTAACCTTGAGATTGGAAAATTGTTTTCACAAGTAAAACACGAAATACAAATCAACGAAATTTCAGCGCTTTTCATTTTCTTCCAAAGCAAATTTGAAGGACTCCAAAGTTTAGAGTCTCACGACATGTTTTATATCACCGAAGTAATTTGGATATTATGATACAACTAAGTGCTCCTTATGAGGAGATATAATGAGCCAGTATGTTCCACAGTTGTTTCACTCACCGCTGACTGACGAACCCGAAGCCTATCTCATTGTTTATATGCTCACACTCTGAATCCATCAGCTATGGCTTTAAACAAATTTGTCATTGTTAAGCTAATTGACACTAAATTAATCAAAGTTTTCAAGTGTTGGTTTTGTAGGTACTTTTTTCAATTGACTGGATGGACGATTTCTTCGTGAGCTGACATCAGTTAGTTAGACAACCACTCAAAAACCTAGTTTCCCAGTCTGATGGTCACTAGCGACTGGCTCTATTCAAACAATTATTCCCTTACAAATCTTTAAATATCCCCATAATATCTAATATTAGAACAGGACATTTAAGCGAACATTATTGTTGTTTTCAATAAGACCTTCTTCAGGCTTTACTCTAATTTACACACATTTATGTATAAAACATTTTAACCAATGACGGTGTATCTGTGGTCCAAATAATAATAATAATAATAATGTGGTAAATATTTTGAACGTCAGAAATAATGATGATTAAAACGATGACAACAAAACATTGATAATGAGGTTTATGAAGGTGGTGATAAGAATAACGTAGGTAGTAATATTTGTATATGTAGATAATTCAATAAATAAATTCGGTCAAATACTAAAATTTACATAATTCCAAAGGTGAGCTGGACAAATAATCAGAGTTTAACTAAGAATCATAAAGGTACGAAGAAGAAGGAAAATGAGAAATAATGGGAGGGTTTTCCTTAATTAGAATTAGAAAACACTACTGTCCACTACTGTGTGCTTTTCAATTTTATCAGTCTGGGATGAAACCTGGTTCAAATCTAATCCCTGCAACTGTACTCCGGTATACGATGAAGGACATCAACAGCTGTCTTCACCATATCCGTATTGACGATCAAATAACCGGTCAGAAGTAAGTAGCTAGAAGAGACTCTGACTGGGAACAAACCGACCGAGAGTCGATTGCTTAACAAATATGCATTAGGAAATGGAGATAAATTTGACATACTTTTAGGAAGCCATCGACTAACATCGCTCGCCAGGCCGTTGAGTAGAATCCAAATGAGAAGCGACGAGTGGTGCAAGACTAATTGATAGAGGAGGTCGTGTGGCGAGAACGAGATGTGAGATAATGAGCAATCGTGAAGATAGGCAACTGAAGAGGACAACATATAGTAGACGAAAGTGGTGATGTCTTGCTGAAGCCCTATGTTCTACTCGGAACTCAAAGGAATAATAGTAATTAATTAATTAATTTATTTATCAAGATTTGAAAATCTTCGATACTTTCATCACTGATTCCTATTGGTTAGCTTTGAAAGATAAACGTCTGGTTGATAATTCATCCAAGCGACTCTAGCGTCACTTTGAAATAACCTGTTAAGTTCAATGGAAATTTTAAGAGACTTTGTTATTTATGCACAATAGATAGTTATGTATCATTAATGACAAAAATTCAAGAACACTGAATGAAAGACGTATACTTATGTTGTGAAAGCTGTTGGCTAGCCAAAATTGTAGACGACTTTTTTACGTCATTGTTTACGTCCCGAATCGGGGTCATGAGAAAAAACAACAACAAGGCCTATCCTTGAGGAACTCACTAATTAGTCACAGCAAACAACCTGTGCAAATACGATTCCCAGATATATATGGCTTCACTTTCTAAGAAACGGCAACAAAACAGATGACAGAATAACCTTCAGCAAGAAAACAACCAATCAGAAGACGTTGCTTCTCTGCTAACAATAGCGAGTAATAGTGTGCATAAAAATCTATAAATATCTGTTGATTTTCTGAATAAATGATCTGTTGGCTGGTCGTTTTCTTCTGGCGTTTTTTGGATGTCTTAATATTTTCATTTCCATTGCAGGTTTAGTTATCTTCTTACGAAAAAGAGGTCCTGTATAGACAGATTTCAGAGTGGTCTTGAAAACTACTTCATGAAAATACTGCCATTTATTTTCAGCGAATTTCTGAAGTACCGTTAAGAATGATTCTAAACAAGTACAATTCACCCCAACATGCTTCAACTCAACAGCTGGTAACTATCCTAAAATCCTTATATGAATAACCAATAAAATACAGTGTGAAAAATGCATTTGAATTCATAGAGAGAATTAAAGACATGAACATCAAAGATAAAACTATGATATCTCTGAACCTAACATCTCTATTTACAAGTTTACCTATAGTCGAAACAGTCGATTACAGTGGTAACGTCTCTAAGAGCAGCACTGGGTGACGCGGTTTGGAATATCAGAAGGGACATGAGTTCCTTCATCGTTGCAGATGGGCCTTGCTGACTGGTGATTGTCAACTAGCACGAAACCTAGGTGGTGTTCAAGGCTTCTTGCTGATTGCTTCCAATCACCTAACATCAACAATTCAAAGTGCACCGTGATGGAGAGCTACCTAGCATGGTGGCCAAATTGCAAACCTGATTGATAGAATTCAGTCTGCACCAAAGAAAGGACAAGAAATGTCACACTAGTTACTAGTGTCCAATCAAAATACAGTCAATTACATCTGTGAATCATTAAATATTGGGATCTTATTGGAAATCTTTAAAGAATTGTTACTAATGTGTACCGTGAATGTGAATTTTAAATTAAATGGTGAACTCTACAGATAAGTGGACAGAGTAGCGGTGGGTTCTCCATTGAGTTCTATGTTAACAGGCTTCTTTCTCAGTAGACTACAAAATGGTCCTTTGAACAAAGTAATAAGAAAATTCTCATTTTATTACCGGTATATGGCTGTTACCTTCATTCTCTGAGAAAATGATTTGGTCAGGAACGTAATAATATCTCATTTCAATGAAGTACATCCTCCACCTATCAAAATCACATGTGAACTGATCGATATTACACATTTTCACAGCTTTGTTCCTCTCAGACATGAAAGAAACTTGGTAAAGAACCTCAGCTACAAGATCAAAGCAATGTGTTCAGAAGATGCAATTCAAGACGGACACCTTAAATGAGAACAGTTACCTTGAAAAGTTCATCAATAAACAAATGGCCAAGAAAGTGGAAGAGAATTCTTCTGAATCTGTTAACAGTAAGCCTCTACATGGCTTTTTATTCCTTAACATTCCCCAGTGGACACACAGCGCTTCAAGCTAGAGTCTAGAAGTTTCCGTAGCAGTGGTGTTCATTTTTACGGGATGGGGTTGCTAGCCTCATATCCAACCTTCCCTCTTTACTAGTCTTATTACTGGCTTAGCTAGGTAAAGGAATGTGTTGGCTGGGGACCGAATCCCGTACCAACTTAGGCGTGGTTGGTGAGCATTCTACCGCTTTCCCACCAACGCACAAGTCTCTATATTTATTAATACAATTCAAAGGTGATAAAACAAGTGAAATAATAACCAATAAGTTGAGAGAATCGATTAAAAAATCGTTCGATACCGGTAAGCTTCAGTTTATATTTTCCACACAAACGGTAGTGCTTCAGAAATTGAAAGCTGAAGTACCTCTAACTGTATCTATCAATTTAACTCCTCCCACTTATATTGACCATTTCTCGTGAGCACCTATCAGTGTCGTCAAAACCATTAACCCTTCTACACTGGATCATCTTGCGCAAACACACCACAAAGCTAATAGCACTGAAGATTCTTTTGCTATCATCTATCCGGTAACGAATAAATTAATGAAAACAAAACACGTAGTTCATCGAAGAGTCTCTTTTCGGTGAATTCATAAGGAGTGCGATAAATGAACACCTGGTTTACACTCATCATTCCATCTCAGCAAAAACGCCTGTTGGTTCAAAGTAGTCTACAGAGTCAAGAATAACTTACCAAAGGCAATGCAGTTTCGTCTTCATTTTATCGCTGAAGATGGAGCCATTCATACAGGAAAACTGGACTTGTGCATATAAAAGAGAATTACTCAACCACTTTTATTATAATGGTAACAACTTTGTTGATTTTTGATGAAAAGAAAAGGTGTTCAGCAAAGAGTTACTCTTTTCGGCGATATCATTCTCAAGCTGTACAAATCGCAAATTTATAGTAATTTGTCTTGGCAACAAAAGGAATATTTCCAAAGATGTTTTAATGCAATTGTTAGTTTTTGACAAACAAATTACGTAATTTTGAAGGCGTTAATCGGTTAGAAACTAAAATAAAGTTACAAAAGTTGGTTGGGTGACGTAATCTAATTGATAGGGTTCAATGAAAAAATGAATGAGAGTCAAGTTAATAATCTGAGTAGAATTCACTTGAAAATGAATGAGAGTCAAGTTAATAATCTGAGTAGAATTCACTTGAAAATGAATGAGAGTTAAGTTAGCAACAGTCGTCATGAGCGTAGAGATTTAAAAGAGGGTGGGGGTAGAAAATAATGCAATTAAGAAATAGACAAACAAAGAAGAAAGAGGTAAGACAAAATTACGTCTTTGGTGTTAAGATAGATCAGGACCATTGTAGATTTAGTGACTGAACAAACTTCTTTTGTATGCAGAGTTCAGGATTCAATATGTGAATTGCCATTCCTTCTGCAGTTTGAAGAAGTTTAATTCGTACTCTTTTGGCAAGATTCCCACGTATTGTGTAGATAACTGAGAAGTTGTTTTGTGGGTTTGCTTGGTGTCCAGATTCGATCAAGTGTTCTAGGATAGAGCTGTGGCGGGAGGATCTTCTTTCTCCTTTATAAAACCATGAAGGTAAGTGTTCGCTGATTCGTTTGGATAGCAAACGCTGGGTACGGCCGACATACCTAGCTCCACATGAGCAGGTGAATTGGTAGATGCACATTGATGAGGACCCCAGTGGAAGCTTATCCTTCACGTTCGTGCGAATCATTGGTTTCGTAGAGAAAGTTAGTCTGAGTTTTGCTGCGAAGAAGGTTTTCTTCAGTGAAGTCACGGCAATTCACATATTGAATCCTGAACTCTGCATACAAAAGAAGTTTGTTCAGTCACTAAATCTACAATGGTCCTGATCTATCTTAATACCAAAGACGTAATTTTGTCTTACCTCTTTCTTCTTTGTTTGTCTATTTCTTAATTGCATTATTTTCTACCCCCACCCTCTTTTAAATCTCTACGCTCATGACGACTGTTGCTAACTTAACTCTCATTCATTTTCAAGTGAATTCTACTCAGATTATTAACTTGACTCTCATTCATTTTTTCATTGAACCCTATCAATTAGATTACGTCACCCAACCAAATTTTGTAACTTTATTTTAGTTTCTAACCGATTAACGCCTTCAAAATTACGTAATTTGTTTGTCAAAAACTAACAATTGCATTAAATCACGGAAAATACCCATTGAGTCATGAAGAAAATAAAAGACGGATTCAGCGAAGAAAATTTTCTTTATCGACGAAATCATCTTCAGAGGCTGTACAGTCGTATTTATACTTAGAAGAACGTATAGTTGTCTATTATTGAATAATAGGGGTGACATAATTGCTTTATTTTCAAGTATTGGTTTTTGTAGGGATTTTGTTTGATTGCATGGAGGATTTAATCATGAGCTGACATCAGTTAGAGAATTCTAACTGGCAGAAGTTAGAATTCAAGGACCATTGGATCGGGTCCCAGTGGCTCAATGGTCTACGAGCTCGCCTTGTAACCAGAAGGTCCTGGGTTCGAATCCCGGTGGGTGCGTACTGCTGAGGAGTCCCAAACTAGGACGAAACAGCTGTCCAGTACTCCCAGGTTTTCCAGTGGTTCTCTAACTGATGTCAGCTCATAATTGCTTTAATTAATCATAAGTGGCTTTAGAGGTGAAAATTAAAAGTTGTAAATTACATGGTACTTGACGGAACAAAGATAGAAGTTAGAAAAGGTTAAAATTGCTCTTGAGTGAGAATAAAGTTATTAGAGTGTCAATTTAACAAGTGTGAAGAAGGTGTGAAAATATATGAAATTGATAATAGTGAATTAATTATTAAAGCAAAAGCAAACTAAAAGTAAAATTAAAGATTAAGAACAAAATCAAAAATATTTTTTAACAGGGAAGGATAAGTGAAGAGGTTAAGACCAAGGTAGAATAAGAGACTGGACAAACTTTTTCTGTATACAGAGATCAGGGTTGTATTGATGTATTGCCAGCGCCTCCGCCATACACAAAAGCCGGAACCTGACGCCTTTTGTACAATTTGGCTTCACTTTGTAGATGATGTTGAAAGACGACTCTGGTGGAGCTACGTGGCCTGAGTTCACCAAATGCTCGAGAATTGAGCTAGTAATTGTCTTGTATTGTCCCTTTGCTAACCATGCCGGATAATGTTCAGAGATGCGTTTGGAAAGCGTGCGCTTTGTGCGGCCAATATAACTTGCTCCACACGAGCATGTGAATTTATAAACACACATTGAGGTGGCCCAAAGCGGCAGCTTATCCTTTACACATCCGTTGATCATTCGTCGGCTGTAGAAATTGATACGTAGCTCAGCCATAAAGAAGGCTTTCCTCAGTGATCTGCGTAAGCGATTCTTCAAGATCTCAGCTGCAGTATCACCTTTAAATTCAACACTCATAAAGAGCAGTTTCTTCGGCACAGTCTGAATTCTTTCGGGCTTTTCTCTTAGCTTCATGTTTTTCTCGATGAATCTTGGAGGATATCCATTCTCTAAGAGAACTTGTCTGAGTCGCTCCAATTCCCCATCGATTGTATCACTTGAACATATCCTCCTTATTCTTGAGGATAAGGAATGGATCAAATTTCTCTTTCTTCTTAAAGGGACCCAGCTATGGAAATTTGTGTACTGACCATTCCATGTTGGTTTCCTGTAGATCGATCTTTGAAGAGAGCCATCAGATCTCCTCTTTAGAAAAACATCCAAAAAGTGGAATTCCGAGTTAATCTCTGATTCCGACGTGAATTTGATGGCATGATGGCAGCTGTTGAACTCATTAGTTATCAATTCGACGTCAGTATTGTCGTCACATATGATGAAGGTATCATCCATGTATCTTAGGTACAGATGGAAACTGTCGATAGTAGGCCATAAAATACTATTCTCCAAACTGGCCAAGAAGCAATCTGCAAGTAAAGGACCCAGTGGTGACCCCATTGCTACTCCATCTCTTTGTCTATATATCGTGTTGTTGAATTTGAATTGGACATTTAGAGTGCACCTCAAAAGTAGTTCCTTTAAGTAGTGTATCGGAACACATACGTCCACATTATTATCTTCAATGAATTTGCATAAAAAGCAGATAGTTTCAGTGAGGGGAACGTTGGTGAAAAGCGAAGTAACATCCATAGATATCATTTTCTTCCCAGATACATTAGCATCATTTATTGAGTCGACGAATTCAAACGAATCAGAAACACTATGCTTGCAGAGATTATTTCTGATAGGTAGGAGGATTTCACATATTGAATCCTGAACTCTGCATACAAAAGAAGTTTGTTCAGTCACTAAATCTACAATGGTCCTGATCTATCTTAACACCAAAGACGTAATTTTGTCTTACCTCTTTCTTCTTTGTTTGTCTATTTCTTAATTGCATTATTTTCTACCCCCACCCTCTTTTAAATCTCTACGCTCATGACGACTGTTGCTAACTTAACTCTCATTCATTTTCAAGTGAATTCTACTCAGATTATTAACTTGACTCTCATTCATTTTCAAGTGAATTCTACTCAGATTATTAACTTGACTCTCATTCTTTTTTTCATTGAACCCTATCAATTAGATTACGTCACCCAACCAAATTTTGTAACTTTATTTTAGTTTCTGACCGATTAACGCCTTCAAAATTACGTAATTTGTTTGTCAAAAACTAACAATTGCATTAAAACATCTTTGGAAATATTCCTTTTGTTGCCAAGACAAATTACTATAAATTTGCGATTTGTACAGCTTGAGAATGATATCGCCGAAAAGAGTAACTCTTTGCTGAACACATTTTCTTTTCTATGACTGAATGGGATTTTTGATGAATGAATTTTGTTGGTTTGCCTGTTTCGCTAATTGCTTATAATTCTTCTATTCATTTAGAACTCCTACGTAATTTCGTATTCTCTACTTTGTTTTTATTTGTATCCTGAGTAAAACTCAATCATCAAACTATTCATATTATTACGTAACTCCTTTTTCACAATTGTTTGTGACAACTCATCACCCTTATTACACTACACTAGTCTCATTAACACCCAATTTTATTGACCATTTTTGTATTACGTAACTCCAACCAAAACTTACTAATTTTCACCTGTTTATTTAAAATAACCGAAACCAATTGTATTTTTGTTTGACAAACTTAATACACACATGTATACAAAATAGCACATATATATATTTGCGATTGTATGGCTAAGAAAATGAATTCGCTGTCGAAAAGATACTCTTCTCTGTACACTACGTGTTTTGTTTTCAGTAATGCGTAGATGGCGACTATCCATGAATTAAAACGAATAAACTACCACAGGTCTCTAGATACCAAACACTCCAAACAGTAGAGGCTATTGTGATTCGTCTAAATCACCTGGAGCTTTGGGTGCTAAAGAAACAGGTCCAAACAGCCATTACTGCTACCCTGACCTACTGTCGAGATTATAAATTCTTCAATCCTATCTTACTCCCCTTAATTTGTCTGATATTCAATCATTTTAGTGTTATATGAATGCATATTATCTCTCCTAAGATTTAGATTTATTGGAGAAGATTTGTAGCTCAGGTGGATGATTTTGATGTAGTTTTCTTCTCTGAACTTGGATGGTTTATTTGTGAAACTTTCACACACAAAGGGTCAAAGTTCAGGCCAAGGAAACAATCAGTACCAATACAATGTTATAACTGCACTGAATTAAGGTAAAACCCCGTCGCCAATTTGTTATAACTGCGATGAATTAAAGTAAATCCTCGTCGCCAATTGTTATAACTGTAGGGAATTGAATGAAGACGTTTTCACCTTATTCTGTCTGCGCCTGAACTAATCTGTCTATCTGCTCGTCGTACCTTCCGACTTAGTAAAGCACGCAAATATCAAAAGACAAAGGCTGGACTGTGACTGTGTATTGAAGTGCAACAACGATAAAGAAAGCCATGGTATTTATACATTTTACAACAATATGGACAGCTAACAGCATTTGAAATAATTTATCTTAATAGCCAATAACAAAGTGCGTGAGAGATGATAATATACCATATGTGCGAGGTTGACAGTCAGTAACAAAATGTGTGGGAATGATAATATACCATATATACAAAATTAGCAGTCACTACCAAAATGCGTGAGAATGATAATATACAAAATTAGCAGTCAATACCAAAATGTGTGAGAATGATAACATACCATATATGCAAGTTTAAACAGTCAATACCAAAATATGTGGGATCCTATCACCTCCCCCGTAAAGAGTGTAGGACTTGCTTTTTGGATCTATTTGAAAAGGTTTCGGAGCTCTTCTTTGTCGAGTTGACCTTTGCGTGGTACTGGATAGAGCGTGATCTGTGTGTCTGACACATAACTGTCCTTTTTCATTCGTACGATAATGCAGCAAGAATTTATCCAAAAATTTTTCTGTTGTTCCCTCCCCCTTCGCTTTTGCATAAGCACGCTTAAAGGTGTCGACGAAACGTTCAGTCTGTCCATTCGATTGGGGATGATACGGGGGGCTACGAATATGCTGGATGCCAAACAGTTTGCAGAAATCTGAGAACAGTGATGAGGTGAACTGCGATCCATTATCGGACACCAGAACATCAGGCATACCAAAACGACAGAATAGTTGACGTAGGTGGGACACTGTTGCAATTGATGTGGCAGAATGCATAGGAAATATCTCTGGCCATTTGGAAAACGCGTCGACACATATTAAGAAATGCATACTATTGAACGGTCCAGCGAAGTCAACATGAACACGGGACCATGGTTTGTCCGGTCGTGGCCAGGAACATAGTTCTGTCTTGCGTGGACACTTTGATGCTTGAGCACATTTACTACACTTGCGAACGAGGTCTTCGATATGGTCATCGATGTTGGGCCAGTAAACATAACTGCGAGCGATCGCCTTCATTCTCCCAACACCAGGATGTGATATATGAAGCTGCCGAAGCACATGGTCACGAAGATTAGCTGGAACCACAACACGATCAGCAAACATTATGCATCCATTAACGATGGATAGGGATTGGCGTCGCTGGTAAAACTGTTTTAAAACATTTGAATGAACATGTGGAGGCCAGCCAAATCGGATGAACTTTGATACTTGCTGTAAAACTGGATCACGCAGTGTGTGTCTGGCAACCTCAACTGCAGTCACCGGAAGATCGTCCAGAGAGATAGACATTATAATTGGGTTGTAATTAACACAGTCAAAAATGTTATATAGTTGCGCTGAACAGAATAAAAACTGTCGTCGTTTGCTTGCTATAACTGCGATGAATTAAAGTAAAACCCCGTCGCCAATTGTTATAACTGTAGGGAATTGAATGAAGACGTTTTCACCTTATTCTGTCTGCGCCTGAACTAATCTGTCTATCTGCTCGTCGTACCTTCCGACTTAGTAAAGCACGCAAATATCAAAAGACAAAGGCTGGACTGTGACTGTGTATTGAAGTGCAACAACGATAAAGAAAGCCATGGTATTTATACATTTTACAACAATATGGACAGCTAACAGCATTTGAAATAATTTATCTTAATAGCCAATAACAAAGTGCGTGAGAGATGATAATATACCATATGTGCGAGGTTGACAGTCAGTAACAAAATGTGTGGGAATGATAATATACCATATATACAAAATTAGCAGTCACTACCAAAATGCGTGAGAATGATAATATACAAAATTAGCAGTCAATACCAAAATGTGTGAGAATGATAACATACCATATATGCAAGTTTAAACAGTCAATACCAAAATATGTGGGATCCTATCATACAAGTAGCCTAGAGTAGAGGGTGTGAGAACACACGAAAACAACCAATCACGTTCAAGGCAGTCACTAGGAGAGATGAAGAATAAACTCGTGGATAAACCTAAAAAGCTCACTTCGACAAATGGAAGTATGCGCTGAAGATGATGCCTAGTAAGGCAATGAAAGCTACACAAATAGACCATCCAGGTCAGAAAACACAACTACATCAAAATATTATATCGCTCTTAATGATGCTTTTAAAATGTAACCTTTCCAGTGTGATTTAGGAAACAACATTAATGTTGTCAATAAGATTATTTCTTTAATTACTACTGTTATATGAATGCAGAACCTGATGAAAATGACATTATCCAGAAAAATATTCTTTGTTCACTAATCAGTCTTTTAAAATATCTTATGGGCATCATCAATCAATTAAAAAAAATATATCGGTACACGGTACGTTGGTGGCGCAGCGGTTAGGACGCTCGCCGACCATGCACATGATCCAGGTTTCGATCCCCGGTCGACGACGCAGCCCTTTACCTCGCTAAGCCAGAAATAAAAGCTGGCAAAGAGGAAATGTTGGGCTGGGCATGAGGCTAGCAACTCCATCCCCTAAAAAAAGTTGGAGGGGTTGAACAAACGTTTTCTGTACACAGAAATCTGGCTTTTCTGTTTCGATAGCCAAAACTTCAGCAATACAGAGGAATCGGGCACGTGATGATTTTGGTAAATTACTTTTTGCCTTGTAGAGGCTATAGAGATAGGGTGATCATTATCGACCAGATGTTCAATGATCGTGCTCCTTATCGCTGCACTTCCACCTCTTCGTAACTACCATGCGGGATAATGTTCTTGCAGTCTGTTGGACAAAACTCTAGTCGAACCACCGATATACCTAACTCCATACGAGTAGGTGAATTGATAAACGCACAATTCCTTCACTGGATATAACTTCTTAAAAAACCCATATATATATACAGTTGTAGGCTGTTGGAAAGAGTCTCTTCGCTAAATCACCACTTGTTTTGATCTTCTATAAAGAATTAACATCATTAAATATAAATACTTCATGGTAGTTTTTATACTGTGGTATTGTTGTCATGGTGCGGACAAAAGGATTTACTGACTGAACGTGTAGTGATTGTAATAATCACATTGTAGGTTTAGTTAATCAACAACAAAAGGTGGGTGACACTAAAGACATAAAGGAGTCTTATTACATAATAATATCACACAAAGACCTTAGCATGTCTATAGCAAACAGCTTATTAATAATAATAGTAAAATAAATTCCTAGTCAAATAACAAAGGACTATGATAATTAGACGTATAGTCCAAATACTTTCATATGTTAAATCAGGTCATTTATTGATAAATAAGTGAAATTAAATATTGTTACAAAATATTTTCAATATATATATATATAATGAACCATAATTGGAACCTATTTTTAAACTATTCGTCGAATTATAAGTTTATTTAGAGTTTCACTGTAAAGAAGAAGGAAATGTCATTTGGGAAAGCAGACTTGAATCTTAGTTGTATGGTACTACATGAAGTCAAGAAGGAGGTAGAATGAAGAATGGTTCCAGCTTTGATCACAGATGGATATCAGTTAGAGAACCATTGAAAACCAGGGAGTGTTGTATACTTGTTTCACCCTAAATTATTATTATTTTCTTTAGTTCCTAGAGAAATATAGGGCTTCGGCTGTACGTCTCCATTGCCTTTGGTTCTCTGCCAAGGTTTTCGTATGGCTCCACATCTGCCGCTTCCCGTTCGGGTTCCACTCGAGCCATGGCCTGGCTTGTGATGGCACTCACTTGACTGTTTGTTTTCTCAGAGTATGGCCAATCCACCTCTGTTACTTCCCGCATATTTGTTGCACAATTGGTTCCTGATGGGTTGGTTCACTCCTAGAGATTCATCCCTCTTGTAGATCTTTTCTAAACCTGCCATCTGATCTTGAGTAGTATTGAGTGAAGATATATGTTGATGAAGGTGTGTAGTTTGTTCGAAATGCCCTTCTATGATCCGTAGAGTAGCACTGACTTCACACTGGAGTTGGAAATCCGCATCTTGTTTTTCATTCTGAGTGCTCTTGATCTCGGCACAGGCTTGAGAGAAATGAAAGCTTGCCTTGTTTTCCCGATCCTCGTTGCTTTGAAATCCTCATCAGCTCCGTCCATCTGTAGTTGAAACGGTGCTTCCCAGGTCAGTAGGTGAAGGAGGCTGCTTCTTTTGGATTCCTCCCATATATGCTGACTGATTATCGTCTGTTTTTGTTGCTGTTGCTGCTGGCCAGGCATCTTCATCACCTCTGTTTTCTCTGTGTTCATCTGAAGGCCTATCCTCGCTGGATGCTTCTTTTTTGCAACTTGTTGCTTTTCACTTGTATATCTTCCAGTTTGTGACAAATTAGCCATATATCATTAAAGGCAAAATCCATATCCTCCAAGTTTTTGTGTGGGTCCATTTTATATCTGTTTCCTTGCTTACCGCTGTCTGTCACATTTTCCAGTCTTCCGCAAACAGGATATTAATCACTGGAGATAGCAGGCAGCTAGCCTTGTCTTACTTTCGTCTTCACTTCGGAGGATTCCGCAAGTTTCCTGTTGTGAATTACTTGACATGCAGCATCGTCGTACAACTGTTGGATGAGGTGTATAATTGTTGGGGCACCCCGTAGTAGCGAAGTAGTTTCCAAATCACCTCTCGATTGACGCTGAGCTGTCCAAGGCTTTTTCAAAGTCTATGAAATTAAGGTAGGGATCTGACTGACTGCCATTTCTAGCTCTTTTAAATGATAACCCGTAGTGTTGCGATTTGATCGAAATAGTAATCAATAAATTCTGCTAAAAACGCCGTACATTATGAAAACACTATCAAGAATAAAGCTATCATTTCTGTTTCTACTACTACTACTACTACGACTACTATATGTATCAATCATATTATCAGGGTGGAGTAATCTAAATTTCGCTAAGTTTAACCGAGTAGATCGATTATTTCATATAGACCAGTGGATTCAATTAATTATACTGAGCAATGGAATGGATTATAAAAGTGAATTAGCTGGAAGTTTTCTATCATCTTTACTGATTTATTCCTCTGGTATATTCCTCGAATTGAGAAATTGTACAACCAACATTTTGAGAAATTATATCCATTTTTCAGAAGTTAAAAAATTCAGAAGATATTATGCATTATGAACATTGTACCTACCAAGCTTACGGTGCCTAATAAGATATTTTGGTAACTACTGCAATCGGTGATATTTTTGTAAAAATCCCGGAGGGGAACTGGATATTGACTTAAAGTCCTCCATCCGTTTTTATCGCTGATAGAGGTGCACACTGTGAATGATGTCTATTGAAGTAAATAAGTGAATACATGGTACTTCATCCAATTCATTTGCCATTGATATTACTCAGTGAGAGGATGAGCAACTCAGAACTGTAGCTAACTGCTGTTCTAACTAACAACAACTCGTCTACACAACTATCATTATTATTATTATTACTGAAAAGAACTACTTCAAAGAAAGATATCGGATACTGTGCTTCCTAATTAGTGTGTAAGATAACATCCAAATTACTAGTGTCTTGGGATTCCTCTTCACATGTTAATTTCATAGCCGAATGTACTTCATTGAATTTAGTAATTATTGTACTCTTATCAGAACCATTATCACAAAGAATAAAGGTATAATCCATATATCGGCAATAAAATGAGAACTTACTGATAAGGTTGTTCAGAGGTCCATTTTCTAGCTTACTTAGAAAGAAATCAGCCAGAATGGGACCCAAAGGGGAGTCCATTTACGCATTTAGAATAAAAAAACAACAGATTGATCGAAGAAGTATGCATTCCTTTTCACTTAGTTCACCATTATCGACTGGTTGGCTCTACACTAATATATATAGTTTTTTACCAATCAACTGGTTATTTTACTTAATCAGTTATAGGCATACGAGGGTGAAGTTAAGGAGTTAAAGGTCATCAAAACAAATAAATTAATAAATGCTAGTCAGTAACAAGATATCTAAGTTTTAAAAGAGAGGTGAAAATCAATTATGGAATTCAAGACAAGTTGATTGTTAGGCCTTGGCAACAAGTTATTACATAATCAAGAAATTTTTATGAAATACCAATGATGACTAAGAAAAATAGGATTGTGGTGAGAGCTAACTGTTAGTCAAAATTGGTGGACAGTAATTTACGTCAGTGTTTATGTCCCCAATATTAGTCGTGAGAAAATTGAGAACAAAGGCATTGCGTAGGCGGATACAGTTGGCATATAGATGATCTGACATTCAAGAAACAGCCACAAAGAGATGCAAAGTTAACTTTCTGTGAGAAACAACTAATCAGAAGACTGTGTTTTTCTGCTAACAGTAATCTATAATATGTACATTAAAATTTATAAACAAGTGTTGGTTTCCTTAATAAACGATCTGTTGCATGGCCCTTGTCTTCTGTTGTTACAGGATGAATCAGATGAATTAAGTGAAATACAAACAAGTTAATACAATTAGCTAGAATTGTAAAAATTGTAAAAGTTAATGAAGTCAAAAGATGGTTACAAGTGGAGGGAATAAATCGGTTTTTAAAAACTTATTACATATTATGTAGTTGGCCATGGTAAAGAAAGGGGCTGTACAAATTTCTTTTGAACGCGCACACACACACACAGATTTGGCTAGTTCAGATGGATTCCGATTGCCTCTTCAGTATGTGAACGTCGTACTCGTAGATCATGAGTCGAGAGGTTGGGCGATATACGATAAATAACTTTAAAAGCTTTTTACAGTCAACTTAGTGTCCAGTATCAACAAGATGAGCTATTATTGAGCTGCCTATAGCTTTCTTTATTCGGACCTTTGACAAACCAAGATGGGAAGTGTTCAGAAATTCGACGATGAACTTGCCTGGTCTTTCGCCTAACTAGCTCCACACGGGCAGTTAAACTCGTAAATACACATAGGAGAGGCGAAACGGGACAGTCTGTCCTTATTTGTTGAACTAAGAAGTATTGGTCGGCTAGTGAATATACGGCATAGCTTAGCTGCGTTGAAAGTCCTTTTGAAGGCCCTTTTCAGACGTTGTGATAAGATCTCTTTATTGACATCACCTGTGAATTCTAACCTTAGCAGGACTGATTTTTTGTGAACAGTCGGCACCTTCGAATTTTAACTTTCCTGACTTAATGTGTTTGCTCATAAATTTAGATGGATATCCGTTTCTACTTAGTAGATCGCGAATATTACCGAGTTCCTCCTTCAATGTCTCATTTGAACACAACAGTCTCCTCTCTATCCTTCTAACAGCTTTACATCTACTATACTTTACATCGTTATTAATCATCCTTTAGATTTACAACGACTCATTACTTGATTACAGTCTACTGATATGACCACTGTACTTAGCTATTTGTCATCTCCAGAACTTGCATTCAGTGTACCCCATTTATTTGTTCATCCTTTTGTCGCATTTATATTCCCTTTACGACCATTAAATATAACCCAGCGCTTGAAATATAAATTTCCTCTGTTGATGATAAATGCACAAACACGTCAATCATTTGTCAGACCTCATTTTCAAGAGTTATTTTGCAGGAATTTGATTTCTCGAATTGGTAGACAGTAGAATACATGGGATAGTCGCTGAGATGGGTCTCAGTGGGTGAAATGGTCTACGAGCTTTACTTGTAACCGAAAGGTCCTGGGTTCGAACCCCGTTGGGTGTCTGCTGACAATGAGTTCTCAACCAGGTCGAAATAACTGTCCAGTACTCCCAGCTGGTTTTCAATTGTTCTTTTTTATTATTTTTATTATTCCCTTGAATTCCGAATGGAACATTGGGCTTCAACACTACACATCTCCACTTTCTTCTATTTTCTACTGTCGTCTTCATCTGGGTCCACGATTGTCCTTCATCTCTCATCTACTGCATGTCACCTTTGGATGACCCAGTCATCGCTTCCAATTGGGATTCCACTCGAGGGTCTGGTTGGAGAGGTCATTCGACGGCCTCCTCAAAGTATATCCAATCCACCTCCAATTTATCCTACATATTTCTTGAGCAATCGGTTCTTGTTTGGTTTGTTGTCAGAGTTTCTTGTTGCTAATTCTTTCTGATCGGCTATTTGATCTTCAGAATGGAGCCAGTGAAGGCAGTTGTTGATGAAAGTCTTCAGTGACCTGTTTGGAAATGCTTTCTGTGATTCACGCACAGTATAAGTTTCTGAGCCATACAGAAGAAGGGACTGACTTCACATTTGAGTTAAAAATCCGAATCTTGTTCTTTATGCCACGGAGGGCAGAAGATTTCCATACTGGTTTCAGGTTCATGAAGGCGTACCTTGCTTTTCTGATCCTGGCTGTCTGGCTTTGAAAATCCTCATCCTTTCCGACTGCGTGTGATTGAAACCGTGCTTCCTGGCTGGATAAGTAAAGGAAGTAGCCCGTTTTCAAATCTCTTCCCGCGATGCAGATTAATGCCTGTTGTTGTTGTTGTCATTACTGTTGGTTAATTGTCTTCATCACCATCATCTTCTAGATGTTCACCTGGTGTCATATCTTCGCTGGTTGCCTTTTCAGCTGGTTTGTTGGTTTTCGCTTGCCTACAAGCCCTCAAGTTTGTGTTATATCAAATATAAATCGTACACACACGTACTCCAAATCTTCTAGATGAGGTCTTCTTATCGGTCAGTGCAGCGTATTCCAGTCTTCTCACTAACAACACACAGCCTACCGCATAATCCAGCCCACCATAATTAAGATTATCACCGTGGGTGATAATAGGCAGCCAGCTTGTCTTACTTCTGAATATACTTCGAACGCATCAATGAGTTTTCCGTTGTGGATCACCTGAAACGTAGCATTGTCATATATCCAGTTGCTGAATGAGGTAGGTCGAGATTTGGGGCACTGCACGCCATAGTGTTGAAGTAGTCTCCAAATGACTTCTTGGTCAACGATGTCTATCGGAGGCCTTAATGGAGTCGCACGTTGATCAGTACATGATTCACTTTTCTTAGTTCTTCAAATGATATCAATCCGTGTGTAAGCGCGATATCGCTTGAAATTAAGTCACGCGTAGATAAAGGCTATCCCGGTCCAGAACAAACAAGAAGTCGGTCACTGTTTCTATGGTGCTATTAATAAACAAATCAATAATTACATATACAACAAACCTTAACGGTCTCAAGAGTACAAAGCACAACGCCAAAATTACGAACTAGCCAGAATCAAACACAACCGTTCAGGTAAGCAGTTAGTAGAAGGATGAACCCAAGTAAGGCAGGGTATAGAACAGAGAGCGGTTAAGAGATAGACAGAGCATAGGCACAAAGATGGAATTTAATTGGCTACTCAACCAGGTAGGAAGATACAGATGAAGATCAATAAATAAGATAAACTCGACAGAATAGTACAAAGTAAGACATGGGTCAGCAAAAATAACAGTTTACAAAATACTCTGATTGGGTCATGAGTTCAACGGTCTGACTAAACAGATCGATGTAAAAACACACGCACAGTTCATTAAACAAGGGGGGATAGACAAGTTAGGCA
The DNA here is from genome assembly GCA_944472135.2 of Trichobilharzia regenti. Classification (NCBI taxonomy): domain Eukaryota; kingdom Metazoa; phylum Platyhelminthes; class Trematoda; order Strigeidida; family Schistosomatidae; genus Trichobilharzia; species Trichobilharzia regenti. The sequence goes on along the minus strand of OX235264.1, from coordinate 35,840,354 downwards.
TGGATAATTGGGTTTCAACAACGCTAGGCTGATCCGGGACAGGTTGACTTGATTCAAGGATGGGAACTGAATTGATCTTACACAGTGTTTAAACTTAATCACATCTTATCTTCTGTTTTAATTGATCCTATATTTTGTATGCTGCAACAGCCAACGCCAGACGGTTGATCGTCGGCGAAATCTCTGCATATGCCGGTTTACGCCGTCTCTGGCCAAGTAGACGTGATATCCGGCTGGCTATCGACCAAACGGTGGGTGTACTGCTCAGCAGTTCGCTCGGTCCTCCTTTATGGCTGGCTGTGAGACATGGCCATTGAGAGTGGAAGACATGAAAAGCCTAGCTAGTTGTCTTTGATCATATTTGTCAGCGTTCTATCTCCCATGTTAGGTGGTGGTATAATAGGGTGAGCAATATTGAGGTTACGCATCGGTCGAGTGCTAGGCAAGGAGGGGAAATCAGTCGACGAGGCTGTCAACTTACATCGACTGAAATGGTTAGGACGTGTGTTACGCATGCCTAGCCTAGCCATCGCCTTTGTCGACAGACGAGCAATGTTAGCTGATATAGGGTCAGGTCGGAAAAAACAGCTAGTGGTGGGCAAGCGAAACACCATGGCTTCATCAGTCAATGAAATCCACAACAGTTGGTTAAAGCTAGTCACGGGAGGAGGTGTAGACTTCCCGACTGTTTGGTGTCCTTGGGATTATAAAAACCAATGAAGGCTGGAGACAACTGGTGATATGGCTCAAAATCGTTATCAATGTCTGACGCAGATGCATCCAATCCTTGTGATTTTTAATACCCAGTGAAACTATTTTATTTCTTCGATATTACTTTTCTTTTTGCCTCATATCTCTGTTCACTGTCTCTATTTTGCGTTTCTTTTTGCTTTTTTCTCTTGCTTTGTGTGTTGCTTGGAGGGAGTGTGGCGACTCGAACTGCTGCACACCAGTGTAAAGTTCTGTGTTGAAACTAGACAGATGCATTCAGATGATACTCAAATCCAAAGGAGTATTTCTTTTTTCATCTTGTACTTGTGCCCAAATACACACCTCCTGGTATAATTTTAATTTGATTTTACTGATTGTTGAATGCTAAGAATAGTGGATTTATGACTGCATAGCATGAAAAAGAAGTTGTGTAAAACATCTGTTCGCTTTAATTATTCTTGCCTCTACAAATATTTTACAAGCAGATTTATAAAACTTCTTATTTATTTATTATTTTATACCTTTACGTTTCTTGTAGAACATACGACTTCAAGTTTCAGTAGCAATGGTTTTTATTTATTTTAGTGAGATTACTAGCCTCATGCTCAATCTCCCCTGTTTACCAGCTTAGCGAAGTAAAGGAGTTTGTTGACCGGGGCTCGAACCCGAACCACGTATGCAGTTGGCGAACATTTTACCGCTGTGATATAAAACTTCTACTGGCGCTAGTTTTGTTTATTCTTAATAAATCCCCCAGAAAACAATTACAATAACAACTATCGAGTATAATAGATTACATTGCCTATTTTCCATATATTTGTTGATATCTAGCCGTTAGGCAGAAAGTGCAGTCTTTTTAATTATGCCAGATTTATATATGTTTATTTGTCTGTGTGTAAGTTAGGAATTTGGCAGGAGCATATACTCGTGAGTACAAAGAATAATAGAGGTAATCCTCACCGTCTATGTAGCTCCTAAAGAATTTATGTTTTAGGACTAAATAGGTAATCCTATGAACAATTTTACTTAGCATTGGATGGTAGTCGCCATCATGTCGAAAATTGGAAGAAGTTAGAATTCATAGGCCATTGAGACGCGTCCCAGTGACTGAAAGGTATCTGAGCTCATCGTGTAACTGGAAGGTCCTTGTTTCGAACCTCAGTGTACGCGCAATGCTGAAGAGTCCTAGGTAAGGATGAAATAAGTGAATAATAATCCCTGGTTTCCGACGATTCTCTAACCAGTATCAATCCGTAGTGACACTTGAAACAAATCGAATCACTACAAACTAACTCTTGAAAATTTTACTTAGAGTTGGAACAGAAGTATACCACTCATATGATGAATTATAATATCTCTGAAATTTGTGGTTTTGCAGTAAAGTTTACCAATGACTGACTGGTTGACTATTTTCAATGTAGAAATTTTTACAAATGTGCAGCTTTCCTAGTTGCCACACTCGCCCCCCTATGTAGCATACAAAACAAGAGAAGAGAATAAAAAGAGATTCAACAGTGAGATAACAAACAGAAGTGTGAGTGAAGGAAAAAGAATAGTAAGTAATATGAAAGAAGAATATAATTTTATAGGATACGACAATTCACAAAGAGTGAATGCGTCTGCACCAGCCATTGAGAACGATTTTGAGCCATATCACCGATTGTCTCCATCCCAACCATTGGTATTTACCGTTCCGAGAACCCCAACCAAACAGCAGTCTACATCTGCATACATGGCTGGCTTAAGCTCACTGTTATGGATTTCATTGACTGATGAAGCCATCTTTTGATTTAAGCACAACTGGCTCTTTTCCAACCTGACCCTGTGCCAGCTAACATTGCCCATCGGTCGAGGAAGATGGTGGCTATGTATCAACAACAAATCTTTTAACCATCTCAGTCGACGTCACTTCACAATACTATCGACTGACTCCCCCCCTCCTTACCTAGCGCTCGATCGACGCCTAACCTCAATATTGCTCACCTTATCATACCACTTAACACGGGAGATAGAACGCAGACAACTATGATCAAAGACAACTAGCTAGGCTTTTCAGGTCTTCCACTCTCAATGGCCATGTCTCACGGTCAGCCATAAAGGAGGACAGGGCAAACTCCTTAGCAGTACACACGCTGTTTACTCGATAGATAGCCGGATACCAGGTGTATGCCAGGGATGGCGTAAGTTGACAGTCGTATTCCCAATGAGCCTTCTGTATCAATGCTGACATTTCGTCAGCGACGAATCCGCTGGAACTGATGCAACTTCCCAAATATAAGTGAAGTGGTCAACACGCCCTACTGTGGTGACAGCAGCCTGCTAGCCAATTGGTTGACATTATTCTACGTCAATGTCTAGGTCACTAAAATGGGCTGTGAGAAATTTTTACAAGGCTGTTTCAACAACCAATCACAGCTAACTTAAGCGCGGGCAAATATGATTCGCAGATGGATAGTTCCAATTCTCGAGGAACTCGAAAACAACCAATCAGAAAACTGCGTTTCTCTACTTGACTAGGCTATAATAATGTATATGAAATTTATATAAATACATGCTGATTTCCGTAGTAAAACGATCTTTTGCCTAGCCCTTGTCTTCTGTTGTTACACTACTACTTCACTCTCTACCTTTAGGCTAAGAGTCAATGTAATCCAGCCCAGTAGCATCATCTTACAATTGACGCCAGTGCATCTCATGCCAAACACTCTCAGACGGCTGCTCCCTAAAGTGTTCAGAAGACCCTGGATTTTGTCAGCGTCTTCATCCAGGTGGGAGGACTATATTATTTTCATATTCTAAGAAGTTTACCAAGGTCAGTCAGTCATTCACTAAGACATATTATATTATTACGTTTACCCTGAATTCCAACCAGAACCTAAGGCCTCAATAGCGTATCTCGATTTACTCCTGTTCTCTGAAATCCTTCCTACCTGGTTCAGCGATTGCCCATAAGCTTTCTTCTCTTCCAACTTGTTGCTTCTTATTCAAGGCTCCACTCGAGAGCTGACCTGGAATGTTATGTCACACATCGGTCGTCTCAGTGTCTACCTTATTCATCTCTGTTTCCTGAAGCATGTTTGATGGGTAATAGGTTCCTAGTGGTTAGTTTTTAGCTACTAACGAGAGTGCGCTATTTCTTATTGTTTCTGGTCATCTGATTTTTGGTATAGAACGAAGAAACAGTTTCTTTTTAATGTGTTCAGTTCAGTAAAAGAAATCTCTCTCTCTCTCTTCCGTTTTCAATGACTTTGGATTTTCAAGCTTAATGTTTACATCAATTGACAGAAAATCACCACCAGTGTCTTTGACTTTCTCATTAACCTACAATAAATATGGTGAACATTCAGTTCAGTGTTAAGTAGCTATTTTCTCGAACTGTTCAAGCGTTTTACAATGTTTTTTACGAGTTTGACCGCGGACTGATTGATATCAGTTAGAGAACCATTGAAAGCCAGCCACAGGAAGTACAGGACAGCTTCTTCATCAGCCTAGTTTCAGAATCATCCGCAGTACACACACACCCACTGCAAGAGTTCGAACCCAACACCTTCCAGTTACAAGGCAAGCTAGCTCATATACCATTCAGCCATCACTGGGATTCGATTCAGCGGCCAGCCAGCCAGCCTATGAATTCTAACTTCTACCATCCTCACACTTGACTGGTTGGACCTCACTGGTCACGATTTCTCACTAGAACTCCAGGAAACTCTGTTCTGTAGAAAGTCACTGGCGAGCATTAGATTAATTTTCAAGAGTTTGGTTTGTTTTTACGAGTTTGACCGCGGACTGATTGATAATCACTTAGTTTTACAGTGTACTACTAATATGTTGTCTTTAATGTATCATCACAACCAGAAAGCGAGAGTAGATATTCTCAGTATAACAGGGATATTACGGCATATAGATATCGATATGAAATTCTATAGTGCTAATCCATCTTGCAGACTCTTTTCAAATCAACTGCAAATCTATCTATCATCCAGTTAATAATATTTTATGATGCACGTGATTTGTTAAAAACTGTCCAGAATTTATGCCTAACCATGACATGTTGTCATTACATCTGCATATATATTGTCACGTGTTATTTTTTGTAACATTCAGTTATGAAATGAAATGGAGATTATTTTCTGAATTATCCTTTATGATGGTTGGTAATTATTGGCGACGACGGAGTTGTTGGCTTCCTAGGTATTGGACAAATTTATCGAACAATGAGTTTATTCTGGTTCGGATGCTAGCTAGGGTGGTCCTGAAATCAATGTAGATCACCAGACGTCTCTAAACCTTTGACCAAACACTTCCTAGTCCTCCTTCAAACGCTAATCGTTCCAGTTACTCAGACAATACTGATGGACACCTCCATAATTCTGCTGACGTCCTAGTGCTTGACATTTCGACAAAATTTTGTCCGTATAAGCGACACCAGTGCCATGACTGCAATAATGTTAGAAAGAAAGATGTTTTCACCCGGCAACATACACATAATGGCACTCACAAAGGCTATCCTCGACAAGTCGCCGTTCCCAGTCAGCACCTGGCCGCCAAAAGATTCACTAATGTTCTAACTGTACGTCACCCAGATGGTGCTACGCCTATTTTTCGACCAAAGAGTCCTGTTCCAATCGGTGATCAACTCGTAAAAGCAGAACTAACCCTTACAAACCAAAATATTGAAAAAACAATTTTAAAAACCAAAGACGTGCAAAATAAACAGCTACAAGTGCTTTTCGTGAGAAATGACTCCATCTATATGTCATATGTCTACTAGGCATCGCATAGCTGGTGTCTAGAATGAAATATTATTATAGAACCAAGTTTATCTTATGTCTGGAACAGGTGAAATATATATCCCATTAGAAGTGTGTATATATTATTACTTTACTATTATTGTTCTTTTCGGTTCCTGGTGGAACATAGGGCCTCCACAGCAGAACCCTATTCCATCTTACCTGACTCCACGATTGCCCATAGTCTCTCACCTCCTTCTCATACGATCTCCTCCATCCCGACATCGGACTCGTCGTTTCCCATTCAAAGGCCTGGCCTGTCACACGATGTCACACTCAACGTCCCCCTCATCGTGTGTCCGATCCATCTCTATTTTCTTCACCATATTTCTTGAGCGACAGGTTCTTCATTGCTACCTTAGCAGCGTTTCATACTGAGATAGTTCTCTCGGGGATCATCTGATCTGAGGTAAGGAAAATGTTGCCAAAAAGTGTACACCGTGTTGGAGACGCTTTTCACAATGCATTCGCCAAATTTATAAGTCACATATAGAAGAACTGAAGACTGGTATTGAAAGTTCGAATTTTTTGTTTATGTTTCAGAGTGTAGCTGATTTTTCAAACTGGTTGCAGAGTGATGAAGAGATGTCTTGCCTTTCCTATTCTAATTTTAACATCTTTATCCGTGCTGTCAACTGTAGTCGACATGATGCCGCCTCCTAAACAATTGAAGCAAGTATAGCCTCTTTCAGATTCCTTCCATTGTAAGTGACTAATGCTTGCTCTTATAGTTGATTGGTTATCTTCACCACCTCCATCTTCCCTATATTCGTTTGAATTCCTCTTTAGTGCCCGCCTCTTCTGCCATTTTGTTGGTTTTCATCTATAAGTGTTTGAATTTGTGTGATATTAGACAGAATCTTCTTACCGGCTCAACGTATTCTTATCTTCTCGTTCCCCATTCACAATCATCCGCGTAATCCTGTCAGTCCACCACAATTAGCAATGTCACTGATGGTCTGTTAAATATACATTTGTATATATACATACATATGTATATTTAACAGACCATCAGTGACATTGCTAATTGTGGTGGACTGACAGGATTACGCGGATGATTGTGAATGGGGAACGAGAAGATAAGAATACGTTGAGCCGGTAAGAAGATTCTGTCTAATATCACACAAATTCAAACACTTATAGATGAAAACCAACAAAATGGCAGAAGAGGCGGGCACTAAAGAGGAATTCAAACGAATATAGGGAAGATGGAGGTGGTGAAGATAACCAATCAACTATAAGAGCAAGCATTAGTCACTTACAATGGAAGGAATCTGAAAGAGGCTATACTTGCTTCAATTGTTTAGGAGGCGGCATCATGTCGACTACAGTTGACAGCACGGATAAAGATGTTAAAATTAGAATAGGAAAGGCAAGACATCTCTTCATCACTCTGCAACCAGTTTGAAAAATCAGCTACACTCTGAAACATAAACAAAAAATTCGAACTTTCAATACCAGTCTTCAGTTCTTCTATATGTGACTTATAAATTTGGCGAATGCATTGTGAAAAGCGTCTCCAACACGGTGTACACTTTTTGGCAACATTTTCCTTACCTCAGATCAGATGATCCCCGAGAGAACTATCTCAGTATGAAACGCTGCTAAGGTAGCAATGAAGAACCTGTCGCTCAAGAAATATGGTGAAGAAAATAGAGATGGATCGGACACACGATGAGGGGGACGTTGAGTGTGACATCGTGTGACAGGCCAGGCCTTTGAATGGGAGACGACGAGTCCGATGTCGGGATGGAGGAGATCGTATGAGAAGGAGGTGAGAGACTATGGGCAATCGTGGAGTCAGGTAAGATGGAATAGGGTTCTGCTGTGGAGGCCCTATGTTCCACCAGGAACCGAAAAGAACAATAATAGTAAAGTAATAATATACACACACTTCTAATGGGATATATATTTCACCTGTTCCAGACATAAGATAAACTTGGTTCTATAATAATATTTCATTCTAGACACCAGCTATGCGATGCCTAGTAGACATGTGACATATAGATAGAGTCATTTCTCACGAAAAGCACTTGTAGCTGTTTATTTTGCACGTCTTTGGTTTTTAAAATTGTTTTTTCAATATATTGGTTTGTAAGGGTTAGTTCTGTTTTTACGAGTTGATCGCCGATTGGAACAGGACTCTTTGGTCGAAAAATAGGCGTAGCACCATCTGGGTGACGTACAGTTAGAACATTAGTGAATCTTTTGGCGGCCAGGTGCTGACTGGGAACGGCGACTTGTCGAGGATAGCCTTTGTGAGTGCCATTATGTGTATGTTGCCGGGTGAAAACATCTTTCTTTCCAACATTATTGCAGTCATGGCACTGGTGTCGCTTATACGGACAAAATTTTGTCGAAATGTCAAGCACTAGGACGTCAGCAGAATTATGGAGGTGTCGATCAGTATTGTCTGAGTAACTGGAACGATTAGCGTTTGAAGGAGGACTAGGAAGTGTTTGGTCAAAGGTTTAGAGACGTCTGGTGATCTACATTGATTTCAGGACCACCCTAGCTAGCATCCGAACCAGAATAAACTCATTGTTCGATAAATTTGTCTAATACCTAGGAAGCCAACAACTCCGTCGTCGCCAATAATTACCAACCATCATAAAAGTGTAATTCAGAAAATAATCTCCATTTCATTTCATAACTGAATGTTACAAAAAATAACACGTGACAATATATATGCAGATGTAATGACAACATGTCATGGTTAGGCATAAATTCTGGACAGTTTTTAACAAATCACGTGCATCATAAAATATTATTAACTGGATGATAGATAGATTTGCAGTTGATTTGAAAAGAGTCTGCAAGATGGATTAGCACTATAGAATTTCATATCGATATCTATATGCCGTAATATCCCTGTTATACTGAGAATATCTACTCTCGCTTTCTGGTTGTGATGATACATTAAAGACAACATATTAGTAGTACACTGTAAAACTAAGTGATTATCAATCAGTCCACGGTCAAACTCGTAAAAACAAACCAAACTCTTGAAAATTAATCTAATGCTCGCCAGTGACTTTCTACAGAACAGAGTTTCCTGGAGTTCTAGTGAGAAATCGTGACCAGTGAGGTTCAACCAGTCAAGTGTGAGGATGGTAGAAGTTAGAATTCATAGGCTGGCTGGCTGGCCACTGAATCGAATCCCAGTGATGGCTGAATGGTATATGAGCTAGCTTGCCTTGTAACTGGAAGGTGTTGGGTTCGAACTCTTGCAGTGGGTGTGTGTACTGCCGATGATTCTGAAACTAGGCTGATGAAGAAGCTGTCCTGTACTTCCTGTGGCTGGCTTTCAATGGTTCTCTAACTGATATCAATCATTTCGCGGTCAAACTCGTAAAAAACATTGTAAAACGCTTGAACAGTTCGAGAAAATAGCTACTTAACACTGAACTGAATGTTCACCATATTTATTGTAGGTTAATGAGAAAGTCAAAGACACTGGTGGTGATTTTCTGTCAATTGATGTAAACATTAAGCTTGAAAATCCAAAGTCATTGAAAACGGAAGAGAGAGAGATTTCTTTTACTGAATTGAACACATTAAAAAGAAACTGTTTCTTCGTTCTATACCAAAAATCAGATGACCAGAAACAATAAGAAATAGCGCACTCTCGTTAGTAGCTAAAAACTAACCACTAGGAACCTATTACCCATCAAACATGCTTCAGGAAACAGAGATGAATAAGGTAGACACTGAGACGACCGATGTGTGACATTACATTCCAGGTCAGCTCTCGAGTGGAACCTTGAATAAGAAGCAACAAGTTGGAAGAGAAGAAAGCTTATGGGCAATCGCTGAACCAGGTAAGAAGGATTTCAGAGAACAGGAGTAAATCGAGGTACGCTATTGAGGCCTTAGGTTCTGGTTGGAATTCAGGGTAAACGTAATAATATAATATGTCTTAGTGAATGACTGACTGACCTTGGTAAACTTCTTAGAATATGAAAATAATATAGTCCTCCCACCTGGATGAAGACGCTGACAAAATCCAGGGTCTTCTGAACACTTTAGGGAGCAACCGTCTGAGAGTGTTTGCCATGAGATACACTGGCGTCAATTGTAAGATGATGCTACTGGACTGGATTACATTGACTCTTAGCCTAAAGATAGAGAGTGAAGTAGTAGTGTAACAACAGAAGACAAGGGCTGGCAACATCGTTTTTTTATTTACAGCTTGATTCCACACTGTATTTTTGGTACAAGTATGGAATTTTCAGCATGGATATCGATAGCCCAGGATGTAACAACCGCCCACACACTTACAAAAGTACACGAAGCCTTCCTGACAGGTTAAATATATTACAGTGGATATAATTAAGTGGTAACGATAGATACATTTGGTAAAGTCACCTACCTTATCGTATATTGTTGTGTGTGCCTGTACAACGAAACTCTTCGGTATAAAATCAAAACACAAAGCACAAATTGTGTACCCCATAAATTTACACCATGATTATATTTTATTTAATGAAATGAAGCCAATGGAAATAATAATAGTAATCAAGGTAGTAAACTGAATTACCAACCAGCCAAAGACGAAAAAGAAGGAAAAAAGAGAGCAACAATACAATTCACGTCTACGAATCAAATCCCCGCCAAAAGGAGAATAATTAAAAACCGGTCTTATAAGGAAATATCATTATACAATTCGTAGCATCTTATTATATTCTAATGGGAAATTAATAACGATAACAATATCACGACCAACAACAACACCGACAACAACAGTGAGTGTTGCTCAACGTTAAAGTGTGTGTGTGAAACAGCACACACACACATATATATTGATTTTTCTTCTTTCATGGTATATCAATTTTAAACTCTGAAGGAGATTCAATGAAATCAAATCTAAGACGACTGACTGACTGTACAATAAAAGTTGTAAAACGTTAAGACAGAGATCGTAGAATTCAGTAATATAACTCATTATCAGTAGTACTGCTATTTATATAACAACAACACACTGAAAAGGAACAATAATACAACAAGAGATCTATAAGAAAAAAAAGCCTCAGTTTTTTCAAGAGATGTAAAATCCTATACAAAGAAAAGAGTAGAAATAATAAAAAGAAGTGGACATTATACATCATAACAGCAATTCAAAGCACCGGATGGTGGGTAGTATATATGTATATACATATGTATAAAGCTGGCTTATACATACTACATGATAGCCTATTCGTGCAAATGAGATCTATTTTATATATATAATTATTGATTACGACAAACTCCTTAACCTTAACCAATGAATGACTTAGATATAGGGATGAAGACAGATGGATAGGATGCGCTAAATTTTTCTCGAATATAATTGTATGGAACAGTGGTAATATAACAACAACAACAACAACGACAGACAACAACAATATCTTTGGATTGATGACAAATATTTCGGGGGGAGGGGGGAACAAGATCTCTGGAAAGGAAATCATAAATAATAATAATAAGAAGAAGAAGAACTCTAGCGCGTATCAACAGCCTCGAAAGGCAGGCATTTCTCTTCATCAGCTAGGGTATGCCCATTGCTAAGTATTCCAGAATTAATTTCTTCTGGTAAAGGATAACGTGAAAATAAACTTGCGGCTACACTACCATAGACATCATCGGTTATATGTTCAGGACCTGTCTGATTATTATTACTATTATTATTAATATTGTTATTATTATTATTAGTAGTAGTATTAGTAGTGATATTATTCTCATTTCTAGATATACTGATGATAGTTTTCTCCGGTTCCAAGTGGAGAGTACGCCTACACTCGATTGGAAAGTAGTCTAAATAATAGCAAGCACCATTCCAGATTAATGTTAGCGTTTGAATAATTAACATTGTCACATGAAAAAGATAATTTGACCAGGCTACAACAGCAATCAGTAGGAGAATAGTACTCAGGATTAAATTGAATGCAATCCAACTAATTAAATGCAATCTAAAATAAATAAATAAAACCATAAGAGAAAGGAGTAAACAGTTTTATTTGAACAATAACAAGAAAGAAAACAAAAAATACACTTTTCCGGGAGTAACCAATCCTCTTTCACACACACACACTCTCTCTCTCTCACACACCAATTTCACACACACAGACGCAGACACAAGGTCATGAGTGGTGTCTACCACTATAAAATTAACAGAAACAATAACGAGTGAAATAACACGATAACTAACTAACTAACTAACCGACCAATAGAACTCAATCGAAGTTCTTACTCCTTTTTATTTTCCAGTTGACACGATGTCGTGAAGTATAAACGTATACTTATAATGTGGTAGGAAATCACTAACACCACCATTCTGTCTTCAGGAATCAGATTGTGGCGATGCGACACGGATAATGTGTGCCAATCGAATATTATTCTCATATATTCCTACAATTCAATTAGCCATTAACAACAGAATACTATATATATATATATATATATATATGTTTGAACACATTTTATTTGATGTTGGAGACAGAATAGCTTTCCCATAGGTTATATTACTGCATTAACAACAAAATACTATGTATATTTGAACATCCTGTTTCTTGTCGTTTGATGTAAACTGAAATCACACGCTGTAGGCAATATAAACAGCGAATCGATTAATGAAAAATATACTTTGGCTTCTCTGTTCTGGCCTTCTGTTGTTACAATATGATGAAATCACCTGTCCGTCAATCAACCATCAATTACATGAGCAAAGAAAACCGTCATATTCGCCTTTCAAAATTCTTGAATGTAGATGTTTCAATCAAATTTATTAAGAGAAATAAAAATACCAAGGATAAATGTGAACATTCGCATAATTCATACCAACTGAATGAACAAGTTTTAAACTAAATTATTTTTTAAAAAAATTGCTTTACGTTCCCAATGGAACATAGAACTTCAAGCTAGAGTCTTGAAGTTTCTGTAGCAGTGGTGATTATTTTTACAGGATGAGGTTGCTGGCCTCACAGTAACCCAACCTTCTCTCTTTACCAGTCTTATTACCGGCTTACCAAGGTAAAGGAGTGCGTCGTCGGCCGGAGTTCGAACCCCGGACCACTTCTGGCGTGGTCGGCGAGCACTCTACCGCTGTCCCACCAACGCACAATTTAAACGTTGAACATTAGGCACCAGTAACGATTAATCAACAAATGATCTTGAGAGCACCGATCACATGAAGAAGGCAACTTTTATGCATAAAATAAATATCTTTCAGGAGTTGGTTTGTAGGGAATTGATTTATTTCGAGTTTGATCACGGATTAATATCAGTTAGAGAACCATTGAAAATCATGGAATACTGTCCAAATATATTTGTGTAACTACCTACAAAACTATTGAAAAAAAAATTAATCTGATGCACACTAATGGCTGGCTACAGGACGAAGTTATCTGCAGTTCTAGTGAAAAGTCGTGATCAGAGAGATCCATCCGGTCAGGAGAGAAGACAAATACTCGCCAGCGGTGACATTGCCTGGTACCAGTTGCACTAAAATCACGAATTGGGGTCGGGTCCCAGTGACTAAATTGTCTACGAGCTCTCATTATAATCAGAAGGTCTTGGTTTCAAAATCCGTTGGGCGCGTACTGCAGAAGAGTCCCGGAATGGGACGAAAAAGCTGCCAAATACCCTTAGGTTTTCCAATGGTTCTCTAGCCGATGTCAGTTCATGATGAAAGTTCTGTTACCATAGGAGTATCAATAGATAAGTTAAATCATATTTTATACATATATTCAGGTAAACGGCTGTAAATAACTTTCTTTTGGGATTCGTTAATGGCTCTAATCCTGTTCTTCAAATATTCCCCGAAATCTCTCGATAAGATCCACGAAATCATTAGTGCGGTGAATATATCCCAGGAATGACAATGAGTTTTATCCTTTCCATTCATCTGTGTGTGTGTGTGTGTGTTATAGATCCTGGTTTTACCAATCTAAAGGTAACGGTTATTGAAGTATTTGACTTTCTGTCTGATATTGTTTCGACGAATCCTTTCCTTAATATGGTATTGTACAACCTAATCATTCAAACGTTATTTGGTTTTTATAACCACACTTGTATTTTCTCTTTATTAGGAATTTTTTATCCATATGTATGATAAGACCTCCCAATAAAGAGGTAAATCTTTCCATCTTCCAGGATGCAATATCTTTGCAGTGCTAGTACCACTGAACGACTGGAACGAGACTATTCTCCATTTCAGCAACAGTAGCCCTCACAGCGATGTCAAATCGAGAACCGGGAAGGCGAGAAACACATTCGTCAACCAACTGAAACCAATCTGGAAATCCTCGTCACTCAGCATCAACAACAAAATTCGCTCGGATTTTCAATACAAACAACATCAAGTCAGTCAGTTCTTCTATACGGATCAGAAACATGGCGGGTGGGTCAGAAAGAATATTTCCAACAGCCTGTTGCAGACCACACCTTTATCAGCAACTGTCTTTGCTGGCTCTATACTGAAGATCAGATGGCCGGGCCGGAAAGAATCACCAACAAGAAACTATGGCTGGGAACAAACAAAACAAGAGCCAATCGCCAACCAACAAATATGTAAGAGAAAGTGGAGATGGATTGACACTCGCTGAGGAGGCCGCCACTGGGTGACATCGCGCATCAGGCTATTGCTCGAGTGGAACCAGGCCGAAAGGGAAGCGGCGAGTGGGACGTGTCCAAGGGTGACATTGAGGAGATCGTGTGAAGAGGAGTTGAAAGAATATGGACTAACATGGATGCAGGTGAAAAGTACAGCAGAAGACAGAAGCAAGTGGAGATGTGCAGTTGAAGCCCTATGTTCCACTAGGAACCCAATAATAATAATAATAAATAATAACTTTTCCTTCACGTTTCCAGTGGAACATAGGGCTCCAAGCTAGTGGCTTGAAGTTTCTGTAGCAGTGTTTAATTTTTACAGGATGGGGTTGCTAACCTCATGCCCAACCGTTCCTCTTTACTAGCCTTATTTCTGGCTCAGTGAGGTAAAGGAGTGCGCCGGCCGGTGGTCGAACCCCGCACCATATGCATGGTCGGCGAGCGTCCTAACCGCTATACCACCACTAGGAACCCAAGGGAGCAATAAATAATAATAATAAGTCCTCATAGCGTGTTTTAAAACAGTAATTACAAATATACAAAATCCGGACTAATGGTAAATGGGATCTAGCAAAAAGTGTCCCTACGAAATAGTATAATCACCGGCTTATCTTCCCCTTAAGCTAACTGATCCTCAAACAAATTTCACGACAGTGAACATGTCCATCAACCAACCTACTGAAGCTTTTCATGCTCATCATACCTCCATAGGAACAAATCCATTCCTTGTTAATCAGTCCCACATCTAAGCAATACTGGGAAACTTGGCCTACACTAAATTTCGGATGTAACGGAGTTTCTTTTTTATTCCTTTACTTTCCAACTGCCCAACCTTCCTACTTAACGAGTCTCATTCCTGACTAGGCCAGGTAAAGGAGTGCATCGTTGGTTGAGGATCGAACCCCGAACCGCATGAGGCGTGGTTGGTTAACATTCTACCACTGTGCCACCAACATAATATCAATATGGAGTGGTTCAATGAGTCCTGGCCCTCTTGAAGTGCTTGTAAACAGCAGCAATCCCCTCTCTAAAGGAAAACTGAAGAAAGATATCTCATGGACGTCTTCCAAAAGAATGGATATCCATGGAACTTCATCAAAAGACATATACTCCCAAGCCAACCTACCAAATCAAAGGCCCCCAAGGAAAACACAAAAAAATCACCCTACATTATATAAATGGACATCTCGAAAATTACTGCAAGACTCTTCAAACCTTTAGGAATTGACGCCACACACAAACCAACACAATCACTCCACTCAACTCTGCGTCAATCAAAAGACTCAACAGCGAAAGAACCAACATCATCTACAAAAAAAGTTGCAACGACTACGAAAAACACTACATTGACCAAAGTGGACGTCCCCTTCGTCTTTGTTTCCATGATCATAGACTAGCCGTCAAAAGACATGACATCCACTCCCTCATATCTCTGCATACAGACAACCGCAGACATCAAGTCGACTTGGGCAACGTTCAAATATTAGACAGAGGAAACAACATGAATGCTAGAGAATTTTTAAAAGCCTGGTATTCCAGTGAGTCATCAATCAATAGACACATCAAGATATATAAAATTTACCACTAGATATCAAGGAGATCTCCGACAGAAAGAGTCAAACATTTCAGGTCAAGGAAACAATCATCATCAATACTAATAAAAGTAGTCTAGAGGGTGTCAAAATACACAAAAACAACCAATCACGTTCAAGGTGGTCATCAGGAGAGATGAATAGTAAACTCGTGGAGAAATCTAAAAAGCTCATTTCAACAAATTGAAGTTTGCACTAAAGATGTTGCCTAGTAAGTAGGACAATGAAAGCTTCACAAATAAACTATCCAGGTCAGAGAACACAACCATATGAAAATCACCCACCTGAGCTACAAATTTTCTCCATCAACCTACTGATGTCTTTACTCAACTTCTAGTCAGTGGATCGCAAGTACGCTTTAAAGAGATATGAGCTGATGATGAAACTCTCTAAATAAGAAAAATTGACCAATTCATCCGACGACTTTACTCCCCTCCCTATTCGTAAACTCATAAGCACCACCACAAGGACGATACAGAACGGAACAGTAAGTAAATTGCTGCAGTGTAACAGCTATTCAATGCCATCATCCCCAGGGCTTTATTCAATACGTTTAGAAGCTATTGAAATGAACAAATATACATCCAGTTACGATTACTATCACTTCCTGATAAATACTTGACTCAACCCTATGAAAAATAACGTACCCTATATAGGTGTATTATATCCACTACTAGAAATACCACACAGTCTACAGCTAAGCCTAAATATTTGACTGACTTTTGTAAATATTACAAATAAAATGTAAACAAAATCCACTAAGAAATATATTTTGTATCCTAGTTTGGTCAAAAAGATTGATTGATATTAGTTAGAGAACCATTGAAAACCAGCACTGGACAACTGTTTCGTCCTGGTTTCTAACTTCTCAGCAGCACTCGCCCACTGGGGTTTCAACCCAAGACTTCCGGATTACAAGGAAAGCTCATAAATCATTCAGCCATTAGGACCTGACTCCTCCATGACCAGCATATGAATT
Organism: Trichobilharzia regenti; assembly: GCA_944472135.2. Classification (NCBI taxonomy): domain Eukaryota; kingdom Metazoa; phylum Platyhelminthes; class Trematoda; order Strigeidida; family Schistosomatidae; genus Trichobilharzia; species Trichobilharzia regenti. The sequence goes on along the minus strand of OX235264.1, from coordinate 35,823,696 downwards.
GTAACATCTACCAATTCGTGATTTTCGTACAACTGGCACCAGACAATGTCAGTGGTGGCGAGTATTCCTCCTTTCTCCTGCACCGGGTGGACCGCACTGGTCACGAGTTCTCACTAGAACTGCAAGCAAATTCGTCCTGTAGGCAGTCACTAGTTTGTATTAGATTAATTTTCAAGAGTTTTGTAGCTAGTTAGGCAAATATATTTGAACAACGAATAAACCTAATAAAGAAATTCATGCACTATTTGATTTAGTCATAAAATTAGTTCGAAGGTAGTCTAGACTGAACAAATAAAAACAGTCGAGCTTACAGTTCAATAATCCACATGAACTGTGTGTGTATGTGTGTTTGTATAACTTAACTGCACTACACACTTAAGCAGTTATAATTAAAGTGAGTACAACAATTTACATATGAATACTTACACTTTAGATTACGCCGTAAAGATCATGTAACTATGGTTACCAACAAAAAAAACCGTCTACTAGTAGGATTTAGATATGATGAAGAAGATTTGTAGCTCAGGTGGATGATTTTCATGTGGTTGTGTTCTCTGACCTGGATAGTTTATTTGTGAAGCTTTCATTGCCCTACTTACGAGGCAACATCTTCAGTGCATACTTCAATTTGTTGAAATGAGCTTTTTAGATTTCTCCACGAGTTTACTAGTCATCTCTCCTGATGACCACCTTGAACGTGATTGGTTGTTTTTGTGTATTTTGACACCCTCTAGACTACTTTTATTGGTATTGGTGATGATTATTACCTTGACTTAAACTTGAAACTTCACACACAAAAGGTCAAACTTCAGGTCAAGGAAGCAATCACCATCAATACTAATAAAAGTAGTCTAGAGGGTGTCAAAATACACAAAAACAACCAATCACGTTCAAGGTGGTCATCAAGAGAGATGACTAGTAAACTCGTGGAGAAATCTTAAAAGCTCATTTCAACAAATTGAAGTATGCACTGAAGATGTTGCCTAGTAAGTAGGGCAATGAAAGCTTCACAAATAAACTATCCAGGTCAGACAACACAACCACATCAAAATACTGTCTATTCACCTAACACAACAAATAATGATACACTCTTAAATACTCTAACTTGGTTATAGTAACGCAATCAACTCTTTTTGATGATGCTTTTATTTTTCAGAGATCCAACATTATTTGCTTGATAACACACTTTTTTCTAAATAGTAACAAAGATCCTCCCTAAATTCTGATAAAGTTTTACAACTTCAAAAAAAAGGTGCTCAACGCACCAATATGTAAACATGACATTAATTGCTAAGTGAAATATTGAAGCAGTAGGCTTAGGGTATCCCAAAAAGTGTTCTTGTTATTACACAAATATCCATGGAGAACCAATGTGGAATGGCCAACTAACAAACTTCTACAGTTGGATGCCTATCAGTCATAAAAGAGCTCTCATTATATCGGTGGCCCACCGTACCAGAAGAATTTTTAGCGATGACTGTCCAGAAGAAGAGCTTCTATTTTTCAAAAGCATCCTGACTCAAAATGGATACCCACCGCGTTTCGTGGAGAAGAACATTAAAAACCAAAGCTAAAAAGGGAAGAATGCACTTCAGTGCCAAAGAAAACACTTTATTTGAATTTGGAATTCAGGAGAGACCTAGCAACAGATATCTCCCAGTTCCCTGAGGAAGACTTTACCTGCAGTAACCTTAAAAATGATATTCTCTAGCCACCAACTACTTCGGGGTAACGTGAAGGACAGACTTCCGCATATGACGACTTTAATTTGCATATACCAGTTCACCTGCTCGCGCATAGCTAAGTACACAGGTCGGATCTTATCAAAACGTGTTGGAGAACATCATCCAGCATGGCTGTGAAGAGGAGGCACTGGTTCAATCAGAAGCGCCATAACTGAACACATCTCAAATAACTCGTCATTTAGAGTTATTTACAAAGTAAACATAAATCTACTAAAGGCAGCTTCTTTTTACTGCTAAAACCCTCGCCAAATGCATCGAAAAGCCAGAGCTGTGTGTGTTCAAAAGAAAATAGTCCAGCTTTTACAACTACCATGGACCCAGTTCAGTACATTCCCTTAACCTTCGGATTTTTGTTTTGTTCTCTCTTCATCTTCATTCAATTCATTTTATTTTTTTCAGTTATAAGTTTGTTTCCGTGCTCCTCCTACTCACACTTGTAATTCGTTTAGAATAACTATTTTACAATTATATTCTAATCCTGTGTAATTTTTTGTTTCTAAGCCTTGTGTAATCCACACCAAGTTGAAAGTAATTGTCACCTTTATTCGCCTTCGTAATTATGTGGAATTAAATAAAAACTGTATCTATTAGAGAACCACTGGAAAACCAACAGGGAGTACTGGACAGCTGTTTCATCAGACTAGTTTGGGAATCATCGACAGTACACACTCACTGCCAAGGTTTGAACCCAGGACCTTCCGGTTACTCTCTAGTTTTTAATGGTTCTCTAACTGATATCAATCTGTGATCAACTCGTAAAAATAAATCTAATCCTAACAAACCAAATATTGAAAATTGTATCTATGTAAATTAATGTATTTAAATGCAATTGTACAGTTGCTTTTGAAAATGAAATCACCGAAAAGACAGATATCTGTTTGCTGAACTTTTTGTTCATTTCCCTTTAATGTCTCGATGGGTATTTTCTACAAATCTCTACAAATCATATTATTTCTTTACATTTGTTACAATTCCTGACCCAAATAACAATGACTTCTTATCAATTCAAGCGCTTTGCGCAGACCGCTTACAGTTAAAGTCGATAAACTTTGAAAGATCATACACCAAAGAAGGTAACATAAATATACTGATACTAAAATCAATACATATGTGTGGGATGAGGAATAATCGAATGAAATGAACCATAGAAATGTTGAGTTTTCTGAAAAAAATAAAGAGTGTACACTGTTGTCAATAATTATAAGCTATTAGCTCATGAAGTGTACACACTTCAGCAGTACATATACTAAAATTAGAAAGATACAGAGATGATTAGCACAACCCTCGAGGAACGATGCCACGAAAAGTTGTGGGGTTCGATTACCAGCCGACGAACTAGGAAACCTCTCTAAGTTGATAGTAAGTCCGACAAAAAGGGAGGGGGTTGGGCATGAAGCCCTGTATTCCACTCAGAGCTTAAAAGAATAAAATAAATTTTCAAGAATAAGTTTGTAGGGATTTTATTTGTTCCGCGTTTGACCATGGATTGATATGAGCTAAAGAACCATTGAAGACCATCACTGGAGTACTGGACAGATGTCTCCTTCGTTCAAGTTTAGAAAGTGACTGGTGTGGTACATCCTGTTGGCAGTGAGGGTGGAGTTCCCGCCGATGACATTGGTTGTCCGTCTCACTAAATTTGATAGAAGTTAGAATTCATGGGCTATTGAATTGAGGTCCCAAGGGCTGAGTGGTATACGAGCTTGCCTTGTAACCAAGAGGTGTTGGGTTCGAACCATTGCGGTGGGTAAGTACTACCGATGAGTCCCAAACTAGGACGAAACAGCTGTCCAGTACTCCCAGGTTTCCCAAAAATTCTCTCTATCTGATATCAATCCATGGTCTAAGATGAAATAAAATAAATTTCAAATAATTTCATGAAGAGTCTTTAACAATTTATTCTCAGCAGAATGCTGAGAAACTCGATCGCAATGCACATCCCCTCTGAGGTTCGAACTCATGTCACCCAGTACTGCAAACAGAGACCTTAGCATTCAGCTGTTGGGGGCCATGATCGGTTGACGGAATTCAGCACGAACCAGAAAAAAACAACTACACGCATGAACTAGTTACTTTCTAACTAGTTTTTTGTCGAACTATCTAATACAGTCTGCTACAGAAGATCAGCCAGAAGTCTAAACAGCTCAGTGGTTACATCTCTGACTGCAGTGCTGGCTGACACAGATTCGAATTTCAGAGAGGACATGAGTTCTTTGAAGGCTGCAGATATGCTTTGCTGAGTAGTGAGCGCCAACAAGCACGAAACTTAGGTCAAGCAAGGTGTTATCCAACCATCTAATAAATTTATTCCACCGTATTCATTGGTGTTACTGCATACCGCATAAAGATGCTGCAGTACTATTTATTACTTCTGCTGTTATCATTAGTATTGTATTACAACTTGTTCAGTTACATTTGGGAGACCTGTATTTGACTAGTATAAATATCTTATATATGATATACACCTAAACGAAACTTTTTTTCCTTCACGTTCCCCAGTGGAATATAGGGCTTCCAGCTAGTAGTTTGAACTTTCTGTAGCAGTGTTTATTTTACTGGATGGGGTTGCTAGCCTCATGCCCAACCTTTCCTCTTTACCAGCATTATTTCTGGCTTAATGAGGTGAAAGAGTGCGTCGGCCGAGGATCGATCCCCGGACCATGTGCATGGTCGGCGAGCATCCTAACCGCTATGCCACCGACGCACGCTAAACAAAATAAAGGTGTTTAATTTACTACAGCATACTGTTAGGAGAGTTAACTAACACCGCTTTCACATAAAAAATAACCATAGGAAAGGTAAAAGCTGTTAGGCAATTAAACACATCAAGTATAAGGTGCTTTTTGATATCAAATACACACCCGTCAATAATAACTACTCAAGCACTGGATGGAGGTAATGTTTAAAGTAAATAAAAGTAAATAAAATGCACAAACTAACTCCTTTGTCAAAATCGATGCATATACATAGTTAAATAAAAAGAAAGGGTAGATAACCAAATGAATCTATGCCAATGAAAGTCACCCACAGGTATATATTGTAAAAAAAGGAAACCAAAGGATAATTTTCTATAGTTAGTTTGTAAGGGTTAGTTTTTTTTACGAGTTGATTACGGATTGATATCAGTTAGAGAACCATTGAAAGCCAGCCACAGGGAGTACTGGACAGCTGTTTCATAAGCCAAGTTTGGGAATCATTGGCAGGACGCACCCACTACGAGGGTTCGAACCCAAGACCTTCTGGTTACAGGACAAGCTCGTATATCATTCAGCCACTGTAACCCGATTCAATAGCTCATGAATTCTAACTTCTACCGATTCGTGATTTAGCGCGACCCTAACCAGTAACGTCGGTGATTCCCAAAACTAAGATGAAACAGCTGTCCAGTACTCCCAGTGGCTGGTTCTCCAACGGATATCAATCCGTGATCAACCCGTAAAAACAAAGGATAATTAATTAGGATAGTTAGAAAAAGTAAGATAGTGAAAGCTGAAACAGTACAGTAAAAAGTTACGAGAGAATAATGCTTACCGTTTATCAATATGTTTCCAAAAGATACGCCATAATATCTTCTTCTTATGTAAATATCGAAAGCTGTCCAGATATTCATCACTAGGTCTTACAAACCCATAGATAATAATATAATAGAGTACCTGAAACATAAAGCGTAAAATTGATAGAAAGCAACAAATGATCGCTTTGTCAATATACGTCTAGTCAATTTAGTATTGCGATATTGAGATGACAGCGTCAGATTCAATCGAAGGGATTACGGGCGCGGGTAGACGGCGTTTACAATCCAGTGGATAAAGTTTGGATCTCAGTCGAAACACTGTCACTAGCTATAATCCAGATATATCAAAATGAAGAGTGTTTTCGACTCAATTGATGGCCACCAATATACAAAAAGTTATTTTTCACGTATTGGTTTTGTAGGGATTTTTGTTTGATTGTATGGTGAAATCCTCCATACAATCAAACAAAAAATCCCTACAAAACCAATACTTGGAAATTAATCTGATGCTCACTAGCGACTGGCCCTATTCAGGCACTTAACCTGGGGTTCTAGTGGGAAGCCGTAACCAGTAGGGTACAGCAGGTCGAAGATGGGGCAGTAACTCATCGAAGAAGACAGCGAAGTGGTCGCACTATGTCGTGAATTGGCAGAAATTATAATTCAAGGACCATTGGATCAGGTCCCAGTGGCTCAATGGTCTACGAGCTCACCTTGTAACCAGAAGGTCGTGAGTTCGAACCCTGGTGGTGGATTCATACTGCTGAAGAGTCCCAAACTAGGACGAAACAGCTGTCCAGTACTCCCAGCTGGTTTTCCAGTGGTTCTCTAACTGATGTCAGCTCATGGTGAAATCCTCCATTCAATACAAAAAGTTACTTAAATATATTTTTTAAGAGGACTAATTAACAAAGAATTATTGTAGGAGAAAAAAAGGCATTCAGACTAAACAGTTAATTGTCGTGAACAACATGACGTACAGTTGCTTGATTTAACGCATATATTATTCACACAGTTGTAGAGGAAACAATAAGGCGTATATATATGTATAGAGAGAGAGAGAAAGGTCCAGCAGCAGAATGCTCACCAGCCACGCATGTGGTCTGAAGTTCGACCCCTGGCCGATGAACTCCGAAACCTTGCTAGGCTAGTATTATGCCCGACAAAGAAAGAAGGTTATTATTTTATTAATTATTTAAACGCAGAAAAAACTTGGTACAATATGGCACCAAGAAAGATGAGCCACATAATAACAAAACAACATAAATTAAAAGTAAAAATATAAGTAGAGGACGGATAAAGAACTTCATCTGGAAGGAAAACACTCATACTTAACAAGCTCAAATCGTATTCGTTAACTATTATCGCGAAGGGAAGAAAGAAGGAAATTGCAACACGTTCGCCATTGATTACGATTCTTGGCCATATCCGATAACATTCCGAGCCACCGATTCGAGCTATCTCATGGACCCCAACCAGGGAGTCGTGACACACCAACCGATGCTAATCTAGCACAAAAATCCTTCATCCCACGACACCACGTCATGCACTGACCACCTCTCCGCCTTTTCCATCCCGTCCCAGGGCTAGTGAACAGAAACCTGTACGGAAGCCTCTGGGATGACATTCGCAGCACATGTCCAACCCACCGGAGCCGGTGTTTCCAGATGACGACACTCAATGAATGGTGACCTCTACTGTGTTCAAACACACGCCTTCGAACCTCAGAATTACTCACGCGATGATGCCATCGAACGCAAGCAATCCTGCGGAGACAGTGATGATCGAACACGCAGAGTCGGCGCACATCCTCAGCTCGGAGAGGCCAGGTTTCAGAAGCGTGGAGCAAGACAGCCCGCCCCGAAGCATTGTATACCCGACCTTTGACAGCCAGGCTAACGTCGCGACGGCGCCAGAGGTGGCTCAAGTTGATGCATGCCACCCTAGCCTTCATTATACGGTTGGAAATCTCAACCTTCACCCCTCCGCCAGCACTCACACAACTACCCAGATACACAAACTTATCAACAACTTCATGCAACTTAGAAAACAACCAGTTTTTGCCAATTAATGATATGATGTGATTGCCACTTTAAGGCACTGCTGAGTACTTGTTATTATCTTTACTTAGGTGGTTTCACAAAATACATTTCATCTGAAACTTGAAAATTCTGTTTTAAAGTCAGTGGCTAATGAACAGAGTAATTTTAACTAGTTGGTTTCAAGATCATGTACTTTGGTGGAAATAAATTGTTCGCTTCAGTGGTTTCTATAAAAACATAATGGTGTTAACATATCAATTTAAAAATATGTAGGGAAAGGTGCCCACTGACTGGAGGAAAGGTTACCTCGTGAAACTACCAAAGAAGGGCGACTTACGCCTCACTCTGCAAGAACTGGCGAGGAATCATGCTCCTATCGACGCCAGGTAAAATCCTGAGTCGCATCATCCTGGAGAGAATAAAGGACGCACTGGATACAGAACTCCGACCAGAACAAGCTGGATTCAGGAAAGGCAAATCATGTTTTGACCAAATTGCAACTCTACGCATCATCATCGAACAAATCATGGAATGGCAATCAAAACCTCTACCTCAACTTTATAGACTTTGAGAAGGCGTTCGACAGGGTTGACCGCGAAGTAATTCGGAAACTACTCGAGTACAGCTGTACGACAACGGCACCTGCCAAGTGATCCGCAACGGAAGACTCAGCGAGGCGTTTGGAGTAAACACACGAGTCAGACAAGGGTGCTTATTTTCACCCACGATGATATTCCTAATTGTGGTGGACTAGATTACGCGTCAGACTCTGAGTGGGAAACGAGGAGACAGGGATATCCTGGACAGGTAGACGTAAAGAACCTAGAAGACTTGGATTTCGCGTGTGGATGATTTTTGTTTGATGTCACACAAAATCTAAGACTTACAAGCGAAAACCGACAAACTGGTCGAAGAAGCAGCCGGTGAAGACAGAAATCCAGGTGAACATAGACAAGATGGAGGTTATGAAAATAACCAACAACAACAACAACAGCAGGAACAGCCAGCGCCAATCACCATCAACGGGAAGGATTTGAAAGAGGTTACTTCATCCACTCATCTAGGGAGCATTGTCTCAACTACAGGAAGTCGGAACGGACGAGGATGTCAAATCGAGTGAGAATCGGGAAGGTGAACGAGAAATACATTCATCAACCAACTGAAACCAATCTGGAAATCTTCGTCGCTCAGCATCAACAACAAAATTCGCTCGGATTTTCAATACAAACGTCAAGTCAGTCAGCTCTTCTATACGGATCAGAAACATGGCGGGTGGGTCAGAAAGAATATTTCCAACAGCCTGTTGCAGACCACACCTTTATCAGCAACTGTCTTTGCTGGCTCTATACTGAAGATCAGATGGCCGGGCCGGAAAGAATCACCAACAAGAAACTATGGCTAGGAACAAACGAAACAAGAAGCAATCGCCGACCAACAAATATGCAGGAGAAAGTGAAGATGGATTGGGTTCATACGCCATTTGATCCCATTGGATTCTGGAGCCCATGTACCCCATGGTAACTGCTTTTAGTCTAACCGCTATCCAAACAACCTTCCTGACATGGTAGGACCTGCAGGGACATGAGTCCCAGCCAGTTTAGCTTGTTGGGTCACTGCAGTATTTAAACGCGACCACTACGAAAAGGTAGCAGTTGTCGGTCGGCTAAGAGTGAGAAAATTCTGTTGTCTTCTTCTAAATGCACGGTGTTTATAGCCTATGTCGGGTAAGTCTTATTCATTACCTTGATGATGTCCCTATAAAATTAGTAAAGTGAATGTAAATATCCGACACTTAGCATCGAAATGAGACTCAGAAACTCTACCTTAGGAAGTTGGTAGACAGTGATTCCAAACCAGTGAAGGGAGTGTGATACAAACAAATGGTGTATGAACGTGGTTTGGTTGGCGGGGGCCATGTGTACACAGTTTTTTCTCTCTCTATCTCTATCTCTCTAGGTGCTGGAGGAAGTTGATCGATAAATATTTGTTCATCTGACACGTGCAACACCGATACAAGAGATAACGAAAAATATTATTAGTGATACAGTCGAAGGATAAGAAATTATGTAATTATATAAACAAAATATGAAAGTTATGTGAGCAATCTGAAACATCTACACGAGCAAGAGAAACCAGCGATGCTCACCGCCGACTTTTGTAATTTCGAATTATGCATCCGCTGAATGCATATGAGGTAAACTAAACGGTGGGTTGTATTAGAAGCTTATATATATATATATATATATATATATATATATGCATATTTAAAGATAAACTCATTCACTCACTTCACGTATAAGATGAAACAAAGAGGGAGCCGCAACAAGCCAAAACCAATCAACATCAGTATTCCAAAATAACAGTCCTCGAGATGCATGTGAATCGAATAAGTTAGTATACCAACATACTGATGTCTCTGAAGGATACCATCTGATTCTGTAGACAAAAATAGTATTTCAAATAAAAATCTTAAGAAATTACGAGAGTGAAAAAGCTCCTTTGGAACACTGATGTGTGGTGTTCTTCGTCAAGACGATGCTCTGACTGCGAACGAAAAGCCTGCACATAAACCTGCCTACCTGATACTTCATCGTAGCATATACGTTATGAAGTTCATCAAGAAGTATGAAATTAAGGCGACTTAGACCTAATTACAGAGAAAAACAAACTACATGGGAGTAAAGACGGAAACAGGATATATATACATTTAATAGCGAATATCCTCACCACTTTTACACTATATCATTAAATATAGAAACTGACATCACCACTGCATTCAGTTCACGTCAAAGTTTCTCTAATTTGCACATTTGTTCACTTGCTGCCTTAAAGGTATGCAGTGTTTTGGCATATAGAGATATGGCTTCTTCAGGTTTAAGACTGAATAAGTCGCTCACGGAGGGACTTATAATTTACAAATAAATAGTAGTCTCAAGTTTTTTGTATTGATAACTTCGTTTTCCTCCTAGATATATTTCGATGGTACTAAAACAGTTGTGATCACAGCTATCACTATCGATAGTCCACTAGTGTACTAATATTAAAGTCAACATATGACCAGAAATTGAATAACCAAAAATACTCACAAGAAAGAGAACAGAGCTGGAAGAACATGTATAAAGCACGACGTAAGCCTCTGGATATCATGGAGGACAAGTGCATTGCGGAAGAGAAACGTTCCTCCATATGCATGAGCATTAGCCAGGCCGAATTGAAACATCTGCATTATGTGTGATTGGGGCATGATCCTTAAAAAATAGAATGATGTACAAATGTTCTCACCATATGAAAATCAAAGACACATAGTTTATAAAATAACATTGGTCCAACATGAACAGTAGATACTTATTTTTCCTGAATCCATTAATCCTGAAAGTCGAACACAATTTACCAGTAGTTATATCCTCGTATCAAAATCAGTATCAAGAACAAGATGGAGAAACTGTATAAAATGAGAGCAGGTTTGACAATTGCGAAGCACACTGTCGCCAAGATAACCGACATTGCTCCAACAAAGCACAGTTTCTGACACAGCCTCATCTTAGATGAAGTTATAGTAGCGGGAAAGGAATTACATTTATGGAAGAATTATTAAAACAAGTCATTATAAGCGTATGACTACATCTATTGATTCCTTTCACCATATCACCCGCATATTAGATATTGCGCTTCAGACATTTGCGAGACAGTGACCCTACCGACAATTACTACTGATGTGGTAAAACATCTTGAATTTTATCACTATGTCCTACGGAGTAATGAATACTGGTGACAGAGAAGTATAAATTGCAGCATTAACTTTGTTGGTGAAAACTTGAAGGAGTTCTCCAAATTTTTAACTACTCTTCGTGAGGACAGTGAAAAATGAAGCTAATTTTTCCATACACTTGTTACAACCCAGGTTTTGTAGCACTGTACAGTACAAAGGCAGATGCCAAGCAGAGTTATTAGTGTTCAGTCTAATTTTTAAGGTTACTTATCTGTCAACTGCTTTCTCTGCTCTTACATTTTTTGCAAACCTGCAGTCTTCTCCATCATGGTAATGCCATTTTACTTCCATAGGTCATATACGTGATCTTTTCTTCAGTAACATATTTATGCTTTTAATTTATGTCTGCAAGGAAGAGCTTTTGTGGTGGTCTATGGTTTTGCTGTCCAGCAACATGTGTGTATGTAATGTGACAACTAAAATCGGTGGTTTTGCAACACATACACCTACCTGGTCCCAGCATTATACCAGCGTTTCTTCAAGCTCTTCTCCGACTGAGTGTGTAATGCCTGTTTTGACATGAAGCCAGCCGTTTTGACCCTTAACGAGGTACTGCAGAGGTACTCCATAGCAGGATGGAAGCAACCAGTTCTTGGATAACTGGGAAGAATCCTTGGCCAACCATCACCAGGAAGCCGTAGATACAATAAGACTGGTTCGTCCCATAAATGTCTCAGCAGTGGTCAGACATCTACATCAAATGTCAGCAAAAATGAGGCACAAACTCTAAAGAATGTGCCGCTCTTGAAGGACGAGGAGATATTTTTACAACAAAACAAACAATCCAAACCACAGCAAACCTGATCCCTGTAAGAAAACCTTCATTTTCTACATGCTGAAATTGTCTAAAGTTTCAGGCCCCAAGGCCAGATACGAACACAACCTCTGTCTAATCAAAACATCCATAGAGAGGCTACCTCCAAAGTTTCACACTATGCACTTAACTTACAAACACTCAAACTGTACAGTAGGTTGGTCGGTGCATCTTCCGAAAAATTCAATTCTCAAGAGATCGCATATCTAAGTTCGTGAAAACTTAGAAGACGGCATCAAAAATGAATGAACAGTGCAGAAACAAAGAGGAAATTCTCAATATTAGAGGTTTTCGCAGAGCAGAAGTTCGGAGTTGAACTTTTCTCAAACCTCTGCGGGTGGAATGCGAAGGCATTCACCTGAAAGGGCTGTTTGCGGCGCTTTTGCCACCAGTTCGTTAGATAAATCATATGAGTTTGAAGGAATGGTAGGCTTTGAAAGCCCGACGGTTATCGATGTTGCGAGATTATGATCAACATTAGAAGCCAACAACCATTAGCTTAGGTTTCAAAATGTTGCAGTGCAAAGGGAAAATCATCCGAGCCACAGATACGATGGAGAAGTTATCTGTTGACGGAAGTGTCTAACATTAATCGAGGCAGAAGCTACCGCACACTGAAAGGGATAATGAGAATTTCAGGATTTCATCATGAGCTGACATTAGTTATCAAATACCTACAAACCATCACTTGAATAATGAGAATTGTTATGCTGCAGGCTAAAATACAAAGAAAAAGACAACGAAAATGTAGCAGTAGATCAATATCCCTACTGCATACAGAAGCGAAGGCTATTATATGGAATACCCCCTTTATAAAATGGCACCATCTGCTTTACATTGTCGGCATTTGCGCAAAATAGTTGATACGAATTGTAAATGCAGATGAAGATTGAACGATCAATTCATGGTTGTTTGCTCAAACCCAACTTCCCCAATTATCGCGGAGGTATCAATCAGCTAGTCATCGTCTCATCGGTCGCTGTTCAGAAAGATGTCAGGAGACAACCGTCAGAAGTAATATTGTGATTTCTTATTGTAATATTTGTTCACAGACCTTGGTGGAAACATTTTTTATATGTTGATGTTACAATAAAGAATTCTCGAGTTGCCAATCTGGGTTTTAGTTTTTGCGTCCGTTATTACTAAGCGTTTCTGAGAAAATTCAAGGAACAACGTGAGTCCCAGCGTAGCAAGAGCTGGGCATTGACGGTTTACGAGACGTCGCTGACACGATTTGAGGCTTGTTTGCGCCATTTTGTTAAAGAAATACAGTTGACATGATTTTGGTGCTTATTTTGTTGTTATTGTGTGACTTTATTTGAGAAACATTGTTCAATACTCTTCCTCAGTGTGGATGCGTTGTTTATGCCGCAGGACACTTAAATATATGGTTCATGCAATGATTATTTGTTGTACCGAGTATGCTTCGAGTATATTCCTTTGACGGGATTTAGAATATGTCTTTGCAGCTTGGCAGCAACCTTTACTTGGCCGTAAATTTTCCGATCAGCTCTCGTACAGCACCGATTTCTGTTGCGGGAACCTGAGAACATGGCTGATGTCGAATTCGTGCTTCCGCTTTTTTGTGTGGTGTTTTGATCGCTGAAATTCAGTGGAAGCTATGGATACAAGCAATAATTGATGTCCATATTTGAGCAGAAATATCAGTATGTTCTACGAACAGATACAGCATTCACTGTTTTCCGCCAAAAATTTGAAATAAGTTAAATGCACACAACAACAAATTCTAGTACTTTGTTGGATTTGAATTACTTAAACGTCGTTGTGGTCAGGTGCGTAAGGACATCTAAGGTGCCCGTAACTGTATCCTATCATTGTGTTCGCTTTCTTGAGTTCCCCGCCTTTTTTCTACTATCCTAAATCCACATTATGTGCGCTTATACGGGGAGAATTGGCAGAATTATCTTGGAATCACATAGACGTATTGTTCAAGATTTTTGAAAGCTATGGACGTAAGGTTTGGAAATGGTTACTATATACACCTCTATAAAAAATATAAACTGACGTAACCACTCACCAATATGAAATTTTAGTAATTCTTACCGTTTTAATTCGTTAATCACCAAATGTGTAATGATATTCACGTGTGCATCCTGTGAACCCGTCTTCTTTTCTTGGCTACTTGGTATTTTCGGTGACCTCATATGGTTCGTTTTTGAAGACAGTGATTCCCAGTGTCATTGGTTTTGTATTGTGCTAAGTCACTAATGGATATATTCCCTATTCCTCATTGGATATCCTACTTGTTAATTTTGAACAATAACTTTTGTGAATGTTGTCACCTACAGAGTTTAAGATATTGAGGTTACGTGTTTTATTGAGTAGTGCATTCAAAAGAGATGTTTGTCATTAAGTTATATTAGCGTTAACATGCAGTATATTCTTGTTATCGTTACAAATTTGTTACCAGTGATAATTAGTAGTGACATGTCTGGTCAATTCCACATATGTTGTCAATGGAGTTGAAGATTGAACGATCAATTCATGGTTGTTTGCTCAAAATCAACTTCCCCAATTTTCGCGGAGGCATCAATACGGCAGTCATCGTCTCACCGGTCGCTGTTCAGAAAGAAGAGTGAAACATCGTCAGAAGTAATACAGAGATTTATTATTGTAATATTTGTTTTCAGACCTTAGTTGCTTAGTTCAGTTATTCCTTTTATATGTTGGTGTAACAATAAACAAATAACAAGCGGCAGATCGGTGTTTTGGTTTTTTCGTCCGTTATTACTAAGCGTTTCTGAGAAAATTCAAGGAACAACGTGAGTCCCAGCGTAGCAAGAGCTGGGCATTGACGGTTTATGAGACGTGGCTGACAGTTTCAGACGGTGGAAACAGATCTGGCGGATTCAGACAGTTGGTGAAAGTTTGGATAGTCACCGTTCATCTCTCCTGGTGCCGGTCAAGTCCTCTTTGAACAAGCAATATCTGGAACATTTTTGGAATTGGGTCAAGTTCAACAATGCCTGGGTCAAAGAAGGGACAGAGTGTCTTGGATGCAAACAGGAAAGTAAGTCATGTTGACTTGTCTGTTAATTGTAACGATGTGTCTGATGTTAAGCATGACATGGTTGATGTTACTGTTTCGCCGTTCAGGGATAATAGGAACATCAAACTCCCTAAATTTGAACCACTGTGTTTCGATGGAAACCCGGCTGATTATTTACAATTTGTAAAGGAGTTTGAGATCATGCTGAGTAGTTTTTTATTAAGTGATGAATTGAAATTGATGTATTTGATGAGGTATTGCACTGGAGATGCTGCAAGAGCTATACAGTGCTGTAAGTTCATGCCCCCTAAAGAGGGATACGCTGAGGCTATGAGCATATTACGTCAAAGGTTTGGAAGACCTTCGATGATTGCAGGGAAATTATTCGAGGCTGTTAAGGGTAATGGTGGTCAATTACAGGATGACTCCCAGGCACTCACTGAGTTTTTGGATAATTTGCTAATTTACAAGAATGGAATGATTTCGATGAATCGAATGAGTGACCTCAACTCGAGTTTTATACTAGAAGTAATAGCAAGACGTCTACCTACCCGACTGCAAAGGAAGTGGGTGAAGATAAGCTCCCGTATGGAGGATGAGGGTATCGAGCCAAGGTTTGATGATATCCTGAAACTAGTAAAAGATAGTGTCAATCAATCTATGAGCAATTTTGCCAGTATATTGAATCTCACCCCTAGAATAGAGCAGTCTGAGTGCAAAATGCAATCATTGATGACGAATAGGCCTCAGAGAGGTGGATATCGAGAAGGCTCCATGATGTCTAGTAATGCATATAGACCTAGTGAGTGTAACAGGTTTCGTAGTACATCCTCAACAGATAATTTACAAGATGCAAGACAAACACGGTTGTGTTTTACACGTTTGCAAGAGGTGCATACAAAGGTGAACTGTGAACCAGTGAGCAAGTTCAGTGATAAGCTAAATGTAAACTCCAGGCCTGACTCCGAATTGTGTGACGATAACGGTGCGGTCAAGAAGTTTGTAGTTGCAACTGGTAAGCCATTGTTGAATAGAGTGTCACAGAATAGAGTTGCTGCTTCAGAGTGCAGTTCTGACTCCACAAGTTTACAAGGTATTACTAGTCAGAGTGAGGGTATAGAACCTTTAAGGATTTGTGAGGAGGAACCAAAATTGTCTACTTCTGTTATTAAAGAGTTTGAAAATGATGAACTTGACGGTAAATTGAATATTTGTGGTAATGATCATGATAGCGCAGATTTGTCTTTGGTTGATCATGATGAGATGAGGGATATGCCTACTACTGCTAAGTTGAACAAAGGTTCTGTACAACTACAACGTGAAGTAGAAATAAATGCAGATGCAGTTGCAGAAGGCATACATACTTGTGAGGCCGTCAGTGTGATTGATCAGCATGTAGCCCACCTATCATCAGATGATAGTGCTAAACCCGAACTAGTAGTGAAAGACAGCAGTGGTGGTAATCTTGCAGTTGGACAACTATCTGAAAGCCGAAAAAGAACAGCTTCTGATCCACCGCTAACTTCATCACTTTGTGTCACTCAGTCATCGTTGGTGTTTTCATCCACAATGAAACAGATGCCCATCAACTCAAGTATCTTGTGCAATGACTATGATAGTATTGGTGCATTTGAAAAGACGAAAGATATTGCTCAGTTTAGTGAGAATAAGCCAAGTGTAAACGAGAGGGTAATTGTTAAATTGACTTGCATGAATAAAGGCATTTCTAGTTTCAAGTTACTATTTGAATGCTATTATCTTTGGTGTAAATTACTCTGTTTCTATACTTGGTTGATGAGATATGTCGTGTGTTTGTTGGTTATCTATATTCTACGATACAATGACATGGACGTGTTGCCGTTCAGATTTGAGGATATAGCTGATAGAAGGAAGTTAGCAAATGAACTCTGCGACGATTTTCCAACCTAGGGCGTCAACCTGAGAAGGGTTGTAGGCGTACTGCTGTAAGTCCTACAGTTCTTCAAAGGGTAGCGCATCAATGAGCAGTCCAATGTGCTTGGTGTATGATCTTGTACATATGTTCATATTGTATATACTGAATTGATATCATCTGTCATCTAGCTGTTGGTAATTCTGTTTGTGTCCGGACGACTTCCACTTGGATCATCAACCTGAGAAGGAATGTAGGCGTACTGCTGTAAGTCCTACAGTTCTTCAAGGGTAGTTCGTCAAGGTAGAATCCGCCACTTTGATGTGTTGATTGTACATATGTTTGTGTTAAATAATTGTGTGAGTTCCAATTATTGTAATTGTTGGTTAATCTTGTTTGTGTCCGGACATTCCACAACTTACAATCGTCAACCTGTGAAGGGTTGCAGGCGTACTGGTGTAAGTCCTGCGATTCTTCAAAATAATTCCACCAAGACATGATCCGCGAGGTTATTTGTACTGTTTGCATATACGTGTGATGTGTCTTCTCAATTTGTGATTTTGGATTAATTGTGTTTACGTGTTGTTTTCGTACCTTGTTTTTATTGCATAATTTTGTTAAAATTTTCGTCGTGATTACTTCTGAAGTTGTTTCTTGTCTTCTACATCCGTGAATGAATTGATTGATGTTAAAGACAGCAGATGGGTCGTATACGCCGGGGAGGCTATTGCTGAGAATGAAATGCATACGGAGTTAATGATTAGCTGTGATCCCACACGCCGGGGAGAAAGAGTGTAGACGACTGAGGCTCGCATACGTCACCGTTACTAGAACTGAGGCAGAATGAGTGACAGGCGATTGCAGTGGTGATTGGTAGTGAGTAGATAAGACGATGTGCGTAGAGTATCGTGAGGTCACGTTGAATTCTGCAAGAGTCATTCTAGCAAGTGGCGGTTGTGTTGCAAGATGTCAAGAGGATACCCTTAACTGGAGGCGCAGGTCTTCACCGATGTGTAAAAATCTGCTGTGAGTATGCTTGTGGTGTGTCGGCTTTTCTGTTTGTTTTCCATTTCAGCTCTGTCCGTGTGACCCAGGTTCTCGAAATGGCACCAAAGTCAACGTGCATTGATCGTGATGGAAAAAATGGTTGGATCCCTTTTTTGCCGGGGAGTGTCAATGGAGTTGAAGATTGAACGATCAATTCATGGTTGTTTGCTCAAAATCAACTTCCCCAATTTTCGCGGAGGCATCAATACGGCAGTCATCGTCTCATCGGTCGCTGTTCAGAAAGAAGAGTGAAACATCGTCAGAAGTAATACAGAGATTTATTATTGTAATATTTGTTTTCAGACCTTAGTTGCTTAGTTCAGTTATTCCTTTTATATGTTGGTGTAACAATAAACAAATAACAAGCGGCAGATCGGTGTTTTGGTTTTTTCGTCCGTTATTACTAAGCGTTTCTGAAAAACTGCAAGGAACAGCGTGGGCCTGAGCGTAGCGAGAGCTGGGCATTAATGGTTTATGAGACTTGACTGACATATGTGTATAAATGAAAGAAAAATTTGTGTGAGTAGCTTGATATGATTATGAGTGGCAATAATTTGTGTTCAAAACGTCATTAGTTAATATTACTGTGTAACATTGTGCGATTTATAAAAATAAAATCGTATATATAATGGAGTTATATTCTACCACAGTGCCCAAGTCTTACACCTATATCAATAATACATGTCGGCAGGATGGCGTATGACGGAGCATACTAATGCAGTCGTCAAAGGACCATCCGTTTAAGCTGAAACAGGTGCTTCCATAATGGAAAACTGATACTTTGAAAATCGCAATATTACATAAGTGGTAAAGTTATCGTTTACATGCGGACAGTTCAAGTTATACATTTAGAAGTAATGGTTACTTGTTAAGTAGTTTAAGGTGGGTTTTGATTAAAAGAACAGAGATAGGACAGTGAAACTGAATGCATGGATAAACGACATTAACTGGCGAGTGTACTCATATTTTGAAGCAAAATACAGTCGGGCAAATTATTTCGAAGACAAGATAAATAAATAATATATATTATGTATAAACGGGTAAGTCTACATGAAATGCATCCCATTTCTACAGGCACGATCAATTATGTTACAAATTACAATTGTGAGTTGGGATAGATTACCACTCTTCCAAAAGTTCAAATTGTTGAATTATAGTACAGACAATCAGAACAAGAGTTTGTGAATGTTAAATTGTAAACCCTTCACTAACGTCACAATCATAGTTAAGCGACAACCCAAACTTCGTTCTATCTCCCGATGGTTGCACAAATTAGGCTTGTTAATATGGATCCCCACAGCCAACCTCAGCAATATTTAGTAGTCGAACTCTTAAGGCAAAATTGAGATTCGTAGGTATGCGGCAAATGACCATGAAAGCATGGTTGACGTCAATCTTGTGTTGCCTCCACAAGATGAGACAGAATAGCGCTGCGAATAGATTTTCTTTGTCCTTTGCTTAACCACGCAGGGTGATGTTCGGAAATTCGACCAGAAACACGCCTAATTGTACGGCCTATGTAACTGGCTCACTCCAAAGGAGCAGTTAAATTGATAGATACACATGAAAGAGGCGAAATTAGGCAGTTTATTTTTACTCTGGAACGCAGAAGAGGAGTGGTTTTCAAGATACAGCGTAATTCACCAGCAGGGAATGCCTTTTTTACCGCATTTCTAAGCCGCTGTGTTAGTACCTCGCTAGTGTTGTCCCCAAGGAACTGTATCCAAAAGAATAAGGCCTTTATTGGAACTGTCGCTGGCTTCGGCTGCTTTGATTTTAGATTCATATTCTTATCAATAAAATTTTCAGGATAACCATTTTCACTTAGCAGCCGTTTAATGTTATTCAGTTCTTCATCAAGATATTCGTCAGAGCGAATCGCTTTCGCTCTGTGAACCAAGCACTTTGTAGTGGTAAATAATTCCCCAAAATTATTGACCACAGCAATCACTCATTGGATGCTGACCACCACTGTTTAAGTCGACTTGTTTAGCTGAAGGCTTCCGGTCAAGCATCCCCGCCATTTGGTACTCCGTCGTGTCACGTGCACGATCACTAGCTAGCTAAGCGTTCGTCTAACGGCTTGTTTTGGCTCCTAAATATATCGCTTGGTTTGGACGATCAATTATTGGCTTTTGCTTTGTCTTTGGTACGCGAGAATAAATTAATTAGAAGTTGCTGAACGAGATAATCCGTCAAACCTCTAAACTTTATCAGATTGTATTTGTATTTCAAGGACACAAACCTGATAAAATGTGTGTACCGGCCCGTTGATATAGGTTTCTACAAACACTTCTTCTTAATGTGCCATCCCCTTTTCTGGTCATAAGGACGACTAAAAATGAAGTACTAGGGTTTTTCTTTCTCAATAGTAAAATTTATTGCAGGATGTACCTCATTAAATTTATCCAGGATGCTCTCTGCTTCCTTCTCGTCTTTCATAATCAAAAATCTATCATACATGTACTGACAACAAAATTCCTGTTGATTAATAACATCCCTCAGAGGCCCATTTTCAAGTTTCGCAAGGAAGATGTCGGCTAGACTGGGTCCTAGTGGTGACTTAGTTGCAAAACCATCGACTTGTCTATATAGTTCCTTATTAAATAAAAAGTGGGCATTCGTTGTAAATTTCAAGAGAAGCCCTTCCATAAAAGATATAGGAATGCCAACATCGATGTTTGGTCTTTTGAGTTCCTCGCATGAAAGGTCCAATGTTTCCATAAGTGGTACATTGGTGACTTAGGAACCCGAGTCAAATGATATCACGAATTTATTGTCAACCTTCAAATCATTTACCCTTTCAAAAAATTGAAACGTATACTATAAATGTAAAGCTCTGACTAAGCTGGACCTCACGCTGTCCCTGGGGTTTTCCAGGAACAATTTGCGTGTATTACAAGACACCATAACCTCGCCAGATACTAGCTTGCTAGGCTACAAGCTTCCTAGGTTTCTGGCCGGTCCCAAGCCCGGATAAATAGGGAGGGTTGGGGCGTGGTGCTAGCAACTCCACCCCTGTAAAACAACCAAATCGCTACAGAAACTTCAACCAATAAATATATTAAAAATTCTAAAAACCTAAGCAATAGCCTTACTTTTCGCTGGAATCAGGGAAGTGAAATGACGCAGGCTGGTGAAAGCCTTCGGGAAGCCAGTCAGCCGATGTGCCTTCTTTCGATGAAAGCAAAAGTAAGGATGGGTACCTGGAATGTTCGTACAATGTACGAAACTGGAAAGGCTGCCCAGATAGCCGCTGAAATGAGAAGGTACAGAATAGAAGTGTTGGGAATCTGCGAGAGCAGATGGAACGGAACTGGAAGGTGCCAACTACCAACTGGAGAGACAGTAATCTATTCCGGCCACCCATAGGACAACCGCGAGCACACCGAGGGAGTGGCCATCATGATGTCACCAACAGCAACCAAAGCTCTCATGCAGTGGGAACCAATCTCCTCCAGGATAATGACAGCCAGGTTCAACTCAAAAGGAAGGAAAGTTACAGTCATTCAATGTTATGCGCCTACAAACGTCTCAGAACAAGAGAAGAAGGAGGCGTTCTACAGACAACTACAAGCAATAATGGACAACGTCCCAAATGGCGATATCAAAATCCTGATGGGCGACATGAATGCGAAGCTGGGAGGAGACAACACAGGAAGAGAACTCACCATGGGTCGTGAGGCCCTCGGCGAAATGAACGACAATGGTGAACTCTTCTCAGACTTCTGCGCCTTCAATGATTTGGTGATTGGTGGTAGTGTGTTCAAACACAAGGATATACACAAGACGACATGGATTTCACCAGATGGAAACACCAAGAATCAAATAGACTTCATCTCAATTTCAAGAAAGTGGAGACGGAGCCTACTGGACACAAGGTCAAGGAGAGGAGCAGATGTGGGTTCAGACCACTATCTAGTACAAGGGACTTTCAAGGTGAAACTAAAAGCCTCGAGGATAGCTGGGGATAGGCCACAATGCAAGTTCAACACTCAGAAACTGAAGGACACAACCACAAAAGACACCTTCACTGCAACTGTCAGAGCAAAGCAGGAAACACTACGCGACATCACTGAAGAATCATGCGTGGAAGAACATTGGAAGTCTCTGAAGGCGATTCTCAACGAAACGTGTTCAACGGTTCTAGGAAGAAAGAAGAGACAAGACAAGGAATGGCTCTCAACGGACACTTGGAAATTAATAGAAGAGAGGAGAATGGTGAAAGAGAAAATGATTCAATGCAAGGACGGACAGGAGAAGGAGACGCTGAGCTCAACTTACACAGCCCTGGACAAAGAAGTGAAGAAGAGTGCTAGGAAGGACAAAAGACGATTCTACGACAACCTGGCCACTGAAGCTGAAAAGGCAGCAGGCAAAAGGGACCTGAGGACACTATATCAGATAACCAAATCTCTATCCGGGAAGAGACCAACACAAGCGAAACCTATAAAAGACAGCCAAGGGAAGCCCATTACCAAGGAAGAAAAACAGATTAAACAATGGGCGGATCACTTCAAAGGACTCTTGAACCGACCACCACCTGCAACCCGTCCAGAAATACCAACAACAGCGCACACACAACTGCAAGTTGACACCAATCCTCCAACGAAAGCTGAAGTCTTGAATGCAATCAAACTTCTGAAAGCTGGAAAAGCAGCCGGACCAGATGGAATACCCCCTGAAGCACTGAAAGCAGACCCAGAGACTACAGCAGACATGCTGACTCCATTATTGCAAAAGGTCTGGAAGGAGGGAAAGGTGCCTACTGACTGGAGGAAAGGTTACCTCGTGAAACTACCAAAGAAGGGCGACTTACGCCTCACTCTGCAAGAACTGGCGAGGAATCATGCTCCTATCGACGCCAAGTAAAATCCTGAGTCGCATCATCCTGGAGAGATTAAAGGACGCACTGGAGACAGAACTCCGACCAGAACAAGCTGGATTCAGGAAAGGCAAATCATGTATTGACCAAATTGCAACTCTACGCATCATCATCGAACAAAGCATGGAATGGCAATCAAACCTCTACCTCAACTTTATAGACTTTGAGAAGGCGTTCGACAGGGTTGACCGCGAAGTAATTCGGAAACTACTCGAGTACAGCTGTACGACAACGGCACCTGCCAAGTGATCCGCAACGGAAGACTCAGCGAGGCGTTTGGAGTAAACACACGAGTCAGACAAGGGTGCTTATTTTCACCCACGATGATATTCCTAATTGTGGTGGACTAGATTACGCGTCAGACTCTGAGTGGGAAACGAGGAGACAGGGATATCCTGGACAGGTAGACGTAAAGAACCTAGAAGACTTGGATTTCGCGTGTGGATGATTTTTGTTTGATGTCACACAAAATCTAAGACTTACAAGCGAAAACCGACAAACTGGTCGAAGAAGCAGCCGGTGAAGACAGAACTCCAGGTGAACATAGACAAGATGGAGGTTATGAAAATAACCAACAACAACAACAACAGCAGGAACAGCCAGCGCCAATCACCATCAACGGGAAGGATTTGAAAGAGGTTACTTCATTCACTTATCTAGGGAGCATTGTCTCAACTACAGGAGGAGCGGACGAGGATGTCAGATCGAGAATCGGGAAGGCGAGAAACACATTCATCAGCCTGTAATCAATCTGGAAATCTTCGTCACTCAGCATCACCAACAAAATTCGGATTTTCAATACAAACGTCAAGTCAGTCAGTTCTTCTATGCGGATCAGAAACTTGGCGGGTCACAAGAAATATTTCCAAAAGGTTGCAGACCTTTATTAAAAACTGTCTTCGCTCTGTACTGAAGATCAGATGGCCGGAAAGAATCACCAACAATAAATTAAGGGAACAAACAAAGCAAGAACCAATCGCCCAACAAATATGCAGGAGAAAGTGGAGATGGATTGGACACTCGCTGAGGAGACCGCTGGGTGACATCGCGCGCCAAGCCCTCGAGTGGAACCAGGCCGAAAGGGAAGCGGCGTGTGGGACGTCCAAGGGTGACATGGAGGAGATCGTGTGAAGAGGAGTTGAAAGAATATGGATTAACATGGATGCAGGCGAAAAGTATAGCAGAAGACAGAAGAAAATGGAGACGTGCAGTTGAAGCCCTATGTTCCACTAGGAACCCAAGGGAGCAATAATAATAATAATCGCATCATAAATCTTACTCCATATACAGTGCTCTGAGACCCCTTTCGTCATAAATAATCGGGCATTAACGGTTTACGAGACAGGGCTGACATATGACAACCAAGATGTCAGCCACTCGAGAATTCTTTATTGTAACATCAACATATAAAAAATGTTTCCACCAAGGTCTGTGAACAAATATTACAATAAGAAATCACAATATTACTTCTGACGGTTGTCTCCTGACATCTTTCTGAACAGCGACCGATGAGACGATGACTAGCTGATTGACGCCTCTGCGAAAATTGGGGAAGTTGGGTTTGAGCAAACAACCATGAATTGATCGTTCAATCTTCAACTCCATTGACACCCCCCGGCAAAAAAGGGATCCATCCTTTTTTTCCATCACGACCGATACACGTTGACTTTGGTGCCATTTCGAGAACCTGGGTCACACGGACAGAGCTGAAATGGAAAACAAACAGAAAAGCCGACACACCACAAGCATACTCACAGCAGATTTTTACACATCGGTGAAGACCTGCGCCTTCCAGTTAAGGGTATCCTCTTGACATCTTGCAACACAACCGCCACTTGCTAGAATGACTCTTGCAGAATTCAACGTGACCTCACGATACTCTACGCACATCGTCTTATCTACTCACTACCAATCACCACTGCAATCGCCTGTCACTCATTCTGCCTCAGTTCTAGTAACGGTGACGTATGCGAGCCTCAGTCGTCTACACTCTTTCTCCCCGGCGTGTGGGATCACAGCTAATCATTAACTCCGTATGCATTTTATTCTCAGCAATAGCCTCCCCGGCGTATACGACCCATCTGCTGTCTTTAACATCAATCAATTCATTCACGGATGTAGAAGACAAGAAACAACTTCAGAAGTAATCACGACGAAAATTTTAACAAAATTATGCAATAAAAACAAGGTACGAAAACAACACGTAAACACAATTAATCCAAAATCACAAATTGAGAAGACACATCACACGTATATGCAAACAGTACAAATAACCTCGCGGATCATGTCTTGGTGGAATTATTTTGAAGAATCGCAGGACTTACACCAGTACGCCTGCAACCCTTCACAGGTTGACGATTGTAAGTTGTGGAATGTCCGGACACAAACAAGATTAACCAACAATTACAATAACTGGAACTCACACAATTATTTAACACAAACATATGTACAATCAACACATCAAAGTGGCGGATTCTACCTTGACGAACTACCCTTGAAGAACTGTAGGACTTACAGCAGTACGCCTACATTCCTTCTCAGGTTGATGATCCAAGTGGAAGTCGTCCGGACATAAACAGAATTACCAACAGCTAGATGACAGATGATATCAATTCAGTATATACAATATGAACATATGTACAAGATCATACACCAAGCACATTGGACTGCTCATTGATGCGCTACCCTTTGAAGAACTGTAGGACTTAAGGCAGTACGCCTACAACCCTTCTCAGGTTGACGCCCTAGGTTGGAAAATCGTCGCAGAGTTCATTTGCTAACTTCCTTCTATCAGCTATATCCTCAAATCTGAACGGCAACACGTCCATGTCATTGTATCGTAGAATATAGATAACCAACAAACACACGACATATCTCATCAACCAAGTATAGAAACAGATTAATTTACACCAAAGATAATAGCATTCAAATAGTAACTTGAAACTAGAAATGCCTTTATTCATGCAAGTCAATTTAACAATTACCCTCTCGTTTACACTTGGCTTATTCTCACTAAACTGAGCAATATCTTTCGTCTTTTCAAATGCACCAATACTATCATAGTCATTGCACAAGATACTTGAGTTGATGGGCATCTGTTTCATTGTGGATGAAAACACCAACGATGACTGAGTGACACAAAGTGATGAAGTTAGCGGTGGATCAGAAGCTGTTCTTTTTCGGCTTTCAGATAGTTGTCCAACTGCAAGATTACCACCACTGCTGTCTTTCACTACTAGTTCGGGTTTAGCACTATCATCTGATGATAGATGGGCTACATGCTGATCAATCACACTGACGGCCTCACAAGTATGTATGCCTTCTGCAACTGCATCTGCATTTATTTCTACTTCACGTTGTAGTTGTTCAGAACCTTTGTTCAACTTAGCAGTAGTAGGCATATCCCTCATCTCATCATGATCAACCAAAGACAAATCTGCGCTATCATGATCATTACCACAAATATTCAATTTACCGTCAAGTTCATCATTTTCAAACTCTTTAATAACAGAAGTAGACAATTTTGGTTCCTCCTCACAAATCCTTAAAGGTTCTATACCCTCACTCTGACTAGTAATACCTTGTAAACTTGTGGAGTCAGAACTGCACTCTGAAGCAGCAACTCTATTCTGTGACACTCTATTCAACAATGGCTTACCAGTTGCAACTACAAACTTCTTGACCGCACCGTTATCGTCACACAATTCGGAGTCAGGCCTGGAGTTTACATTTAGCTTATCACTGAACTTGCTCACTGGTTCACAGTTCACCTTTGTATGCACCTCTTGCAAACGTGTAAAACACAACCGTGCTTGTCTTGCATCTTGTAAATTATCTGTTGAGGATGTACTACGAAACCTGTTACACTCACTAGGTCTATATGCATTACTAGACATCATGGAGCCTTCTCGATATCCACCTCTCTGATGCCTATTCGTCATCAATGATTGCATTTTGCACTCAGACTGCTCTATTCTAGGGGTGAGATTCAATATACTGGCAAAATTGCTCATAGATTGATTGACACTATCTTTTACTAGTTTCAGGATATCATCAAACCTTGGCTCGATACCCTCATCCTCCATACGGGAGCTTATCTTCACCCACTTCCTTTGCAGTCGGGTAGGTAGACGTCTTGCTATTACTTCTAGTATAAAACTCGAGTTGAGGTCACTCATTCGATTCATCGAAATCATTCCATTCTTGTAGATTAGCAAATTATCCAAAAACTCAGTGAGTGCCTGGGAGTCATCCTGTAATTGACCACCATTACCCTTAACAGCCTCGAATAATTTCCCTGCAATCATCGAAGGTCTTCCAAAACTTTGACGTAATATGCTCATAGCCTCAGCGTATCCCTCATTAGGGGGCATGAGCTTACAGCACTGTATAGCTCTTGCAGCATCTCCAGTGCAATACCTCATCAAATACATCAATTTCAATTCATCACTTAATAAAAAACTACTCAGCATGATCTCAAACTCCTTTACAAATTGTAAATAATCAGCCGGGTTTCCATCGAAACACAGTGGTTCAAATTTAGGGAGTTTGATGTTCCTATTATCCCTGAACGGCGAAACAGTAACATCAACCATGTCATGCTTAACATCAGACACATCGTTGCAATTAAAAGACAAGTCAACATGACTTACTTTCCTGTTTGCATCCAAGACACTCTGTCCCTTCTTTGACCCAGGCATTGTTGAACTTGACCCAATTCCAAAAATGTTCCAGATATTGATTGTTCAAAGAGGACTTGACCGGCACCAGGAGAGATGAACGGTGACTATCCAAACTTTCACCAACTGTCTGAATCCGCCAGAATCTGTTTCCACCGTCTGAAACTGTCAGCCACGTCTCATAAACCGTCAATGCCCAGCTCTTGCTACGCTGGGACTCACGTTGTTCCTTGAATTTTCTCAGAAACGCTTAGTAATAACGGACGCAAAAACCAAAACCCAGTGTGGCGACTAGAGAATTATTTATTCTAACACCAACGTATACCATTGTACAACTAAGCTTTACAACTAAGGTCTATGAACAAATATTACAATAAGAAATCACAATATTACTTCTGACGGTTGTCTCCTGACATCTTTCTGAACAGCGACCGATGAGACGATGACTAGCTGATTGACGCCTCTGCGAAAATTGGGGAAGTTGGGTTTGAGCAAACAACCATGAATTGATCGTTCAATCTTCAACTACATTGACACTCCCCGGCAAAAAAGGGATCCATCCTTTTTTTCCATCACGACCGATACACGTTGACTTTGGTGCCATTTCGAGAACCTGGGTCACACGGACAGAGCTGAAATGGAAAACAAACAGAAAAGCCGACACACCACAAGCATACTCACAGCAGATTTTTACACATCGGTGAAGACCTGCGCCTTCCAGTTAAGGGTATCCTCTTGACATCTTGCAACACAACCGCCACTTGCTAGAATGACTCTTGCAGAATTCAACGTGACCTCACGATACTCTACGCACATCGTCTTATCTACTCACTACCAATCACCACTGCAATCGCCTGTCACTCATTCTGCCTCAGTTCTAGTAACGGTGACGTATGCGAGCCTCAGTCGTCTACACTCTTTCTCCCCGGCGTGTGGGATCACAGCTAATCATTAACTCCGTATGCATTTTATTCTCAGCAATAGCCTCCCCGGCGTATACGACCCATCTGCTGTCTTTAACATCAATCAATTCATTCACGGATGTAGAAGACAAGAAACAACTTCAGAAGTAATCACGACGAAAATTTTAACAAAATTATGCAATAAAAACAAGGTACGAAAACAACACGTAAACACAATTAATCCAAAATCACAAATTGAGAAGACACATCACACGTATATGCAAACAGTACAAATAACCTCGCGGATCATGTCTTGGTGGAATTATTTTGAAGAATCGCAGGACTTACACCAGTACGCCTGCAACCCTTCACAGGTTGACGATTGTAAGTTGTGGAATGTCCGGACACAAACAAGATTAACCAACAATTACAATAACTGGAACTCACACAATTATTTAACACAAACATATGTACAATCAACACATCAAAGTGGCGGATTCTACCTTGACGAACTACCCTTGAAGAACTGTAGGACTTACAGCAGTACGCCTACATTCCTTCTCAGGTTGATGATCCAAGTGGAAGTCGTCCGGACATAAACAGAATTACCAACAGCTAGATGACAGATGATATCAATTCAGTATATACAATATGAACATATGTACAAGATCATACACCAAGCACATTGGACTGCTCATTGATGCGCTACCCTTTGAAGAACTGTAGGACTTAAGGCAGTACGCCTACAACCCTTCTCAGGTTGACGCCCTAGGTTGGAAAATCGTCGCAGAGTTCATTTGCTAACTTCCTTCTATCAGCTATATCCTCAAATCTGAACGGCAACACGTCCATGTCATTGTATCGTAGAATATAGATAACCAACAAACACACGACATATCTCATCAACCAAGTATAGAAACAGATTAATTTACACCAAAGATAATAGCATTCAAATAGTAACTTGAAACTAGAAATGCCTTTATTCATGCAAGTCAATTTAACAATTACCCTCTCGTTTACACTTGGCTTATTCTCACTAAACTGAGCAATATCTTTCGTCTTTTCAAATGCACCAATACTATCATAGTCATTGCACAAGATACTTGAGTTGATGGGCATCTGTTTCATTGTGGATGAAAACACCAACGATGACTGAGTGACACAAAGTGATGAAGTTAGCGGTGGATCAGAAGCTGTTCTTTTTCGGCTTTCAGATAGTTGTCCAACTGCAAGATTACCACCACTGCTGTCTTTCACTACTAGTTCGGGTTTAGCACTATCATCTGATGATAGATGGGCTACATGCTGATCAATCACACTGACGGCCTCACAAGTATGTATGCCTTCTGCAACTGCATCTGCATTTATTTCTACTTCACGTTGTAGTTGTTCAGAACCTTTGTTCAACTTAGCAGTAGTAGGCATATCCCTCATCTCATCATGATCAACCAAAGACAAATCTGCGCTATCATGATCATTACCACAAATATTCAATTTACCGTCAAGTTCATCATTTTCAAACTCTTTAATAACAGAAGTAGACAATTTTGGTTCCTCCTCACAAATCCTTAAAGGTTCTATACCCTCACTCTGACTAGTAATACCTTGTAAACTTGTGGAGTCAGAACTGCACTCTGAAGCAGCAACTCTATTCTGTGACACTCTATTCAACAATGGCTTACCAGTTGCAACTACAAACTTCTTGACCGCACCGTTATCGTCACACAATTCGGAGTCAGGCCTGGAGTTTACATTTAGCTTATCACTGAACTTGCTCACTGGTTCACAGTTCACCTTTGTATGCACCTCTTGCAAACGTGTAAAACACAACCGTGCTTGTCTTGCATCTTGTAAATTATCTGTTGAGGATGTACTACGAAACCTGTTACACTCACTAGGTCTATATGCATTACTAGACATCATGGAGCCTTCTCGATATCCACCTCTCTGATGCCTATTCGTCATCAATGATTGCATTTTGCACTCAGACTGCTCTATTCTAGGGGTGAGATTCAATATACTGGCAAAATTGCTCATAGATTGATTGACACTATCTTTTACTAGTTTCAGGATATCATCAAACCTTGGCTCGATACCCTCATCCTCCATACGGGAGCTTATCTTCACCCACTTCCTTTGCAGTCGGGTAGGTAGACGTCTTGCTATTACTTCTAGTATAAAACTCGAGTTGAGGTCACTCATTCGATTCATCGAAATCATTCCATTCTTGTAGATTAGCAAATTATCCAAAAACTCAGTGAGTGCCTGGGAGTCATCCTGTAATTGACCACCATTACCCTTAACAGCCTCGAATAATTTCCCTGCAATCATCGAAGGTCTTCCAAAACTTTGACGTAATATGCTCATAGCCTCAGCGTATCCCTCATTAGGGGGCATGAGCTTACAGCACTGTATAGCTCTTGCAGCATCTCCAGTGCAATACCTCATCAAATACATCAATTTCAATTCATCACTCAATAAAAAACTACTCAGCATGATCTCAAACTCCTTTACAAATTGTAAATAATCAGCCGGGTTTCCATCGAAACACAGTGGTTCAAATTTAGGGAGTTTGATGTTCCTATTATCCCTGAACGGCGAAACAGTAACATCAACCATGTCATGCTTAACATCAGACACATCGTTGCAATTAAAAGACAAGTCAACATGACTTACTTTCCTGTTTGCATCCAAGACACTCTGTCCCTTCTTTGACCCAGGCATTGTTGAACTTGACCCAATTCCAAAAATGTTCCAGATATTGATTGTTCAAAGAGGACTTGACCGGCACCAGGAGAGATGAACGGTGACTATCCAAACTTTCACCAACTGTCTGAATCCGCCAGAATCTGTTTCCACCGTCTGAAACTGTCAGCCACGTCTCATAAACCGTCAATGCCCAGCTCTTGCTACGCTGGGACTCACGTTGTTCCTTGAATTTTCTCAGAAACGCTTAGTAATAACGGACGCAAAAACCAAAACCCAGTGTGGCGACTAGAGAATTATTTATTCTA
Organism: Trichobilharzia regenti; assembly: GCA_944472135.2. Lineage (NCBI taxonomy): Eukaryota > Metazoa > Platyhelminthes > Trematoda > Strigeidida > Schistosomatidae > Trichobilharzia > Trichobilharzia regenti. Next base: position 35,792,384 of record OX235264.1, on the reverse strand, counting down.
ACACCAACGTATACCATTGTACAACTAAGCTTTACAACTAAGGTCTATGAACAAATATTACAATAAGAAATCACAATATTACTTCTGACGGTTGTCTCCTGACATCTTTCTGAACAGCGACCGATGAGACGATGACTAGCTGATTGACGCCTCTGCGAAAATTGGGGAAGTTGGGTTTGAGCAAACAACCATGAATTGATCGTTCAATCTTCAACTACATTGACACTCCCCGGCAAAAAAGGGATCCATCCTTTTTTTCCATCACGACCGATACACGTTGACTTTGGTGCCATTTCGAGAACCTGGGTCACACGGACAGAGCTGAAATGGAAAACAAACAGAAAAGCCGACACACCACAAGCATACTCACAGCAGATTTTTACACATCGGTGAAGACCTGCGCCTTCAGTTAAGGGTATCCTCTTGACATCTTGCAACACAACCGCCACTTGCTAGAATGACTCTTGCAGAATTCAACGTGACCTCACGATACTCTACGCACATCGTCTTATCTACTCACTACCAATCACCACTGCAATCGCCTGTCACTCATTCTGCCTCAGTTCTAGTAACGGTGACGTATGCGAGCCTCAGTCGTCTACACTCTTTCTCCCCGGCGTGTGGGATCACAGCTAATCATTAACTCCGTATGCATTTTATTCTCAGCAATAGCCTCCCCGGCGTATACGACCCATCTGCTGTCTTTAACATCAATCAATTCATTCACGGATGTAGAAGACAAGAAACAACTTCAGAAGTAATCACGACGAAAATTTTAACAAAATTATGCAATAAAAACAAGGTACGAAAACAACACGTAAACACAATTATCACAAATTGAGAAGACACATCACACGTATATGCAAACAGTACAAATAACCTCGCGGATCATGTCTTGGTGGAATTATTTTGAAGAATCGCAGGACTTACACCAGTACGCCTGCAACCCTTCACAGGTTGACGATTGTAAGTTGTGGAATGTCCGGACACAAACAAGATTAACCAACAATTACAATAACTGGAACTCACACAATTATTTAACACAAACATATGTACAATCAACACATCAAAGTGGCGGATTCTACCTTGACGAACTACCCTTGAAGAACTGTAGGACTTACAGCAGTACGCCTACATTCCTTCTCAGGTTGATGATCCAAGTGGAAGTCGTCCGGACATAAACAGAATTACCAACAGCTAGATGACAGATGATATCAATTCAGTATATACAATATGAACATATGTACAAGATCATACACCAAGCACATTGGACTGCTCATTGATGCGCTACCCTTTGAAGAACTGTAGGACTTAAGGCAGTACGCCTACAACCCTTCTCAGGTTGACGCCCTAGGTTGGAAAATCGTCGCAGAGTTCATTTGCTAACTTCCTTCTATCAGCTATATCCTCAAATCTGAACGGCAACACGTCCATGTCATTGTATCGTAGAATATAGATGACCAACAAACACACGACATATCTCATCAACCAAGTATAGAAACAGAGTAATTTACACCAAAGATAATAGCATTCAAATAGTAACTTGAAACTAGAAATGCCTTTATTCATGCAAGTCAATTTAACAATTACCCTCTCGTTTACACTTGGCTTATTCTCACTAAACTGAGCAATATCTTTCGTCTTTTCAAATGCACCAATACTATCATAGTCATTGCACAAGATACTTGAGTTGATGGGCATCTGTTTCATTGTGGATGAAAACACCAACGATGACTGAGTGACACAAAGTGATGAAGTTAGCGGTGGATCAGAAGCTGTTCTTTTTCGGCTCTCAGATAGTTGTCCAACTGCAAGATTACCACCACTGCTGTCTTTCACTACTAGTTCGGGTTTAGCACTATCATCTGATGATAGGTGGGCTACATGCTGATCAATCACACTGACGGTCTCACAAGTATGTATGCCTTCTGCAACTGCATCTGCATTTATTTCTACTTCACGTTGTAGTTGTACAGAACCTTTGTTCAACTTAGCAGTAGTAGGCATATCCCTCATCTCATCATGATCAACCAAAGACAAATCTGCGCTATCATGATCATTACCACAAATATTCAATTTACCGTCAAGTTCATCATTTTCAAACTCTTTAATAACAGAAGTAGACAATTTTGGTTCCTCCTCACAAATCCTTAAAGGTTCTATACCCTCACTCTGACTAGTAATACCTTGTAAACTTGTGGAGTCAGAACTGCACTCTGAAGCAGCAACTCTATTCTGTGACACTCTATTCAACAATGGCTTACCAGTTGCAACTACAGACTTCTTGACCGCACCGTTATCGTCACACAATTCGGAGTCAGGCCTGGAGTTTACATTTAGCTTATCACTGAACTTGCTCACTGGTTCACAGTTCACCTTTGTATGCACCTCTTGCAAACGTGTAAAACACAACCGTGCTTGTCTTGCATCTTGTAAATTATCTGTTGAGGATGTACTACGAAACCTGTTACACTCACTAGGTCTATATGCATTACTAGACATCATGGAGCCTTCTCGATATCCACCTCTCTGATGCCTATTCGTCATCAATGATTGCATTTTGCACTCAGACTGCTCTATTCTAGGGGTGAGATTCAATATACTGGCAAAATTGCTCATAGATTGATTGACACTATCTTTTACTAGTTTCAGGATATCATCAAACCTTGGCTCGATACCCTCATCCTCCATACGGGAGCTTATCTTCACCCACTTCCTTTGCAGTCGGGTAGGTAGACGTCTTGCTATTACTTCTAGTATAAAACTCGAGTTGAGGTCACTCATTCGATTCATCGAAATCATTCCATTCTTGTAAATTAGCAAATTATCCAAAAACTCAGTGAGTGCCTGGGAGTCATCCTGTAATTGACCACCATTACCCTTAACAGCCTCGAATAATTTCCCTGCAATCATCGAAGGTCTTCCAAAACTTTGACGTAATATGCTCATAGCCTCAGCGTATCCCTCATTAGGGGGCATAAGCTTACAGCACTGTATAGCTCTTGCAGCATCTCCAGTGCAATACCTCATCAAATACATCAATTTCAATTCATCACTCAATAAAAAACTACTCAGCATGATCTCAAACTCCTTTACAAATTGTAAATAATCAGCCGGGTTTCCATCGAAACACAGTGGTTCAAATTTAGGGAGTTTGATGTTCCTATTATCCCTGAACGGCGAAACAGTAACATCAACCATGTCATGCTTAACATCAGACACATCGTTGCAATTAAAAGACAAGTCAACATGACTTACTTTCCTGTTTGCATCCAAGACACTCTGTCCCTTCTTTGACCCAGGCATTGTTGAACTTGACCCAATTCCAAAAATGTTCCAGATATTGATTGTTCAAAGAGGACTTGACCGGCACCAGGAGAGATGAACGGTGACTATCCAAACTTTCACCAACTGTCTGAATCCGCCAGAATCTGTTTCCACCGTCTGAAACTGTCAGCCACGTCTCATAAACCGTCAATGCCCAGCTCTTGCTACGCTGGGACTCACGTTGTTCCTTGAATTTTCTCAGAAACGCTTAGTAATAACGGACGCAAAAACCAAAACCCAGTGTGGCGACTAGAGAATTATTTATTCTAACACCAACGTATACCATTGTACAACTAAGCTTTACAACTAAGGTCTATGAACAAATATTACAATAAGAAATCACAATATTACTTCTGACGGTTGTCTCCTGACATCTTTCTGAACAGCGACCGATGAGACGATGACTAGCTGATTGACGCCTCTGCGAAAATTGGGGAAGTTGGGTTTGAGCAAACAACCATGAATTGATCGTTCAATCTTCCAGTACATTGACACTCACTCTATCTTTTCCTTAGGTCACCTTTATTATTCCACTTATCTCAACGCATCTCGTCTACAATACAACCTATTATTATTATTACTATTATGCTTTTATGACTTCACCGAATGACCAACGGGAGTTTGGTGAATCTCCATTCACGGCAGAAACACTGTCCTAAAATACTGCATACTACAAACCACATCTTGACCTATCCCCGCACCTCTACCTCACAACCAAGAAGCGAGCTCAAATAAATCACTGGTTTATACTAGCTCGCAATCAGGATATTGGATATTGAACTTAGGGCACATTGCAGATAATTTGGGACAGACTTCGGGCGCATTGCAGACTTTTTGGGGTTGGCTTAGGGGCACGCAAGTAGATGCGCCTGAGGTGCTTTTCCCCAAAATGTCTGCACTGCACCCGAAAATAATGCTAGCTGTATACATTAGTTGATCACTTTGGTTTACTATCTGGCTCGGTCAAGAAGGGAACAGAACATACATATGGTCAAATGGAGAAGGAATAAAATACATTCCTAGTCCCCCTCCTTTAACTAAAGAACTGAAATCTGAATCCGCATTCGATTTCGTTACTATGTCCCAAGGTTGTTGAGTTTGTGGCCGGTACTTTCAAACGGGAGTGCAACGGCTGCGAATGGATTTGCATATCTGTTATTGGGTTTGTGGACATAATTGAGAACATCATCAGTAGTGATGGACAAATTAATCGCCGGCGTACTTATCAGTGACCATCCTGAAAGTATTAAGATTTTGCTTCTGAGAAAGCTGCGGGATCATGTGGGTAAAATCGATAATACAGACAGTCTCAAAGATGCTATAGTAATTTGTATAACATACATTCATGAAAATCCAGGAATCACTGATTCATTTTCTAATGAGGTATATAGTCTTCTAGTTTCAATCGAAGCCCGCCTTTCAGACGAGTCTATAGCCTATGTTTCTCAAAAGGTTACAGATTCGTTTGGTCATAATATCCCTCATTCACTTCCCGCAATTTTAGCCAATTACGTAAAAAATATTTTCAAGCGCCACGTTATGGTTTGTTTTCAGTCAGTTGTAAGAGACACAAGACAGCTGATATCATTACATGCAGGACTTGATAATGTTTTAAAACACAATCTTATGGATAATGATGAGCAATTGTATTTATGTGTTCAGCATACACTTGACAATTTATCAACTCATGAAATGGGTGGATATGATATCTCTGACGAAAATTATCTTGATCTGGTATCTAAAATGTTTCAAATACTACTTGGTCTTTGCTCACAAGTATTTCTGGAAAATATTTCGTGTAATTCACTAGAAGCTGAACTTGCTCAGTGCATCTCACGCTCAATAATCAAGTTTGCAGCACAACCTAGTCTTTCAGCCTCTTCCAAACTTAACGCTGGTGTGCTTTCAGAACATGTTAATTCCCTCGTACAAGATGTGCTTGTGGATACTGATAACGCTTACCATTATATTTCGGTTTCTTCCATTTTGTCTGAACTCCAAAATTTCTGCCCTGATAATGCAGTATTGTCAGAAACAATTTGTGGGTTTATTGATCAACTCAGCCAGCGTCACATCAACACAATCGAGTCTTGCTTTTCAGTATTGCGCCGTTTGACTGCTTGGCTCACTTGGCCTGAGATTACTACACACCGATCTGCACTGGATATTTGGCTCATTGGGTTCCAGTGTGAAATGTTCAGAAGATTTTCACCAAAGGGTTCACAGTTTTCCGTCAACTTTTGGTCAGAATTCATTAATTGGCAGCTGAAATTCCTTCTGGAACTTATGAATCGATCACAGCTTCCACATGAGTCGACTATAAATGCTTTGGCATTTCTCATCCTTTGTGAAGAAGGCAGGCGTGATAGGTGTGTTTATGATACTGTTTCTCAGCTGGCACCAGTTTTGAATAAACTTATTAGCATGTATGCTTCTGATCGTTTAAATGAAAGCTACAGAGATATCTTACTCCGGCTGTATGCTGTTTCAAGACTTTTGAATGTTATGATTACTTCAGAAAGTCATCTATCTAAAGCATCTGCTCTCAACAGAAAATTTCTTACTGATCTATTGGGAAAATTTCATAGTAACTTCAAAGATGATGATGTTGATGTATGGGATTCACGTTCGAATATATACAAACTAGAAGTATTGACTAAGTTTGCATCTCAAGCTGGCATTCGTATTAGAAAGATTTGGGAACGTTGGGATTTGACGTCAAGTGTTCAACTGATAAACACATATCCAAGCATTTCACAGGTGAGAATTTTGCTCAAATTTTTGATATTTTATGGTTTTGGCACCGCTTGTTCATGTTGTATGCTTTTTGATGTGACATTAAGTTCGAAAGCTTCTTATGCCGGATTAAAATAACGATTTTGCTAGATATGATAGTAATCGAGAACGTCACTGAGTGATCAAGTGCAATAGGGTTAGACTGTGAACAGTGCTTTCTATATGAATGACTGTAGTAGTAGTTATAGAACAAATCAAAGGCTGGCTAAGTTAAACTCTAAGCACCACTTACTACCAATAGAGTGCGGCGGCACCAATAACCTTAAAACGGCCACTGAGCAAGTCAAATCTGGTATCATCAATAAAATATACTCATCGAAGTCTTATGCTATTAAATGAGATTTCTGGGAAGTTTCAACTAAGGTTGGGGCAAGATTAGTTTGCTCTTCAAGCCAAGGACAAGTTAGGACTAGGTTAACCTAATAAGGGTCACATTAGTGTTGGTTCGGGTTAGATTACAGTTAGTTTAGGGATATTTTCACGTTAGGGTTGGGTTCAGGAAAGATTAGAACCATTGTTAGAGCTAGAAGATCTAAATGATTACACTCAGGATGTGGTTAAATTACTCCGTTGATATAAGGATAGAACTTGTGAACTGTGGTGGTGTAGTATAATTTCGATGTGGGTAACATTTATTTTGGTAGTGTCATGGTGTTACACAGTAACATTCACTGATAAAGTTTTGAGCACAATTTATTGATCAGAAAATAGTACTATATTACACTGTGAGACTATCAAAATAAATTTTAGCCACAATGGAATTATACTCAGTTGGTGCTCCAACCCGAAACTGAGAGCTATTTTTATCACATGTGAGAGCAAAGTATCCTCTGTAACACTTTTCTGCAGGTTTTATTCATTTAGTTCATAAATATATGTATTCCATACACAAAATTGCCTCCTTCAGGTGATCGGTACATTCTAGGTCATTCGCTGATTGGTGATGCTTAAAGTCTAACTTTCCCCAAAGACTTCATGTTCTGTTCGAAAATCTAGCTCCTAAATTAATGAGTCAGCGATGCAGTTACCACACAGTATCTGACACAGAGTAGAAATATTCAGTTCATCTTCGCGAAAGGGTAAAGGTTACGCCCGAAATTCTGTTTACGCATCAAAAGCATAGTCAACGAAAAGGTGCACAATATGCTCATTTTCGTATCTGTTGTCACTTGTAGTCAATTAGAAATATGTGCTTTGGCCGCAGTTTTTGCTAATTTATTTATGAAGAAATTAAGAATCAATTCCTATAAGTAACTAAATGGAGATTTCTGTTTAATAATTAATAAGTTAAAAACTTTTGATCCGTTTAAGCATAGTTTGTGGTTAAATTTGGTTGTTTTTCTATTTCTCAATCAGAAGTAATTGAGTATTATTTTTATATGTTTTAGGGTATTTTCATATTAATTCATTGATGCAATATCTGGTCTTCACTATTATGAACTTATTTTACGTCTCTGTATAAAATTCTACTGGCTTTCATTTGAATTGCAAGATTTGTTGCAACCAATCAAGTAGCTATGTATTGCCCCAGTGAGGTGAATTATTCTTCTGTGTTCCTAGAGGTTTACTGTATGTTGACTCGTGATTCCTTTTAACCATCTACATATAAAGTAGTTTAGAATCTAAAGGTTAGTGGTTGTTATTGCTTGGTATTCGGTTGAATGGAGATAGTAGTTCCCAGACTTCCAGTAAATTATCTTTCAGGCAGCAGACTTGGCAAGTATGTCCAAACCAAGTTCACTTTTAATAGTTTGAAAAATTTGGGTATTGGGTAAAGGATATTCATTATAATAAAGGTTTTCTTGTATTTCCCAATCAATGAATGAAAAACAAAACGATATTGTTGTTTTTACTGACGTTTCACTATTTAATGCTACTGTTGATGGCTTTATCAAAGCAGTATTATTAAACCAGAATTTACAAAATCTCAGTTTATATATAACAACTAAATCATCGTTCCTCAGCATGGGGGCATTTTTGCGTTGTCAAATCGGCCAAATCCTAAAGATAATAAAACCAGGTGTAGATTGTTGGATTTGATAAGTGTGTAAAATTATAAAAGCAGCGTATGTTTGCACATATTAGACGTTCTTCGTGATTTCTGAGATTCTTCTGGATTATTTCAATATTGTCAAAATCAATTTTGTGGCCTGATTCTATAGCGTGTACATCTATGGCTAATAATTTTTGTTCAGCCGGACTTCTCGGTGGTCGAAGAGATGTTCTACAATGTTCGTTTCTTTTGATTTTGATTTCTCGAGATGTGATGCGATGTACACCGGACAAATATCTCGAGAAATCACAATCACAAGAAGTAAACATCGTAGAGCCGCATCTGTTCGACCACTGAGAAGTCCAATTGAACTAGAAAAGCTTGAAAAATTACCGGCCATGGATCTGTCTGCAAGCTATAGAATCAGGTCACAAAATTGATTTTGACAATATTGAAATAATCCAGAAAAATTTCAGAAATCACAAAGGATATTTAATATCATAAGCACTTCATATCAAGTGGAATCCAAAAAATTGTCTGAATAATTTGAATGATAGACTAAAACAGAATTCGACCTGGTTACAACACCCCCGCCCTCCTCCATGAAGTGGCAAAATCAACATGAATGTGATAAGCAATTTCATTATGTAAACACACGCTGTTTTTATAATTTTAAACACTTATCAAATCCAGGAATCTACACGTGGTTTTGTTATCTTTACCAGTTGGCCAACTTGACACCGCGAAAATGAGCTCACTGTGTGATTTATCTAAATAAAATCTTATCCTTAATGCAATTATACCCTACCCCAGTGCCCAGGTTTTATACTTATATCAAGAAAGATGATTAAATTATTATATATAAGCTGAGATTTTGTAAATTCTGGTTTAATAATACTGTTTTGATAAAGCTATTAGCAGCAGCATTAAATTACTTTTACTTTACTTCGGCTATCTCCTACGGGAGGATGAGCTGGCTTCATGAACTTCTCGAATCATCGCTGCCCAGGCGCGGCAATCTGATGCAAGGTTTTGCGACAGGGTTATCCAATTATTGTTCCACAGACGGAGTCCGTAGACGGTTTGTAGCCCCAGGCACTCCATATCAGCCTTGACTGTACCAAGCCATGCGACATCGCCAAGATGGAAATGGCGAGGGATTTAGAACAGATTTGACCAGATCGTCATCTGGTTGGCGCAGAACATGGCCAAACCACCGAAGGCGACGTTGTTGGACCAGTACTGGAATTTGGTTGATGTTGTAGAGAGTTCATGAAGTTTCATGGGAATTAGGTACGAGTGATGTCCCCAGCAGCATTAAATAGCGAAACGTCAGTAAAAACAACGATATCGTTTTGCACTTTTTCATTCATTGGGAAACACAGAAAGAAAACCTTTATTTAGTAACTTTTTTTTTCAAAAGCTGGATTGTGCTCCCTTTTTATGTTAAAAGGCCCAACTTATTTCTCATCCAGAACATCATTCTGGATCTCACCTCTAGCGACATGATTACACTTACACACTATTACTCTGTGTAACTTATCCAAGTCGTGGTATCGGTAAATAATACTTTTATTTAATTTCTCTTTTGTTTATTAGAAAGCCAATCGTTCCGTTACCGGATATAGTGGTTTACTGAATGTTGGCAACACATGCTATGCAAATGCAGCTTTACAATTACTTTATCATTGTTCAGAGTTCCGTCGTGCATTACTTGATTTTCATCGGCCATATTCATCAACTAGTAAAATAGTTACCTCGTGCTCTTCACTTTCAACAAATCTATCTTCATATTCACAAAATTCAAATGTAAACTCATCGAATAATCTTAGTTTACAAGCTGCACACTTCTGTGATAATGTACATCGATCAGATAACGGATCAGTACCATTCGGAAATGAAGGAAGTTTACATGCCCATCTATTTTCTCTTTTTCATTCTCTTGATACACATCAAGTAAGTTAATGAAAAAATTGTTTTACTTGATTCTCTTTTTTGGAATGTACTTTATAATATTTCAAAATATTGATTTTATTGACAAAATATCCAGATTAGTGGTAAAATTTTGAAACAAGTAATTCAGGTAATTGAGGGAAACAGTATTTAGTTAATTTGCAGACTGACTGTAACTTAATTCCACTGATCACTGTACGTACTTGATTTTATTTTTTATATTAAAGCTTGGCATACACATGGCAACAAATAAAAGCCTAGTGACATAGATGGAAATATCTATTTACCATGTTGAATTGTGAAGCCTTTGAATGTGTGCTATTGGATGCCTAAAATTGGGTAGATAAAACTTGAGCTGTGCTTATTTTAAAAAGAGTTTGGTGGTTTCATTACGACCATCAGTTTCTTATCATGTAATAACCTCTCATAATTCAGTATGCTTGGAATTGACTAAGGAAGACTTATCTGGTTGGCTAGTGGAATGATAAATGGCCAGTTAGGTATCATTCACTTATCCGATAACTAAACACTAATCGTGGTGAGACGAGGACCTGGTTAACGGCTGAATGCGGTAACTCACTTAATAGTGTTTCAGGTCAGTAATCTGGAAGTCAGTGGTTTGAAACCTACCGTGATACGGATCTTCATTTCACCATCAATTATAAACCATTACATTGATTTGTTAGTTGATGAGTCGGCTTTCCCCTATAAATATTGCTTTAATTATTCACCAGTGACATTCTACTTACCAAGATTTGGATAGAAAGAGCTTTCACCGTACATGTGTCTGATTGTTTGGTGCAAAGCCTTCACATTAAATTCACTTAATTTTTAGCATTAGCTAACAGTTGTTAGTTCAACACCTCGAATTGACTAAAGTGCGTTATTTAAATTACCTACAAAAAGAATTTACAACACACTATTATTAATTTTTAAATATTTAGTTGATGTAGCGTGAGGAACGCGGAACGCACTATACAAAATGACATAACGTTATAGGCAAAAAAGGAGCGAAACGGTTGTTGTTATTATTCATTCTTTGCGTCCCAAATGGGGCATAGGTCTCCAGTGGCACATCGTGAATTGCACTTAGGTCTCTGCCATCACTTCTGATTGGTTTCACGACTGTCTAAAAGCTTATATTTCCTCTTAACATGATTTGCATATCAACCTGAGATGCCTAACACAACCCATAGATTTCCATTCAGGTTTCACTTGAGCATCTGGTGTAGGATATTGTCAGTCGAAGTTTTCTTAAGCGTGTATCCAATCCATCGTTAATATCCAGCACATTTATTGATTAATAAGTGCTTAGCTTGTTCTCTTCACTAAAAGAAATCCTTGTTGTTTATTCATTCCGGTTCACCATATGGTCTTTAGTGTCAACCGAAGACTGTGTGCGGTGATGGTGATGCGTAGTGTTGCAATGAGTTTCGTGAAGGAAAAGGTAGTTTAAGAATAACGATCAACAAATGAACGTTTTTATGTAGTTAAGTCAGGGTTTCATCTGAACATTGCTTTCATTAGTATGGGAAATATGAAACATGATCATCACTCATTTTAACTCGGAGTCATTGCATGATACTTCTGGGATATACATTTGATTTTTTATTATTTGTTATTCTGTTGGGTTCCTAGTGGAAAGTAGGGCTTCAACAACACATCGTCATTCCATCCTTTTTCTCTTCAGTCCTCTTCAACTAACTCCACGATTGCTAACAAGCTGTCATCTCCTCCTCCTTGTCACACGATCTCCTCCATTTCACCCTTGGACCTACACCCAACTCGTTCTATTTCCCATTCGGGTTCCACTCGAGGGTTGGTCTGGCATGCGATGTCATTCAGCTGTCTCCTCAGTGCAGTGTGTTCGATCCATCTCGATTTTCTTCAGGAAATTTTTTGGGCATTGGGCTGTTGGTTGGTTAGTTGGTTCATTTCCAGAGTTATTTTGTTAATAATTCAATATGGAGCGAGCAAAGGCAGCTTTTGATGAAAGTCTTCAGCAAGCTGTTGGAAATGATGCTTTCCATGACGCGCCTAATTTCTGACCTATATAGAAAAACTATCTTAACATTAATAATTCATATGAACCGTGATCAAGATTTGATTGGGTAGTTCCGAAAGAGTTGGGCGCCTAGTGAGACTACTTTTCAAGCATTGATTTGTAAGGATTAAGTTTGTTTTTCGAGTTTGCCCACGGATTGATATCAGTTAGAAAACCATGGCTAGTGACTTGCCATGGGAGGGAGTTTCCTGGAGTTCTAGTGATAAGTCGTGACCAGTAAGGTACATCCAGTTAAGTGTGAAGATGGATTTCCTGCCTATCACATTGGTTGGTGGTCGCGCTAGCTCACGAATTGGCAGAAGTTAGAATTCATGGGCTGGCCGGCTATTGAATCGCGTCTCAGTGACTGAATGGTCTACAAGCTTGCCTTGTAACCGGAAGGTCATGGGTTAGAACCCTGGCAGCGGGTGCGTACTGCCGATGATACCCAAACTAGGCTGATGAAACAGCTGTCCAGTACTCTATGGTGGTTTTCAATGGTTCTGTAACTGGTATCAATCCGTGGTCAAATTCCAAAAGAGCACTTTCCAGCACATGCGTTTACCACCAAACTTCCTGTGGCCGAGAATCTGATTAACAGAGCCAAACGTCTAGTTACTAGGGAGGAAGAGATCATCAGAGAACTGAAATTGGTTCAGTCCACTTTTGAATCAAATAATTATCCCAAAGCCTTCATAAAGAGATATATAAAATGTGAAGATAAGGAAGGATGGATCGAATTGGGTTAGTACAGTGGTAATTCCTTACCGCAAAGAAACATTGGATGAAATAAGGTGAATTCTTAGAATCATGACATAAGAGTATATTTTCGTGCAACTAACACCTTATGCTCATCACTGGTGAAGGTTAGGATAAAATAGAAGAAGAAGACAACCAACAGAATTGTGTGTACCAGATGAATTGTGGGGACTGTGACGCCGTATGTGTAGGAGAAACTTCCAGATGGGTAAATGTAAGAGTCAAAACACATAAACCATATTTCCAAAGGTGGTTCCAAGACCTCTGCATACTCAAGAAAGCTAGAAAAAAAGATCAGCGATTTCACTGCATTTGATAGAAACAGGACAGAAAATCGACTTTGATAGGACTAAGGTTCTACACAAAGGTTTTGGTTCGTATAAAGAAAGACTGACTGATTGACTGCAGAAGACCTACATATATGGGTGAATCCCAACAATGTGAACAGACGTGAAGGTGTGATGTTAGCTGATGGATGCATGGCAAATCCTGATTAATAAACAAAATATCGATGTGTATCACTAAATAATATTTCTTGGTCTAAATTCCCGATTGTCTATATCTGCTTATGGATAGGCTAACAAATGTTTTAAAACTATTCACCCATACAGACGCCATTTCATACTGCATACACAAATATATTTTCATAATCAGTTATCTACGACCATGAACTTTTAATCGAACGTAATCACTCAAATTCTGATGCAAAAGTACACTCTGTTTAAAGTGTTTAACAAAAGCAGACTAATATTTGAAAGTTTAAGGTCAAATTTTGATCACAGTTCATACAGTTTTGTTTATTATGCATCTTGATACTTGTTTGATAACTCATATGTTTGGACAAAGTGGTTTTTAAAAACAAGAGATGTTCCTTTTATATATAAACCTCTGTTATGTTAATTTCGATTAATTTTCTATAGTTTGGTTTGTAAGGGTTGGTTATGTTTTTACGAGTTGATCACGGATTGATATCAGTTAGAGTACCATTGAAAACCAGGGAGTACTGGACAGCTGCTGTTTCATCCTAGTTTGGGAATCATCGGCAGTACTCACCCACTGGGATTCGAACCCAGGACCTTGTGGTTACAAGGCAAGCTCGTATACCATTCAGCCACTGGGACGCCATTCAATGGCTCATGAATTCTAACTTCTACCAATTCGTGATTTAGCGCGACCACAACCATTGTCGTTGGTGGGACATCCATCCATACACGTGACATCTAATTGGACCCTTACTGGTCACGACTTCTCACTAGAACTCCAGGAAACTCCGTCCTGTAGTAAGTCACTAGCGAGCATCAGATATCAGTCTGTGATCAACTCGTAAAAACATAGCTAACCCTTACAAACCAAACTATAGAAAATCTTTCAAATTTATTTTGTTGACACTGGCTGATGCTTGTTGTTGTTGTTGTTGGTCGTCTGTTATTCTATGGTATTCACCTTATACAATCGGATACAATAGAAGTCTATCGTGCTTCATCGTCTAGATCTATTCAGCGAAGATTATTGAGTTTTACCGGTGTTGGTTGGTTTAGTGTGCACAATGTTTCGGTTTGACTGTCACTAGTTTTATATATATATATATATATATATATATATATATAACTCCGGTGGGTGAATACTCTGAAGAGTCCCAAACTAGGACGAAACAGCTAACCTGTACTCCCAGGCTTTCTAGCTGATAATAAAATCCTCCATCCAATCAAACAAAATCCCTACAAGACCAATACCTGAAAAAATACATATATATATATATTGTGAGGCAGTAGTACATTTATACATACTTGCTTACATTTCAATAGATCCCAACTGTTCGCGATTTACGAGCTGTTCTCACGGTTACGAAACCGGCACATTTTGTCTCTGGTGAACAACAAGATGCTGCAGAATACTTGAACTATCTTTTAGATCGATTGCATGAAGAAGAGTTACGCTGTAAAAGACGCAAAAGCCTAACGCTGAATACTTGTAGGTAGGTTCAGTATTATTATGCATTGTGTCTGTCGTCTTTTATTCCTATTGTTTTCTTTTTACAATCTGTATATCAATTTTAGAAGCACAGGTTAAACGATTATGTGTATTCTCTTTCAGTTGTTGCTGTCAACAATATCTGTGAACTATTATTATTATTTATTATTGTTCCCTTTGGTTCCTAGTGGAACATAGGGCTTCAATTGCACGTCTCAATTTGCTTCTGTCTTCTGCTATACTTTTCACCTGCATCCATGTTAGTTCATACTGTTTCAACTCCCCTTCACACGATCTCCTCCATGTCACCCTTGGAGACGTCCCACTCGCCGCTTCCCTTTCGGGTTCCACTCGAGCAATGGACTGACGCGCGCAATGTCACCCAGTGGCGGCCTCCTCAGTGAGCGTCAATCCATCTCCACTTTCTCCTGCATATTTGTTGGTTGGCGATTGGTTCTTGTTTTGTTTGTTCCTAGCCATAGTTTCTTGTTTTGGGTGGTTCTTTCCGGCCCGGCCATCTGATCTTCAGTATAGAGCCAGCGAAGACAGCTGTTGTTGGTTGATAAAGGTCTGGTCTGCAACAGGCTTTTGGAAATATTCTTTCTGACCCACCCGCCAAGTTTCTGATCCGTATAGAAGAACTGACTGACTTGACGTTGTTTGCATTGAAAATCCGACCGAATTTTGTTGTTGATGCCTTCTAAACTATATGTGGATTGTATACCAGTGTTAGCATTTTTTCTGTTCCTTTACGTTCCCAGTAGAACATAGGGTCCCCATCTAGAGGCTTGAAGTTTCGGTAGCAGTGGTGTTTAGATTTTACGGGATGGAATTGCAAGCCTCATGCCCAACCTTCCCTCTTTACCCGTCTTGCTACTGGCTTAGTGAGATAAAGGAGTGCGTTGTCGGTCTAGGATCGAACTCCGAACCACGTGTGGCGTGGTTGGCGAGTGTTCTACCGCTGTCCCACCGTCGCACATCAGTGTTAATAGATACGTACTAATTTCAAGATGTGAAAGAGGCTGGAAGTAACCATTGGGATGTAGGCAATAAATAAATGATAAAATAGTTCAATATTATTATATAGTTTGTGAATATTAGTGACAGGTTATTTATTACATAATCGATAGCTTAGAAGACAGCGATCAATAGATAAATAAATGGATAAATAAACAAAGGGAAATGGTGCGTGAATCTGCTAGTTGTCAGTAATTTCTGAATACTAGGCCAAAGAAAATATTGATTATAATTGTAATAATGATAATAACAATAACAATAACAGCACAGGAGTGGTCATCGTCTATGCGGTATTACGTGTTTATTCAGATATGTTACCTGAGAACGACTAGATGCTGTACAAATTTGTTTTGAATAAAGTTTTGAAGTTTTCGAATGGATTCCGACTGGTTATATTCGGCGGTATCTGAAATGAGGAACTCATAAAGTAGTGTAATAGTATGTAGCGACAGAAGACAAGGGCCAAGCAACAGATCGTTTATTGAGAAAACCAAGAGGTATTTATCGGTTTTTATGTAAATTATTATAAGAACAAGACATATAAGCGAACAATATTGTTGTTTTCAATTAGATCTTCAGGCTTTACTCTAATTTACAGAGATTTATGTTCAAGTGTTGGTTTGTAGGGATTTGATTGGTTTCAGGATTTCATCATGAGCTGACATTAGTTAGAGAACCATTGGAAAACTTGGGAGTACTGGACAGCTGTTTAGTCCTAGTTTGGGACTCTTCAGCAGTACGCACCCACCGGGATTCGAACCCAGGACCTTCCGGTTACAAGGTGAGCTCGTATACCTACAAACCAACACTTGAATACCAATGAGGTGCTCACTGGCGACTGGCTCTATTCAGTTAGGTAGTTACCTGGGTTCCAGTGGGAAGTCGTGACCAGTAGGGTGCGGCGGGTCGGGTGTGAGGACAAATACTCGCCGAAGACATTGGCTAGGGGTCGCGCTATGTCGTGAATTGGCAGAAGTTAGAATTCAAGGACCATTGGATCGGGTCCCAGTGGCTTAATGGTATAGAGATTTATGTATAAAAAATTTTTACCCAATGACGATGATTTTGTGGATCAAATAATAATAATAATGTGGTAGAATCCAGAAAAACTTCAGAAACCACAAAGAACGTCTAATATCAGAAGCACTTCATATCAAGTGGAATCCAAATTGCCTGAATAGGAATGATGGATTAAAACAGAATCTAACCTGGCTACAACACCCTCCCCCATGAAGTAGCAAAATCAACGCAAATCTGGTGAGCAAGTTCACTGTGTTGAATAGAATTCACCTAGGCGAAGCAAGGGAGAGACGAAGGTGGAACAAACTTCTTTTGTAGTATGCAAAGACTAGGATTGTTCTCTCGAATTCCCTCCCACCCTCTTTTATTTTCCATCTCCTTCGTAATTATATGATACTTATATATGTCCAAACCAAGTTCACTTTTAAGTTTGAAAAAATTTGGGCATTGGGTATGTAATATTCATTATAATAAAGGTTTTTGTATTTTCCAATGAATGAAAAACAAAACGATATTGTTTCTTTTTTGTTATTTCGTTTAGTGATCTTCATTGTTATTTTGACTTTCAATATGTCCTTTTCACTTAACCTAAGTCCACTTTCTCACCTCTTAACTCTTTGTTATATATAAGCTGAAAGGATTTTGTAAACTCTGGTTTAATAATAATACTTTGATAAGGCTATTAGCATTAAATAGCGAAACGTCAGTAAAAAACAATATCATACATTTGGTTCCCTTCATAAATTTCGATAGAGAAAGAAAGACCAGATTTTCAGTATAAAATGATATCATCATTCTATTTCACAGGTTCTCATCAGCTGCAAACTACCTGAAAATACAGTGGTTGTAAATAATAACATTTCCTATTTCATTGTTTGAAAGGTAATATAGTGTTTTCTCTATTACCTTTCAAACAATGAAATAGGAAATGTTATTATTTACAACCACTGTATTTTCAGGTAGTTTGCAGCTGATGAGAACCTGTGAAATAGAATGATATCATTTTATACTGAAAATCTGGTCTTTCTTTCTCTATCGAAAAACAATATCGTTTTGTTTTTCATTCATTGGGAAATACAAAAACCTTTATTTTATGATACTTATTTAAACTCTGATTATCTGTCCACTTCACCTTTAGTACTAGGTAACTTTTAAGATTTGACCGAATTTATTTATTGAGTTGTCTACATATACACATATTACTACCTCTGTTATTCTTATCGCCACCTGTATAAACCTTATTATCAATATTTTGTTGTCATTATAATCATCGTTATTGACTAAGTTCAAAATATTTATTATTATTATTTCCTTTAATTCCTAGAGGAACATACGGCTTCAGCCGTTCGTCTCCATTGCGTTCGCTTATCTGCTAGAGTTTCCATCTGGGTCCAAGTTTGCCCACATGCTCTTATCTCCTCTTCACATGACCTCCTCCAAGTCACCCTTGCATTGACGACCAACTCGCGGCTTCCCTTTCGGGTTCCACTCGAGCAATGGCTTGTCTAGTGATGTCACGGGCTGGTTTTCTCAGAATATGGCCAATCCATCTCCATTTCTTCCTGTTGATCTTTTCTGGCCATCTGATCTTGAGTAGTATTGAGCAAAGACAGCTGTTGATGAAGGTCTGAAGTTTGTTTGAGATGCTCTTTATGACTCACCAAGTCTCTGATCCGTATAGTAGCACTGACTGGCTTCACATTGGAGTTGAAAATCCGGATCTTATTTTTGACGCTGAGTGCTGTTGACCCCCTCACAGACTTGAGATTAATGAAAGCTTGTCTTGCTTTTCCGGTTCTCGTGTTTATATCCTCGTCATTTCCGTCAGCATGTAGTTGAAACGATGCTTCCCAGGTAGGTGAAGGAGGTAGGTTGTTTCTTTCAGGTTCCTCCCAATTTTGCTTATTATTGTTTGTTGTTGTTGCTGTTGCTGTTGGCCAGGAATATTCACCTCTGTTTTCCCTATGTTCACCTGAAGTCCTATCTTTGATGCCTCTTCTGGCAACTCGTTGTTTTACCACATTATTATTATTATTTGATCTTCAAAATCACCGTCATCCGTTAAAATTTTTTTATATATAAATCTATGTAAATTAGAGTAAAGCCTGAAGAAGATCTAATTGAAAACAACAATATTGTTCGCTTATATGTCTTGTTCCAGTATTATTAATGGTAATATTTAAAGATTTAAATTATTTTTATGAGTTGATCACGGATTGATATCAGTTAGACAACCATTGATGATTCCCATGATTCCCAAACTTGGCTGATGAAACAGCTGACCAGTACTCCCTGGTTTTAGCGATTCTCTAACTGATTTCAATCCGTGATCAACTCGTAAAAACACAACTGATCCTTACAAACCAAACCATAAAAAATTTAAATTATTATTAGCGTTATTGTTAGCAGAGAAGCAACGTCTTATGATTGGTTGTTTTCTTGCTGTAGGTTATTCTGTCATCTGTTTGTGGCCGTTTTTTAGACAATCAGGTCATATATCTGCGAATCGTATTTGCACACGTTAAGTCTGCTGTGATTGGTTGGTGAGCTCCTCAAGATTAAGCCTTGTTATTGATTTTTTCCCATGACTCCGATTCGGGACGTGAACATTGACGTAAATTACTGTCTACAATTTTCGGCTTGCAGCTAGCTCTCACCACAATATGAAGATGTTTTAACATCGATCTAGTGTTCTGTTTGCAGCGTGTGAGTATGGAGTATTAAATTACTATGCTTATAACTAGCTACAAAGGTGGGGCATAGGAAAAAAGAATAAAAAATTTGACCTACGGATAAACAATGTGAATTACGGCAATAAAATATCCTAATAGGTCTTAGGTGGTGTGATATAATTCCACTTGTGGCATTGCTCATCAAATGTTGTCTCAATTATATTACTGTTTTGTTTCTCGAGATTTTAGTAGTAGTAGTAGTGTAGCGACAGAAGGCAAGAGTCAGGCAACAGATCGTTTATTAAGGAAATCAACACATATTTATAGATTTTCATGTACATTATTATAGATTATTGTTAGCAGACAAACACAGTCCTCTAATTGGTTGTTTCTCACAAAAAGTTAACCTTGCATCTCTTTTTGGCTGTTTCCGGAATGTCAGATCATCTATCTACTAATTGTATCCGCCTACGCAAAGTCTGCTGTCAGTCTTTGTTCTTGTTTTCACATGCCTAATATTTGTGACATAAACATTGACGTAAACTACTGTCTACCAATTCGGCTAGCAGCCAGCTCTCACCACAGTAGTAGTACTACCACTTACTCAGAGACCAATTGAAATCCCGTGCACTTGGCTGGTAATAATGCCTAGCTGCTTGAACCTTGGTAGGTGGTGTGAGGTTCGAACTTGTGACGCACTGACTAGTGCTTGAGCTCCTAGACCAGTGAGGTCATATCAGTTTCAACTCACTTTTCACCTAATAGCATCACAAGGATTTCGTCTTTCATGAATCTAAACATGACTTACTAATGTGTAAGATTCTAATGGCACAAGTTGAAATTCATAGGCCATTGGATCGGGTCTCAGTGGTTGTATGGTCTACGAGCTTGCCTTGTAACCAGCAGGTCCTGGGTTCGAACCCTGGCAGTGGGTGTGTACTACCGATGAAGAGTCCCAAACTAGGGAGGGATAGCTGTCCAGTGCTCCCGGCTGGTTTTCATCGGTTCTCTAACTGATACACGACAGAGTTGCTTGGAGTCCTAGTGAAACGTCGTAACCAGTGGAGTCCATTCGGTTTGGAGTGAGGACAATTACTCACCACCGATGACACTGACTGATGGTCGCGCTGAAATCACGAATCAGTAGAAGTTAGAATTCATGGGGTGGTCATTGAGGAGGAGTCGTGTCCCACTGGCTGAACGGTTTATGAGCTTTCCTTTCCTCGTATAGCTTCTGTTCTACTATTGTGTTAGACTCCCTAATCGTGGTGCTTTTCTCAAAAACGTTTAGTCTTGTTCTATCGGAATTTTATACCAAAAATCTGAACAGATTACAATCAAATGTCCTTACAGGTTGAGTTACCAGGTGTTACTAGTTGCCATAGATAGAAGTTCATTTTTTGACAGCTTTTGTTATAGTGTGATCTGATATTGAATTGTGTCATCTATTTCAGTATACTACATGATCGGGTATCATAACAGATAAAGAAATCTAAAGTGTAATTAGTCATATTGCACCAAATAGGTCAAATATTACTTTTGCTGTAGGTTGCTTTTGTCTAAGAATAGAATTTGAGCGCTGTGGAAGAATATAATCCCATAAATGATAAGTTTATTTAGTTTGTAACACATAATGGTAAAGTGTCAATAACTGGGTGGTGATATTTTGGGCATAGTTTATTGTTAACCATCATACTGATTGTTATTATTCCCTTGAGTTCCGAGTGAAATATAGGACTTCAACAGTACATCTCTGCACTTTGTCTTATTCTCTGTGGTCCTCTTCAGCCGGCCCCACCATCGTCCATAGTCTGTCATTCTCGTCCCACTACACTACATCCTCCTCCCTTTCGGGTCCCATTCAAGTGATGGTCTGGTGCGCGATGTCACTCGGCGGTCTACTCAGTATGTGTCCGATTCATCTCCATTTTCTTGTACGTGATTGTTGAGCAATAGGTTCTTGATTGGTCCGTTCCTAGAGCTCCTTGTTGGTAGTTTTTTTTGAGCATTCTATCTTCAGTATGAAGCCAGAGAGAGAGAGAGAGAGAGAGAGAGAGAGAGAGAGAGAGAGTAGCTGTTGATGAAAGTCTACCGCCAGCTGTTGGAAGTTCTCTCCGTGACAAACAGTGGAAGTTTCTGACTCACATAGAATAATTGACTGACTTAACATTACTGTTGAAAATCCGAATTGTTTATGTTGTGGATTGAAGACGATTTCTAAACTGACTTTAGAGTGATGAATGTCTGTCTTGCCTTTGAGATTCTGTCTGTTTTTGAGGTCGTCATCCGTTCCGTCTGAAGTTGAAACGACACTGTCTGATTGGATAAATGATCGTGATTGGTGCTTGTTGTTGTTGTTGGCTGGTTATCTTCATCACCTCCGTCTTTTCTATGTTTCTGTCTGTCTGGATTCAACATAGAACTTGGCACCGAAGTGCAGCACTTCGAGTTGCCACGTTCCAAATAGCACACAGAGGTAGACAAGAAGATGAGTGAAGAGAATCAATAGAGTTTGACAAGTATAAGAGTGAAACAGAATGGGTAATGGTAGAAAGGAATATGAAGGATTACAGAGATTGAATACATCTGCGCTTGCCATTGACAACGATTTTGAGCCATGTCACCTATTGTCTCCAGCCATTGATTCCTAGAGTCCCGAGGGCCCCAACCCGGGAGTCTGCATCTCCCTACCTGACTCAGTTTAACTGTCAAGGATTTCATGGATTGATGAGGCCATGTTTTTGTTTGGCCACCACTGGCTCTTTTCCAACCTGAACCTATATCAGCTAACAATGCCCGTCGGGGGAGGCGGTGGTTAGGCATGCGCACCACGTGACCTAGCCATCTCAATCTATGTAACTTTATAACCTCGTCGATTGATTTTCCCTCTTTGCCCAACACTCTACGCCTAACGTCAACATTACTTATCTTGTGAAACCACCTAACGTGAGACAGAGATCGCAGACATCTATGATCGAAAGCAGTCAACCCTTTCATGTCTTCAACGCGTATTGGCCATGTTTCAGAGCCATAGAGAAGGACGGAGCGAACTGATGAGCAGTACACACGTCCCTTGGTTGATAACCGGATGTCACGCCTACGCCAGAGATGGTGTAATTTGGCGAAAGCAGCTCGAGCTTTTCGGATCCGTGCTGAGATTTCATCGCCAATCAGTCCGTTGGTGCTAATACAACTTCCCAAGTAGGTGAAGTGGTCAACATGTTCTATCACTTCACTCCCTATCACTAAGTTAGGAGTTGACGTGGTCCAGTCCTGTAGCAGCATCTTACATTTTGCATTTTTCTATGTTTACATTTTCTATGTTTACTTGAAGTATTGTCCTTCCTGCGTGTGCCTCTTGTGCCAGTTTGTTAGTTTTCGCCTGTATATATCTTTGAGTTTGCATGACATTAAACGTAGATCATTTGAGAAATCCAGATCTTTTAGAGTCTTCTTATCGATCCAACGTATTCGTGTATTCTCACTTTCCACAGTCATCCACATAATCCGGTCCACCATCACAATCAAGAATATCAGCTTGGGTGATTGTAGTCAGCCTTGTCTTACTCTTATCTTCACTCACTTCAAAGCCTTCTTCACTGAGTTTTCCATTGTGGATCACCTGACACGTGGTACCATAAGCATTGATATATATGCGAAGGGAGATTACACGGTTTTAATAACATTAATAATAATAATCATAATACTAAATTAGAGCTAAGTGCCTGGAAGTTATAAATATCCCATGAATTTCTCTGACATCACATTTCACTTGATTATTTATTTTCTGTTTGAATGTGTGAAATAATGAAAAAAGTGGTTCATTTGAAAAAAAATCCTTTAAAATGACAGAAAAAAGTGCAAGCACAGTTGTTTCACCAAAAGCATCTGGTGTAACTGTGATTTACCTACACCTACCTAACTTTTTTTTTAAGCGGCATGTGATTGGTTCGCGCTAGCTGTTGGTCAGTGAGATCGATAATAATGTAATTGTGGTCATGTGATCTAAGGTAGGAGTGATGCATTTTCTTTTTTTTTTTAGCGTGGGTGTATCTAGCTAGATAAAAATAAACAGAAGAGATTGATTATTGCAAAACGTTCAACTTTTATTTGTTTAAACCAACTTGTCGATCACATATAAAGGTCGTTTATAAGGTTTCTTTGATTGGACACTAGATAGTAACTAGTGTGATGTATCTAGTGCTTTGTTTGGTGTAGACTGAATTCTCTCAGTCAAGTTTGCAATGCAGCCAACATTCTGGTTTGGAGGCGATCGGCAGGAAGCCTTGGACTTTGGTAGTAAAATTAATCCCAATTGACTTTTATGATTTTGGTTAGGATTGAACCACCTAATGGTGGTTCGAACTCAGTGTGACCCATATGACGTCTTCTCATATACCAGCGTATGCGACACACTTATTGCTTTCGGTGTAATTGTGTTCTGTGAGCTGGATGGTTTGGTTGCGAAGCTTTCATTGTCTCAGCGGACAATGTCCTCAGCGCATACTTCAGTTTTCGGCAAAGGTAAACTTTAAGCAACACTAACTACCACCAATCAGCGAATTACCTCAAGCTTACCAATCACTTGAATAAGGTATTTTTGTGTATGGAATACATATATTTATGAACTAAATGCATAAGAACTGTAGCACTGCTCAGCAGTTCGCTCCGTCCTTCTCTATGGCTCTGAAACATGGCCAATACGAGTTGAAGACATGAAAAGGTTGACTGCTTTCGATCATAGATATCTGCGATCTCTTTCTCACGTTAGATGGTATAATAAGGTAAGTAATGTTGACGTTAGGCGTAGAGTGTTGGGCAAACAGAGAAAATCAATCGACGAGGCTATAAAGTTACATAGATTGAGATGGCTAGGTCACGTGGTGCGCATGACTAACCACCGCCTCCCCCGACGGGCATTACTAGCTGATATAGGTGCAGGTTGGAAAAGAGTAAGTGGTGGCCAAACAAAATCATGGCCTCATCAATCCATGAAATCCTTGACAGTTAAACTGAGTCAGGTAGAGAGATGCAGACTTCCGGGTTGGGGCCCACGGGACTGACTCTAGGAATCAATGGCTGGAGACAATAGGTGACAAAATCGCTGTCAATGGCGAAGATGTATTCAGTCTCTGTAATCTTTCATATTCCTTTCTACCATTACCCATTCTGTTTCACTCTTATACTTGTCAAACTCTATTGATTCTCTTCATTCATGTTCTTGTCTACCTTTGTGTGCTATTTGGAACGTGGCAACTCGAAGTGCTGCACTTCGGTGCCAGGTTCTATGTTGAATCCAGACAGACGGAACAGTGTTACAGAGGATACTTTTCAGTTTTAGGTTGGTGTATCAACAGAGTATAATTCCACTGTGGGTAAAATTTATTTTGATAAAGTCTCACAGTATTATGCAGTAATATTTACTGGGCGATAAACTGTGCTGGTAACGGGGTCATCAGTAAATATTACTGTATAGCACTGTGAGCCTTTATCCGAATAAATTTTACCCACAATAGAATTATACTCTACCACCACGGGGCACAAGTTCTATTCTTATATCAACAGAGAAATTTCACCACACTCTATGCATGCAATCATTTAGGTCTTCTAGCTCTAACAATGGTTCTTTCTCGGTTCTTTCCTGAACTCAACCCTAACGTGAAAATATCCCTAAACTAACTGTAATCTAACTCAAACCAACACTAATGTGGCCCTTATTAGGTCAACCTAACCCTAACTTATTCCTGGCTTGAAGAGCAAATTAATCTTGCCCAAACCTTAGCTGGAACTTCCCAGAAATCTCATTTAATAGCATAAGACTTCGATGAGTATATTTTATTGATGATAGCAACATTACTTGCCAGATTTCACTAACTTGCTCAGTGAGCATTTTAAGCTTATTGGTGCAGTCGCACTCCATTGGTGGTAGTAAGTGGTGCTTAAAGTTTAACTTGGTCCAGTTTTGAAGTAAGCTTTTAAAATTCATCACGATTTTATTTTATTAGGCATCTCTCCTGGTAACCTTGACCATGACTGATTGTTTTTGTATATTTTCTCACTCTCTAGTCCATTTGTTTTTGTATTGAAAACCAAGAGTTGTAATTTTGTTCTTATTGTGATGTTGTGATACAGACAAATGTGTGCCAACGGAATTATATTATTCTCACATATTCCCACAGTCCTAAACTGCAGTAGCAACAGAATGCTATATATATGTATATTTGAACATTCTGTTTTGTGTCGTTTAATGTAAACCAAAATCACAAACTCAGTGACTAGTTAACGAATATAAAACTGTATAGATATAAATAGGTGTTTGATCAATTGAAAATATATCTTCGCTTCTGTGTTTTGCCTTCGGCTGTTACAATATGATTTCCTTCCTAAAGATTGGTAGATCTTAGTCTATTTCAATTTTTTGTCTGTTGATGATAGCCGATTTACTTAAATACCAGGCTTCTAGAAATTCTCTCTCTAAGATTTGGACATTATCCCAATCGAATTTGGTGTCGGTAGCTGTCTGCACACAGTGATGTGACGGAGTGGATATTGTATCTTGTGACGCCTAGTTTATCTTCATGGGTGCGAAGACGGAGAGGGTGTCTACTTTGATGAATGTAATGCTTTTCACAGTCGTTGCAGTGTTTATCTTGTTCATGATGTTGGTTTTGTTTTCTTTCGCTGTTATCCTCTTTCGGTTGACATATAGCCGAGTGAAGTGATTTTGTTGGTTTATGGGCTGTATCGATTGCAAAAGGTTTGAACAATCCCCACAGTGATTTCGGAGATGTTTTTTTGTATATGGTAGGATAATTTTCTTTGCATTTTGATTTGGTTTGTTGGCTTGAGGGCGAATGTCTTTTGATGAAGTTTCATGGTTTATCCATTTATTTTTTGAAGACGGTCATAAATCATAGTCTCTCACCTCCTCCTCCCCAAACGCGATCGCCTCCACGTCACCCTCGGATCCATGCCCAACTCGTTGTTCTCCTTTCCTGTGACCAGAAGGTCCTGGGTTCAAACCCTGGCAGTGGGTGTGTACTGCTGCCGATGATGCCCAAACTTGGCTGGTGAAACAGCTGTCCAATACTCCCTGGGGGGTTTTCAGTGGTTCTCTAACTGATATCGATCCCTGGTCAAACTCGAAAGAAAAAAAACAAATCTCTTCCTTACAAATCAACTGTTAATAAATAATCTCAGTTGTTTAAATTCTCTATTAAATTAAATTAGACTACATAACAGCACTTTTGTTTAATTGTGTGTGTGTGTGTGTGTGTGCTATCGATTGAAGTAGCAAAGGTTTTGTCATAAATCTACTGATTACTATTTTATCTTTGTGGTTGGCTGTATAAAAAAAAGTGAATATCACATTTAATAGCGCTGTTTACTTTTTAGTAACCAAGCTTAAATTATATGTAATTTGCGTTGACTCAGTATCTCTCCATTGTTGTTGATTAAGATGTACTTGGATGGAGATGTGGCTCATTGGCTCTCTAGTGTTAGGCTTTCATCTAGTCGGTGACTAGTTCGAGCCTCTCTCTCCATCTGGGCAACTAGTCAACGGTGTATTATGAGCCCCCATATGAGATAAGTGTGGCTCTTAGTCTGTTGAACAAAGCGTCTGTTTCAGGCAACTGAATTTAAATAATTCGAATCTCATCAGAGGTAAACTGATATAGCTCTGTGGTTCTTAAGTTTACTGGTTTGATCTGGCATTCAGTCCTTAATTTTAAATTACACATCTGCTTTTTGTGTTGTAATTTGGTGCTAATTGTTGGAATTTTTATTGACAGAAAGCCGTAAAGTCATCGTCCATGCTTTCTAATAGGCATTAGCTCAGTGTTTATGCAATTCTGTAGAAAATTATGTTTCGTCTATAATTCATACTTGCCTTGATAAGTGTCGAAGTAAAAGACTAGTATTCAACTGTACAGGTTGCCATTGCTACAGATTTCAATGTGAAGTTTGATGATGACCCGATCTACTTCATGATGAAAATTCTTAATCACGGTGGACTGGATTATTCATCAGGCTGCGCGTGTGGAGTGAGAAGACACGAATACTCTGGACCACGGATAAGAAGACACTAGAAGATCTGGATTTCACGTGTGGATGATTTATGTTTAATGTCACACAAATTCGAAGACTAGCAGGTAGACGAAAGCCAACAAAATGGTAGAAGAGGCAGGCAGCGAAGATAGGACTCCAGGGGAACATAGGGAAGGCAAAAGTATCAACAACCAGCACCAATCACCATGAACGACAGGGATTTGACATAGGTTACTTCCTTCACTTATTCAACCAGGAAACACGATTCAACCACTCGCAGTCGGAAGGGATGAAAATACCAAAACTAGTCAGCCAGAATCGGAAACGCAAGTTAGCCCTTCGTCAACCTGAAACCAGTTTGAAAATCTTCTGCACTGCACTCAACCAGAATAAAGAACAAGATTGGAATTTTCAACACAAATATGAGGTCAGTCATTTCTTCTGTACGGGTCAGAAACTTCCACTGCGTGTCACAAAAAGGATTCCCAACAAGTTACAGACACTTCCCAACAGCTGCCGCCTTTACTGACTCCATGCTGAAGATCACATAATCGGCCTGCTGGCCAGAAAAAAAATAGTAACAAGAAACTCTAGCTGGCAACAAACCAACCAACAGCCAATTGCTTGATAAATGCGGATGGATTGGACATATTTTGAGGAAACTGTCGAATGCCTAGCAATGTTAGTTGACATAGGATCAAGTTGGCTTCAACAGTCAATGAAATCGACAACAGTTAGTTTAAGCAAGCCATGTAAGGAGGTATAGACTTCCCAGTTGGCGTCCTCAGGACGGTAAACACCATGACAGCTAGAGACAATTGGTGATATGGCTCGAAATCGTTCTCAATGGCTGTCTGTCTGTCTGTCTGTTTTCGACATAGAACTTTGCACAAATGTGCGGAAGTTCAAGTCGCCACACTCCGTGTAGCACGCGAAGCAAGAGAAGAAAGTACAAGAAAAGCATAATAGAAACAGTGAGCAGAGGTGTGAGACAAAGGAGTAATAAAGAAAAACAAAACAGTTTCATTGGAGATCATAAGTCACAAGGAGTGGATGCATCTGCGCCACTGAGAACGATTTTGAGCCATGTCACCAATTGTTTCCAACCATAGATTTTTACCGTCCCGAGGACCCCAGCCTGGAAGTCTACACCTTCCTACGTGGCTTAGACCAACTGTTGTGGATTTCATTGACTGATGCCAAGTTTTTGTTTGACCGCCGCTAGCTTTTTTCCAGCCTGACCCTATATCCGCTAACATTGCTCGTCGAGGGAGGCGATGGCTTGGCATACGTAACACATGTCCTAACCATCTCAGTCTTTGTAGCTTCACGACTTCGTCGATTGATTTCCCCTGTTTACCTAGAACTCTACGCCTAACCTCAATGTTGCTCACCTTATTATGCCACTTTACACGGGAAATAGAACGCAGGCACCTATGATCAAAGAC
This sequence comes from Trichobilharzia regenti, assembly GCA_944472135.2. Lineage (NCBI taxonomy): Eukaryota > Metazoa > Platyhelminthes > Trematoda > Strigeidida > Schistosomatidae > Trichobilharzia > Trichobilharzia regenti. Next base: position 35,763,335 of record OX235264.1, on the reverse strand, counting down.
AGCTAGTCTTTTCATGTCTTCCACTCTCAGTGGCCAGGTCTCACAACCATAAAGGAGGACGGAGCGGACTGATGAGCAGTACACCCGCCCTTTGGTCGATAGTCGAACATCTCGTCTACGCCAGAGTCGGCGTAAACTAACAAATGCGAAACGAGCCCCTTGTATTCGTGCTGAGATTTCGTCAGAGATCAGCCCGTTGGGGCTGATGGTACTTCCCAAATAAGTGAAGCGGTCAACGTGCTCTACCACTTCACTTCCTATTTTTAAACTAGGCGTCGATGTAGTCCAGTCCTGTAACATCATCTTGCATTTGGCGGGAGCGAATCGCATGCCAAACATTCGTAGATTGCGGCTCAAGGTGTTTAGAAGACTCTGCATTTCGTCAGCGTCTTCGCCTAGAAGGACTATATCGTCTGCATATTCCAAGTCAACGAGATTATTCCCCGGTAGCAAGTCAATCCCTGAGTCGCTGAAGTCACCTAGGGTTAAGTCCATTAACACATCTATGATGAAGTTGAATAGAAAAGGAGATAATGGGCATCCTTGACGGACACCACTGGTCGTCATCAGTTCAGATGACAGCTCGCCGTAAGCCCTCACCTGGCTGTATGAGTACGAGTAGAGTGCCTTAATCAGTGCAATATATTTTCTTGGAATTCCCTTTACAGCCAAGCATCTCCAGAGAACTTCCCGATCGACAGAGTCGAATGCTGCCTTTAGGTCAAGAAATATAATGACTGTTGGACGCCGGTAGGAATGCCTATGTTCTAGAATCTGTCGGAGGGTGAAGATATGATCAATACACCCTCTTCCTGGTCTAAAGCCTGCCTGGCTCTCTCGTGTTTGTGCTTCCCGAGCACCACTCAGTCTACGCATGATTATTGAGCCTAAGACTTTAGATACTATATTAGTCAAGCTAATCCCTCTGTGATTATCACAGGAAGACTTGTCTCCCTTCTTGTATATGGGGATAATCAGTGACTTACACCAACCCGATGGGACTTCTTCTGATTCCCAGACGCTGCCTAGTACCTCAGTTAATCCGGACAGTAAGCTGTCTCCACCGTACTTAAATACCTCTGGAGTCATTCCATCAGGTCCCGCTGCTTTGCCTAGTTTCAGATTGGTGACAGCTTTAGTAACCTCAGTTAGTGACGGAGGACCTGTGTCTATATCCCATTCAGGGAGGTGTTGGATGCTCGGAAGGTTGAGCGTGGCTGTGGGCAAATTAAACTGCTCCTCATAATGCTCTTTCCAACGATCCAGTCGTCTATCCTGGGAGCTAATTATAGTGCCATTTTTTTCCGAGATTGTTTCACTAATGATTTGTCTTCTCCCACCCGTTTCCCTGATGAGTCTAAATAGTTGCCTGGTGTTGCCTAACCTCGAAGCTTTCTCCATCTCAATGGCTGGCACAGATGCATCCAATCCTTGTGATTTATAATACCCAATGATACTATATTCTTCTTCGATATTACTATTCTTTTTGTCTCATATCTCTCTTTACTGTCTCTATTTTACTCTTCTTCTCTTGCTTTGTGTGCTACATGGAGGGAGTGTGGCTACTCGAACTGATGTACATCGGTGCAAAGTTCTATGTTGAAACCAGTCAGTCAGACGACAACTGCAAATCAGAAACATTTCGTTATAACAGCATTCAACATTCTAAGTAGTTGGGAAGTTGACGATAATGCTTATGATGAATTATCTACACTAATTAGGTGTGTGTGTGTGTGTGTGTGAGTTTGTTTCAGTAATCCTTCTACAGTAACTTATGCAGATTTCAAGACTTTGCTTTTATCATATTCACAGTTCATTTACCATTATTATTATTATTATTATTATTATTATTATTATTATTATATACTTTAGCGATTCATCCAGTTTTATGCCTAATGAAAGCACTACACCTTCAATCAACACTTGTACAGTGGAAAATCCTCCCTTTTCATACAATATAAATAACCAAACATGTTCATCATCAAATGAAACAACTACCAAAGAAGACGATAAATACGGCAGCAATTATGATGGTCCTTCATCGTCTGTTGTTGCACGTCTTTTTGGCGGGACATTATTAAGGCATACATCTTGTGTAGAATGTCAGCATGTTTCAAGTTCTCGACAAGAACAATTTACATGCTTGTATGTTCCGCTGACAAAACCAAAAGAATTGTTATTATATGAAGAACAGTCGGTTAAAGAGAATTCAAGTTTTGTAAACGAGATTCCTGAAGTGAGTTTTTTTCTTTTGATGGGCGGGGGGGGGGTTGTTCACATTTTTTGTTGTTTATTATAGCATACTTTATCCATTATCATACAAGGTGTTCTAATGAGTTAATTTTCAGTGTGGTTAAGTTGGTATTAGGTGGTTAGAGTCAGTGGGCAGGAAGTCTTGGACCTAAGTTTCGTACTAGTTTTAGATACGCCTTACTGACTGGTAAGCGCCAACTAGGACGAAACCGAGGTCCAAGACTTTCTGCCGATTGCCTTCAACCATCTAATATCAACAGTTCAGAGTGCTCTGTGTCAGCGAGCCACCTAGTGACGTGGTGGCCACATTGCAAACTTGACTGATAGAATTCGATCTGCTCCAAACAAAGGACTAGACATATCACACTAGGAACTGACTAGTATCCAATCAAAAATAGTTAATTTTTATCTTCATGTAAAACAAAATGTTTCTGAAACTTTTAAGTTAGTTGTACAATTGACTTTATAGAAGTTGGGATCACTTTCTGAATTGTACGCTTTCGCTTAAGCAGTTAGGAAAAACAAGAAATACAAATCTTGACTGGCCTTATTTCTACTTTCCTGAATGCACATGTGTGAGTTTGGAGCTTTTGATGTGCAGAGATATAAAATGTAAGTAATCGTGAGGTTAGGCGTTGGGTGTTACGTAATGCGGGAAAGTCAGTCGACCAGGTTGTGAAGCTACATCGATTGATATGGCTAGGACACGTTTTGTTACTCAAGGTCTGGCCATCGTCTTCATCGACAGGAAATGTTAGCTGACATGAGAGATCAAGTTGGAAAAGAGGTAGTAGTGGGATCAAACCAAAACATGGAATCAGTCCGTGAAATTTTTGACATTTAGTTCGAACCCAGGACCTTCTGGTTACAAGGCGAGCTAGTAGACCATTAAACCACTGGGACTTGATCTAATGACTGACTCATGAATTCCAACTTCTGCCAATTCATGATGTGGTGCGATCATTAGGGAATGCCATGGGCGAGTATATGTCCTCTCACCCGACCTGCTGCACATTACTGGTCATGGCTTTCCACTAGAACCCCAGGTAACTAACTATCTACGTGAATAAGGTCAGTTGCTAGTAACTCATGGAAGAAGATATTGCGAAGTGGTCGCGCTATATCATGAATTGTCAGAAGTTAGAATTCATCGACCGGTCATTGGATCGGGTCCCGGTGGCCTTATAGTCTACGAGCTCGTCTTGTAAGTAGAAAGTCCTGGGCTCGAACCCTGGCAGTGGGTGCGTACTGATGAAGAATCGCAAACTAGGCTGACGAAACAGCTGTCCAGTACTCTCTGGCAGGTTTTCCAATGGTTCTCTAACCAATGGAATTTTATTGGATATTGTGAATCACAAGAACTTAAACAAAGAAAGAACGACAAAAGTACCGGGATAACATGAGCTCATTTTTTATTATTTCTAGGACTCCTCTCAACTGGCTGCAAGCTGAATAATACGAAAAATAAATATAAATCTTAAATTAAAGATTTGAACATACGTTTTCCACGCTAACAAGCAGTAATTCATAGGAACTAAGAGTAACATTGGTCAGGAATGTTGTAAGTTGTTAAATAATTAAGAGTGAAAAACATCGATCATTTTGTAGGAAAGTCAGACGACTAAGCTTGGAAACAAAAGCACAGAGTTCAAGAGATTTTTATGGGTAAAGACAAAGTTTAACTAGAAAGTGTAAAACAAACAACAGGTTACGTAACCACAGAAAAAAAGTGTAGTAAAAAAAAGGAGGATTTAAGGGTGAGTCACATGTTTAGACGAAAAATAAAGTTTTCTAAACAGGACAGACAAAAGGATGATGTAGCAAAACTTGTATACTTTATTATCATCTCACCAAGGCAGTGTGAAATTCACCACTATCTCTTTCTGTATACATAGATTTGATTGTAATCATTTGATGGAGATTGCTTCAGCAACAGAGTAACAAGCTAGGTGGTTTATTTCGCATGTTGATTATTCTGAACACCTTTAGATTGTCCACAATATGATCAGTGTCGAATAGATGGTGCCTAGTTGCACTGTTTATTGTCTGTCTGTGATCCTTTTTTAGTCTTAGGTTCTTTAGGATGTGTTCAGAAATACGGACAATAACCCTTTTTTTTCTCTCTCTCTGTCTCTCTCTGTGTTGTACCTGGTTTTTATCCCATAAACTTCAAGAATTAATCTTTAACAGTCACTGACATTAAATATGGTCCAAAATGAATTCCGGAAACGTAGGCTTCAACAGTTGTCATTCTTGATAGATCAGAGATGTCAGACGATATCAAAAGAGTGCTTAATAAGCATGACATCAGAGTATTCTTCAAAACATCAGACACATTACAAAGCAACCTTGTCCACATAAAAAACCAAATCCCTAAAGACTCTCCATCTAGTTGTGTCTATAGAATAAATGCTTGGAATGTGATGTCATATATAGATCGGATAAACATCGCTAGTGAGAAATCAAAATCACAAGAAATGAACACCGTAAAGCTGCATCTGTTCGACCACTGAGAAATCCAGTTAAACTAGAAAAGCTACAAAAATCACCAGCCAGCTATAGGTGTACACGCTTTAGAATCAGGTCACCAAATTGACTGACAATATTGAAATAATCCAGAAAGAGCATTTCAGAAATCACAAAAAGAACGTCTCATATAATCAGAACCACTTCATATCAAATGAAATCCAAATTGTTTGAATAGTCTGAATAATAGACTAAAACAGAATTTGACCTGGTTACAACACCCGCGCCCTCCCTCATGAAATGACAAAATCAACATGAATGTGATAAGCAATTTCATTATATGAACACACACTGCTTTTATAATTTTACACACTTATCAAATCCAACAGTTATCCACACCTGGTTTTGTTATCTTTAAAAATTAGCCAATTTGACAACGAAAAAATGAGCTCACTGTGTGATTTATCGAAATAAAATCTTCTCTATAGTGGACTTATGCTCTACTACAGCGCCCAGGTTTTCTACTGATATCAAGAAAGATGATTAATTTTTTTTTGATTACAGCTTGATTTTGTAAATTCTGGTTTAATAATATTGTTTTGATGAAGCTATTAGCAGTAGCATTAAATAGCGAAACGGTAGTAAAAACAAGGACAATATCGTTTTGCTCTTTTTCATTCATTGGGAAATACAAAAATAGATTCCAATGTGAAATCAGTGCTACTTTATGGATCGGAGACTTGGCGCCACGTCATGAAGAGCACCTCAAACAAACTACAGACCTTCATCAACAGCTGTCTTCACTCAATACTACTCAAGATCAAATGGTCGGCCAGAAAAGATCAGCAACAGGGATAGATCTCAGGGAGCGAACTAACGCAGTAGGAAGCGATTGTGCAACAAATAAGCAGGAAGAGATGGAGGTGGATTGGATTGGCGATACCCTGATGGAACAAACCATCAAGTGACATCACAAGACAGACCATCGCCCGAGTGGAACCCGAACGGGAAACGGCGAGTTGGTCGTCAGTGCGAGGATGACATGGAGGAGGGGGGCATGTGAAGAGGAGATGAAAGCATGTAGGCAGACGTGGAGCCAGGTGAAAACATCGGGGAAGAACCGAAGGCAATGGAGACGTGCGGTTGAAAACTTATGTTCCTCTAGGAACTAAAGGAGGCAATAATTCTGATTGTATACTAGTCAGTAACTAGTGTAATGTGTCTAGTCGTATCTTCACTGCAGACTGAATTCTATCAGTCAAGCTTGCAATGTGGGCGCCATGCCACTAGGTGGCTCGCCATAATTGTTATCATAATGAATCCTTAACTTTATTGGTTTTGGTATACGTATAATATGTATAAAATTTTTAATTTATTTTCCAGTCGAATGATTCCGATTCAACAGATGATCAAATCGTTGAGCCTGGGACTGATTTATCCACATTAATACAGGCACATTTTACACAAATCGAACATGTCGCCTCATCAACTCAATGTGAATCATGCGGTAAACGTACCCTGCAAGCAAGAACCCTAAAACTTCAACAACTTTCATCTCATGTATTAATATGTTTAAATTTATTTCGATATTGTCGTGTAAAACAAACCTGTTCAAAAATTATGCATCGTGTTCGCATACCAGAACGTTTATCAGTGACAGTGTCTGCATCAAATACAGAAACGTATGCCTATAATAATAATAATAATAATACTAATGGTAATGCTAATAATGATATATCTACCTCGAAAGATTCAACAAGTAAATCAAAATGCCATTCAAGGACCTACAGTCTTCAAGCAATGATTGTACACAGTGGTGTATCTATTAGTTGTGGGCATTACACATGTGTCGCTAAAGTTGGCATGCAATGGATACTATTCGATGATGATAATGCTGGTTATACAACACTGGAAGATGTTTACTCTGAGCCGTTGGCTACACCCTATCTACTATTGTATAGTCAAGTTTCTTGATTGATAAAGTTTTTTGTTTTCATCAAGTCTTTTTGTTTACTTTCTTCTCTCTTTGAGTTTGTATTTTTATTGCTTATCTTTTCTTTTTGGATGAGGAGTGGGTGGGATGAGTGAGGTTGGATGGTGTTCAACTGTGATTCTCATTTCGTTTCTTCAAAAAAGTATTTCCAGTCAGCATATATATATTAAGAAATATTCGATTCTTGTGTATTTCTCTCTCTCTCTCTCATATATGTATGCAGTAAGTTTTTAGAAACTGGTTAGGTGGTGATAAAAAAGTGATGCGTGAATACATACACATAACTGAAGAAATTTTGGTTTTTCAGTTTACTGTCAACTTTAATTAGCCCAAATATTTCCCATTGAGTTGGATAAAAAGAAGAGATGTTTTGGTGAAGAGTATGACTTCTCCTTCTCTTTCCAGCGATATCATTCCCAAAATGGATTGGTCAATTCTCTTAGCAACAAAAAGGGAATATTCATGGGTATTCATCCCCATCCGTCCAGGCATTAATGAAAAACAAAACATGTAGTGTTCAGCGAAGAGTCTCTTTTCGGTGAGTGGCGAATTCATTTTCTTAGCTGTACAATCACAAATATATGTATATGTGAATTATTTTGTATGTATGTGTACATTAAGTTTATCAAACAAAATTACAATTGGTTAAATTATTAAAAATTAACAGAGTTGTTATCATAACAGTAGAAGTGGAAGCAGAAGCCTCAAGGACAAGATCCCGCTTCAGTGTGACCACTTCAGTGTGCATATATCAGTCCACTTGCTGCTGTGGGGCCAGGCACATCGGTTGTTCGACGCGCACCCTGTCCAAGAGGATTCAAGAACACTATCCAGCATGGTTGCGAAAAGGTAATAGTGGTGCAATAAGGAGTACGATAATTGAACACACCTGGTTTACACTGATCATTCCATCTCAATAAACGCCTCCTGCTTCAAAGTGATCTACAGAGTCAAGAATAACCTACCAGAGGCAATAACGGTTCGTCTTCTCTGTACCATTGAAGCTCTGGCCATCCACATAGAAAAACTGGGGCTATGCATACAAAAGAGGATTACTCAACCACTTTTATTATCATAGTAACAACTTTGTTGATTTTTGATGAATTAATTTTGTTTGTTTGCCTGTTTTTTCTTTCATTGCTTGTAATTCTTGTATTCATTTAGAAGTCTTACGTAATTTCGTATTATCTGCTTTGTTTCTATGTGTATCCTGAGTACAACTCAACCATAAAACTATTCATATTGTTACCTACCCAACTCCTTTTTAACAAATGTTTGTGACAACTCATCACCTTTGTTACTTTCTACACTAGTTTCATTAACACTTAATTTTCTTGACCATTTTCGTATTACATAACTCCAACCAAAAATTACTAATTTTCACCTGTTTAGTTAAAATAACCATGACCAATTGTATTTTTGTTTGACAAACTTAATACACACATGTATACAAAATAACTCATGCATATATTTGTGATTGTACAGCTAAGAAAATGAATTCGCCACTCGCCGAAAAGAGACTCTTCGCTGAACTACGTGTTTTGTTTTCATTAAAAACGAATATTTTCAAATATGTTTCATTAGATTTATAAATTTTTGTGGCAAAGTTCAACAATAGCGTCCCGACGGGGGTGGGTAGGTTGTGACTACAGGATTGACCTTAAGCCGCCGACCAATCATGAAAACGAGAAATTTTGGCACAAAAAAAGTGACGTATATTTACAAGAAAATGCATGAAAACTCATATTAAACAGGTTATCTTTCTTTGATATGACTTTAAAAAATACATCCAAGTTATAATGGGGAGGTTCAGTTGCTAAGTTAGACTAGTTTTTCTGTATAATTTATTCAACGAGGTGACTGAAGATGATGAGCTGTTTTTGTGAATCGTTTGCCTCTCTTATCCTGTTGTGCAGTCTTCTCCAGAGCCGTCGGCTGAATTACTATGGTTTCCAGTAAGAGGATTGACTACTACTTACCAGGAAAATGTGGATAAGAAAACAAATTAAAATAAATGGCGTCCACTCTTAATCTAACCCTAGTCGTAACCCTAACTTTAAATTTAACACTAACCCTTATTACAACCCCTAATCCTTACTGTAAACTAAACTGTAATCCTAATTATGACCCTGATCCTAACCCTAACCCAGTACTTACCTCCACCCTAATCCTAACCCTAACGAGCTATTAACACATCGTCGAAACAGTACTTAAAAACGTGATTTGGGTGAAATCTGCCGCTTAGTTGGTGAATAGCCGTTGATATTTCAGCTATGATAATGGCAGGTGCCGTCGTCAGCCAATGACTAGGATGAGTTCAAGGTCATTGTTGCGTTCGCACTCCTGGGACGCTATTGGTGAACTTCGTCAGTTTTGTTTTAGATAACAAACTGCGTAGTGTAGAAAGCGTTAATCGTGTGGAAGCTCAAGTTAAATTGTTACGACAGAAGACAAGGACCAGGCAACAGATCGTTTATTGAGAAAATCAAGAGATATTTCTGTGTTCATTGTTGTCAGTGGAGAAGCAACGTCTTCCGATTGGTCGTTTTTTGCTCAAAGTTATTGTGTCATCTGTTTGTGGCTGTTTCTTAGAAAGTCAAGCCATATATATATATATATATATATCTGCGAATCGTATTTGCACAAGTTAAGTCTTCTGTGATTGGTTGGTGAGTTCCTCAAGGTTAAGCTTTGTTATTGTCCTTTCTCATGACCCCGATTCGGGACGTAAACATTGATGTGAATTGTTGTCTACAATTTTGGCTAGCAGACAGCTGTCATCACAAAATAAATAAGTTGAGTTAAGTGATATAATTGACGGGAGTGAGTCAAATTCAGCTAAAATTGAACGAGGGTCATGTCAACAACAGTGGTAATAGGGGGTGAGAATTTAAGAGAGAGTGGAGGAAGAATATAATATGGGGAGTCAATACTTACATACTTAAAGAAAACGATTGACATCTTTGGTTTTCAAGTATTGGTTTTTGTAGGGATTTCGTTTTATTGCATGGAGGATTTAATCATGAGCTGACATCAGTTAGAGAACCACTGGAAAACCTGGGAGTACTGGACAGCCGTTTCGTCCTAGTTTGGGACTCCTCAGCAGTACGCACCCACCGGGATTCGAACCCAGGACCTTCTGGTTACAAGGCGAGCTCGTAGACCATTGAGCCACTGGGACCCGATCCAATGGTCCTTGAATTCTAACTTCTGCCAGTTCACGACATAGCGCGACCACTTCGCAATGTCTTCTTCGATGAGTTACTGCCTCATCTTTGACCTGCTGTACCCTACTGGTCACGGCTTCCCACTAGAAGAGATATACAAGAGATATATAGATGATACTTTCATTATCTCTAATAATGAAGAGAATTTAGAAGATATCCTGGATCTTCCTAACAGCTGTCATCCTGCAATCCAGTTCATACTAGAGAATTTTGTTCGACTGAAAAATATCTTTTCAGGACGTCCAACTGTCTGTGTGTCTGCGTTCAACATAGAACTTGGCACCGAAGTGCACCAGTTCGAGTTGCCACGTTCCAAATAGCACACAAAGGTAGACAAGAAGATGAGCGAAGAGAATCAATAGAGTTTGACAAGTATAAGAGTGAAACAGAATGGGTAATGGTAGAAAGAAATATGAGAGATTACAGAGACTGAATACATCTGCGCTTGCCATTGACAACGATTTTGAGCCCTGTCACCTATTGTCTCCAGCCATTGATTCCTAGAGTCAGTCCCGTGGGCCCCAACCCGGAAGTCTGCATCTCCCTACCTGACTCAGTTTAACTGTCAAGGATTTCATGGATTGATGAGGCCATGATTTTGTTTGGCCACCACTTACTCTTTTCCAACCTGCACCGCCTATATCAGCTAGTAATGCCCGTCGGGGGAGGCGGTGGTTAGTCATGCGCACCACGTGACCTAGCCATCTCAATCTATGTAACTTTATAGCCTCGTCGATTGATTTTCTCTGTTTGCCCGACACTCTACGCCTAACGTCAACATTACTTACCTTATTATACCATCTAACGTGAGAAAGAGATCACAGATATCTATGATTGAAAGCAGTCAACCTTTTCATGTCTTCAACTCGTATTGGCCATGTTTCAGAGCCATAGAGAAGGACGGAGCGAACTGCTGAGCAGTACATACGTCGCTTGGTTGATAGCCGGATGTCACGCCTATGCCAGAGATGGTGTAAGTCAGCGAAAGCAGCTCGAGCTTTTTGGATCCGTGCTGAGATTTCGTCGCCAATCAGTCCGTTGGTGCTGATACAACTTCCCAAATAGGTGAAGTTGTCAACATGTTCTATCACTTCACTCCCTGTCTCTAATCTAGGAGTTGACGTGGTCCAGTCCTGTAGCAGCATCTTGCATTTTACAGGGGCAAATCGCATGCCAAACATATGAAGATTGCTGCCCAAGGTGTTCAGAAGACTCTACATTTTATCAGCATCCTCCCCTAACAGGACTATGTCATCTGCATATTCTAAGTCCATAAGACTATTCCCTGGTAACAAGTGGATTCCTAAGTCGTTACATTCAGTTAAGGATACTTCCATTAGCATATGTATGATGAGGTTAAACAGAAATGGGGAAAGTGGACATCCCTGTCGGACACCACTGGTTGTTATCAATTCAGATGACAATTCTCCATAAGCCCTTACACGACTGTGTGAGTTTGAATAGAGTGCCTTGATTAGTGCAATGTACTTTCTTGGCACTCCCTTCACAGTCAAACATTGCCATAGTACCTTTCGATCCACGGAGTCGAAGGCCGCCTTCAAGTCAAGAAAAATGGCAATTGTTGGACGCCGAAAAGTGTGTCTATGTTCTAAAATCTGTCGGAGAGTGAAGATATGATCTATGCACCCTCTACCTGGTCTAAAGCCTGCTTGATTTTCCCTCGTTTGTTCCTCCCGAGTTCTGCTTAGTCTATGCATGATTACTGAGCCTAGGATTTTAGAAACGTTCAACTAACAAGACGTGAACAAGATGGAGGTCTATCTACAGATAGTCAACATGGAACCGAAAAATCACCAATTTTCATAGTTGGGTGCCATTATATACAGAACGAAACCTGATCCATTCATTGAGCTACAGAATCTACAGCGTTTGCAACACTGACACTATGGAAGTGAAGATGAATCCTGAAAAAAATTCCCATTGAAAATGAACACACTGTATGTTTCATCACAAAATCCATGAAGCCAAAACCTTCACAACTTCACACACTTTCTGTTGCTAAAAACTTCTCTATCTAAATCTACAATTCAATGGAAAGTTGTCAGAAGAAGATAAGATAAGATAAGCTTTATTCCAAATCAGTACTTGTGATACAGAATGGAATTCTCAGCATTTTACTACAATATTGCATCCAGTTAGTACATTAACAATAAATATAGTTCTACATAGATTAAAGTTATCTCAGTCAGTTTTGACAACAACATATTAGCATGTCGGTAGCAAAGCCAAAATTTAAACAGAGTGTTTGAAGGTGTTAGAAAAGTAGATACTACTAGCATATTTACTGGCGTAAGCGATAGCAAAATGGTCGAGGTATACAGAGTGTGAAAGAACGAACAAGAATGTTTTAAGTAGAGTTTGTAAGGAAGAGAAAAACAAAACAACACATAACAAAAAAAGCGGTAGAGAGAAAACGTTGTACCTGTAAATGATGTGAGTTGGAAAGACGAGATCCATTTGTTCTACTGACTATTTAATAAGTTAAAGGTTTCACGCCTAATGCTTTCTTTATCGCACAGAACACGAGCTAGGTAGGGTATGGATGAGTTTTTGTACTTGCTAGTGCGGGCATATAGTTTCCTATATAGGCTTCTGGTTTTCCCTGAAGAGATACATGGGGAGAGTTGTGAATGTAGAGGGTGTTGTGAGTCAGATAAAATGGATTTCGCCCATTTTTCACATGAGTCCATGTGCCTGTCCACCAGAATATTAACAAGCTGGCTAAGTGGCAAACTGCTTACCCTGCTGACAACCTTTAACATCCTACGTAATAAGGTATAGTCTTTCTTCAATAGCCCAGGAAAGACTAAGGGGGAACAATAGAGAATAATAGGCAGAATACGGAAGTTAACAAATTGTAGGAGTAAGGGTTGGGTTACACCAGAATGTCTTAACTTCTTGATGTAGAAGGTAAGACGGAATATTTTCTTGGAAATCGTCAAGATATGAGACGACCAGGAAAGATCAGAAGATAGAGTGACGCCTAGGTATTTAACTTCCGACTTGGTTTCAATTTCAGTGCCATCTATGTTGCACATCTCGTGAGTCCTAACCAGTTTGTTTAGGTAGACAGATTTGTGCCTAAAGGTGAAATTAACTGTTTGGCATTTGGAGGGGTTTAAGGTGAGACCGTTTTCCTTGGACCATTGGCTGGTTTCTGATAAGAAGCCATTTAGTTTAGAGCAGTCACTTTGACATTTGACAGGTAAAGATACAGTTAGGTCATCAGCATATTTGACAAAGTTAATGTCATTTGAAGATGGTAGGTCATGTAGGAAGAATGAAAAGAGAAGTGGGGAGAGTACAGCACCTTGGGGGACACCAGCTTCAGTGAGCACAGCAGAGGAGGATTTATCTTTGTATACTGGATTCTGTTTGAAAAGTAGGAATGCAACCAGTTAGTGACCCAGGACTCGGTTTGTGTCATGGAGAGCTTATTTAGCAAGAGACATCTAGGTACAGAGTCGAAAGCAGAAGTGAAGTCAAGAAACGTGCAGCGGACATATTTGGCACCTTTGTCTAATGATGAGACAATACTGTTGTGTAAGACGGCTGCAGCGTCTAAAGTACTCCTACCCTGTCTGTAGGCAAATTGTTTGGGGTCTTCGAAGCTTTTAAGGGAGGGTTCGAGTTTAAGAAGTACTAGTTTTTCCATGAGCTTTAGAAACGGGGAAGTGATGGCAATGGGTCTGAACTTTACGTTCTTGCTATTTCCAGGTTTAGGGACAGGGACTATTTTAATGTCTTTCCATGGAACAGGTACAACGTTTTCGGAGAAAGAAGCATTTAGGATATTAGTTAGAGGAGAGCATAAAGCATCTGCACATTGTTTTAGAACATATGCAGGTATGCCATCAGGGCCAAGACTATGTGAGGGCTTAAGAGTTTTAAGACATTTCAAAACATCGAGAGTACTAAAGTCCTGGAAGTTATCAGCTACAAGATTAGTAACGTTAGAAGTGGTTATAGTAGAAGGAGAGCGTATAAAAGACAGATTAAGAGCATTAACATCACAAGAGGGAAAAACATTACATCGCTTACTATTGCCAGTAATTTCATTGAAAAATTTCCACATGCTGATAGGAGATTTGCATGATAAAAGTGTTTGGTTATAGATAGCATTAAGATTTTTGATTTCAGATTTGATTTGAGCATTAATCTTTTTAAGTCCTAACTTGTCTTTGCATTTATATAACATTTCTTTTTGCCTGCGAAGTTGTTTGAAATGTCGACACTCCGCCATTCTTGCAAATTGAAGAAAACCTTCTTATCATCTGAGCTTCGACTAATTTTCTCAACAAAATCAACGATTCGCATGAACTTGAAGGATAAACTACTACTATTGGCCTCAACAATGTGTATTTATCAATTCATCTGCCCGTATGGAGAGAGATGTATCGACTGCAACCAGCGTTTGCTATCTAAACATATCATAGTATATTTAAACTAATGATTTTCTAAAGGAGAAAAACGATCCTTCCACAGCTCTCTATCTTAGAACATTTGACTGAATCTGGACGCCCACAAGCCAACTTCAAAGTCATCTACAGAATGCACAGAATTTTGTTAAAAGAGTACAAATCAAACTTCTTCAAACCTCAAAGGCGATGGCAATTCATATGTTAAACACCAAACTTTGCAAACTTTGGACCTAGGTTTTGTGCTAGTTGGCGCTCGTCATCAAGATGTATCTGTAGCTTTGGAGGAACTCATGTTGCTTCTGAGGAGATCCGAACCCGCGTCACCTAGTGCTACATTCATAGGCGTTAGAATAGTGCTATTCGTTGTGCACTAGGATTTTCAATACTCCTCACAGATGATTATTTTACAGGTTTAAGAAAGGTTTTCTCCAGTTGCAATTTTGTTGTACTGATAAAAAAAAAAGAAATTTTAAGACAGTATTCAGTCAGTTAAATTGTTTATGTATACAATTTAACGACTGGTGGTTCGTATAGTTCACTGTCATCTCAGGAAGTTGTGAAGTCAGTTTTTAACAGGTTGAAATGGCACAGTTTATTTTTAATACTGCAGAAAGTTACTTGTACTTAATTTTATGCAACAAGCAAGTCGGTACTGCATTATTTTAATTACAAAGTAAATCAGTGAGGGTAGACTATTCCAGAATTTTATAGATGACTTTGAATGACTTCTCCTTGCAAATCGAATGACCAGTGTTAAGTATATGGACAAAATTATTTAGTGTTTAGCCATTTGTGATGGCTTTGGGTAAAGTTAGTGCTTTTGCATTTTGGCAGTTTTAACCTTCAGTACCTTCTACTGTGGCAACTTATCTACTCTTAAAACGGTAATTGGACCACACAGCTGTCTCGCCTACTCCGTAAAACTCTGAGTAATGTCCACTGAATGTAATAGCTTTGGATGATCTCAGGTTTTGACTAGAGATTTATTCGTCACTTAACTGATATGAGTTCAAGTTAGTACACTTTAAAAAAGCATAGGAAATAAGGGAACATTTAGAACGGTTTACGTAGTTCAGATTGATTCCATATTCTGTTTTGACCGTCCTTATCTCTTTCAACTCAATCCTTTTTCATCTAACATTGCTTTTTAAGGCTTGTAGAGGCTCAGTATGCGTAGCACATGTCCCAGGTACCTCAATCGATGAAGCTTTATGAATTCATCAATCAACTTATCCTTCCTGCTTAACACTACATCCAACCTCATTATTAGTTATCGTGGTCTTCCATATAGGCTGGGGGAATAAGCAAAGAAACCTAATGTCGGAGACATGTAGTTGTCTCATATTTTCTATTGTCAGGGACCATTTTACCTGTGGTAAAGGGGTTATAAGGCTACACAGTATATGCGCTGTGTTTTGGTTTGTCTGATTTCACGTTCTCAGCAAAGATGTCACAATAAGATAAATTTCAAACGAGACTTTTTCTTATTAATGCTGAGATTTGTCAGCATTTTCGAGAAACAGTATCGGTTGTAGTGAGAGTAGATTAATAAAGAGTTACTGGTGGTAAGGTCAATTGGTAATGTTTTATTGAAATCTTGCATGCTCAGCATGTTCAGTCAATATGAAGACTTAAGATTTTAGTTGAAAACGGTAATGTGTGTATGTTTTACTGTGCCTTTGTTTTGTATTTGTACTTCTCTACTCGTTCTGAACATTTCTATGATGTAATCACTCGGTTAGCAGATTTAGTGAGTATTTTTTGTGAAAACTGATATCCAACCGACTCCGGTTTGGTAAGAAGCAAAGCAACATACCTATATCTGGTAATTTTTATTTTAAATTATCGTGCTACTAAATAATTGCAAGTAGTCAGAAAGCAAAACTGAACCATACAACTCTAAACTTACTAAGAAAAAATTAAGTTGTTTTAATCGTCTTGCAGAGCTCATTAAATAAATAATCTAGTTTATCTAATATCTAGTCGACACGCCCCCGAACCTCGCTTAGCCGGTAGTAATTCCAGTAAAGAGGGGATTCTGGACGTGAGGCTGACAACCTGGTCTTGCAAAAACAAAACTGCTCCTGAAACTCCAAAGTTGGGAGCTTGAAGGAACACAAAGTAATGAATGTATTATTGAATACATTGCAATGACTGTGAAGTTAAACACATGGGTCGAAATGGTAGGCTGGCTTATTCGGTCAATTTAGCGGAGCTTAATGAATTTGAATAAAGCGAGAACAACAGTTTTTGCAAGATCGTTCACGATTATCAATAGGCGAAAGAGTTCACTTCTCTTTAAGTTTGCTGAAGCCATCTCCATCAGTCTCATAGAACTCGATTTATGCGTTCAGAAAGAAACGGTTATCAGTCTTTCCTTACCCTGATAACTGGATACTATATATATATATATATATATATAATTGTATGCATGCAGTGATTGATTTTAGTTTAGGAATGAACTCTATGCCACTATGTTAAAATAGTTTCTGTAGATATATTTAATAGTGACTTTGGTCTGTAATCAGCTGAGCTGATGAGAAGCCAACGAAATCAACAATGATGATACCATTTTATTCTGCAAAAACCACTGTTGTTCTTGCTTTATTCAAAAACATAGGATGGCATATCCTTGAATAAAGGTCAGCTATAGCACTATATGCATTTACATAAAATAATAAATAATGCACAATTACATTTTAACGGCTCTTTTGATGGGTTAGTGAAACAGGTAGTTGTTTATTCCTGAATTCGGCCCTCTCAACATTAGGATCCCAGAGTCTTCAGGATGTATTCCAAGCATGTTAGTAGTTAGTCAGCTACTAAAGCAGAATCCAGTCTCACGTGCCTTACAACTTCTTCTAATTCACAGCATAGCCTCAGATGTGACTTGGATGATTCAACTTGTCTGGACTTCTGAGGAGATTTGTCGTGACACTGTGCCTTTCACACTGCACTGCACTAGAATGTTTCTGATAAACTGCTGGATTCCGAAGATCGTCATCATATGAATAGAGTCGAAACTACTTATTATCATCCTGGACAGATACTTCTGAAAATGATTGATAAGACGTATGATTTATTTTTCAACATTCTGAAGAATTTATTATGAATGCGACAGTTTGTATAGTTTATGGGTAAAGTTCTCATAACGCTCCAAGTGAACAGACCGTATGCAATTAGTTGATAACAGTGTGTAGTGGTGACCTTAAAATACTTTTTCTTATAATCAAATTTTCATGGTTAATAGTTAGTAGTTTACTTCTTTAATGCTGTATGCTAGCCGATCATTATTATTATTATTATTAAGCATTGGCTTGGGTTCCGAGTAGGGTATAGGGCTTCGATAGCACATCTCTACTTTTTCCTGTTCTCTGCAGTTCTCCACATCTGATCCCGCAATTGCCCATAGTCCCTTATCTCCTCCTTACACGAATTCTACCATGTCGCGCACGGATGGTGAACCTGTTAGTCACCCAACGGCCTCCTCAACATTTGTCTGATCCATCTTTATTTTCTTTGGTAGATTTTTTGGTCAATAGGTTCGTGGTTCCGTTCACTGTCAGAACTCCTTTTGGTTAATTCTTTCTGGCTGGTCATTTGATCTTCATTACGGGGCTAAGACAACCACTTGTATACCCTGTTAGAAATGCTTTTTCTGATGCGTACTGCAAGTGTCAAACCCATATTTACTTAACATTGATGCTGAAAGTCCTAATTTTGTTGTTTATCCTGTGGAGTGCTGAAGGTTTCCTCACTGCTTTCAGAGTGATGAAGGTATGTTTTGCCATTCCAACTCTGGTTTTCACATCGTCGTCATCCGTGCTGTCTGCTATAGTGGAAACAAAGCTTCCTAGATAAGTCAAGGGAGTGACCTCTTTCAGACTTTTCGCACTGATAGTGATTGCTCCTGATTGTTGTTGTTGTCGTTGGTTGGCTATTTCATCACCCCCGTCTTCTCTGTGTACACTTAAAACCCTGACTTTGCTGCTAATATCTACTCCTAACTTGTTTATTGTTATATTAGTTTGTTCATAAGATGTATCACACAGTGAAAAGGTATTATTCACTGGATGACGTTTCGAGCACAATTTATTGTTCATAATTATATCAATTGTAGGCACACGACTTTGAAACTTGAGTTTTATAGTTTTCTTTGTCTTCTCCTATTTGTCTTCATTGGGGTAGTAGAATTTTCCAGATATCTAGGTGGGCAGGTGTTGAATCATCCCTATTACATGTATTTGCAGCTTATTCGATAAGTAAAGCTTCCGATATCAATCAGTCTCTCCCTCCACTCAGCTGTTATATCAGATTTTAAAACTGTCATCTTATCCCATCCATCCTATTGTATGGTTGTGTGTAATTGCATGTAGTGCGTGATATAGCTGAACTATTTTCTAGATTTTTTTTTATCTTATTCGAGTCAACCAATCTAGATTTTGCTAGGTTTTTAAGTTCGGCTAGTCTGACAGAATGACCCTGTTGTACTAGTTCGACCTATGTATTTGACCTGACAATCATTCCAGCAGGGGATTAGATGAACTAAATTGTTTTGTTTTATTGGCTCCACAGGATTGATCCTTTAACCGACAAAGCTTGTTTCTAATTGAGTTTGTGGGTTTGAATGCCAGTCACTTTTGTTCCTGCCTTCTTGAGAATTCTTCGTAAGGTGGTTTCCGGGGTTCCTTCCTTGTATGGAATTACTACCGATGATTTAGATTTCTTATTGCTTGTGTCGTCATTATTATTATTATCACTCTTGTTATCATTATTATCATTATTACTGTAATTATTATTATTATCATAGTGATAATAAAAAACATAAAGAACTAGCAAAATCTAGATTGGTTGACCCAAATAAGATAAGAAATCTAGAGAATAGTTCAGCTATAGCACTACATGCAGTTACACACAACCATACAATAGGATGGGATAGGATGACAGTTTTAAGATCTAATGTAATAGGATGGAGGGAGAGACTGATTGATATCGGAAGCTTTTTTTATTGAATCAACTGCAAATACATGTAATGGGAATGATTCAACACCTGTCCGCCCAGAAACCTGGAAAATTCTATTACCCCAATGACGACGACAAATAGGAGAGGACAAAGGAAACTATAAAACTCAAGTTTCGAAGTCGTGTGATTATAATTGATGAGATGATTATTTTTTTTTTTTTTTTTTTTTTTCTTTTGAGATTTGGCCAATTGCCATTATGAACAATAATAGATTGTGTTCGAAACGTCATCCAGTAAATACTAATACCGTTTCATCACTGTGTGATACATCTAATAAATAAACTAATATGGAATTACTTACTACCACAGTGCCCAAGTTTTATACTTATATTAATTGTTTATTTTTACCTGGAGAGCGAGTGTTTGTGACACTAGATATAAATCATCTGTGAAATTAGATCCTTCTAGATTCTTTCTATCGGTTCAACGTATTCCTGCCTTCTCTCTCTCTCTCTCTCCTTCTCTCCACGTACTGTGTTCTTCATAATCCAGTCCACCAAGATTAGTACTTTCATCGATGATAGTAGACTGACAACCTAGTCTAACTCCTGACTTCCCTTCAAAGTTTCCTTCGTTATGAATCACTTGATATGTAGGATTTTCATCTAGCCAGCTGTTGAATTAGGTTGATAAAATTTTTGTGCACTCCACAGTGTTGCGCTTTATCCCCCCCTTACGAAAAAATCACACTACACACTGAAGTTTTCAGATTGTTTATACTTCACGAAATTGATTTTATTATTATTATTATTGTTCCCTTGGGTTCCTAGTCGAACATAGGGCTTCAACTGCACGTCTCCACTTGTTTCTGTCTTCTGTTGTACTTTTCACTTGCATCCATGTTATTCCATACTGTTTCAACTCCTCTTCACACGATCTCCTCCATGTCACCCTTGGACGTCCTAAACCCCGCTTCCCGTTCGGCCTGGTTCCACTCGAGCAATGGCCTGACGCGCGTGCGATGTCACCCAGCGGCGACCTCCTCAGCCGCGAGTGTCCAATTCATCTCCACTCTCTCCTGTGTATTTGTTGGGTGCTGATTGATTGGTTCTTGTTTTGATTGTTTGTGCCCATAGTTTCTCATTGTTGGTGATTCTTTCCGGTCCGGCCATCTGATCTTCAGAACATAGAGCGAGCGAAGACAGTTGTTGATAAAGGTCTGGTCTGCAACAGGCTGTTGGAAATATTCTTTGTGATCCGCCCGCCAAGTTTCTGATCCGTATAGAAGAAGTGACTGACTTGACGTTGTTTGTATTGAAAATCCGACTGGATTTTGTTGCTGATGCCGGCTGAGTGACGAAGATTTCCGCGTTGGTTTCAGAATGATGAATGTGTTTCTCGCCTTCCCGATTCTCGCTCGATTTGACATCCTCGTCCATTCTGACTGCCTGTAGTTGAGACAATGCTACCTAGATGATAATTGAATGAAGTAACTTCTTTCAAATCCCTCTCGTTGATGGTGATTGGCTCTGGATGTTGCTGCTGTTGATTTTTAATGCTGGCTAACTTCTGCTGGGTTATTGTAATTTATCGTTAGCATAATCCTACTGAAATTTACTCACATATATACCTTTTAAGCAACCGTTTATATGGCATTGAATGAAATCTATGAGAATTCATCATCATTATCTTCCTACTGTCTGTCCTCAATTATAATCAGGAATGATAAACTTCTTTCACATCACATTTATTCTTTTTGGTTTAGGTGTGTTGTTTTTCTTTTAACTCATAGTCAGATAACCTTTTACGCATGAATAATGCTCATAACACTTTAATTAGTTTGTATCAGTACTATGCTATGAGATACTCCGAATAATAATAATAATAATACTAGTAATATCTTTACTAAAAAGATGAAATAAATAGGGAAAAAACAACACACCCGAAAAACGTTTTTTTCCCACTGTGGTAGTAAAAGGTCAACAACACTCATCACATTTGATACAATATTTTGACATTGAATAACTTCCGTTATTTTGTTAAAGTATGTATATAATCCACACACACACACTGGTATGCGTTTATCGTTGATGACGTTGATGATGATGATGATGAGGGTTGTTGTATCTGCTAAAAGCTTTCTCTCTTTTATGACTATTTTAGTATACTTGTACTTTAGCTTATATGAAAGTGAGTTTACGTATGCATGTTTATCTGAATGTGTGTGTGTGTGTGTATGAGTGTTTTACGCTTTTATGATTAAGGTCAATAGACTTGTACTCATTCTGGATGAGGGCAGAACAGAACGTAGGATATATATATATATATTCGATAGTTTGTTTGTAAGGATTAGATCTGTTTTAACAAGTTTGATCACGGGTTGATATCAGTTAGAGAGCCATTGAAAACAGCTGTTTCATCATGGAAACATCTGAGCGCCGAGTCAGATTGATTCATTATAAATTATTTAAATTAATTCCAGCGTGTTAAGAAAATCAAAACAAGATTTTTCTGAACGTTTCGCCGTGTAAGCCACAGCTTCTTCACCAGGGATTTTATTGGTTACAGGTTTGTTCACTAACAAACATCAGTTAGAGAATCATTCGAAAACTAACAGGAAGTGATTGGCAGCTGTTTCGTCCTAACAGTATGCACCCACTGGGATCCTAACCCAAGAGCTCCCAGATACAATACTAACTCGTAGACCATCCAACCAGTGGGACTCCACCCAAAAGTCCAATTTATAGCTGTTTCATCAGCCTAGTTTGCGAATCATCGGTAGGACGCACCCACTACCAGAGTTTTGAGCCAGGACCTTCCGATTATAAAGGCATTCTCGTATACCATTCAGCCACTGGTGGAAGAAGTTAGAATTCATGAACTGGATGGCTAATGAATCGGGTCCCAGTGGTGGCTGAATGGTATACGAGTTAGCTTGCCTTGTAACTAGAAGGTCCTGGTTTCGAACGCAAAGTAGGCTGATGAAACAGCTGTCCAGTACTCATTCCCAGCTGGTTTTCAGTAACTCTCTAACTGATTAAAAATGCTCATTAAAATGTTCAAAAGATTGGATACTGAACAAAAGGTACTCTTTTCGATAACTTCATTATCAGGTTCTACAGTTATCTATATATACATTATAGTGAATGAATGAGTTAGTGTTATGAACGACATTAATGTTGTTTAAATAACATCGAATCAATAATATTGATAGATTACAGCTGAATCGCATCAACATAGAATAAGCTGAATATCAGAAGAATTAGGAAAGATAATATTACAAATTCATGAATTTATAGTCTCTATTGAGGGCTAGGGCAATAGTAGTGGCTGGATTTGCTTCTTTTGCACACGGAGCACTGGTTGTTTCATGCGTATTGTAATAGCCTGTGCTGTTTGGAGTATGCTGTACCTGAATGCTTTTAGCTATTTATTTGGCACCCGGTAGATAATAGAGAAGGATTCTTCAACGCTGGTTTTGTGGCTGGTTTGTACCAGATGGTCCAATATCGAACTGTTAATGGCTTTTACTACACCTTTACTTAGCCATCCTGGGAGATGTTCTTGAGCAGGAGAAATGAAGTTCCTAGAGCATTGGCCTAAATAACTCGCTCCAACTCATGCGCAGTTGAATTGATAGCTACAATTTGAAGTGGCTAGTCTAGGTACTTCATCTTTCAATCGGGGAATTACCATCAGTCGTTTAGAGAATAAGACGTGTAGTATGCCAGCATTAAAAGTTCTTTGAAGTGATTTTCTTAATTTCTTCGTAATTATTTCGCTTGGTATATCGCCGTTGAATTGCAAGCGTATGTATAAAGGTTTCTTGTTTACGGATGGTGAGTAGTCCTTGTCCGCTTTCTTTGTCATGTGTTTCTGCACCAAACAAAGGACTCGCTAGACATGTCGCACTAGTTACTAGTGTCCAATCAAAATCCTCAGACATTTTGTATGTACAAGGTTTTGCTTTCGGATCAGGTGGACGAGGCTCTGGAAGTTGATAAATTGTTCCATACATGTTGGCTTGAGACATATCGATCTTTGGATCGTACAGTCTTGTCTTCTGGTAAGTAGTACATCCAGGAATGGAAATGCCATGTTTCATTCATGTTCTAAGGTGAATTTTATTGATGGTTGTGCGTCCTTTAAGGTTTTCAGGACATACCCTAAATCAACTTTTCATTACACACTACAGACATACAACATATTCCATGACATGTAGTGCCAACTCCAGCCATAGGCGAGTAATTGCTCCTTCACATCCCATGGATTTTATTGGTTACAGGTTTGTTCACTAACAAACATCAGTTAGAGAATCATTCGAAAACTAACAGGAAGTGCTTGGCAGCTGTTTCGTCCTAACAGTATGCACCCACTGGGATCCTAACCCAAGAGCTTCCAGATACAATACTAGCTCGTAGACCATCCAACCAGTGGGACCCCACCCAAAAGTCCAATTCTACCAATTCAAGGTATGTAGCTCAAACGTCAACAACAAATTTAATTTATTTAAAGCAGACTTCACTACAAAACAACAACACATCCAGAGTTGTTACGAGTATTAGAAAGCTTATACTCTTTAGTTTCTGACTTCTGAGGCGTCCATACCAACCACCTTATCTATAGCTCAGCCGAAATCTAAATGAGATGGATTTTCGTTTATATAACGACATCCAGATGACGAGTCTCAAATAGGACGAAATGCGCACCCTGGATTCCATTGCTAGTCATCACCCACCAATTAAGACTATATAACCGTTAATTGTTTCAGATATTTGAATAAAGCAAGAACAACAGTGGGGCTTTTGCAGAATAAAATGCTACCATCACTGTTCATTTTGTTGGCTTCTTATCAGCTCAGCTGATTACAGACCAAAGTCATTGTTAAGTATATCCCCAGAAACAATTTTAACTTACCTACCCACACAGAGCTCATTTTAAACAAAAAACAATCAACCAATATATGCATAGAGTACTGCTTCCTCAGATACATGTAAATTTGTATATACAGTTGGAGTTAACATGAGAAGGATATCTATCGATTTTTGATTGCACAAAAGAGCAAGTTCTTCGATAGACAGGGATGAGCTTAGCTGCAGGATGGGCTCTGCCTAGAGACGTCTTTAATCTTGAAAATTGCTGTCATATTTTCACCTTTATAATCAAGTTGAATTTAGACGGCCTTTTTCTCCACTGTGATTTGTTTTACATTTGTGAATTCAGATTTTCCATATTTGTTAATGAATCTTCGAGGGCAACCGTTACTTTTCAATATCTTTTCGAAAAACATAAATTCTTCCTTTAATTCCTCTATAGAGAATATTTTCCTCGCTTTATAGTAAAGAGTCTTGACTAGTCCGCTTTTAAAGGTATCTGGACAAAAACTATTAAAACATAGGTATTGTCCTTTCCATGTAGGCTTTCGATAAATTGACTTCTGAAGACTACCATCTTCTAGGTGTTGCATGGCAATGTCGAGGAAGTAGAACCTTCCATTACTTTCATGTTCCATAGTAAACTTAATATTGGTATGTACGTTATTGAATAATCTGAGTAAGTGGGAAGCATGAATTTCATTGTTTCATACTATAAATGTGTCTTCGACATATCGACAGGAAGGGTATATCTACGATTTTCTGAACATGTACCAAAACGCCTCTGTCTAAAGGGAACAAATGCTTTAAACATTGCCATCACCAGGCATATATCCTTGACACGGCTCATAAGGTGGACTTCGCAAGATGATCCTTCAAAATTATCAATAGGCAAAAGAGTTCACTTCTCTTTAAGTTCGCTGTAGCCATCTCAATCAAGCGTCTGAAAGCTGATTTACGCGTTTAGAAAGAAGCGGTTATCAGTTTTTCCTGTCCCTGATGCCTGATAACTGGATATTTTCACCTCTCATTCATCTGGTTACGTAATGTCGAAAGTTTCCATTGTGTATGAACATTATTGTTCGGAATAGAGTGTTGATTATTATATACATTTTTATTGTAAGCACTGTGTACAAGTATGTTAAAATTGTTTCTGTAGATATACTTAATAATGAATTTGGTCTGTAAGCAGCTGAGCTGATGAGAAGCCAACGAAATCAACAATGATGATACCATTTTATTCTGAAAAAAAAACCCGCTGTTGTTCTTGCTTTATTTAAATTCATTAATTAAGATAAGATAAGCTTTATTCCAAATCAGTAATTGTGATACAGAATGGAATTCTCAGCATTTTACTACAATATTGCATCCAGTTAGTACATTAACAATAAATATAGTTCTACATAGATTAAGGTTATCTCAGTCAGTTTTGACAACAACATATTTGCATGTCGGTAGCAAAGCCAGAATTTAAACAGACTGTGCGAAGGTGTTAGAAAAGTAAATACTACTAGCATATTTATTGGCGTAAGCGACAGCAAAATGGTGGAGGTATACAGAGTGTGAAAGAACGAACAAGAATGTTTTAAGTAGAGTTTACAAGGAAAAGAGAAACAAAACAACACAACAAAAAAACGGTGGAGAGAAAACGTTGTACCTGTAAATGATGTGAGTTGGAAAGACGAGATCCATATGTTCTACTGACTATTTAATAAGTTAAAGATTTCACGCCTAATGCTTTCTTTATCGCAGAGAACACTAGCTAGGTAGGGTATGGATGAGTTTTTGTACTTTCTAGTGTGGGCATATAGTTTCCTATATAGGCTTCTGGTTTTCCCTGAAGAGATGGATACATGGGGAGAGTTGTGAATGTAGAGGGTGTTGTGAGTCAGATAAAATGGTTTTTGCCCATTTTTCACATGAGTCCATGTGCCTGTCCACCAGAATATTAACGAGCTGGCTAAGTGGTAAACTGGTTACTCTGCTGACAACCTTTAACATCCTACGTAATAAGGTATAGTCTTTCTTCAATAGCCAGCCCAGGAAAGACTAAGGGGGAACAATAGAGAATAATAGGCAGAATGCGGGAGTTAACAAATTGTAGGAGTAAGGGTTGGGTTACACCAGAAAGTCTTAACTTCTTGATGTAGAAGGTAAGACGGAATATTTTCTTGGAAATCATTATCAAGATATGAGTCGACCAGTAAGGAAAGATCAGAAGATAGAGTGACGCCTAGGTATTTAACTTCCGACTTGGTTTCAATTTCAGTGCCATCTGGCAGGTTGTACATCTCGTGAGTGCTAACCAGTTTGTTTAGGTCAGACAGATTTGTGCCTAAAGGTGAAATGAACTGTTTGGCATTTGGAGGGGTTTGAGGTGAGACCGTTTACCTTGGACCATTGGCTGATTTCTGATAAGAAGCCATTTAGTTTAGAGCAGTCATTTTGACATTTGACAGGTAAAGATACAGTTAGGTCATCAGCATATTTGACAAAGTTAATGTCATTTGAAGATTAAATGTATGATATTTCAGATTTACATATTAGATCGCTACTACCGTTATTTGTATCTTATGAACACACTGAATTAGAAAATCACCGGTCAGCCGATGGTAGCCAGTCTTTGCTGCATTATCTGTTTCGGAGTTGGCGTGGAATGTGTACTGTTGAAATATATGTATACTATACTGAAATGAAATCCTATCCAATACTGTAATTGTGAACGGTTTTATAACTGGTTTGAGTTTTTAACGTATACTGCCCTGGAATTAAAGCCATGCAAAACTAACATATGAATTTCTTCATTTCTTAAGAAAAAACTGTTATAATAATAATTATTATTATTGCATTTCCCATCCCTTATTCAAACGATATATTTTTATCAAACTCATAAATACTGATAAGACTGACGATGATTATCAACCTCTATGACATAAATTTTATGTGACATCTGCTGAGTGGGATAGATGATTAAGAAATATATATGCTCTTTAGAATATCCTAACTGGAATATATATATATTATTCATTCGACTTGGTAGACACTAGATCGTATTTGTAAACACAGACTGATGGATTTTCAAGACACAGTAGTCCCTCGTGATTTCTGCAGGTGATTTAGATTGAATGATGAAGTATGTATGGTGAATGTTTTTTTTAAATTCCTACAATTGTGGCTGTTTAATACAACACTGTGTTCTGAATTAAAATATCTGATTTCTAAGTAAAATGGTCGCATTCAACAAGTGATAACTTGTATTAGTGAAGTGCAAAAATTTTATTATTATATTATTATTGTTTCCTTTGATTCTCCTAGGGGAACATAGAGCTTCAGCCGCACGTCTCCATTGAGTTCGGTTCTCTGCCAACATTTCCACCTGGCTACATGTCTGCCCACTTGTTTTTATCTCCTCTTCACATGCCCGCCTCCTCCATGTCACCCTCACACTGACGACCAACACACCGCTTCGCGTCCGAATTCAATTCGAGTGGTGAACTGGCGTTTGATGTCACTTGGTGGTTTGTTTTTCTCAGAGTATGACCAATCCACCTCCGTTTCTTCCTGCATATTTGTTGCCCAATCGGTTCCTGCTGGGTTGGTTAGCTCATTGCCAGAGATTTCTGTTGCTGATCTTTTCTGGCCGGCCATTTGATCTTGAGTAGTATTGAGCGAAGACAGCTGTTGATGAATGTCTGTAGGCTGTTCGAAGTGCCCTTCGTGACACGGCGCCAAGTCACTGATCCGTATGGTAGGTAGCACTGACTTCACATTGCAGTTGAAAGTCCAGATCTTATTTTTCATACTGAGTTCTGTTAACCTTCACACAGACCTGAGAAAAATGAAAGATTGCCTTACTTTCCCTATTCTTGCTTTGTTGTCCTCGTCAGTTCCGTCCACCTGTAGTTAAAACGATGCTTCCCAGATAGGTAGGTAAAGGAGGTTGCTTCTTTCAGATTTGTCCCATTTATACTGGCTGATTGTTATCCATTGTTGTTGCTGTACCTGTTGGCCAGGAATCTTCATCACCTCTGTTTTCGTTATGTTCACATAAAGCCCTGTATTCTCTGGATGCTTCTTCTGCCAACTTGTTGCTTTTCACTTGCATATCTTCCATTTTGTGGGAAATCAAACATATATCATCGGCGAAGTCCAGATCCTCCAAGTTTTTTGTGTGATTCCATTTTATGTCTGTTTCCTCGTTGCGGTGCTCGTTGTCTGTCACGTTATCCAATCTACTGCAATCAGGAAGATCACTGGCGATAGTAGATAGCCTTGCCTCACTCCCATCCTCACTTCGAAGGCTTCCGTAAGTTTCCCGTTGTGGATTACTTGGCATGCAGCATTGTAGTATAACTGTTGGATGAGGTATATAATTGTCGATGGGACCCCGTAGTAGCGAAGTAGTTGCCAAATGACCTGTCGGTCGATGCTGTCGAAGGCCTTCTCAAAGTCGATGAAGTTGAGATAGAGAGCTGACTGCTATTCCAAGCTTTGTTCAATGATGATCCGTAGAGTGGCGATTTGATTAATACATGACTTGTTTCTCCTAAATCTAGCTTGTTCTGGTCTAAGTTTTTCATCTACGGCGTCTTTGATTTTCTCCAGGACGATGCGGCTTAGTATTTTGCTTGGGATGAACAGGAGCATAATTCCACGCCAGTTTCTGCATTGACTTAAGTCTCCTTTCTTTGGTAGTTTGAATAAGTATCCGTTCTTCCAATCCTCGGGTACTTTGCCCTCATTCCACACCTTCTCCATTAATGATGTCATCAAGTCCGCTGTTGTCTCTCGGTCCATTTTCAATGCTTCTGCTGGGATTCCATCTGGTCCTGCTGCTTTTTCAGCTTTTAGCATCTTGATTGCATTCAGGACTTCTGATTTCGTCGGAGGGCCGATGTTCACTGGTAGTTCTGCTTCCGTTGTTGGTATTGCTGGACGTGTTGTAGGTGGCGGACGATTTAGAAGTCTTTTGAAGTGTTCAGCCCGGTGTTTTCTCTGCTCTACCTCTTTAGTGACTGACTTTCCACTGTCATCATTTACTAGCTTAATCTGTGTCGAACTTTTTCCCGAAAGGTGCCTAGTTGTTTGGTAGAGTGTGGCGAGGTCTCCTTCGCCTGCATTGCAGCTTGTTCTGCTTCGTTTGCCATGGCTTCATTATATTTATTTTTGTCTTCCCTGACACTCTTCTTCACTCTTTTGTTCAGCGTATTGTAGCTTGCATTCAACTCCTGTTTTTGTTGCTCGTCGGTGCACTGGATAATCGTTTGTTTCACTGTCCTTCTCTCTTCTATTAGTTTCCAAGTGTCCGTAGTGAGCCACTGTTTGTCCTGTCTCTTCTCTCTGCCCAGAACTTCCATGCAGGTTTGACTACACACCGTTTTCAAGTTGTCCCAGAGCTTTTCGACGCTGACCTTTTCGCTGGTGTTGATTTGTGTCTCGTCTTTTTCCCTTATGTTTGCAATGAAGATGTCCTTTGTAGCCTGGTCCTTCAGCTTTTGAGTGTTGAACTTGGCTTGTGGTCTATCTGCAGCTCCTGTTTCCCTGAAAGCTTTTAATTTGATTTGGATTGTCCCTTGTACAAGATAGTGGTCTGAGCCAACATCTGCTCCTCTTCTTGATTTTGTGTCCAGTAGGCTGCGCCTCCACTTCCTTGAGCAGCATTGAGATGAAGTCGATTTGGTTTTTGGTTCTCCCAAATGGTGACACCCATGTAGCCTTGTGGATATCTTTGTGCTTGCATACACTGCCACCAATCACTGGTTCGTTGAAGGCGCAGAAGTCGGCGAAGAGTTCTCCGTTTTCATTCATTTTTCCCAGAGCTTCTCTACCCATGATGAGTTCCCTTCCTGTGTTGTCTGGTCCCAGTTTGGCGTTCATGTCTCCCATTAGTATTTTCATGTCGCCAGCTGGAGTATTGTCCATTGTTGCCTGTAGTTGCCTGTAGAATTCTTCTTTCTTTTCGAGGTCTGCGTTGTTTGTGGGTGCATAACATTTTATGATTGACACTTTCCTTCCTTTGGAGTTGAATCTGGCGGTCATTATCCTGGACGAAATCGCCTCGCATTGCATCAGGGCTTTCGTTGCTGTTGGTGACATCGTGATAGCCACGCCCTCGGTGTGCGTGTGGTCATCTTCTGGGTGACCGGAGTAGATCACTGACTCACCCGTTGACAATTGGGTAAGTCCACTCCCATTCCATCTGCTTTCACATATTCCTAGCACTTGGATTCCGTATCTTTTCATCTCGTTGGCGATCTGGGCAGCTTTCCCTGTCTCATACATAGTTCGGACGTTCCATGTTCCCACACAGACTTTTTCTTTTGGTGCAAAGAGATTCATTATGCTGATGGTCCTGTAGCAAGCCCAGCCAGCGTTGACCGCAAAGTAATTTGGAAATTACTCGAGTACTATGGCGTAACCCAAATATTCATCAACCTTATTCAACAGCTGTACGACAACGGCACCTGCCAAGTGATCCACAACGAAAAACTCAGCGAGGCGTTTGGAGTAAACACAGGAGTCAGACAAGGGTTCTGGCTTATTATCACCAATGATATTCTTAATTATGGTGGACTGGATTATGCGTCAGATGGCGAGTGGGAAACGAGAAGACAGGGATAGATAGATAGACGTGAAGAACCTAGAAGACCTGGATTTCGCCTGTGGATGATTTATGTTTGATGTCACACACATTCGAAGACTTACAAGCGAAAACCGACAAACTGATCGAAGAAGCAGCCGGCGAAGACAGGACTCCAGGTGAACGTAGACAAGACGGAGGTTATGAAAATAACCAACCAACAACAGCAACAACATCCAACGTCAATCACCATCAAGGAGAGGGATTTGAAAGAGGTTACTTCATTCACTCACTTATCTAGGGAGCATTGTCTCAACTACAGGAGGAGCGGACGAAGATGTCAAATCGAGAATCGGGAAGGTGAGCGAGAAACACATTCATCATTCTGAAACCAATCTGGAAATCATCGTCACTCAGCACCACCAACAAAATTCAGTCGGATTTTCAATTCAAACAACGTCAAGTCAGTTAGCTCTTCTATACGGATCAGAAACTTGGCAGGCGGATCACAAAGAATATTTCCGACAGCCTGTTGCAGACCTTTATCAGCAACTGTCTTCGCTTTCACACATAAAGAGTCGAAGTTCAGGCCAAGGAAACAATCAGCACAAATACCAATAAAAGTAGTCTAGAGGGTGTGAAGACACGCAAAAGTAACCAATTACTTTCAACGTGGTCATCAGGAGAGATGACTGGTAAACTCGTGGAGAAATCTAAAAAGCTCACTTCAACAAATTGAAGTACGCACTGAAGATATCGTCTAGTAGGGCAATAAAAGCTTCGCTAATAAACAATACAGCTCAGAGAACTCAACTACATCAAAATTAATGGTAGTTTAATGTATTCCTATTTTATTTTATTTTTTATTTTATTTTTGATTACAGCTTGACTCCACACCGTTTTTTGGTACAAGTGTGGAATTTTCAGCATGGATGTCGGTAGCCCAAAATTCGCAGGCCCACCATAGATATCAGGTGTGCGTCGGCGTGGGCTCGAACCCCGAACCATTTGCATGATCGGCGAGAGTCCTAACCACTGTGCTACCGACGCATTTAGAAAAAAGAACAACAGACTTAGCGAAGATATATGCATTTCTTTTCAATTAGTTCCACATCATCGGTTGACTGTACACTAATATATAGTTTTTTGTACATCAAAATTGTTTTTTACCAATAAAGCTGTTATTTATTTTAGTTAATCAATTATAAACAAACGAGGGTGAAATTAAGGCGTTAAAGATAATCAAAACAAATAACTAATAAATGCTAGTTAGTAGCAAGATATCTAGGTTTTAAAAGAGGAGTGAAAATTAATCACAGAATTCAGGACAAGTTGGTTTTTAGGCTTTGCCAACACAGGTTATTACATAATCAAGAAATTTGTAAAAAAGCATTGATGACTAAGAAGAACAGGATGACTCAGAAGAATTACGTAAAATACAAACATTTATTAGAATTAGCTAGAAGTGTAAAAATTGTAAAAGTTGACAAAGTCAAAATTTTAGTTACAAAATGGAGGGAAAATCGTTCTTGAAAAATTAATACACATTATGTAGTTGGCCATAGCAAAGAAAGGGGCTGTACAAATTTCTTTTGAACACACACAGAGATTTGGCTTATATTCAGATGAATTCCAAAAGTGATATACGATAAATAATTCTAAAAGCTTTGTTAGAATGAGTCGATTTGATGTCCAGTGTAGACGATATGAGCTACTATTGAGCTGCGTATAGTTTTATTCGGATCTTTGCCAAACCAAGATTGGAGGTATTCAGAAATTTGACAATGAACTTACCTGGTCGTTCGCCCTATGTAACTAACTCCACATGGGCAGTTAAACTGATAAATACACATGGAAGGGGTGAAACAAGGCAGTCTGTCTTCATTTCTTGAACTAAGAAGTACTAGTCGGCTAGTGAATACACAGCATAGCTTAGCTGAATTGAAAGTCCTTTTGAAGGCCCTTCTCAGACGTTTTGATAAGATCTCACTATTGGTATTTGCGATTGAAATAGTAGGAGGGAATTATTTTGTCTGAATAGATGGTAAATAAATTACGTATTCACCTTAGTATGTGTGTATAGTCGCCATCCTCAAACTGAACTACTTACTACTGTTTTGTATTAAAATACTCAGCTAATTAAGGACAGTTCATGAAAGTTGAGTTGCTGATTTGGTCACAAAACTTGTTTTCAATAAGGCAGTTGTTATTAAAACCTCGCCAGATACTAGCTTGCTAGGCTACTAGCTTACTAGTTTTCTCGCCGGTCCCAAGCCCGGGTAAAGAGGGAGGGTTGGGGCGTGGTGCTAGCAACTCCACCCCTGTAAAACAACCAAATCGCTACAGAAACTTCAACGAATAAATATATTAAAAATTCTAAAAACATAAGCAATAGCCTTACTTTTCGCTGGAATCGGGGAAGTGAAATGACGCAGGCTGGTGAAAGCCTTCGGGAAGCCAGTCAGCCGATGTGCCTTCTTTCGATGAAAGCAAAAGTAAGGATGGGTACCTGGAATGTTCGTACAATGTACGAAACTGGAAAGGCTGCCCAGATAGCCGCTGAAATGAGAAGGTACAGAATAGAAGTGTTGGGAATCTGCGAAAGCAGATGGAACGGAACTGGAAGGTGCCAACTACCTACTGGAGAGACAGTAATCTTTCCGGCCACCCAGAGGACAACCATGAGCACACCGAGGGAGTGGCCATCATGATGTCACCAACAGCAACCAAAGCTCTCATGCAGTGGGAACCAATCTCCTCCAGGATAATGACAGCCAGGTTCAACTCAAAAGGAAGGAAAGTTACAGTCATTCAATGCTATGCGCCTACAAACGTCTCAGAACAAGAGAAGAAGGAGGCGTTCTACAGACAACTACAAGCAATAATGGACAACGTCCCAAATGGCGATATCAAAATCCTGATGGGCGACATGAATGCGAAGCTGGGAGGAGACAACACAGGAAGAGAACTCACCATGGGTCGTGAGGCCCTCGGCGAAATGAACGACAATGGTGAACTCTTCTCAGACTTCTGCGCCTTCAATGATTTGGTGATTGGTGGTAGTGTGTTCAAACACAAGGATATACACAAGACGACATGGATTTCACCAGATGGAAACACCAAGAACCAAATAGACTTCATCTCAATTTCAAGAAAGTGGAGACGGAGCCTACTGGACACAAGGTCAAGGAGAGGAGCAGATGTGGGTTCAGACCACTATCTAGTAGAAGGGACTTTCAAGGTGAAACTAAAAGCCTCGAGGATAGCTGGGGATAGGCCACAATGCAAGTTCAACACTCAATTACTGAAGGACACAACCACAAAAGACACTTCACTGCAACTGTCAGAGCAAAGCAGGAAACACTACGCGACATCACTGAAGAATCATGCGTGGAAGAACATTGGAAGTCTCTGAAGGCGATTCTCAACGAAACGTGTTCAACGGTTCTAGGAAGAAAGAAGAGACAAGACAAGGAATGGCTCTCAACGGACACTTGGAAATTAATAGAAGAGAGGAGAATGGTGAAAGAGAAAATGATTCAATGCAAGGACGGACAGGAGAAGGAGACGCTGAGCTCAACTTACAAAGCACTGGACAAAGAAGTGAAGAAGAGTGCTAGGAAGGACAAAAGACGATTCTACGACAATCTAGCTACTGAAGCTGAGAAGGCAGCAGGCAAAAGGGACCTGAGGACACTATATCAGATAACCAAATCTCTATCCGGGAAGAGACCAACACAAGCGAAACCTATAAAAGACAGCCAAGGGAACCCAATTACCAAGGAAGAAAAACAGATTAAACAATGGGCGGATCACTTCAAAGGACTCTTGAACCGACCATCACCTGCAACCCGTCCAGAAATACCAACAACAGCGCGCACACAACTGCAAGTTGACACCAATCCTCCAACGAGAGCTGAAGTCTTGAACGCAATCAAGCTTCTGAAAGCTGGAAAAGCAGCCGGACCAGATGGAATACCCCCTGAAGCACTGAAAGCAGACCCAGAGACTACAGCAGACATGCTGACTCCATTATTGCAAAAGGTCTGGAAGGAGGGAAAGGTGCCTACTGACTGGAGGAAAGGTTACCTCGTGAAACTACCAAAGAAGGGCGACTTAGGACTCTGCAAGAACTGGCGAGGAATCATGCTCCTATCGACGCCAAGTAAAATCCTGAGTCGCATCATCCTGGAGAGATTAAAGGACGCACTGGAGACAGAACTCCGACCAGAACAAGCTGGATTCAGGAAAGGCAAATCATGTACTGACCAAATTGCAACTCTACGCATCATCATCGAACAAAGCATGGAATGGCAATCAAACCTCTACCTCAACTTTATAGACTTTGAGAAGGCCTTCGACAGCGTTGATCGTGAAGTAATTTGGAAATTACTCGAGTACTATGGCGTACCCCAAATATTCATCAACCTTATTCAACAGCTGTACGACAACGGCACATGTCAAGTGATCCACAACGGAAAACTCAGCGAGGCGTTTGGAGTAAACACAGGAGTCAGACAAGGGTGCTTACTATCACCAATGATATTCCTAATTGTGGTGGACTGGATTATGCGTCAGACGGTGGGAAACGAGAAGACAGGAATATCCTGGACCGACGTGAAGAACCTAGAAGACCTGGATTTCGCGTGTGGATGATTTATGTTTGATGTCACACAAAATCGAAGACTTACAAGCGAAAACCGACAAACTGGTCGAAGAAGCAGCAAGCGAAAGACGGAGGTTATGAAAATAACCAACCAACAACAGCAACAACATCCAACGTCAATCACCATCAACGGGAGGGATTTGAAAGAGGTTACTTCATTCACTTATCTAGGGAGCATTGTCTCAACTACAGCAGTTGGAGCGGACGAGGATGTCAAATCGAGCGAGAATCGGGAAGGCGAGAAACACATTCATCAACCTGAAACCAACCTGGAAATCTTCGTCACTCAGCATCACCAACAAAATTCGGATTTTCAATACAAACGTAAAGTCAGTCACTTCTTCTATACGGATCAGAAACTTGGCGGGCGGGTCACAAAGAATATTTCCAAAAGCCTGTTGCAGACC
The DNA here is from genome assembly GCA_944472135.2 of Trichobilharzia regenti. Classification (NCBI taxonomy): domain Eukaryota; kingdom Metazoa; phylum Platyhelminthes; class Trematoda; order Strigeidida; family Schistosomatidae; genus Trichobilharzia; species Trichobilharzia regenti. Next base: position 35,727,464 of record OX235264.1, on the reverse strand, counting down.
TTTATCAACAACTGTCTTCGCTGGCTCTATGTTCTGAAGACCAGATGGCCGGACCGGAAAGAATCACCAACAATGGAAAACTATGGGCACAAACAAACAAAACAAGAACCAATCAATCAGCACCCAACAAATATACAGGAGAAAGTGGAGATGGATTGGACACTCGCGGCTGAGGAGGCCGCCGCTGGGTGACATCGCGCGCGCGTCAGGCCACCTCTCGAGTGGAACCAGGCCGAACGGGAAGCGGCGAGTGGGACGTGTCCAAGGGTGACATGGAGGATATCCTGTGAAGAGGAGTTGAAACAGTATGGAATAACATGGATGCAAGTGAAAAGTACAGCAGAAGACAGAAGCAAGTGGAGACGTGCAGTTGAAGCCCTATGTTCCACTAGGAACCCAAGGGAGCAATAATAATAATATTAAAACTCATTTATTCATTTACAAAAATGCTAAAAATACACAAAATAGTCAATATAAAGTATGCAATAAAGTTTAATTAGTACAAACTGCATCAGGATAGATCATTATGCTGGAGGGCATATACCGTCCTCCGATGCTCTACCACATCCGCAGTCCAGTTCATTTTCACCGTCACTTTTCTGTTCACAATCATCACACTGATTTCCACAACCACCTACTCCATCTGAAATAAATTAATGTACCACAGGTAAGAAACTTGTAATGATTGGCACTATAATACTCGAAAGTGTTTATTGCTATGTCTAGATTAGGATCCTCTAACATTTAGACACAGGCGCGTTGGTTGCGCTGTGTATATCGTGTCAACTGACAGATGTTGGAATTCGTTGGTCTCTGTGGCTGGATCTTTTAGCTGTAAGGTCCTGCCTTCAAACCTTGGTGTGTAGTGCTAATGAGGAGTCCCAAACTAGGACGAAGCAGTTGTTCAGTACACCAGGCTGGTTTTCAATGATTCTCTGAGTGATATGTGCTTATGATGACGAGATCGGCGACAAACATCTCTATGAATTCGAATGAAATGGATCAAACAGCCCTATGTAGAGTCTGGGGAATCCTAATGTCTCTATTCTTTAAACAGGTATTAATAAATTATATGTTTTATGAGTAGTGACAAGAATATTTAGCCAACAATTAAAGAATTATACTACTCTTGTACCTAACAATGGCTGGAATGACTCAATCGAAGATTAATCTCAAAGACTGCTAATCTACAGCAAGTTTTAACTCAATCGCATCAATATCAAGTCAAATTAGTGATTGAAGCACTAAGATATCAATATCGGTGAGTTTATTATGACTCTTAAATTTAACGTTTGTCAGGTAGTAATTACCTCCAGTATTCCACATCATAGAGAAGGCAGCTAGAAGAAGCAGTACCTTGAGCAGGTTACTCATGACTCTTGGTCTTCTAATAGCCTAGTGAGTGTTCCTGCCTTTATACCTTCATTTATTACTGATTGTTAAATACTGAATCAATGAACGCAGCTATTTTGTAAAGACTAAACGATTCGAAAGTTATTCAAAATTGGAAATCGATGGAGAAATAATTCCTTTCATTATTGATTAAGAGTATTCCACCGCCAGTTGACTAAATTAAATTAATCCTTATAATTACTATTAATTTAGTGTCCAATTTTGTAGAATAGTCGTATTAATACGATAGTTTATTTTTTTCAAAAGTTGGCAACCGAAGCTGATTGAAACTATAACCATCGACAACAGACACCTTAGTATAACTTCCCAGGTATGTCACTGAATTAAGAAATAAAAATGATAATGACTGCAAAACATCTTTACATCATCATATGTCCAATCTACTTTAATCTCCTTCCGCAGGTTTGTCGTCAGTACGCGCCCATAGGCTGTCGAACATCCAGGACCTTTCGATTACATGGCGAGTTTTCAGACTATTCAGCTACTGGGGCCGAATCCAGTGACCACCCCATGAATTCAGACTTCTCTCAATTTGTGATACACATAGCGCCATCGGCAGCCAATGTGATAGGCGAGTAAATATCCTCTTACCTGACTTGATGGACCCCGCTGGTTACAACATCTCACAAAAGCACCAGGTAACTACATGTGTGAAACTAGTCGCTATTGACCAACTTGTAACCAGTTAAACCTCTGCAAATTAACACATGACAGTTAATCAGAGCCTCACTAGAGACTGGCTCTATACACGAATTATATAGGGTTCTAGTGAGAATTCATAATCAGCGGGATTCACCAAGTCAGGTAAGAGAATACCTACTTGTCTATAACATTGGCTGTCTGTTGCGCTATGTATATCACGAATTAGCAGGGGTCGGAATTCATGGGGCGACCAATGGACCAATTCTCAGTGGCCGAGCAGTCTAAGAGCTCGCCTTGCAACTACAAGGTCCTGGGTTCAAACCCCACTGCGCGCGAAGTGATGAAGAGTCCCGGAATACAGTGAAAAGCGTTTAAGTACTCTACCAGGTTTCCCAGTGATTCTGTAAATGACGTCAACTCGTGAACAAACTTGAAACAAATCGAATCCTTGCAATCCATCACTTGATAATTCTTCATATTTGTCGGGTTATAGGTTCTTTATGGTTCTGATGCTTGCCAGATTTCTTTGTTGCTTATCCTTTACAGCCGGCCATCTAATCTTCAGTAGTGAGCGAAATCAGCTGTTGATGAAAGTTTGCAACCTGTTGGAAGTGCTTTGGAGGGTCACCAAATCTTTGAGCTATCTAGAAGTACTGACTTGAAACTAGCATTAAAACTTGAGACATTGTTACTTATGCTGAGAGCTGTAGATGTTCACAGAGATTTCGGATTAACAAACGCCTGTCTTGCTTAATGGATTCTAGTTGTCTTCGGAACATTCCGTTCCGCTTGTAGTTGATATGAAACTGTTTAAGAGACGAATTCCTTCCACTAGTGGTAAATCATGCCTTTTGTTGTTGTTGGATACGCATCTCCATCACCATTGTCTCCTAGACGTCAACTCAAAGTCTTGTCTTTGCTGCCCATTCTACAGACTTTTTGGCTTTCGCTAGTAAATCTTCGAGCTTTTACGATCAGAAACACGCATTATTTGTGAAATCTAGGTGTTCTAATGTCATTCTGTTGGTCCAATGTATATTATTCTGACTATTCCCCACATATCCAGCACAATGTGGAAGATCACTGGTGACAGAAGGCAGCATTGTCTTACTCCTATTTTCAGTTCAAAGACTTCACTTAGTTTCCTGCTTTAAGTCGCCTGGCATGTGGTATTATCATCGTTGAAGGCCTATTCAAAGTCGATGAGGTTTAGATAAAGGGGCAGTTGCTATTGTAGACTGTATTTCGTAATGGTGCATAGTGTTGTAGTTTGAATTGCGCATCATTTGCTTTTACCTGAATTAAGCTTGTTCCGGGCAGATTTTCTCATCCGAAGCATCTTTCACTCTTTCCAGAATGATGAGACTTAATATTTTGCTTGGTACGGACATTAGCAAGATTCCACTCCACTTCTTGGGAAGGCTTAAGTCGCTTTTCTTTGGTAGTTTGACAGGATGGTGTGAAGGTACCCACATATATCTCTGGATGCATTTTCACTGACCTGCTTCCTTCCTGACTTTTAGTAACTTGTGGAAATCAAGACTTTTGATTCTTCTAGATAGAAAGCAAGTCTACTAGGGACATTAATCCATGGACAAAAGTGAAACAAATCCAATCCCTAGAAACTAACTCTTAAAAATTATTTAAGTTCTGTTTTGTAGGGATTTGGTTGATTACAGGATTTCATCATGTGCTGATATTGGTTAGAGAACCACTGGAAACCACCACAGAGTACTAAACAGCTGTTTCATCCTAGTTTGGGAATCATCGGCAGTGCGCACCCACCACAGTGAGTTCGAATACAGGACCTTCTGGTTACAAGGCTAGCCAGCTCGTAGACCATTAAGCCACTGGGACCCGATCAAGTGGCCCTTGAATTCTAACTTCTGCTAATTCATGACATAGCGCGACCCCTAGCCAATGTCTTCGGCAAGTATTTGTTCTCACACCTAACCTGATGCACCCTACTGGTCAAGCCTCTCACTAGAACCCCAGGTAAATACCTACCTGTAACCAACAAAATCCCTATAAACCAGCACTTAAATATCGATGAGATGCTCACTAGCGACTTGTTCTATGCAAGTAGGTAGTTACCTGGGGTTCTAGTAAGAAGTCGTGACCAGTAGGGTGCTACAGGTCGGGTGTGAGGACAAATACCCGTCTAAGACATTGGCTAGGGGTCGCGCCATATCATGAATCGGCAGAAGTTAGAATTCATGGACTAGCCATTGGATCGGGTCCCGGTGGCTTAATGGTATACGAGCTCGCGTTGTAACCAGAAGGTCGTGGGCTCGGAAGCTGAAGGTGGCTGCGTACTGGTGAAGAGTCCCAAACTAGGACGAAACGGCTGTCCAGTACTCCCTGCTGGTTTTCTAATGATTCGCTAACTAATGTCAGCTCACGATGAAATCCTAAAAATTAATCTGATGCTCACTTATGACTAGTTACATGACAAAGTTGTTTGCAGTCCTAGTGAGAAGTTATGACCAATGGGGTTTACCCTGTCAGGAATGAGGACAAATACCCGCCAATAACATTGGCTGGTGCTATTCGTGTTAAAATCACGGATTGATTCAAGTTAGAATTCATGTGCTGGTCATTGAGGAGTCGGGTACCTGTAGCTGAATGGTTTACTATAGGTCCTGGGTTCGAACCCTGGTTATGTGTCTCAAACTAGGAGGAGACGACACGGCTGTTCAGGACTCCATAGTTTTTCCAATAGTTGTCCTCCAGCTGATATCAAAATGTGATCAAACAGCTGTCCACCATCAAGTTTGGTTGCATTCCATTCACCTTCTTTATGTAACGAGAGTGTTAGCTAAGAAATCTAGGAATATTTGTTCATGCTTTCTTTTCAAAAATGTTCACATTCCAAACAAAACATTCCTTTCCAGCAAGATAAAAAACAAACAAACATGAAGTAACTAATTAACTCTTTTTGTTTGTTGCTCATATGAATGAATACGAAAGAATGAATCAATCAAAAAAACCCGCGTGTGTGGTTGTTTAATTTCGATTTTATTCAATTTTCAATGCATTGATTGGTATAATTATTTTTTAGGATATCAAGGATCTTAATGAAAACAAATACACATACTTGGAAAAAACAAATTAGAAATTAAGAAAAACTAAAACTAAAATACTTACAAAAGAAGATTTAAATAGAATGCCAAAATAAAATCAGAATGTTGGACACAAAAATAGTTGGGTTGTGATATATGTATCTGGAAGAGTTAATTTAAGTGTGTCAGCTAGCATCAATCACCATCACCGGAGAGATTTCACAGAAGTTACTTCCTTCAATTATTCACCCAGGTAGCACGGTTTTAACCACAGACAGTCAGAACGGATGGAAATGTCAAAGCTGGCTAGGATCGTAAAGGCAAGATACGTCTTCATGAACCTGAAACCAGTGTGCAAATCTTCTGCACTCAGCCAGAATAAAGAACAATATTTGAATTTTCAACATAAATATGAAGTCAGTCAGTTCTTCTATATGGGTCAGAAACTTGCAATGAGTGTCAGTCACGAAAAGGATTTCCAGCAGCTTGTTGTGGAGGTTTATCAACAGCCGCCTTTACTGGCTCCTAACTGAAGATTAGATGGCTGACTAGCGAGAAAGAATTACCAACAAGAAACTCTGCAGTGTGGAACGAACCAGTAGGCGACCGCTGATCGCTCAACAAATGTGAGGGAAAAAGTGGAAATGGGTTTGGCATGCGTTGAAGAGGCTGTCAAATGATGTCGTGCACAGTGCAGGCCATCACTCGAGTGTAATCCGAATGGGAAGAGACAGTTGGGTCGTCGATGCGAGGATGACATGTAAGAGGTCGCGTGGTGACACACGCCCATCTCGTTGTCTTCCATTCAGGTTGCACTCGACTGATGACTTGGCTGGAGCACGATATCATCTAACGGTCCCCTCAGCGTGTGTCTGATTCATCTCAGTTTCCCTCGGAATATTTCACGAGCAATATGTTCTTGGTTGGTTCGTACCAGAGTTTATCCTTGCTAGTTATTTCTCGTTAGCAATCTGATCTTCAGTATGAAGCGAGAGAAGGTAGCTAGCTGTTGACAACGGTCTGCAGCTGGATGACTTAACACTGGTGTTGAAAATCCGAATTTTGTTGTTTGCATGCTAAGGAGTGCAGTAGGATTTCTCATTGATTTCAGAGTGATAAAGGAGTATCATGCTTTTCCGACTCCGACTGGTTTTGACATCCTTATACATGCTGTGTCGCCTGTAGTTAGAAGCATGCTTCATGACTGCATAAGTGAGGAAAGTGATGTCTTTCAAATTTCTCTCATTGATGGTGATAGGTGCGTGTTGTTGCTGTTGGTTGGTTGGTTGATTGGTTGGTTATTTTCATCACTTCCATCTTCTCTATGTTCACTTGAACTGTCCTGTCTTTGCTTCCAATCTCTTCGGTCAGTTTTTTGGTTTTGGCCTGTAAGTCTAGAACTTGTGAGACATTAGACATATTTATCGTCTACCAAATCCAGATCTTCTAGGATCTTCTTACCGGTGGTCCAGCGTATTCCTCTTGTCTTCTCGCTCCTATGACTAGTTTTGACGCACAATACATTCCATAGAAATTTCTTAGAAATAAAGAAACATTATATCGCTTGCGTACTCTAAATATGAAAATACATAAACTATAAAACACTAAGAGATTTAATTAAAATGGGACATATTCAAACAATAAGAAGAGCAGTGGGGGTTTTATATGTATTGACTTCTTAATATTTTAAAGTATTGGTTTTTGTAGGGATTTTGTTTTGTTTGATTAGTTGGAGGATTTCGCCATGAGCTGACATCATTCAGACAACCGTTGGAAAACCGGTCAGGGAGTACTGGACAGCTGTTTCCTCAGCCCTAGTTTGGGACTCTTTGGCAACTACGAGCTTGCCTTGTAACCAGAAGGTCCTGTTTTCGAACCGCAGTGGTTGAGTACTGATGAAGACTCTGGGACTAGGACGAAACAGCAGTCCAGTACTCCCTGACAGGTTTTCCAATAGTTCTCTAAATGATGCCAGCTCCTGGTGAAATCCTCAAATCAACCTCTTAATATTGCAAAGTCCTACAAAGATAATACATTGAATGAACTCAGTTATTAACTGATCTAAATCTTCGCAATTAAAAATTTGCATCTTGGTAAACTATACAGCATTAGGACAAACTTTATTACGCTGGACAGCAGACTAAGAAGTGCCATTTTAGACCATCAAATAAATATAGTGCTGAAATCACAAGATGTTTATGATAAACTCAGAGATCCCTCCCTGTTGTTGATCTTTTCTGGTCATCTGATCTTGAGCAGCATTGAGTGAAGACAGCTGTTCATGAAGGTCTGTAGCTCATTCGATGATGAGTGCTGTTAATCTCCACAAAAACTTGAGAAAAGTGAAAGTTTTCCTTGCTTCCCCTATCCTCTCTGCTTTGATATCCTCATCAGTTCCATTCGCCTGTATTTAAAACGATGCTTCCCAGGTTGCTTCTCTCAGCTTTCTTTCATTTATGGTGACTGTTGTCTGTCGCTGTTGGCCAGGAATCTTCATCATCACCTCTCTTTTCTCCATGTTCACCTGAAGTGAAGTCCTATCTTTGATGCTTCTTCTATCATCAGCTTAATGCTTTTCACTTGCATATCTTCCAGTTTGTGGGGAATCACACACATATCATCATGGATGAAATCCAGATCCTCTAAAATTTTTGTGTTGATCTATTTTATGTCAGTCTCCTCTTTGCGTTGCCCACCATCTGTCGCACTATCACAAAGCCAATACCTACGGTTAAATTGCACTTATATATACATATGAATTCAGTCTATTCAGCGTTTTAGAAGGGATCAAATTAAAGAATAATGTTTTTACGGGTTGGTCACGGATTGATATCAATTAGAGAGGCATTGAAAACCAGCATTCGGTTACTGGACAGGTGTTTCATCAGCCTAGTTTGGGAATCATCGCCAGTCCGCACCTACTGAAAGAGGCCGAACCCAGGACTTTCCAGTTACAAGGCGAGCTTGTATACCATTCAGCCACTGAGACCCGACTGATCGATGACCAGCCCATGAATTCTAACTTCTACCAATTCGTGATTTAGTAGCGCTAACGGTACCTCCAAGCAATGTCATAGGTGGAACATCCATCTTCACAATTGACTGAATGGACTTCACTGGTCACGACTTCTCACTAGAACTCCAGGAAACTCCATCCTGTAACAAGTCACTTACGAGCATCAGATCAATTTTCCATAATTGGTTTGTGATTTAGCGCGACCCCAAACAATATCGTCAGTGGTTCTCTAACTGATATCAATCCATGATCAACCTGTAAAAACATAACTAACCCTTACAAACCAAACTATAGAAAATTAATCTGATGCTCGCTAGTGACTTCCTGCAGGATGGAGTTCTAGTGAGAAGTTGTGACCACTGAGGTCCGGTTAGATGACACGTGTGAGGACGAATGTTCCACCGGTGACATTGGTTGGGGTTGGGCTAAATCACGAACCAGTAGAAGTTAGAATTCATGCACTGGCCATTGAATTAGGTTCCAGTGGCTGAATGGTATACGAGTTTGCTTACCGTGTAACGGGAAAGTCCTGGGTTTGAACCCTGACAGTGGGTGCATAGTGCCAATGATACCCAAACTAGGATGAAACAACAGCTGTCCAGTACTCCCTAGTTTTCAATGGTTCTCTAACTGATATCCATCCGTGATCAACTCGTAAATAAAAATCTTTATTCGTGAAAAAAGGACCCAGCTCAACTGATATATGGAACGGAATAGGTTGGTTTTTGTTTTAATTTGTAGGTCTTAGTCAACCGCCATATTTATTATAATATTCAAGAATGGAGGGTCTTTTTTAAACGTGTTTTCGTTTTTCTTTCACAGATATAAAAATCGATTACGTAATTGCTACCATGAAGTAGAAATTTAAAGCCTAATGAAAATGGCGAGATTTGATATTTATCAATGACTATTTAAAAGAAGTTCCTTTTTTGTTTTACTGCTTTCATTTCTGAAAAGAGAAATATGAATCATTTTTTGGGGGTGAACAAAAGATAGACAGACAGACAGACAAACAAACAAAAGAAGTCGTACTTTCAGGCTGAGAATTTATACACATTTTATTGCTGGGAACAATATACCACTTACTGACTGATCTACTAGTCAGTTTCACTTATGGATGTGGTAGCTTTTGATTCCAGTCACATTTATTCAATGTTCAATTTGTTTGAAGTATATATATATATATTGACCAGAGAAAGTATTTTGAATAAAAATGAAAGTTTCCAATCGCATTTGGTAAATGTGAATATTTTCATGACTTTTGAGTGAATAAATCTATTGATGAAATGATTATAATAAATGCGTATTAATTTTATTGTAATCGGGTGATTTTGTCTTCAAAAATAGAGAGTGAGTACTTTTCTGCTTTGAATTAAATAAATACCAACTTTGACTGGGGAAAATTTTCCCAAGGTAGGTTTTGGCATTCATCATTTTAATCACCCTCCTAACTGATTATTACACGGAAAGGCAAAGTGGTTAGTTAATATTCTAGGACTTAAGCGATGCCTCTGAGTGTATCTCTAAGGTATCTGAGATTAATGTTGGCAATAAACTTATATTATTCATGAATGTATCATCACTATTTACAAATGTACTAATTGTCGAAATAACCTAAAGGCGAATGGACCTAGGAATTGCGTTATCTAGCCTCAAAGAACTGCTTCTTATGTGCACAATGACTGTACATTTGGTCTTCAATAATTCATATTACTGACAAGTAGATGGGTTAACCATAAAACCTCATCTTAGCAGACTTCACATCCTTGGAAAACTTGAAAACGGGAGGTTGAAAGACATCATCAATCAGTTGGATATGTATTACCGTTATATCGATGATACATTTATCTTCTGTCTCTCCGTCTGTCTTCGACACAGAACTTTGCACCGATGTGCAGTAGTTCAAGTCACCACACTCCCTCCATGTAGAACACAAAGCAAGAGAAGAAGGTAGAAGAAAGGGATAATAGAGACAGTAAACAGAGGTGTGAGACAAAGGAAGAGTAACAACGAAGAACAATATAGTTTCATTGGAAATTATAAATCACAAGGAGTGGATGCATCTGCATCAGCCATTGATAACGATCACTTTGAGCCATATCACCAATTGTATCCGGCTGTCATTGGTGTTTACCGTCCCGAGGAACCCAACTAGGAAGTCTACACCTTCCTACACGGCTGTCTTAAACTAACTGTTGTGGATTTCATTGACTGGTGCCATGTTTTGGTTTGACCGCCGCTAGCTCTTTTTCATCCTGACCCTCTGTCAGCTAACGTTGCCCATCATTCGAGGAAGGCAATGACTAGGCATGAGTAACACATGTCCTAACCATCCCAACCGGTTTAAGTGCTTCACAATCTCGTCTATTGATTTCCCCTCCTTATCTAGCACTCGACTGACGCCTAACCTCAATATTGCTCACCTTATTATGCCACTTCATACGGCATATAGAGCGCGTTTATCTTAATTAATGGGAATGAAAACATAGACGATTTGTTGATGCAATTCAACAACATCCACCTTTCCTTACTTTCACTAGTCAAGAGAAGCAGGATAGTAAACTACATTTTCTGGATGCCTTGCTAAGTGGGCGAGAAGATGGGTCATATGGTAGAAGCCTGTATAGAAACAGCGCATTCACAGAGCAATATACACACTTTCTTAGTTGAGTGTCCATTAAATATAAAAGAAATGTAGTTAAATGTCTTACGAGCAGAACAAAAAAGATATGTACAGATGACCACTAGCAAAAAGAATTTGAATATATTTGTGATTCCTTAAAGAAGATGGGCTATCCAAGTAGTTTCATAAAGAAACATATGAAAACATTGCGGAGAAAGCCTGAAACTATGACAGCACGTAAAAGTACTCTGTTTATCAAATTACAATTTAGTGGTGACTTGTCACAAGTGAGATTATTTGCTAGAGGCTTTCCTGAAGTATACGTAGAACTTCTTACGTAGCGAATCCATGCTTATCATCCTCTAGGCGACGAATGATTAGGACGCAAAGAAAGGATAAGCTAGATAGTTTTGCCACATCTGTGTGCATTTATCAATTCAACTGCACCTACAGTGGTAGTTATGTTGGGCGTAATACTAGACAGCTTAGCCAACGTGTTTACTGAACATCGTCCATCATGGTTTGGCAAAGGAAAGAAAAGAATCATCCATGGCTTTCTTTTGTCACATTTAGTTCATATCGGTCATTTAGTGGAAAAAAGAAGGAGTTTGAAGAGATTCCTCGTATCCCACCGAATGTTTTCAATAGCCTACTTATTCGTCTACTGCACACAGCTGAAGTGGTAGCCATTCAAACTATTAAGCCCAAACTATACATGCAAAGGAAGTTCGTACAGCCAGTATCACTTCCTTGGCCTATTTAGACTTAATCAACTAATTATTTCCCCACCACCCTTAATTGAATTTTCGATCCTTCCCTTATCATCCCCGACTGAAGAAGACAATCAGCTACAAAACGCCTAACTTAGGAGAAAGTCTAAATGAAGTTCGTTTTATGGAAGTCAGAGTCATTGTCCCTAGAACCCGTTTAAGCTAGTCGATAGCAATAACCCAATGAATCACAAAAGGAACTTTATGCAGACATTATTTAAAAGACTCTAAACACACTGTAACACTCCAGCGCTGAAGACAATAGAACTGAAACACCTACTAACTGTCTTTAGAACAATGAATACTAAAGCAATTCCATCAAGAAGCGTCTGATCTCAAATCGAAATACCGACAAGATACCATCATTAAAGACCATAAGAGAATCCATTTCACTATATATAAAGAATATCTCAGAAATGGTGGCTAGAATATTAAGACTAGAGATATAAACCACAGGCACACAAGCCTACACAATTACTTTATTTAATATTGTTTTGACCAAAGGATCTAACAGGTAAGGGAGGTAAGATCAATACCATTTATAAAATAAGTTGCATAAACTGCGCTAAACGTTATGCCCGTCAAACTGGGCATCCACTTCGGATCAGAATCCAATAACATAAATTAGTTGTGAAAATCTACGACATGTTGTATGTATTCTTCCATATCGATACATACAAACAATTAAGGTCATCAGTTTAATGATTGGGAGAATGCAGAAGAATCTTAAGCAGAGGAAACATCAAAAGTAAGTATCGGTTAATTTCTAGAAGTCTGGCACTCAAATGAATCAGTGACTAATAAACAAACTGCTTTAGATTTATTCGTCAACTAATAAAAAATAAATCATGTGAGAAGAAAGTTCAAATTCCAAGTCAATAAAAGTTATTATTATTGTTTCCTTTAATTCCTAGAGGAAAATTGAGCTTCAACCGCACGTCTCCACTGAGTTCAGTTCTTCACCAACGTTTCCACCTGGATCTATGTCTGCCCACATGCTTTCATCTCGTCTTCACATGACTTCCTCCTTCCTGTCACTCTCACACTCACGACCAAATCACCACTTCTCATTCGGGTTCAACTCGATCGATGGCATGTCGTGTGATGTCACTTGATGGTTTGTTTTCTCAGAGCATGGCCACTCACCTCCATTTCTTCCTGCATATTCGTTGCACAATCGCTTCCTGGTTGGTTCGTCCCCAGAGATCCATCCCTGTCGCTGATCTTTTCTGGCCGGCCATCTGATCTTGAGTAGTACTGATCGAATAAGGCTGTTGATGAAGATGTGTAGTTTGTTCGAAGTGACCTTCCTGACACTTCAAGTCTCTGACCTCTATAGTAGCACTGACTTCACATTAGAGTTGAAAATCAGGATCTTATTTTTGATGCTGAGTGCTGTTTGCCTCCAAACAGACTTGAGAGCAATGAATGTTTTCCTTACTTGCCCGATCTTCTCTCTGATATCCTCATCAGTTCCGTCCACCTGTAGTCGAAACAATGGTTCCTAGGTAGGTGAAGGAGGTTGCTTCTTTCAGATTCTTCGCATTTATGCCGATTGTTGTGTCTGTTGCTGTTGACCAGAAATCTTCATCACCATATCTATTTTCTCTATGTTCACCTGAAATCCCTCCTATCTTCTCTGGATGCTTCTTCCAACTTGTTGGTTTTCATTTGCATATCTTCCAGTTTGTGGGAAATCAGACATATACATCGTCATGGTCGTAGTCTAAATCCTCCAATTGTTTTGGTTTTTAACAATCAGCCAGGACAATAGTTGTCAGGAGATACAATTATATCACTCATGGAGTTTTCAGACAAGTCCACTTTGTGTTAAAGTCAGCGCTCAAGATGTTCCTTAGAAAGACAACGAAAGCTTCGTGATTAAATCATCCAGCCTCAGAGAACACAAATAAATCAGAATGCATACATCTGTTCTTGCACAGATAACCAAGTATAGACTTCATATTCCAGAATAGTTTTGGAAGCCGGAGGATATTTGCATCACATAGCGAATGAAAAATAAAGTAACAAAAAATAAAACAATGTTATTTTAGAGATAACCGCTTTACCAAAGTAATGGTAACATTGAATTTATGTCGTCTCAGCTGATCCACGGCAACTTAATAGAAGTTTTTCAGTTCTGACTATTCTAACATGTCTAGTGAACGAAATAGATGACAATCGCAAATATTTGCCAAATGTTAGTTCTGGAAAGCCTTTAAACTCAGTAAAATAGGGATATAAAAATATGTTTTGAAGTATGCATTGATGGCGCCAATCTGTGAAACATAGATGTTAGAAATTGGTCAAACTTTATTCTTTCTCTCAATTCCTTGTTAGAGAGATTTTTTCAATCCCTTTACATTCTCAGTGCAACACAGGAATTCAAGCTACAGCCTTGGAGTTTTAGTAGTAGTGGTGTTAATTCTTACGGGATGGAGTTGCTAGCCTCATGCTCAACCTTCATTTTTCACCAGTCTTATTACTGACTTAGCGAGGTGAAGGAGTACGTCGGTCGTGGATCGAACCCCGAACTACCTGCGTGGTTGGCGAGTATTCTACTGCTGTGCAACTGATGCACACACACACACACATTCCTACCATCCTTAAGCATCATTCAGTATTTCTAAGATTTACTATCATTTGTCATGCTTATATCTCAATTTCAGTTCTTAGTAAATCCTCTGCTATTCTATATTTAGTTTACCTTTCTATCCTACCATCACTGTCACACACTAGTTACTCATTCTTGTGTCAAATTCTCTATCAGTCTAAGCCTTAATCACACTTCCTGTTTAGAATTATTTCAAATTATTACTTTTGTTTTCTTGATCAAATTCACAGGATGACTTGTCATTTTAAGAACAATTTTGAAGTATTTCCGTGTATCAGTTAGTTATGTTATGAACTTATTCAATCATCTATTGATTTTAAAATGTTATCAATGTTTAAGTTTGACAATGACATCTCATGCTATCAGGCTAAATAAATTTATATTGACTGGACACTAGTAGGTGACTAGTGTAATGTGTCCAGTAGTTTGTTTGTTGCGGACTGAATTCTCTCAGTCAATTTCGCAATGTGGCCACCATTCTAAGTGGCTCACCATTACGGTGCACTTTGAATTGTTGATATTAGATGGCTGGAGGCAATCGGCAGGAAGCGTTGGACCTGGATTTCGGGCTTCTTCACAGTCGACAGTAGGACGTATCTGCAACGCTAAAGGAACTCACATCCCTTCTGAGATTCAAACCTGCAAAAGTGACTGACAAAATGCAGTCTGCATCAAACAAAGGAACAGATATACTACACTTGTCACTGACTAGTGTCTAATCAAAGTATCCAATACAATCCCACAGTAGGTTGAACACAGGCTCAAATAGCTCAGTGGTAATGTCTGTTACTACAGAGCACACTCGGTGATGCAAGTTCGAATCTCCTCAGAAGGGACATGAGTTCTTTCAAGACAGTTGCAGATACGCCTTGCTGACTGGTGATTGCCAACTAGCACGAAACTTAGGCCCCAGGAAGACGTCCTGACGATTACCACCAGCTATCAAATATATATAAATATACTGCAACGGTCGAAACTCACGCAGAAAAGCGATTTATATGTTCTACTGTATGGCTAACCAGAACTCCCTTGGGTTACGTGCAGTCGTTAAATACCTCAAAGACAGTAAAATGACATTTATTTCACATAGAACAAGTTTACGATACTGTTTAACAATAATGATACAATAAATAGTTAAAACTACTTTACCAGTGTCGTTAGACAGTTATACAGATCTTACTTCTTGCAGAGCACAAAATAAGTTTTCAAGGGTTGATTTGTTTTTCGAATTCGACCACGAATTGATATCATTTAGAGAACCCTTGAAAACTAGCATTCTACCGCTGGGCGACCGATGCTGTCAGAAATATAGAGTCTGTTAAATGCATTCCAATAAGTTGATGATAAGAGCATGTGAATCGCATCATTTCTAAAAGGATGGGATAGCGAAACAAATCCAAATCGGTTTACTGGATATTACAATGACCAGGAGACATAACAGAACGATTCAGCGATCTGTTTTTCGTATACAGACATAGAGTGGACAATATTTTCATTTTACCAGTTGTGTTACTATCCAGTATAAATGTTCCCTAGGGAAATGCTTGTTCTCAAGAGCCCGAAAAATATTCACGAGTGACAAATTGATGGATGAATTTTGACATATACATTCAGCTCTAGCCAATGGATTCTAACTTCTGCCAATTCACGACACAGTGCGACCACTAACCAATGCCTTCGGAGAGTATTTTTCCTCACACTCGACATGCTTAACCCTACTATGCTGCTGTAGTCTAACCAATGCCAGCTCATGGTGAAATCCTGTAACCAATCAACCAGATCCCTACAAACCAACACTGGAATACCAATTAGGCACTCACTGGTGACTGGTCCTTTTCAGGTAGGTAGTTACCTGAGGTTTCAGTGGGAAGTAGGTCGGGTGCAGCAGGTGCAGGGTGCTTAATGGTCTAGGAGCTCGCCTTGTAACTAGAAGGTTCTGGGTTCGAACTGTGGCGGTTGGTGCGTACTGTTGAAGAGTCCCAAAGTAGGACGAAACAGCTGTCCAGTACTCCCAGCTGGTTTACCACTGACTCTCTAACTGATGTCAGATAATGATGAGATCCTGTAACAAACCAAATCCCTACAAACCAATACTTGAATAGCAATTTTAATGTTCAACTGTTGTCATAAAGGAGTTTTATTTATTTATTTGAATAAGGCATTTAGAAGACAACTTTCCCGAGATGATATCGTCATTTTGAAGTTTCTTTACAACCACTTTACAACTGACATGTATATGTCGAAACTCATCCATCAATGTGTCACTCGTGCATATTTTTCGGGCCCTTGAGAACAAACGTTTATTCCATTGGGGAACGTTTATACTGGATAAGACACATTGATGGATGAGTTTCGACACATAGATTCATTCAGTTTTATTAGCTAATGGTTATCCGGAAAACTTTATCACTTGTATCACAGTAAAGAAAAACCACATCTCTGAGAGAGACAGCTTCTCTATTAAACAGAGCTATCTTTATTAACCTACCATTCAAGGGTGACCAGATTATACAGTTCAAAGACAGCTCAACGACTTCGGTCAGCCATCAAACTCACATTCTACGCTGCATCTCTTTCCCTCACATGCCGAACATTTTCGATCCCTGTACCTACGATTAAAGGATGAAATTCTGTGGACTCTACTTCAAAATGAATCTACAAGTTGATCTGCAGTTGCGGGGGCGCTTACACATGTAGAACCATTAGAGTGTTCTAATGTCGTTGAAAAGAACATATTCCAAAGTGGTTACTAAATCATATAGAAAATCCTAATGTGATTGATCTGAATAGAAATCTAGCATCATCATCATCATTCATCGCAAAACACTTATTAATGTCAGGTCAGAAAATCAATATTAGTTAATGACGGCTTCACAATTATTGTTTCACATGACTCTAATTCAAATTTGCTTATTGAAGGTGATGGAAGCAATATCAGTAAAAAGTTTGAGCATTGTGGATTAGATTAAATAAAGTATAATTATATTTCAATAGTTTACACACAATGATAAGTTTTTCTATTGGTAATATTTCGAGCCCGTTTTCACACCACTGTCGGAATTGTTTCATTTCAACAGTGGTGTGAACACGGGCAGTAATTTTGCTCGAAATATTACCAATTACAAAACTTATCATTGTGTGTAAACTATTGAAATATAATTATACTTTATGTGATGGAAGCACTTTGGATTAATCACATACATCCTAAACTATGCGTGTATAGGAAACAATAGACTTCAATCTTCGCCTACCCTGGACAACATGACCTATCTAAATATGATTGGTCATTAGTATGTACTTTTGTTTTTTATTTAACTGAGTAATTGTCGTGATCTTTATTTTATTATTGTTAACCATGTTAGTTGTGTAAAGCGGTTGTAAAGAAACTACGAAATGACGATATCATCTCGCGAAATTAGTCTTCCTAATGCCTTATTCAAATGTATCAAAGGGACTAATCGTTTTTAATTTTCTCAGACTATATATTTCTCGATAACTTTTAAAATTGCTGAATAACGTTTTGGTGATTTGAAGTGATTACCTCAACTTCATCGACTTTGAAAATGCCTTTTACAACGTTGACGACGAGGTGATTTGAAAGGTACTTCAGCACTACGGAATGCCACAAATTTGTACCAACCTCATTTAACAGCTAAATGACAATCGCAAGTGATCGCAAATGATCCACAGCGTAAACTCAAAGAAGATTTTGAAGTGATCTATCTAAATATGATTAGTCATTAGTATGTAATTTTGTTTTTTATTTAACTGAGTAGTTGTCATGATCTTTATTTTATTATTGTTAACCATGTTAGTTGTGTAAAGCGGTTGTAAAGAAACTACGAAATGATAATGCTATCTCACGAAATTTGTCTTCTTAATGCCTTATTTAAATTCAAATTCGTGAGAAAAACCCAGCTTGTGGGAATTTGTTTCTTTTGTATTCCTTTGCTTACTATTAATTTCATCTTCCATTAACGATTATTGTGCCTAAATACACTTAATACACTGTGCATTTATGAACTTGAGATGACAGAATTTGTCGAAAAGTAAGTTGTTTTTATTTTTTTTTATTAAACAGGGATCTATTTATGAAAATATTCCTCAGTAATAGGTTTAAGAATAACTAACTCACCAAGACATTTCAGCTGGAGTTTATTTAATTTCAATGAGGAGAAAATCAACCGGGAATTTCAAATCTATGCTGTGTTTTATTTATTTTGTGTCCGGAAATAAAAATTTTCCATTGAGGAAGAGAAAAAAAAGTAAGAAAACAGAGGAAAATTTTCAGTTTCCTTTTTGTAAATTATGAGTAATTATTATTATTATTATTATTATTATTATTATTATTATTATTAGACATAATTAATGAATAATACTATTTGCTGACATTAAATGACAGTCGAAGGAGCAGTAAATTTAGCCTATAGAATTGTAAGTAGTTTTACGAAATAAATATTCAAAATTTATAACATTTAATTGAAGATGAACGTTACTCCATTTTGTTTTAGTTTTGATAATTTTTATTGAAAATATTTCATTTTATGAATAAGTAAAATCCTGTGGAAAATTTATGAGTATTGGTTTTTGTAGGATCTTGTCTGATTGTTTGGAGGAATTCATTATGAGCTGCCAAGGAATACTGGACGAATGTTTCGTCCTAGTTCGGGTCTCTTCATCAGTTTGCACCCACCATGGTTCAAATTCAGGGCTTTCTGTTGACAAGGTGATGTCATCTGATATCAGTTCATTATTAAATCCTCCAATCAAAAATTTTATGAGATGAATAGGATGCTGCAATGAATGATGATCACTTTACCCAGTCTTTATTGAATAGAGCATAGAATGGAAGTCAAACCTTTCCCTACTTTAAATTCATCGATAGTGAGACGTTGTCCGATAAGTATTTTAGAAACTATTTCAGAACTATGAAGTGCAGCGCTTAAATCTCTATCTACCTCATTCAACAGCTGGTTTTATGAGAATGTCATGTGTCAGGTGATTGACAAAACGAAAACTCAATGAGGCTTTCGAATTCAGTGCAGGAGGATATTCTTCTTAATTGTGGTGGACTGACTGGATTATGCGTCACGCTGTGCACTGGGAGTGACAAGATAGGAATACGGTGGACCGTTACGAAAACTGAATCTAGAAGATCTGGATTTTGGCTTGTGGATGATTTAGGTCTAATGTCACACAAACTTGAGGACTTGCACGCAGGCAGGCAGGCAGGCGAAAACCAACAAATTGACAGAATAGGCAGTCAGAGAAGACAGGACTCTAGGGAAATATATATAGAAGATGGAGGTGATGAAGACTACTACTACTACCAACAGCAAAAGTAAGCACAACCAGCAGCAATCACCATCAGCAAGAGAAATTTAACCGAGATTACCTCATTCAAGTATCCAGGCAGGAAGCACGGTTTAATCCACAGGCGGTCGGAACGGAGAAAAATGTCAAAGCCAGTCAGCTAGAATCGGAAAGGCAAGATACGCCTTCATGAATTTGAAATCGACTGAATGGCCTCAACCAAAGTTTTGTATTTTAAGAAGTACCTGTTATTAAGGCTCATTATCTGCAAATCAAAGGGCCATCACTTCTTGTTGTGATGAGAAATATTACCAGTGTGATCTACTTTGACAAAAAAGTACCCAACTCTAGTACCATACTGATTATAATGATTGACCATTTACGGGTCTTTACTCAGACCTGAGTTTTGACAAATACACACACACACACACACACCAAACAATTGGGTCCAAACAACACGAGATTGATAGCAGTATGCAGTTATGCGGTTAAATGAATTTATTGGCACGTAAACTTGTCAATCTTTGGCAGGAGATAGGATTCACTAACAGGGGTGATCAGCGAGCTCCCCACTGTAACGACCAAATTTATTATTAATTTTGTTGTTCCCTTGGGTTCCTAGGGGAGCATAGGGCTTCAGCTGCACATCTCCACTTGCCACTTCTGTCTTCTGCTGTACTATTCACCTGCAGCCATGTTAGTCCATACTGTTTCAACTCCTCCTCCTCACACGATCTCCTCCATGTCACCCTTGCACTGACGTCCCCCTAGCCACTTCCCTTTAGGGGTCCACTGGAGCAATGGCCTGACGTACGCGCGATGTCACCCAGTGACGGCCTCCTCAGCGAGTGTCCGATCCATCTCCACTTTCTCCTGCATATTTGTTGGTTGGCGATTGGTTCTTGTTTTGTTTGTTCCCAGCCATAGTTTCTTGTTGGTGATTCTTCCCGGCCCGGCCACCTGAATTATCTTCAGTATAGAGCGAAGACAGTTGTTGGTTGTTGAAGGTCTGCAACAGGCTGTTGGAAATATTCTTTGTGATCCACCCGCCAAGTTTCTGATCCGTATAGAAGAACTGACCGACTTGACGTTGTTTGTATTGAAAATCCGACTGGATTTTGTTGTTGATTCTGGCTGAGTGACGAAGATTTCCGCGTTGGTTTCAGAATGATGAATGTGTTTCTCGCCTTCCCGATTCTCGCTCGATTTGACATCTTCGTTCATTCCGACTGCGTGTATTTGAGACAATGCTCCCTAGATAAGTGAGTGAATGAAATAACCTCTTTCAAATCCCTCCCGTTGATGGGGATTGGCGCTGGATGCTGTTGTTGCTTTTGCTGGTTGGTTATTTTTATAACCTCCGTCTTGTCTATGTTCACTTGGAGTCCTGTCTTCGCCAGCTGCTTCTTCGACCAGTTTGTCAGTTTTCGTTTGTAAGTCTTCGATTTTGTGTGACATCAAGCATCAAACATCCACGCGCGAAATCCAGGTCTTCTAGGTTCTTCACGTCTGCCTGTCCAGGATATCTATCCCTGTCTTCTCGTTTCCCACCCACCGTCTGACGCATAATCCAGTCTACCACAATTAGGAATATCATTGGTGATAGTAAGCACCCTTGTCTGACTTCTGTGTTTACTCCAAACGCCTCGCTGAGTTTTTCGTTGTGGATCACTTGACATGTCCCGTTGTCGTACAGCAGTAACGACCGAAACCAATGTGTTATTTTCTGAATTCATTATACCAATTTTTGCATCCTACTGTAAAGCCGACATAAACTTCGTTGATTTATTCATAGTCAAAAATGTATCAACGACAGCAAAAAGACAGTTATTTACAAAAAAAACCTGAGGTACTCAATAGTGTCGTCAACTAGCTATACAAATCAAATTAATTCACAAGTACAAAAGCAGGTACTGAGAATCAAGAAGAATGTTATCAAGAAGGTGCAATAAAAACCCTGTCAACAAGAATCACACACACACACCAAACAATTTCTACATCAGGTCCAATTTCAGAATCTCCTTCACTCAAAAAAATCACATCATAAAACAGCACAGTATCAGTATCATCACATAACCATAGAGATAAGCATTAAAATCAGAGATTAGACAGGAAAAAAACCAGATAACAAGGATCAAGCCAACAGATGATGTGCAAACTTTAGAAAAATAATAATAACAACAATAATTAAATCTAAACTAACCAATCCTCGTATATCAATGAGATTCTCACTAGCGACTGGCCCTATTATGGTGGGTAGTGAGTGACCTGGCTGTTCTAGTGGATAGTCGTGACCAGTAGGATACAGAAGTTCAAGAGTGAGGACAAATGCCACCGATGACATTGTCTAGCGGTTTCACTATATCGTGAATTGGCAGAAGTTGAAATTCATGTACTGCCCGTAAGATTGACTTAAAGGTCTACGAACTAGTCCTCCTTGTGACCAGGAGGTCCTGGGTTCGACCCCCTGTGTGAGTGCGCACTGATAAAGAGCCTAAAATTAAGACGAATCAGCTGGTTTTCCAGTGGTTCTCTAACTGATATCAGCTCATGATGAAATCCCGGTGAGGGAATTAGGTGAAACGTGTGAAGTGTTTGTGAAGCTCGATTCTGGAACACCTGATCAACTTCTGTCACTCGGTCAACCCTGACATGATTTCAAGATCATATATGGAATCCATGCTAACTTCCCGCGTTTTCTTTGTTAAAGACTTCTAAAGACTACAGCTGAGGCCTTGATAATTCACGACTTTAAGCCAGTCAGACATTTGTGTACAAAAGAAGTATGTACACTCCCTACTTCTGCCTTTGCCGTTGAAGGATAGACATATATATATTTTGTTTATATAGTTATTCTATGTACTTTTCCCTTATTACTACGATTATTATTATTACTACTATACTCACTCTGAATTGTTTCCACTTGTCATTCTAAACCCAAAATTATTAATTTTTATATTTTTATTTTTTACAATATTAAATTCTATCTTATCAAATTTCACACCATGTTACGTAACATTTTATATTCGTCTACTAATCTTATAATTATATGCCTCTTTCCAAAATCTATACACCTTATGTATTATTCTATATATGACATTAATTATTTCCACTAGAACCCCAGGTAACTACCTACCTGAATAGAGCAAGTCGCTAGTGGGCAGGTCGGGTGTGAGGAAAAATACTCGCCAAAGACATTGGCTAGGGGTCACGCTATATCGTGAATTGGCAGAAGTTAGAATTCATGGGCCATTGGATCGGGTCCCAGTGAGTGGCTTAGTGGTCAACGAGCTCACCTTGTAACCAGAAGGTCTTAAGTTTGGGTCCTGGCAGTGGAAGCGTACTGCTGAAGAGTCCCAAAGTAGGACGAAACAGCTGTCCAGTACTCCCAGCTGGTTTTCCAATGACCCTCTAACTAATGTCAGCTCATGATGAAATCCTGTAACCAATCAAATTTCTACAAACTAACACTTGAATACCAATGAAATGCTCACTAGCGACTTGCCCTATTCAGGTAGGACCATGCACATGGTCCGGGGTTCGAGCCCTCACCGGCGCACACCTGGTATCTATGGTCGGCCTGCGAAATTTGGGCTACCGATATCCATGCTGAAACTTCCATACTTGTACCAAAAATACAGTGTGTAATCAAGCTGTAATCAAAAAATAAAAAAATAAATAAAATAAAATGAATAGTTACCTGGGGTTCTTGTGAGTTGTGACCAGTAGGGTGCAGCAGGTCTGGTGTGAGTACAAATTAATCATTTTGCCACTTGACATTAAACTGTGATTATAATCACAAATATTTCAATTACATTTCATACTATTGTTATTTCATGTATTCACACCAAACACGATCTAATTCCCTCACCTGATATAATTTCTTTATAAAACCACATATATACGATTGTACAGCTTGATAATAAATTCGTTGTTGAAATGAGTCTCTTCGCTGAATATTGTGTTCCTAACTATAAGTTTTGTCAAATCGGCTTCAGACATTGTCGGATTATACTTCAATCACTTTCCTCAAACGTTTCCATAAAAATGCCGATAATAAGATCGGCAAATAGGGAAGGTTTGGCCAGAGGGCTAGCAACTCAATCCCGTAAAAATAAACACCACTGCTACCGAAACTTCAAGTCTCTCGCCTGAGAAGCCCTATGTTCCAGTGGGAAGGCAAAGAAATAAAAATAAACTTCCGAACACTAAACAGACTTTATGGTCAGTCTGTGAGAATACCGACATCAAAAGCCGTGTCGATTAGAATAATTAACTTGAATTTTAGTTTTATTTATGGAAACGTTTGAGGAAAGTGATTGAATTATAATCCGACAGTTTCTGAAGCCGATTTGACAAAACTTATAGTTAGGAACACAATATTCAGCGAAGAGACTCTTTCCAACAACGAATTTATTATCAAGCTGTACAATCGTATATATGTGGTTTTATAAAGAAATTATATCAGGTGAGGGAATTAGATCGTGTTTGGTGTGAATACATGAAATAACAATAGTATGAAATGTAATTGAAATATTTGTGATTATAATCACAGTTTAATGTCAAGTGGCAAAATAATTAATGTCATATATAGAATAATACATAAGGTGTATAGATTTTGGAAAGAGGCATATAATTATAAGATTAGTAGACGAATATAAAATGTTACGTAACATGGTGTGAAATTCGGTAAGATAGAATTCAATATGTTAAAAATAAAAAGTATACAAATGAATAATTTTGGGTTTAAAATGCCAAGTTGTCAAGTGGAAAATATTCAGAGTGAGTATAGTAGTAATAATAGTAATCGTAGTAATTAGGGAAAGGTACATAGAATAGCCAAATCAACAAAATAAATAAATGTCTATCCCTCTACGGCCAAGTCAGAAGTAGGGAGCGTACATACTTCTTTTGTACACAAAGGTCTGACTGGCTTAAAGTCATGAATTATCAAGGCCTCAGCTGTAGTCTTTAGAAGTCTGTAACAAAGAAAACGCAGGAAGTTAGCATGAATTCGGCAGATGATCTTAAAACCATGGTCAGGGTTGACCGAGTGACGGAAGTCGATCGGATGTTCCAGAATAGAGCTTCGAACACACTTCCTTTCTATCTTGTAAAACCATGATGCTGGAATATGTTCTCGTATCGATGTGGAAAGCGTCCTCTGACTTCGGTCAATGTACCGTGCTCCACAAGATTGGGTACTCTGATAGGCGCGCATAGAGGCGGTTAGACAGGGAGCATATCTTTTACAGAAGTAGAGAACAATTTGCGGCTCGTGAACATCATATGTAAGTTTGCTGCAAAGAACGTCTTACTGACTGATTTAGAGAGACAATTTTTAAGCATATCTGAAGCTTGTTTTGGTACATGGTCTTTTAATGAGACTGCCTAAAATGACAGCGTGTATACATGCGTATACATCGATTTAGCGATTGTAGTACATTTTAAATAACATGGTGGCTGAGATTATGTGTATTTCTTCGGTTGTACTTAAAAGAAGCCATCAATCTTTCCACTGGTTATGTAGAACAGAAAAAGCACATAATGACGAAAAAACAATGCGAAGATGGAAGGAATTTTTTGGGTTCTATTTTGATCACTTTGCTATTTGTTTTTTGTTTATGTTTTTTTTTAAATTTTCCATTCTCAACGCATCCATTCCCCCCTTCAGATTTGGGTTTTATGTGTAACTAAGTCAACATGAAGTGATGAAATACTTGTGAAACAGGATGTCGTATATATTTCGTTCGATAATCTTTTTTTTATGCTCTCTCATCTCTCCTTTGTCTATTGTCATATAATTAATTTTCTCTTATTATTATTTCTTTTTGCTAACTACTTTATATCGACCTGTAGTCTTCTATAGGTTGTAGAGATCAAAAGGAGTTGGGGGAAGAGGAAGAAATAATGCTCACTAATTGCGAATCGGAAGCTGTGGTCTCACTCTCTCTGTCGTTTGCTCTCTCTTGCTAATGCGGCTTTCTATTTGCCTTTAGGCATGGTGGATTTATTTCATCCGAATGTGTTTGTTATTGCTGATCACTGTGTTACTTCATACCTGTTTTGTTGAAAACTGAGAAAGAGATAACGCTTATCGTTTTATCGATTCCGTTTTACGATAAGGCATATTCATATTGGTTCTAGCTGTATTTAGGGACAACAGTTTACTTTGGACAGCATCAGAAAATGTTGAGTTTTTAATGTGGTTGTGTACTCTGAGCTGGATAATTAATTTGCGAAACTCTCATCGCCCATCCTACCAGGTGACATCTTCAGGGCATACTTAAATCTGTTGAAGTGAGCTTTCAGATTTCTCCACGGGTTTATTAGTCATCTCTCCTGGTAGTAACCTTGGATGTGATTGGTTGTTACTTGTATTGGAACTGATTGTTTCTTTGACCTGAACTTTGACCCTTTGTGTGTGAAGTTACTTTCTTATCGGTTGATACATTTTTGTCTATCTCGATGTGTCTATTGATTGATGATTCACTGGAATGCCAGACAGGTTTCTAAAAATTCTCTAGCATTATTGGTGTTTCCTCTGTCTAATATTTGAAAGCTGGTTGTCCCAGTCGAATTGATGTCCGTGGTGATTTCTGAGATATCCTTTATCTATGGTAAGGCGCTTTTCCTTGTGCTTTCCTTGGGGCTTGGGCTCCCAAGACAAGACTATTCAAACCTTTAGGAATTCAAGTCGTATAGAAACCAGCAAAGTCACTTCACTCAATTCTATGTCAACCAAAGGACTAAAGAGCGAAAGAAGATTAAACCAACATCATCTACAAAATAAGTTGAAACGACTGCGAAAAGTGGACGTCCCCTTTCCTCCTCGTATCTACGATCATAAACTAGCCGTCAAAAGACATGACATCCACTCCCTCATATCGTCTCACTGCAGACAGACAACCATGGATATCAATTCGACTGGGACAACCAGCTTTCAAATATTAGACAGAGGAAACACCAATAATGCTAGTGAATTTTTAGAAACCTGTCTGGCATTCCAGTGAATCATCAATCAATAGACACATCGAGATAGACAAAAATGTATCAACCGATAAGAAAGTAACCTCACACACAAAGGGTCAAAGTTCAGGTCAAAGAAACAATCAGTTCCAATACAAGTAACCTACAAGTAACAACCAATCACATCCAAGGTTACTACCAGGAGAGATGACTAATAAACCCGTGGAGAAATCTGAAAGCTCACTTCAACAGATTTAAGTATGCCCTGAAGATGTCACCTGGTAGGATGGGGATGAGAGTTTCGCAAATTAATTATCCAGCTCAGAGTACACAATCACATCAAAATAATCCACCTGAGCTAAAAATCTTCTCTATCATATATTGAGTTATTATTATTGTTGTTTCGTTTGTTTCTGAGCGGAAAATAGGATCTCAACAGCACATCACTCAGTTTCCCTCATTCTCTGTATTCCTCTTCATCAGGTACCATCATTACTCATAAGTTGCCAATTCCTCCTTGTACAATCTCCTTCATATCACCCGCAAGATTCACTCCCAACTCGTCGTTTCCCATTCGGACGATGAGCTAGCGCGCAATGTTGCTCGAAGGTCCCCTTCATGGCACGTGTCCGATTCAACTCCATTTTCTTTGGCATTTTCGTTGAGCAATCGGTTGTTGGTTGGTTCGTTCCCTTCCAGAGTTTATTGTTTATAAATCTTTTCGGCTGGCCAGCTAATTTTCAATATGGGGTCAGTAAATGGGGGCAGCTGTTGATAAAAGTCTGCCGCTTGCTTGGGAAATGCTTTTCGTGACGCTAACACCAAGCTTTTAACCTATACAGAAGAAGTGACTGATAAGAATGACCTTGAAATACTAATCATCACATGATTCATCATATGATCCCTCATGCGATTGGAAGACCACAAAATTTCATCATATTTATTTGCCTTGGCCTTGGTTAAATCGCTAACCAATCAGAATATTCATTTCCCACTGACCTAGACGAATCGCCTGTCCATCAGAACAATTTATTCTCGCTACGCTGTGCCGAATTCGATATATGCTTAAAACTGTATTATTAAGAGATATTTATCCTAATAAAAAGTGTATCATAACGTTACACTCCAGTTCTTGTGAAGCGGAAGTTACTATGGTCGAATAGGAGTATCCAACATATCAGTCGAGTTGTCCATTGCGTCAATATTAATAAGCCCATTCAGTCGTAACAGCTGTCGACGCTATCACATCAATCGATGACGGGTACACAACAAATCCAAATCCATTCCACTTGCTCTCACAAATTTCTAGCACTCCCATGCCGTATTTTCTGATTTCCTAGGCAACCTAAGTACCCTTCCCACACTCACATCATGTACAAACATTTCACGTCTCCGTTCTTATTTCTGTATTCATCAAAAGGATATACATCAGTTAACTGGCTTCCGGAAGGCTTTTGCCAACCCGCCTCAGTTCGTCTTCTGAATCTAGGGAAGAATAAGTATGTTTCTGTAACGGTTGGATCGATTTTCAGGGTGGAGTTGTTTGCCTCACGGAGAAGCTTCCTTGTTTTCCCAGGCTTAGGATTGACGAGAAAACTAAAGAATTGATTGATTTGGCGAGGTTTTGAGTTTTTAGCGATTTCATGGTTTTTTTTTCAAAGCCAAACTGTGTATTCTTCCTACAGATTTATCTGAGCTTGAAGCCTCTATGAATTTTCTGACATTTCGGTGTGTTTTCTTGTCCATGAACTGTTCATTTTTCCAAGCAATGTCGAAAATTTCCCGTTTCTTATTGGATCACAGTATGTATGCATGCTTAAGTTTTATCAAAAGAGCACTGCATTTTGAAGATGGATTACGTGCCTGTAATTTCTTTACATCCACATACTATGACAAAAAGAATCCACTTATAATGACGGAATGAACCACTGGTAATATTTTCCGACATTTAACTGTACCACAATTAATTCTCTATAGCTGAAGACGGTGAACACAGCTCACTTCAATAGCTTTCATCATAGCTTTAATTAGAATCTAAAACCTTCTTCACTCACTGGTTACTGGATTTCATTGTCAGCTGACATCGGTTAGAGAACCATTGGAAAACCCAAGAGTACTGAACAGCTGTTTCATCAGCCTAGTTTGAAACTCTTAGAATCCAGGACCTAATGGTTACAAGGCTAGAGAGCTCGTAGATCATTGAGCCACTGGGACGTGATCCAATAGCCAACCTATGGACTCCAACTTCTCTTAGTTCACGATATAGCAAGATCACTAACCAATGTCATCGGTGGTGAGTATTTTTCCTCACACCCTACTTGCTGAAGCCTACTGCTCACGGTTTCCGACTACAACCTCAAGTAACTATCTGCCTGAGTAGGCTCAGTCGCTAGTGAGAAACGCATTTTTACTGAACTTAAGTGGTTGATTACTCACTCTTAAAACAGGGACCAACCTAAATTCCCTAACAGTCTGTAAAATAAAATTTCGCTGCCAGATTAGAAATCTTATTCATTCTTTTCTATATATCAAACAGAAAGTTTTTTTCGTTTTTACCTCAACTGTCCATCATATATTCCCTAGGTGAAAACCAGTTAACCTAGGATTTTGTCCACTATGGAAAAATAAAAATGAAAGATAATAACTCCTGGGGAGAAATAAATAATTTCACATGCATGCGCAAACATATATGTGAAATATTTCAGTAAAGCCATAATTTTTAGATGGTAAATTTAGGGCTACTATGCAGGAGGTTTCTTTTCAGGTATAATAATAATAATAATAATTTCTCCTCTCTCCTGCTATGAAGGCATGTGTCTTTAATGACATTCATGTAGAATAAAAATATTGACAAATATTTCATTGCGCTAGATTCACTTCATTTCGATAAAGTAGTCTTCTTCGTCAATGCTGAAGGCACATCAAATGCTTTTCTTTCTTTTTTTGTTGGTTTTTTTCTGGGTTTTTTTTGAATATTCGTTTATGATGCATCATTCATGTGTGTCTGCGTGAAACACGACAACTTTGTCCTTCATGGCTACCTTTTTGTTTTTTATTTATAACAAGGGAATTTCAATATTTTCTTAAAATTACTTTTTTTTATTCTTCTTACGTTTGATTAGATCAATGTGTTCCAACTTGTCTACAGGTAGACAGACAAAGTTAGAGAAAAACCGATAATAAGCTAAAACACTAACTGCAATTTTAATTGGTTACAGGATTTCGTAATTAGCTGACATCAGTTAGAGAGTCATTGGAAAACCAGCTGGGAGTACTGGACAGCTGTTTCGTCCTACTTTGGGACTCTTCAGCAGTACGCTACCACCGCCACAGTTCGAACCCAAGACCTTCTGGTTACAAGGTGAGCTCGTTGACCATTAAGCCACTCACTGAGACCCGATCAAATGGCCAATGAATTCTAACCTCTGCCAATTCACGACATAGCGCGACCACTAACCAATGTCTTCGGCGAGTATTTTTCCTCACACTCGACCTGCTTCACCCTACTATGCTGCTGTAGTCTAACCAATGCCAGCTCATGGTGAAATCCTGTAACCAATCAACCAAATCCCTACAAACCAACACTGGAATACCAATTAGGCGCTCACTGGTGACTGGTCCTTTCAGGTAGGTAGTTACCTGAGGTTCCAGTGAAGTGGTGCAGCAGGGTGCAGGGTGCTTAATGGTCTAGGAGCTCGCCTTGTAACTAGTAGGTGCTAGGTTTGAACTATGACGGTTGGTGCGTACTGTTGAAGAGTTCCAAAGTAGGACGAAACAGCTGTCCAGTACTCCCAGCTGGTTTTCCAATGACTCTCTAACTGATGTCAGCTAATGATGAGATCCTGTAACAAACCAAATCCCTACAAACCAATACTTGAATAGCAATTTTAATGTTCAACTGTTGTCATAAAGGAGTTTTATTTATTTATTTGAATAAGGCATTTAGAAGATAACTTTCCCGAGATGATATCGTCATTTTGAAGTTTCTTTACAACCACTTTACAACTAACATGTATATGTCGAAACTCATCCATCAATGTGTCACTCGTGCATATTTTTCGGGCCCTTGAGAACAAACGTTTATTCCATTGGGGAACGTTTATACTGGATAGGACACATTGATGGATGAGTTTCGACACATGCATTCATTCAGTTTTATTAGCTAATGGTTATCCGGAAAACTTTATCACTTGTATCACAGTAAAGTAAAACCACATCTCTAAGAGACAGCTTCTCTAATAAACAAAGCTATCTTTATTAACCTACCATTGAAGGGTGACCAGATTATACAATTCTAAGACAGTCAAAGACTTCGGTCAGCCATCAAACTCAATTCTACGCTGCATCTCTTTCCCTCACATGCCGAACAATTTCGATCCCTGTACCTACGATTAAAGGATGAAATTCTGTGGACTCTACTTCAAAATGAATCTACAAGTTGATCTGCAGTTGCGGGGGCACTTACACATGTAGAACCATTAGAGTGTTCCAATGTCGTTGAAAAGAACATGTTCCAAAGTGGTTACTAAATCATATAGAAAATCCCAATGTGATTAACCTGAATAGAAATCTAGCATCATCATCACCATCCATTGTAAAGCATTATTAATGTCAGGTCACAAAATCAATATTAATTGATGACGGCTTCACAATTATTGTTTCACATGACTCTAATTCAAGGTTGGTTACTGAATGTGATGGAAGCACTTTGGATTAATCACATACATCCTAAACTGTTACAAGGCGACCTCGTAAACCATTCAGCCACTGGAAACTGACTCCTCAATGGCCAGCACGTCAGTTTAAACGTCAACCAGTTAGTGATTTTAGAGCTGGTGGCACCATCACATATCACTGATGGCTATTATCTGTCCTCCCTCCCTACCGGATGTACCCTTTTGGTGAAACAAAAGACTCCAGGCTTTGAAGTGTCACTATAGATGGTGTTTCTTTTACGAAACACATGGCTTTTAAACACGTACATACACATGCCCAAAGTTCCATCTTTTCTAGGCTTACTATGAGCTAAGTTGGTGGCGCAGTGGTTAGGACTCTCACCGGCCATGCACATGGTGCTGGGTTCGATCCCCTGCCAATGCAACCTGATATCAATATTCGGCCTGCAAAATTTGGGCTACCGATATAACATGCTGAAAACCCATACTTGTAGCGAAAATACGGTTTGGAATCAAGCTATAAACAAATAAAATCAAAATGAAAAGAGGCGAGAAACTGGGACCTGACTTCTTACCTGGTTGGGTAGTGTTCTTAAAGTTAGACTTCAACCTAGCACTTCTGTTATTGAAACAAAAACACATGTGCGCCAAAGTATTCAGTGCTGAGTTCTTCTTCTAATACTTTAATAAAAAGGTTCGTAGTTAGGTTTGTAAGGGTTAGTAATGTTTTTACGAGTTGATCACCGATTGATATCAGTTAGAGAACCATTGAAAACCAGTACTGGAGTACTGGGCAGCTGTTGTTTCATCCTAGTTTGGAAATCATCGGCAGTACTCACCCACCGCAGAAGGGTTTGAATCCAGGACTTTCCGGTTACAGGGCAAGCTAACTCGTATATCATTCAGCCACTACCGGGACCCGATTCAATGGTCAGTGCATGAATTCTAACTTCTACCAATTCGTGATTTAGCACGACCACAACCATTGTCGTTGGTGGGACATCTATCTACACACGTGACGTCTAATTGGACCTCACTGGTCATGACGTCTCACTAAAACTTCAGGAAATTCCATCCTGTAGCAAGTCACTAGCTTGCCTTGTAACCGGATGGTCCTGGGTTTGAATCCCAATTGATGCGTACTGCCGATGATTCCCAAACTAGGATGAAACAGCAGCTGTCCAGTACTCCCTGCAGGTTTTCAGTGGTTCTCTAACTGATATCAATCCGTGATCAACTCGTAAAAAGGTCTGTTATTATTATTGGTCTCTTGGGTTCCGAGTAGAACAAAGGGATGCAGCAGTTCACTTTCATTTCTTCCTGTTTTATACAGTTCTCATCTCATTCTCATAAATCTCCTCCATCTCAATCCCCGACGTTGCCCACTCGATATCCACCCGAGTGATACCCTAGAGTTAGATGTCACTCAGCAGTCTCCACGACATATGCCCGATTCCACATCATTTCCCTTTGCATGTTTATTCGGCTATAGTTTATTGACCGGTTTGTCCCCAAAGTTTGTTCTATCAAATTTTTTTTTCTGGCCAACCTTCTGATCTTAAGTATGGAGCTAGCAAAGATGGCTGTTGATGGAAGTTTGCAACTGGCTAATAGAAATACAGGCTTTCATACCGTAGGCTTAGCACAACTTTCTAACTAGTACATAAGAAGTGACTGAGTCGATTGTGGTATTTAAGATCCGAATTTTGTCCTTTTTTTACTGCTGATCTGAGAAAATTTCCAAAACTGATTTCATTTTGATGACTATCAGTCTTGTCTTTCCGATTCTACCTGATTTTGACATCGTTATCTGTGTGTTGTTGCCTCTAGTTGAAAGGATGCTGCCTGGCTGGATAATTGAAAGAAGTGACATCTTTCGATTTTATTCCCTTGATAGTGATTGGCGTCTGTTGTTGCTGTTGTTGGTTGGTTATATTCATCGTCTCCGTCCTCTCTGTGTTCACTAGGAGTCATGTGTTTGCTGCCTGCCTCTACTCATGATTTATTTGTCTAAAATACAGGAAATTATATAGTGACTAGACAATACATTTGTCAAATAGGCAGTAAAAGTTGAAAATAACTGACGCTTCTCAGTACACAATATACTTCATGCTGCTTTTATTATGAAAGCATCCATTGAAATCATTCCTTTTTTCGCAGCGGTTATGCGTTGTTTCCACATGTTTTCAAGATACCAAATATTTCTTAGAATTTAACCACTAGTTAATATCTCACCATTACTAGACTCACTTATGTGTCAACCATTTATATAACTGTCAACGTGAAAACAGCATGCTGAGTTTAAATTGATCAATAGAATATTGAACGTCAATTTATTTGCTTATCCTGCTGAGATTTTGAATAGCTTAGCTAACTGTCAAGTTATTCATTGCATGTCATTGCAAGGAGAATGTTAATAGAAAGGAAAAAAAGGAATCCTTCATTTTTTAAGACAATACATTCTATTTTTATAATCAACAACAATGAGGCTAAGATATTAGCGTATCTTTTTTTTCTCTAAAGTGAATGAGCAATATTTTTGAAACTAGACCACAAAACTAGTTTTAAGCCTAAATCACATGTCAATTTCACATTAACTAAAATTAAATATGAATTATAAAACTGTTTCAGCGATTTTATAGATTTATTTCTTTTAATGAATTTGAACAATGCAAAAACTGTAGACGAATATAAAATGTTACGTAATATGGTGTGAAATTTGATAAGATAGAATTTAATATTGTAAAAAATAAAAATATAAAAATTAATAATTTTGCGTTTAGAATGACAAGTGGAAACAATTCAGAGTGAGTATAGTAGTAATAGTAATAATAATCGTAGTAATTAGGGAAAAGTACATAGAATAACTATATAAACAAAATATACATATGTCTATCCTTCAACGGCAAAGGCAGAAGTAGGGATTGTACATACGTCTTTTGTACACAAATGTCTGACTGGCTTAAAGTCGTGAATTATCAAGGCTTCAGCTGTAGTCTTTAGAAGTCTTTAACAAAGAAAACGCGGGAAGTTAGAATGGATTCGGCAGATGATCTTAAAATCATGGTCAGGGTTAGTAGAGTGACGGATCTCGATCAGGTGTTCCAGAATAGAGCTTCGAACACACTTCCTTTCTATCTTGTGAAACCATAATGCTGGAATATGTTCTCGTATCGATGTGGAAAGCGTCCTCTGACTTCGGTCAATATACCTTGCTCCACAAGAACAGGTGAACTGGTTCATTAACAAGTATCGAAGATCTGTAGGCCCAAATGTCAAACAAATCACAGTGGTGAAAATATCAACCTACATTCAACTTGATTTTAAAGGTAAAAGCATTGCGGCTATGATCAGCAGAAGGCTGAGTACTTCACTAGCCAGAGCCTATCTTGCAGCTAAACTCGTCTCCGTCTACCGAACAACTTGTTCTTTAGTGCAATCAAAAGATCGATAGATATCCTTCTCATGTTAACTGCAACTGTATAAACAATTTACGTGCATCTGCGGAAGCAGTTACATTGGATGAACAGAAAGAAGGGCATATCTACGATTTTCTGAACATGTATCAAAAAACCTCTGTCTAAAGGAAAGAAATGCTCTAAATACTGCCATCACTGGGCATCTCCTTGCCCCGGGTCATGAGGTGGACGTCGAAAGATCGTTCAAAATTATTAATAGGCAAAAGAGTTCAATTCTCCTCAAGTCTGCTGAAGCCATCTCCATCAAGCGCCTGAAACCTGATTTAGGCGTTCAGAAGGAAGCCCTGTTGCCTAGTAACTGGATATTTTCACATCTCTTTCATCTGATTACGTAATGTTTAAAGTTTCCATTGTGTATGATTATCATTGTCCGCAATAGTGTTTAATATTATACATACATATTTATATTATTACTGTATACGTGTATTGGTTGATTGATTTTTGTTTAAAATGAACTCTGTGCAAGTATGTCAAAATTGTTTTGTAGATATATATTTATTAATATCTGCTGCCTGTAAGCAGTTGACGAGAAGGCAACGAAGTAAAAGATGCTACCACGTTATTTTGCTAAAATTGTTGTTCTTGCTTTCTTCAAGTTTCAGATATAGTGCTACACTTATACTACAGTTAAAATACAGTAGACATCGTTAGGGTACATCAGTAAACTGATTAGATGAAAGCATATCCTAGTGAAATGTTTGGTATCACTTTATGTTGAAATTGTCATCCGTACAGATGTTGTGCTCTTCTGCCTTTCCTTCTTTGTCTTTTTATCGTGTCTCCCATGTTTCACTGCAACACTGGTTCACTTGCTTTATTTAATGTCAAGTTTATCACTTCGCTATTTGATTTTTAAAGCTGGTGAATTCCGCTTTATATTCTATTGATAAATTTTGTCAGTAGCACACGTTATAATACGTCATAAAGGAACGTGAGTGAGATAGAAGCGTTTATAAACAATTAGTAACCTGAGTTTCACTTAGCTGAGGTAGGATTCAAAACCAAAACACGATACATCCAATTATTTTATTAATTCACACAGAACCGCAAATTTAATGAAAATACTGGTGACGGTAAGCAAAGTACGATTGTTCCTTCTGTTGATGTAAATACTCGTAGCCAGTCTTTCATGCGTTCTCCTGCTGATGTTATCATTCTTAATCATACACATTGTAAAGTTAGTAACTTTCATGGTTGTAATAGTCTTGATGTCCTCAAATCTTGGTCTCAAATTTCTATAACCTTCTGAAAGACTTGGTCATGATGCTGTACCTCCTGTTGTCCCCAGATGTGAGAATATTTCATGCTATCTTCTTAAAAGTATTTTCAGTGATTTTTTCCTCAGTAATGTTGTACCTTTAGTATGGAAAGACATTAAAATCAACCCAGTACCTGAATTATGTACTGCTATAAATGGTAAAATCAGACTTATTGGAATTACTTCTACTTTTATGGAATTAGGGAAGAAATTACTTTTACTCAACCTTGAACCTTTCTTGATTAGTTTTAATAACTCTAAACAGCTTGCACGCAAACAGGGCAGAATTACTTTAAGTTGATGCCTCTCTCTTATGTCATAATATCGTTTCTTGTTTAGACAAAGGAGCCAAATATATTCCACAAACGTTCTTTGATTGCACATTCACTTTTGAATCTGTATGCAGGTGTCTTTTGTTAAATAAGCTTTCCGTAACACAAACCGCATTCTTCGCCACTAAAGAGTTGCATTCTTGATTTGGGAACAGAATGCAGTATATTGTGCATAAAGGCGAATCTTCCTCTGCATTTTTACTAAAGCAAAAGTCCCTCAAGGTGCCGTTCTCTTACCTTATATTTTTTCTTTCTTCTTGCATCCCTGGCCTCTTTCGGAAGAAATCAACTTCGTCACATACTCTAATGACCTGGTTGTTTCGTTGACAGTCTCGTATAGATCTAACTGTTCTAAACTGAAAAGCCTTTTTCCACACATATATCAGTTGTCCAAGCTAAATAGTCTTACCTTAAATCTCTCCAAAAATCAAAAGTTGACTTCACCTTCAGGTATGAGAGTAATCTACACCAACTCGTTCGTTCACAATATGTCTGTAGCATAGAAGGAGCTGACAATGGAGACTTAGTCAGGCATAAAATACCTCGGATTAGTTCTACAATCTTCCCTTTCCTGGTCATCCCATATCTTGTAGATTTCTAATAAAATGTTCCATTTAACCTTCTACATTAAGAAGTTAAAACAGTCAGGTATCACTCATCCCCTACTTTTACAGTTTGTTAACTCTTGTATCTCACCTATTGTTCTTTATGGTTCCTCCAACTTAGTCTTTCCTGGGCTATTCAAAAAGGACTATGTCATATTGTGAAGAGTTTTAAAGATTACCAGTAGGGTAGGTAATGTGCCACTAAGTCAACCAGGTCATTACTGTGGTGGTCTACAGACACCTGAACCCATGTGAGAAATGTTCTAAGTCTATATTGTCTGACTTTCAGCACCCGCTTTATTTACAATTCTCCCCTTGCATCTCATCAAGAAGGAATGAAAGTCATTAAGAAAGAGTACATGCTTGTACAACCAAGTGCAGAAAGTCAATGATGGTCTATTTGACTTACTTTCTGTGTTACAGGGGAAGTTTTAAGCCTGGAGCTTATAGTTTAGTATGCAATTAGCAAAATAAATGGCTCTTTGGTATTCTCCTATGACTAATTTATGGCGACATCAGAGCGACGAGTCCCAAATAGGACGAAATGTGCATCCTGGATTCCACTGCTAGTCACCATACACCAATTAAACTCTTTTAATTATCTTATCATTGTAGTTACTGCTACTATTATTATCATTTTGTGCTTTCTCTACATTTTTGGCTTCATTGTTACTGCTAACACCAATATTGAGGTTAGGCGTTGATAGAGTGCTAGGTAAGGAGGGGAAACCAATCGACAAGGCTGTGAATCTACATAGACTGAGACGGCTGGGAAATATGTTACGTATGACTAGTCGTCGACGGGCAACGTTAGTAAACATACGGTCAGGCTGGAAACAAGCCAGTGGTGGTCAAACCGAAACATGACACCAGTCATGAAATTCACAACAGTTAGTTTAAGCCACTTAGAGAGGTGTAGACTTCCTGGTTGGGGTCCTTGGGATGGTAAAAACCAATGAAGTCTGGAGACATTTGGTGATGTGGCTCAAAATCGTTTTCAATGGCTGACACAAATACATCCACTCCTTGTGACTTGTGATTTTCAATGAAACTGTTTTGTTCCTCGTTATAACTATTCGTTTTGTTTTATATCCCTGTCTACTAACTCTATTTTGCATTTCTTCTATTTACTTCTCTTGCTTTGTGTGCTACATGAAGGGAGTGTGGCGACTTCAATTGCTGCACATCGGTGCAAAGTTCCATGTTAAAAATAGGCAGACAGACAGATAAATCCAAAAGGTTACTTTTGTCAAACTCTGTTACCTGTATCCTGTAGTATTTTGTTAATGTCGAGTAAATTATATGCAGTGCTGTACCAAATACTGAGGATTCCACGCTGTATTATAAGTAGTGCTTTGAAATTAAGTAAGTGCTCATTAAGAATGCGGCAGTCTAATTGTCTGGGACTAACTGAACAAGACGATTTCAAGTTCAAAAGACAAAAGCTTTTGCAGTGAAGCTAACACATTCTACCAGGTGGTAAGAACTCCCATATGTGTTGAAACAACATACCATCTCAGTTTAAACCACCCACAGTGTTTTCAAGCCATTCACCTACAGAGAGCAGTTGCAAATTTAATATAAAATCTTATACGAGTTTTACCACGGATTGATATCATTTAGAGAAGTATTGAAAACCAGCTGGAGTACTCGACAGCTGTTTCACCAGCCTAGTTTGGAATCATAGGTAGGACGCACCCACTGACAGGATTCGAAGCCAGCAACTTCAGTTTACAAGGTGAGCTCGTATACCATTCAGCCATTGGGACCCGTTTCAATGGTCAGCCAGCACATAAATTCTAACTTCTACCAATTCGTGATTTAGTGTGACTGGCACCAACCAATGTCATCAATGGGAATCCCATCCTCATACTTAAATTCATTGGCCACTGAATCAAGTCCCAGTGATGGGTGAATGGTATACGAGCTTGCCTTGCAACTGGGAAGTCCTGGGATCGAACCCTAGTGGAGTTGCTGAGTACTTCCGATGATTACCAAACTAGGCTGATTGAACAACTGTCCAGTCCGTCCTGTGGCTGGTTTTAATGGTTCTCTAACTTATATCAATCCTTGATGAAACTCTTAAAAGCAAATCTAATCCCTACAAACCAACTCTTGAGAACAAAATCTTATAACAGACAAGAAAAACACCCTGATTGCTTTTATAAAAGCTTACAGCCATTTGGTAATTAAAGATTGTTCACCCTTTATGTAGAGTATACAAACTCTCTCTATTATTCTTCTGTTGAAAAGGCATACCTGTGTCAGATATGAAGCGAATATCATGTAGGATTGGTTTACTGATTAATTTGGAAGGTTTTTGTTTGTCAAAAAACCATAATTATTACTTAATTTCACAGGATATTTTTATACATTGCTGA
This sequence comes from Trichobilharzia regenti, assembly GCA_944472135.2. Lineage (NCBI taxonomy): Eukaryota > Metazoa > Platyhelminthes > Trematoda > Strigeidida > Schistosomatidae > Trichobilharzia > Trichobilharzia regenti. Next base: position 35,688,311 of record OX235264.1, on the reverse strand, counting down.
ATTTTCACTATTTGAGTAGTGTAGTAAATTTGAGCATTTCAACAAATAACTTCAAAGGGAATGAATAACTACAACAACTTCGTGAGTAACAAAATTATTGGTAGCATTAAGAAATGAGTGTTTTTTAGGGACTAAAACGATTGCCATTTTATCGAATACAAAGCTGATGTGTGAGTTGTTGATCTAAGATTCTTTTCATCAGACAAGATGCGTGGGTTACTGGTTAGTTTTTTGTGTTAACCCGTCCCAGCATAGTCAATTCAAATCATTCTTTGTTCTCCCTTAACGGATAACAGGAGAAAGTTGTGAATAAATAAATGCCACAAGTTTGACGACGGGTTGGTATCAGTTGGGGGGGAACATTAGAAACAAGCAGAGAGTACTGGACAACTGTTTCACCCTGGTTTGAGGCTCTTTGGCTGCACGCACGCACCATGGTTTGAACCAGTGACCTTCCAATTACGAAAAAAGCTCGCAGGCCATTCAACTGCTGCTACCCGATTTCTCAGTGACCATACTATGAATTCTAACTTGAACCAATTCTTGATTTTAGCACCACTGGTACCGGCTAGAATCATTCATTGTCCTCACTGCCAGTGGTCAAAACTTTCCACTGAAACTCCAGGGAACTCCCCTCTGAAGCCAGTCACTAGCAAGTAAAAGATTAATTTTCAAGAGTGAGTTTGTAGGACTTGTTTGACTTCTCTCAAGTCTGATCACGTGTTGATTTCAGTTAGAGACGTATTGAAAACCAACTAGGAGTACTGGAAATCTGTTTTTTCCGTCCTAATTCGAGGCTCATTGGCACTCTACAGCACTCCTTGATTTGCAGTAGTCCTCCAAATGATGTCAATCCGAGGTAAAACTTGGAATAAATCAGATCCCTACAACCTAACTGTTCAAAATAGGATGTTCACCATGAAATCAGATGATTGCAGCTAAATGTGAAGACGTATTCACAAAGGTGTTAAAAAAGTGTTAGTTGGTTTGGTCATGTGTATAAAACTAACGTATTTATAGCTTTGAAAAGCCCGTGTAGTGCAACATACTCTTTTTTTAAAAGTCTAGGGAAGAATAAACAGGAATATAACGAACAGAAAAAAACTTATAAATTACAAGAAAAGAGATTGATGTATGCAGAAGAGCTGAGACGACTAATGAAAGTAAGAAAAAAAGTTAACTATTATTGTTTCCTCGGGTTCCTAATGGAACATATATTTTCAAGTATTGGTTTTGTAGGGACTTTATTTGATTGTATGGAGGAGCTGACATCAGTTAGAGAACCAGTGGAAAACCTGGGAGTACTGGAAAACTGTTTCGTCCTAGTTTGGGCCTCTTCATCAGTACGCACCCAACGGGATTCGAACCCAGGACCTTCTGGTTAGCTCGTAGACCGTTGAGTCACTGGGACCTGATACAATGGTTTTTGAATTCCAACTTCTGCCAGTTCACGACATAGCGCAACCGTTTTCAGCAGCAAATCTCCACCTTGTTTTTATTCTGTACAGTCCTCCTCATCTGGCCCCACGATAGCCCATAAGCTTTCATCGTCTCCCCACATGTTTTCCTGCATTTCAGCCTCAGACCCACTACCAATTCATCGTTTCCGCTTTGGGTTCCACTCAAGACTTTTCAGAGTGTCTTGTTGATGATTCTTTCTGGTCAGCCATCTGATTTTCAGAACAGAGTCATTGAAGGCAGCTGTTGATGAAGGTCTTAAGTAATATGATGGAAATGCTTTTCGTGTCTCGAAGTGCAAGTTTTTGGCCTATGCAGAGGAACTGACTGACTTGACATTGATATTGACAATAATAATAATTTTGTTCTTTATTCTGGCTGAGTGCAGAAGATTTACATACTAATTTGAGAGTGATGAAGGCTTGTTTTATCCTTCCAACAATCATCATAAATAATGTTTGATTTATTCACAGCACTACTGTTGTGGTGAGAGCGGGCTGTTAGCCAAAACTGGTGGACACTAATTTACATCAATTTTTTTATGTCCCCAATATTGTTCGTGAGAAAAATGAGAACAAAGGCTTTGCGTAGGCGGATACAGTTAGCATATAGATGATCTGACATTCAAAAAACAGCCACAAAGAGATGGAAGGTTAACTTTCTGTGGGAAACAACCAATCAGAGGACTGTGTTTTTCTGCTAACAATAATCTATAATAATGTACATGAAAATCTATAAATATGTGTTGATTTCCTTAATAAACGATCTGTCGCCTTCTCTTGTTACACTGTGATCAATTTTAACAAGTTTCATGGAACAGATACAATCGCCATGTCTTACTGATGGCAAAAACTAAAAATAATAACCTGGCACTTAAGTGGATTTGTTTTATAACAGTCTAACAGAAACGATTGTTGAGATTTTGATGAGAAACTGTTCATATGGTAATGGCATAGTTGAAAATCATCTGAAACACAGATTATAGTTTCGCTGGCATACTTAGTGAAATTAACTTTAGAAGGATTAATGAATTCATATGAAGGGGAGGAATCACGGCAACATGGATAACGACCTTCAGTAGTAAATAAAGCAGAATGCCCTTATGTTAAAGAGAGTGCACTGCTTCCCTCCGGAAACATTAAAAGGACAGTTTCATCTAGGACTCATTGTGTGGTGATGAGCTCATTTTAGAAGAGTATCCTAGAAGCAGCTGATCAAATCTCAACTCTATACATCGTCATCGAATGAAGCATAGAGTGACAGTCAAATTTCTCCCAACTTCAACTTCATCGACTTCGAAAAGGCCTTCAACGGCGCAGCGTTGAACGAGAAGAAATGTGGAAACTGCTTCAACAGAATGGCTTGCAATCCCCAAATCCCTATCAAACTAATTCACCATGTGTCAGGTGATCCATAACAGAAAACTCAGAAAGGTGTTTGAAGTGAGCACAGGAGTAAGACACAATTGACTGTCTATTATCACCGCTGATATTCCTGATCGTGGTGAACTGGGTTATGCAGAAGTCTATGCGTTGGGAGTGAGAAGACAGGGATATGTTGGACTGACCGCTAAAAAGATTTTCGAAGGAAGTGAACATTGAACGTTGGTTCATTGGTCTTGGTCGCCATTACGGGCAACTCGAAGGCGCGAATGGTTCAATCGTTTACAGGTTCGAAGAAGACAAAAGAAAACGAATAAAAGTACTTCATATTTTGTATAAAACATATGTTTACTGACTATGTACTAACCCTCTATGTTAACTGCCAAATAATACAACTTCCTTCTTACAACCACTGGTGTTGTGGAGTTAAAGTCGAGAATCAGTCGTGGCATTTATCGATGTGGAGCGTCTTTGCAAAAATAGGAACTTAGGGTTAAGTTCCTTGACAAAGACTCTGTAAGGCCTAGATTTCGCGGGCGGATAATTTGTGTTTAACGTCGAAAAACTCGAAGACATGCAGGGAGTCGAAAACCAACATATTAGCAGAATAGGCAGACAGAGAGGACAGGACTCCAGGGGAACATAGAGAAGACAAAGGTGACGAAGGTAACCAACTACTGCTACCAGCAGCAAAAGTATTTATTTTATTTTTTTATTTTTGATTACAGCTTGATTCCATACTATACTTTTGGTACAAGTATGGAATTTTTAGCATGGATATCGGTAGCCCAAATTTCTCAGGCCGACCATAGATATCAGGTGTGCATCGGCGGGGATCGAACCTCAGACCATGTGCATGGTCGTCGAGAGTCCTAACCACTGTGCCACCGACGCACAACCAGCACCAATCACCATCAACGAGAAAGAGAGATTTAACAGAGATTAACTCCTTCAATTATCCAGGCAGGAAGCACAGTTTCACCCATAGACCTTCATGAACCTGAAAAAAGTTTGGAAATCTTCTGCACTTCGCCTCATCATGAAGAACAATATTCGCATTTTCAACACAATTAGGAAGTTAGCCACTCCTCTTCACGGGTCAGATACTCCCAGTGCGTATTACAAAATGGATTTCCAACAGGTTACAGATTTTTTTCAACAGCTGCCTTTGCTCTGTATTGAAGATCAAATTGCCAGCCGGCCAGCCAGAAAGAATCAGCAACAAGAAACTATGGCTAGCGATGAACCAACGAAGAGCCGATTTTTCAAGAAACTTGTAAGAGAAAATGGAGGTAGAAATGCCGTCGTATGACGTCGCGTGCAATGCAGGCCATCGCTGGAGTGGAATCCGAGTGGGAATAGATGAGTGAGGTGTCGGTGCGAGGGTGATACGAAGGAGATCTTGTGTACTGGAGGAGAAGAAGGGAGATTATTGGCAGTTGTGGAGCTAGGTAGCTGAAGAGGACAGCAGAAAATAGAAGAAAGTGGAGATGTGTTGTTGAAGCTGTATTTTCCACTTGCATCCCAAGTGAATAATAATAATATAAATAATAATCCTAGAAACATACTCACTATAAGAAGTGTAGTATAATAGGGTGGAGACATTTATCTAGACCGTAGGAATATTATGTTGGAAGATAATAGCAGTGTACAATCTCCTTCCACCCAGTTTGAAATCCAACTGTTTTGGGATCACTGAAAGTGCAGATGCCGTCTTATATCATAACATTGCTTCCAGTCTAGACAAGGGGGCTAAATTTGCTCGTTGTGCCTTCCTAGGCTATACATCTGCTTTTGACTCGGTCCCTAGGGACATTTTATTAAATAAACTTTCTGCAAGTCAAACAGAATGTTGGGCTGTTAACTGGTTACATTCCTATTTCTCAGAAAGAAAGCAGTACACCGTATATAAAGGGAAGTCTTCCACTTCATTGCCTACTGAAGCTGGTGTCCCTCAAGGCGTTGTCTTTTCTCCTCTTCTTTTTTCTTTCTTCTTACATGAATTGCCTCACTCTGATGAAATAAACTTTGTGAAGTACGCTGATGATATAACGGTTCCAATGGCTGTTAACTCCCAGCTAAATTGTACTAAAATAAATAGCTTTCTATCGGGAGTGAGCAAATGGTCTGAGTCTAACGGTCTTAAACTGAATCCTTCTAAATGTCAAACTGTTAATTTCAGCTTCAAATGTAAAAGACAGTTAAAAGAAGTCGTTGATTCCAATCGAAGCTGTAAGATTGACGACAATGATATAGGAATCAAATCAGAAATTAAGTATCTTGGACTCATTCTCTCTTCTGATTTCTCCAGGTCTTCCCAAGTCTTAGCAACCTCCAGTAAAATATTCCGCCTGACATTTTACATTAAGAAGTTAAGACACTCGGGTATAACTCAACCCCTCCTCCTCTTACAGTTCATAAACTCTTGCATCCTACCTATTCTTCTTTATTGCTCACCCTTATTGTTTCCTGGTTTGCTTAAAAAGGACTATGTCACAATTCGTAGAATACTGAAGACTGTCAGTAGGGTGAGTGGTGTCCCCGTGGACCACATAGTTAACGTCGTTGTCGATAGGCACTTGACTTCATGCTAAAGGGATTTTATCTGACTTAGAGCATCCGCTTTACCCTCAGCTTTCACCTTGCATCTCCTCAGGCGGGACCAGAAGTAACTTCAGAAAACTGTATGCTCTCACGTCTAAGTATAGAAATTCTATGATACCATACTTGGGACGTATTTTATGTGATGAAAATAGTGTCAGGCAAGAACTAACTAACCTTTTTTCATCTAATAAATAAACTATTTCCTCCACCCATCCTTATATACCTTCATGTTTTACTTTTATTATTTCTATTATATTTATGGTCCTGTTACTTCTTTGTTTTACTCTCATAATTGCAAACACCAACTTATCTCCATGACGGCTGTAATCTTTGTTTTCCCTGTCACCATATCATGTAAAGAGAACATTATGTTCAATAATTTTAAACATGCTAGGATTTCTATACCACATAGCCAATACTGTGTGAAACAAGCCCGCGGTAATTTTCACTTGTATCAATATTATTATTAATACCTTAGCTGTTATCATTATTATTATTATTATTTCCATTTTATGAGCTGCATGTTTTTGACATAACCTCTATTGTAAATGTGGAAAATTTTCTGTGTGATTAATTTTTATTCATAATTTGAGGAAATTAGATGCAATATTGTGATTAATGGTGAAAATTCCACTTTGTATCACAAGTACTGTTTTTGGAATAAAGTAAATCGTTATTATTATTTGTGAAGGATTAAATGGACATAAAAGTTATTTTTCTCGAGAAAGAAGTAATAGGAATAATAGGTTTAGACTTCAAGGATGGTCTAGAAAATTCATCTTTGAATGAAGATACAATCCTGATTGGTTCACAAGCGAAAAGTACTGTACTTTTGTTAAGTGATGCCGTGAGGACTTCTGCGAAAGAGTGATATTTCACTCATTTTTCAGCCACAATGCTTGCAAGATTCATGGATGTAGGAGGTTTGAGGAGATCGGTCATATGGAAACCTGGGAAATAGTTATTAATTTGACAAGTAGCTTGCTACCATGGAAATAATCGGCTTAATGTAGGCAATTGGTGGCGCACATGAATAGAATAACGGGATTCTCACTATCCTTATCTACCATGTAGTGAAAACACAGCTAAGAGAAAGGGCTCAGTAGAATAAGAGGGTAAAGAAGCCCCTGTTGTGGTTGGCTCTATTTCGACTTTGTGCGGAAACATAACGGGTGTAGAATAGATGGAAGCTGGGTGCTTCGGTGCTTGACGTCAGTTAAATAACACTACTGTAATTATTTCTTTACTTATGCCTTGAAACGGGAAATAAATGGTATCCCGGTGTGAAGCATATGCTGGCATGCATGGTCCAACGCTGCATGTGTCAGTGTCATGGTCTTGTCAGGTAAACTGTGGTGCAGACAGCAAAGTTCGGGTCTTAGTGTGATGAGCGACCAGTTCTGAAGACCATATCGAGGAGGGAATTTGACTGAAGTGGCGTGTGTTAAATGGTAACACAGGCATCCTACGATGAGCTTAGTCAGGACAGAAGCCTAAAGTAGAGCAGAAGGGTAAAAACTTGCTTGCTTTTGATTTTTAGTATGAATACAGACAGTGAAAGCGTGATCTATCGTTCTTTTTTGAACATTTTTTCCAGAACTTGAAGCAATGGGTATCAGAATAGTTACCAATGGGATAATTGACTTGTTGTGGTCAAGCGCTAACAGCAACGTCGCTTTTTGATCCTTCTGTGTTGGCTGTTTCTGTCTTTGTGAAGCAGAACTCACCAAGCGCCGAATTGTTTATCCACTAACAGGGAACATGGGCTGGATTGAGAACACCGTGAGACAGGTTAGTTTTACCCTACTAGTGAGTACAGTAATCAGTGAAGTACGATCTGGCCGTTGCTATGGTAATCTTGTGTAGTACGAGTGGAACCATAGGTTCAAATAGTTGGTATATGTGCCTGGCCGAAAGGCCATCCGAGGGATTAAGACTGAATGCCTCTAAGTCTGAATCCCGTCCATATTTGCAACGTGTTCTCTTCCGTGTCTGGACTGAGCCATGTGTTAGTCTAGTCCCATTAAGTCTGGTATTACTCCAGAGAGATGACCGGATTTCGGGGGGTAAAGGTTGATAAGATACCTAATTGTGGTATGATGGTGAGGATACTAAATTGTTTATAGACGACTTAGTGTTTTATCGGGGAGAAGTAACTGATCGAGCAGCTATCACACTGTGAGACGTTGAGTCCTTTCCCTGCCTACTGCCAAGAAGAAAACCGGTTTAATGTACTTACACAAGAACAAACATCAGTGATAACGTTTTCCGCCGGTAATATCTTTGAATGATTTCCATTTATCAGAAGCATGTTAACATGATTACATACAATGTTCAGAAACTGTACATCTAACTTTATTAAACAGCTCAGTTTTATAATATTAGGATAATAATTTACTTTTTATGATAATTCATTTTCCTTTAGAGCTATTCTTAATTGAGGGAAGGATATTCTATGAAAACATCAAAATGAATGCATCAATGGGACGGCAATTATTCATGCAGAACTTGATACAATAGGTGACATTAGATTTAATAGCACGTAACACTTCGTTGACAGCGGCGTTTCATTCGGTATTTTGTAGAACACTTCTTAAATTGTGTCAATTAATTATCCTCTGAAAACGTATATGATCTGAGAGTTTCAAGAAAGATAAAAGATAAAAACCCTCTTCTGTAGCTCGTCACGCGTTTTCGGCTAAAAAGACATATTATGAAAGGGCAGAAGTTTAGCAACAGACGTCTCCTAATGTGTCTTCATATATGCCAATATGGTTTGTGAAAACCAAATCAAGCTTGTTGTAGTCAGAGTTCTGCATCCAGTGCGTCTTTTATTCTCTTAGCGTAGACAAGAGGATCGTTCCTTGTCGGTTCCTACGGAGGTCTGGGTCACATATTTTTGGTAGTTTGACATTGAAACCTTTCTTTCAATCAGTAGGTACCTTTTCTTCCATCCAAACATTTTGCAATACTGGCACCAGCATATACACTGTGATCTCTAGATCCATTTTTAGTCCTTCGTGAGTTCTGTCCGGTCATACAGCCTTCCCGGCTGGCCTTTAGTAGCTTAATTGCATTCAAGATTTCTGATTTCGATGGAGGATTAGTATCCATTGGCAGGCAGTTGGTAATATTCCTGGTCGAGTTTCAGCTGGTGGTCGATTCTAGAGTCATTTTAAGTGATAAGCCCATTATTGTTTCATTTGTTTCTCCTACTTGGGTGGTTAGGTACCTTTAAACATCTTTTATAAGTTTTAACAACTGTGATCTCTTCACGGATAGAGATCCGGTTATCTGATATAAGCTAAAAAACTCCTAGAATTATTTGAGTCATTGCACATCATTCAATCTTTGAATACTAATGTATAGCAAAACAAAGTAACATAAAATTCTTCTATAGAAAATATCTGCAAATAAGTTGAATACAATTTCACTAAACAAATTGGTTTGTTTAGGCGTTTTAGGCGGTTAAAATCGAGAAAAGACAGTTTGACTGGAAAGGAAAATAGAAGGAGCTGTATCACGGTTGAGCACATGTAAACAGTTTAGAAGGGGAACTGGGTGATACAGGTCGCTCTTTTAAAAAGACAAAAATCAATTATAAGGATAAATGTGAAACGCGTACGAGCAGCATTAAAGATTTTATTTGGGAAATCATTCTTATATATTGTCTTAAGAAAGTACTGACATGTTTTGTTATAGTAAGATAAATAACAGTTGAATGGAAATCTCACTTTGCCTTCCTAATAATCATTCTCCCTCGTCTGTCAAACACATGTATATATGTTGATTATAGCTACCGAAACTGGCCCATTGTCGTCTAAATGCGTGAAGCCGATCTCTGCGTCTTACTGTATAGTTAACGAAACTCCCTTGAGACACGCGTAATCAGTAAACGCTCCAAAGATATGAAAAAAAAACACAATTATTATCCAATAGTTTGGGGTTCTATTCAACAGTAATAACATCGAAGACCCAAATTTACCTCAACAGTGCCATTGGATAGCTATACAGTCCATTCTAAGTACAAAATGGGTTCTATGAATCAAGTAAAAACTAATCCCAAAACGGTGGGATAGAAAACTGTGTCGACAAGAGTAAGACATCAGCAATTCCCCCCAGGACAGTCCAGAATGTCAGAATGACCTCAATTCACTCAAACAAGAACACATTGAACAACAACATATTATCACTTTGTCGTATAGCCACAAAGAGAAACATGAAAATTGTAGATTTAACAGTGACAAAGATGGATAGATAGATAATAAGGACCAGATCAACATATGCTATGCGAATTTCAGGAGAGTAATATACAGTCTAGGCGAAAAGTGGATACTAATTAAAAATTTGTTAGTTAAAACATCTAGATAATCATCAATAGTGTCCTTGGATCAAAAAGGAGAAATATTCCAAATGATTTTCCTTTTACAGGAATTATAATGCATAAAGTACAAAATATACATCGTTTCTTGAGTCTATCAAATTTACTTGACCTCGTATCAATCAATTTATGGAGAAAACATTCATGCAATGTATGAATAACAATCAATAGCTGTGATAATTTCCCAATATCCAAGTATTCTGAGTACTTGAAGTAACAATCAATCTTAGAATTATTTTTAATAACAGCTTGATTCCACACCGTATTTTTGGTACAGGTATGGGATTTTCAGCATGTGATATCGGTAGCCCAAATTTTCCAGGTCGACCATAGATATCAGGTGTGCATCGGCAGTGGATCGAACTCCGGACCGTGTGCATGATCGACGAGAGTCCTAACCGCTGTGCCACCACCTCACTGAAATTACAGTGGAAAGACTTTTAGGACTTCAATGTCATTAAATAGCAAAGATATTTTTAGGAAGATGGGGAACTACTGTTTTCTGAGCTAAAGCAGTTTCAGGCTTCATGTGATATACTGTTGGGACAGGCGAGCTTCTTTGTTAGCCGTATAGTTGTGATTTATGAATGTTTCGACATAATAATCTTACTGGACAGCTATGACTGGTTGATTTGTGGCTTAATTTTCTGAGTATTTGGACATGGCGGCCTGCTTGGATCACTGGGCTACCTTAATTCCCGTCTAACACGATGCATCATCATATTTTCTCCATTCACTTTTGCGGTTATGTGGCAAAATTTACTAACGCACATTTTCAACTGCCTCTCAAACTACCAGTGCGCATTTCTTGGAGACGAAGGAAAACTAACATAAGGGATTAAACTGTGCTTCAGATCTAACAGCACTGCGTCATGTAACATACTATAGACTACTGTTTCACTTGAAGATCCTGAATGAGGAGAAAATATTTAGTAATATATTACGCTGAGAATTCTACCATATGCTTAGCCTAAGAAAGGTTGTCATCGTTCTGATCAACCTTACCCCTGGTCTGGCTTTCGCATCTGTCTGAGTGTGGGAGAGAAATCCAAGTAATCAATTGACCATAGCGTCGTGTTCTGGAAGCTAATTTTAATCGAGTTAGATACACCCTCAACTGGGCATCACTCCGCGCAACAGGAAAGAATAGACACAGCCGTTCGATGACCTTGAACCAACCAATCAGATTCTTCTAGGTGAAAAGTGTCATTCATTGTATAAAAAAGTAAAAGAAAATTTGTAAAAAGAAATGAATTCTACACGGTGTATATGTGGTGAGAGCTGTCTGCTAATAAGACAAAATTGTAGACAGCAATTTACGTCAATGTTTACGTCCCGAATCGAGGTCATGAGGAAAACCAAGAACAAAGCCTAATCTTGTCACATTATGGAAGATCTATTCAAGGCATTTACATCAGGATAAGCATTGAATGAAATCTTTTTCTGCTTTTAAGTTTATTCAAAAGTTTCCAAACGTGAGAAGATTCTTAGATTAATAAAAATATTGTAATACTTGGAAAAACAAAATCAAAGCGTAACCTTGAGGAACTCACCAACCATTCACAGCAGACTAAACGTGTGCAAATACGATTTTATCTATCAATTCAATTGCTTCTGTGAACCTAGTTAAATTGACCGTTGTTCTAGGAACTTAATGTTCCGTTTTCACTCATCCGGTGTGGTTAAATAAAGATGTTAAATCCCAGTGGCTTAATGGTATACGAGCTCGCCTTGTAACCGGAAGGTCCTGGGTTCGAATCCCAGTGGGTGCGTACTGTTGAAGAGTCCCTAACTAGGACGAAACAGCTGTCCAGTACTCCCAGCTGGTTTTCCAATGGTTCTCTAACTAATGTCAGCTCATGATGAAATCCTGAAACCAATCAAATCCCTACAAACCAACACTTGAATTTTATATTGGATCACCTCATCCTAACAGGTCACAAAGCTAAAAGCATTGAAGAATCTTTCTCTATCACCTGTCGGGTATCGAATACACTACGAAGAGCCTGTAGACACCAAACGCTGCAGACAACAGAAGCTACTGTAATTATTGTCATATTGTAACGACAGAATGCAAAGGCCAAGTAACAGATCATTTATTGAGAAAATCAAAAGATATTTATAGCAGCGTCTTCTGATTGGTTGTTTTCTTGCTCAAGGTTATTCTGCACTGCTTGTGACCGTTTCTTAGAAAGTTAAGCCGTATATTTGTGAATCATATTTGCACACGTTAAGTCTGCTGCGATTGGTTGGTGACTTTCTCAAGGTAAAGCTTTGTTATTGTTTTTTCTCATGACCCCGATTCGGGACGTAAACATTGACGTCAACTGTTGTCTACAATTTTGGTTTGTTCTCACCCAGCTCTCACCACAATATAACTGTAGAGGCTGGCGAAGAAGGCGTTATCGAGAAGAATATTCTTTATTTGATAAAAACTCGATGAATATAAGTACGATTGCATAGGTTGAAAGGGAATATTTATTCGCCGAATAGATCTGTGTTTTCTTAATTCTTTAAATAGGTTTTTCTTTAACTTGCTACATTATTGCTTAGATTGGATAATATTGAGACAAACAGATTCGCTGATTATTCTTGTACACGGAAGCTTACGGTTTTCGAGATGTTCCATTTTGACTTTGTAGATGGCTTTGTATAAATTCTTGTTATCAGTATAAAACTTAGGCAGTGTGTTAGAGCATAACTCCATTATGGATAGGATTTTATTTTGAAAAATCACACAGTGTGGTTATACCGTAATATACCATAATTTACTGATGACCACGTTTCGTGCACAAACTATTGCTGTTCATAATCATATCAAGGAACAACTCACACAACGTTTTCCTTCATTTATATACATGTGTGAAATTGACTAGATATTTGAATAAAAGTCAATATGTGATCATGTACATTCAGAAATAATAATAATATGAGTGTTATTCATCAAATACAATCAGATGAGAAATAAGACGAGTATTTGTATAGTCATAATACGTAACTTGTTAGAATGTTATGATGTACGTGAATTGAAATAGAACTTTGAAATTATTTATTATTCTCCTCTGATTTGACTGACGGTGATAATATCTTCTATGCATATCTGTGGTATGTGCGCTGAGTCATTTCTATTGCATGTTTTAGGTGTAGACTCAATGAACCAGGTGGGATTCAGCAGTCAATCTCTCTCTCCACCTACTTATATTTTAACAGTCTCCTCCCGTATTGTGTGGTTGTGTGTTAATGCATGTAGTGCGATTGCTGATCTTTTTTCTAAATTAATTATCTTGGTGGGATCAATCATTCTATACTAAGTTGACTTCTTATGTTCTGACAGGCAATCTCAATACTCCTGAACTACTAGTTTGACCTTTGTAGTTGACTTAACTCACAGTCTTTGAATGACATTTTGTAAATTATATTATTTTGTCTAAATGGGTCAACTGAGTCCTTTAACCTACACAGCTTTTCCCTGAGTGAGTTTGTAGGTTTGAATGCTACCCTAATTCCTGCTTTATTACTAATCCTACGTAGGGTCTCAGATGTCCCCTCCTTGGATGACTTATATTCTCTCTTATCAATGTTAATAGTTTCATAATCATTTTTATTTTTCATTTGGCCTTTTTTGATCTTCCTAATGAATTTTATAGGATAGTTATTTGACACCAACACCTCTTCTATCTGTATTATTTCATTATTTAGGTATTTTTTGCGCTACTTAGTGCTGCTAGTCGGTTTGTTAGACGCTTAAATAAGCCAGCCTTAACAGTTAAAGGATGAGATGAATATCTATCTATTAGAATGCGTTGATTTTCTATAAACACTAGTGTATAGTTTGCCTTCTTCTATTCGTTTTATTTTACAGTCTAACATAGTTAACTCCTTGTTTATTTTCCGATTCAAATATGAATTTCATTGCCTCTACTAATGAGTTTATACATATGTCAGGAAATTAGAGATATGTTCTCTTTTTAACACTATGAAAGTGTCATCCACACATCTCCATCACATTTTTGGAGTAGGAATAAATTCTCCTGACGTATTGATTGACGTGTTGAATATATGTTCAATTACTGCACTCCTTATTGACACACTGTTACCTTTTCGTAGCCACTTGGGATAATTTTCATTGACTCTTTTGGATAAAACACTCGTCGAACGACATATACATCTTTCTCATTACACATGAACAAGTAAATTGGTTAACACACATGAAAGTGGTCAAGAAGTGCAATAGTTCACCTTTGGAGTTGTTGAAGAACAATCGGTGGCTTGAGGATACCAAATCGTAATATAGCAGCAGGAAATGTTCTTCTCAGGTCGTTAGATATTCTTCTCTTTACGATGTTGAACAGAAGGTCACCTTTGGACTCCACATTCATGTATAGCATCTTCTTTGGCACAGGGATGGGTTGTTAACTGGGTATAATTCCATGTTCTACGACTTTGTTAATGGTGTTTTTTTGCTTCTTGAATTTTTGTTTAGCGTCTTAATAACATCTTCTTCCTAACCAACCCTCTTTCCACCTATTATGTAATTTACCTTTGGAACACGTGTCTCCATTAACATCCTATTTCAAATTACGCAACCCTTGTCAATACTTACCAACCTTCATCCTACCCTGGTTACAATTTTCATTATTCATCATATTTTGACGACGTAACTTAACTAATTTTTATTTTATTTTGTTTGACAATCCTGATGTACACTCGCTCAAGCAAAATAACTATATATAGATACGATTGTACAGCTAAGTGAATGAATTCGCCAAAGAGGGACTCTTTGCTGCACTTTGTTTCTACTTATTTCGATTTTCCCGCTGCTGAGTAACCGGACTGGAATGTTCAACCTTCATTAACATGTTTAGCTACGTATGCCGACCTATTGAAAATGGGTTGGAATTCTGTTCAAGTAATTTATTAAATGTACAAATTATTTAGTATGTTGCACTACGTTACATTCAGGTTTTTTCCCTTCACGTTCCCCAGTGAAACATAGGTCTCCAAACTATTGGCTTGAAGTTTCTATAACAGTGATTATTTTAGAGGATTGGGTTGCTAGCCTTATGCTTAACCTTTCCTCTTTAACAGAATTATTTCTGGTTTAGCGAGGTAAAGGAGTGCGTTGTCGGCCGGGGATGGAACCCCGGACCACGCTCATGATCGGTGAGCGTTATTACTGCTATGCCACCGGAGCACTTACATTCATGTAGTTATATAAAACTCTTATTTCTGTGGAATTTCTTGCCAGAAAGTTGAAAAATTATTGTAATTATTTGCCTTTCAAACACTGAATCTGTGGATATAATCTTGATGACCAATAATACCTATAATTATCTGTTTGCCATTTTGTGCTTGTCTAACACTAACTAATATCTATAACTGTATATATATATTGACGGATTTACATGTTCAAGTTGGTTCAAGCCAGTGAGTCTGTGATTTTGGTATCATTTTGGTTAACTGTACCTGACTGTGATATTACTGCTAAGGTTTTTTTATTATTGTTGTTGTCGCTTGTTGCCTTTCTTGTTGTGAATTATTTTCCTTTTGCTGGCGTTGTTCTGTTTGTTTTATTCCTTGTTTTCTTGGTTTTAAGGGGAGCAACCCACAAGGTCCCTTCTTTCTAAACTATATTGTAGTGTAACAACCCACTTCTCAGGCGTGAGGCTAGCAACCCCACCTTGTAAACAAAGTTGCTACAGAAACTTCAGCACGATGAATCTCCTTACGCCAAAAGAAAAAGTCTTTTATTACGCTCAAGTCTGCGTTTGGAGGTCAACAGCACTCAGCATCGAAAATAAGATCCGGTTTTTCAACTCCAATTTGAAGTCAGTGCTACTTACTATACGGATCAGAGACTTGCACTGCGCGTCATAATGAGCATCACAAACAAACTACAGACCTTCATCAACAGCTGTCTTCGTTCAATACTACTCAAGATTAGATGGTCGGCCAGAAAAGATCAGCAACAGGGAGGAATCTCTGGGAACGAACCAACCAGGAACCGATTGTGCAAAAAATAGGAAGGTAGAAACGGAGATGGATTGGCCATATTCTGAGGGGACCATCAAGTAACATTACTAGGCAAACCATTGCTCGAGTGGAACCCTAAAGGGAAGCGGCGAGTTGGTCGTCAATGCAAGGGAGACTCGGAGGAGGTCATGCAAAGGGGAGACGAAAACATGAGGGCAGATGTGGAGCCAGGTGAAAACTCTAGCAGAGAACCGAACGCAATGGAGACTTGGGCGGCTGAAGCCTTATATTCCTCTAAGAGTTAAAGGAAATAATAATAATAATATAATCATAATTTGGTGAATGATTGCTAACAGTGGAATCCGGGATGAGCATTCCACTCAATTCAGAACTCGTGTGCAAGTGGAGAATACAAATTGCATGGAAATGTAGCAGCAGGGAATGCTCTTTTTTTAGAGCGTTGGATATTCTTCCCTTTAAGATTATTCTTGTACTTGAAATAGCACTTTTGATTGACAAAAGCTTTTTAAAGCTGTGTAATACAATTGTGGTTTTCGAGTTATTTTGTTTTCATGCTGTATAACAAGTCGTGTCTAGAGATAATGACTATGCCTACTTATGAATTATTTTAAAATAGCAAGCAACATGTGAAGAAATACTCACAAAAAGCCGAACATTATTGACCTAGTGCACTCGAGCAGAGTGCATAATGTGAAAAAAATAGAAGAAAAATTGATTTTTACTAAACAAAAAAATAAAAATAGCCTTCCTGTTTCACATTCAGCTGTCTATTATTAGAATAAGATGAGGTCGACTCTAGCAAAGCATTAAGCTACAAGAAATGACTATGAACAAAAAAGAAGGTAAAATCACACTGTAGGCAGTAAATTATTATTATCATTATTATTATTATTAATTATTCAAGAGGCTTTAATCTCAGTTATGACAGGTAATAAAAGATAAAGTTGTAGCAACTATATAGGAAAATTACGCTAGCATAAAAATGTCTGGTGATTAAAAATGAATTTGTCGTCGCTCACTTTATTATTTGACAAAGATGAGGCTAGATTATTTTGCAAGCCCACAGTTAGCACACTTATCAGGCGAACAAATAATTACAGAATGGTATTTAAGAAGACAATAATAGGATGGTTATTACTAAAAACTTACCTATTTATGATGGCCATGGCAGGGACAGGGTTTGGACGTATGTCTTTTGGATATGAAGCGTGGGTTTGAGCTATTGGTTAGCTAGCGCCCTGATTATGCCCAGATATCTTGATTTCACTCCCTTTGATAGGTTTGATTGAATCTTGTATATTACTTTGAAGGATTTTTCGAAATGCAGTGAATGTCCTGAATTGACCAGATGTTCAGTCATTGAACTGTATACACGCTTTTGATCTCCTTTTACTCACCAGGATATGAAGTTTGGTCATGCATGCTTATTATTCGATAATTTCATCACATAGAGAGAGAGAGATAGTATCAGACACCATTTTAAATCAGGTTAGAAATTTATTCACTTGATAATTTCAGTGTTTTTGATTAATAAATGTTTGCAGAAACAAAATCCGTCATTATCCTGTATATCAGTTTGTAAATTACAATAATATATTCATTCTGAGAGCCAAATGTTCTAAATTGAGACAATAATTCACATCCATGTAGAGTATAAGTTTCTGATAACTTGTTGATATGTATGATAAATGAACGCAAACAACCAGCATACCAAAACGACAAATCAATGAACGCTAAATAAACTACATATATATATGTCAGTTAACCTGGTTTATTGGTTGAGAAAGACATAGTACTATAAAACAAAGTTTTGATTACTGTCTACTGTCTTATTCCCGGAGAAACATGTACAAGACTCATTCTTTTCAAAGATTTCAAAAAGGAAGCAAAGTATTGACAGACTTTCTTTCTTTTAATATGACCAGGTTGGAAAGCATTCCACTGTAAAATCGTAAACTAATTTCTTAAAAAATATATAATTGAAGATAGAAACACAATGAAATGCTGCACCAGCCTTACTAGTAGAAGAATCGTCCGTTCGTAGACTATGTAAGTTTGCTTTACAACCCTTAGAAATACGTATTAAATATAGGAAGGATTAGAAATATTGGAATGAAGCCTAAAATTTGAAGAACTCAACCACTTTGAAACCCTCCTATCTGACAAATAAAGTACAGGATTAACTAGCTGGACAGCAGTAAACACCTTCCAAGTGGTAGGTAAAACCGCTTAGAGATTTAGCCAATTTTTGGCAAATAGATGTAAATACTTCCGACATAGTTAATCCTGAGTTTGAGCATAGTTCCTCCAAGACCAAAAAGCATCTAATATCGTCAATTTAATTTCTTTCAATTACACGAGCGCGTTTTTCAAGTCGGTGCATTGTGCGCCCAATGTACTCAGCTCCACAAGAGTGAGTAAACTGGTATTCACTATCGGGATATGCGTCAGGGTATTTGAAATGCTACGATTTCACTTCCTAAATACTGACGAATGCCTAGAACGTAAATATTCTCAACGAAACCTGAGTCAACGACTAGAGGACAACATTGTCTGCAGTTCTAGGGAGCAATGATGAATATTGGGGTTCACTGACTAAGAAGTGAGAGTAAATATTTCTCCATCATTGATAAGGTTTTATTTATTTTAATTTATTTGATTTAACATATCTCTAGCTTCTTGACACATATAAACTCACTAGTAGAGGGTATAAAATTCACATTCGAATCAGAAAATGTAAAAGCAGAATTAGCTATGTTAGATTGTAGAATAAAACAAATAGAAGAAGGTAAACTGCACACTAGCGTTTATGAGAAGACATTGCATTCTGCTAATAGATATTTAGGCTTTAATTCATCTCATCCGTTATCTGTAAAGACAGGCTTAGTCAAGTGTCTAACAAACCGAGCGATAGCGCTAATTAGCACAAGATAAGACCTAAATGACGAGATAAAACAGATAGAAGAAGCGTTGGTGTCGAATAACTAACTATCCTATAAAATTCATTAAGAATATCAAAAAACGTAACAAGCAAAATAAAAATAATGGTAAAACTAATAATGACAACTTAAATATAAGAGAGAATATAAGTCATCCACTGTTATACCGTACAAGGAGGGGACATCTGAGACACTCTCTAAGCAGAATTCTTAATAAAGCAGGAATTCGAGTGGCATTGAAACCTACAAACTCACTTAGGTTGGACAAGCTCTGTAGGTAGATTAAAGTACCCTGTCATTGGACCAAAATTAAACAAAATAATATAATTTACAGAATACCTTGCAATGACTGTGAGGTTAACTGCATAAGTCAGACTAGTTGGTCGGGGGTAGTCAGATTGTCGGAACATAAGAATTAAGCCAGGGTAAAATGTTTGACCTCAAGAAGATAAGTAATTTAGAAAAAAGCTCACTACTGTATTGCACTGCATGTATTAACACACAACGATGCAATTGGGTGGGAGAGGTTTAAGATTCTAAGAAGTAATCTATGTAGGTAGAGAGCGAGAGAGATTGATTACTGAATCCTGCCTGGTTCATCTAGTCTACACGCAACACATGCAACAGAAATGATTCAATGCAAATACCAAGATATGCATGGAAGATATTATTACCACCAGTCAGTCAAATCAGAGGAGGATAATAAATAATCTTGAAATTCTATTTCAATTCAAGCACATCATAACGTTCTAACAAGTTACTTATTTTGACTATAAAAACACTCGTCTTATTTCCCATCTGATTGTATTTGATGAATAACACTCATATTATTAATTATTTCTGAATGTACATGATCACATATTGACTTTTATTTAAATATCCAGTCAATTCCACACATGTATATAAATGAAGGAAAAAAGTTGTGTGAGTAGTTCTTTGATATGATTATGAGCAGTGATAGATTATGCTCGAAAGGTGGTCATCAGTTAATATTACTATATAACACTGTGTGATTTTTCAAAATGAAATCTTATTTATAATGGAGTTATACTCTACCACAGTGTCCAAGTTTTATGTACTTATATCAAGGGTAAAAATTTACCGCGAATAACATTGGCTGTCAGTGGCCACTCTAAAATCACGAATTAGTAGAAGTTAGAATCAATGGGCTGACTACTGAGTATTTGAGTCATAGTGACCGGAAGTTCCTGCATTAGTAACTCTAGTAAGTGGGTACTTTCGATGAGTGTTAGACTAGGACGAAACAGCTGTACTGTACTCCTAGTTGGTCTTCAGTTTTACCTCTTAGTTATGTTAATTCGTCTACTTATTGTAACTTGGCGATAGCAAACCATGATTAGCATAGCATGGATTATTCACAGAAGTTTATATATGGCTAGGTGATTTGTTTGAGGGGCTTCTGGGAAAAATTCAGATGAAGCAACCAGCAACCGATTTATTCTGTTTTTCTGTGCATGATCCATTACTTGTTAGATCAATGTAGTGGCTTTATTTTTTGAATTAGAAAACAGAATACTCTGACTAATTACTCATCGACATTCTCGTATCATTTATATTTTTAATGAAGATATCCTCATTACGATAAAAACGCAATTAGTTACAAATAATTACAGTAAATAATTATGTCATTCCCTAGATGACTGATCCTTTGTTAGTGTTCTATTTGATTTTTAGTGGAAAACCTTCTGGGAATTCAGAGGCAGGCATCAGGGGAGCAGTAGTAGTATTTAAATAGTTTAATATTCTTGAACCGTTGTCAGAAAATGAGAACACGCCGTTTAGAATTCTTTTTATTTGTCTTCTTTTCAAGAAAAAACTGGTCTAAAATCGATTTTGCTTGTAACTATTAATTACTGAGGACGCGATTTTCGATTAGTATGCTACATTTGTTCAGTTACATAAAATTTTTATTTCCCTGGTGTTTCTGGCCAGGAAGTTGTGGAATTAAGTGCAGTTATTTTACTTTCGAACATTGAACCTATGGATATAATTTTGTTGAAGAGAGAAAGAATAAACATGTTTGCAGGATAATATGAGCTCGTTTTATTTCATGGATACTCATCAACTGCATACATCCTAAACAAAATCAAATTATAAGTTTTAAAAACCTTTAGGAACATACTTTTTCATAATTACTTGGAGTTATAAATAGAAGGCTTAAAAGCTGGAACCCATTCGAAAGAAGCTGGCAACTAACAGTATCAAAGATTCTTTCCAGTTCTCATAAGAATAAGATCAACTCGATACTTCAGATAGACTTCTCGTGTCATACGACGTCTGTTCACTGTTTACCAGCACACCCATCGAAGAAACGGTAAAAATCATATGCCAACAGTCCGAACTGCTTCCTCTTTCAGAAAACGAGCTACAAAAATTGCTACTTTATGTACAAAGAATATTCAATTCCGATTTAACAATTCGCTGTACCGGTAGATTGACGGGGTGGCTATGGGTTCACTTCTGGGTCCTGTTCTTGCTGACATATTCATGGCTCATCTTGAACAGACTCGAATGAAAGAAGAAATATAAAGAACCACCTATTACTGCATATATTTCGACGACACGTTTGTGGTCTGCAATGATATAGAACACGCGTCCGCAATGTTTGAGAAAGTCAGTGCAGTTCATCCCAACATTGAATTCACAATTGACTACGAAAGAAACAACCAATTCCATTTCCTTGATGTCAACATAAAAAGAAGAAACGACGGGACGATTCAAAAATCTATTTACAGGAAAGAAACCTGGACTGGTCAATACTTAAATTATCACAGCTTTTGCCCAACCAGCTACAAACGAGGTCTAGTAAAAACGCTCTTCAGCAGAGTCAAAGAAATATGTTCGAAGACACTATCGAAGAAGAACTCGCCGTCATCGAAAAGAACCTCATCGAGAATGGATATCCCCGAAAGTTCATATTAAAGTATAGAAATGAAGAAAAACACAAGCCGAAACCTGACACCGTTGAAAAGAAACCAGTTTTCATCTGTCTAGCGTACAAAGGGGAAGACGTATCCACAAGAACACAAAAAGGAATCTTAGGTGCATTAAAAAGAACATTTCCAGCTGCCAGACTGATCCTATTTCACAACACTATGTGCTCGTTAACCCAGTCAAAAGTAGGTGAGTACCGTACTCACCTCAACTCCAACTGCATTTACCAATTCACGTGCACCTGCAAAGGCAAGTACATAGGAAGTACTGAGAGGAGAGAATCTACTAAATTTTCTGAGCACATTCCTAAGAGCCTCCGTACAAAAAGAAGAAAAGTGTTATCGAGTGCAGTCGCCAAACATTTAATTGACACAAGACACACGGTAGAAATCAGCCAAGCCTTCAAAATAATCAATACGCAAAGAAACCCATGGCTACTTTGTTTCGCAGAAGCCATTGCTATCAAGAGACTTCGACCAGACCTCTGTATACAGAAAGATAGTGTGACTAATCTTTCACTACCTTGGTAGCCCTAATCCTATTTTATTTATTTTTGTTTTGCCTTTTTGTCAGTATGCTTGTGTGTTTGTCTTGTTACGAAACATTCTTTTCAATTTTGACCTTCAAGTATCTAAATCTACTTAATTGTCTGTTTAGGTTAAAAATTGTTACTTAAATATTCACCTCACCCTCTTAAACTCTCCACCACAAAATGTGTAAATTCACTCTGTTCTCTAACCCTGACCCTGTAATATGCCTCTAACCAGTCTGTGTTTTCCGATAGAAATCTGAACTCTTAACCCTCTTATCTAATTCAACTATATATAATTAGTTTTTTTGACACTGAATAATCTGTCTACCTTCATCAAATTCTGGAATTATGTTCCTTATACCTTCTATTTATAACTTCAAGTAATTATGAAAAAGTATGTTCCTAAAGGTTTTTAAAACTTATAATTTGATTTTGTTTAGGATGTATGCAGTTGATGAGTATCCATGAAATAAAACGAGCTCATATTATCCTGTAAGCATGTTCGTTCTTTCTCTCTTCAAACTAATAAAGGGAACCGGTTGTATGAAATAATTTTGTTTGGTATATTGTGACTGTTTAACGCTAACTAATATCTGAAATTGTATATATTGTTGGATTAACATACCCAAGTTGACCTAAGTCAGTGAGTCTAGGGTTTTGTTATCATTTTTGTTAATTGTATTTGGAGGATCTGGACTTTGCACGTGATGGTATTTGTTTCATTTCCCACAAGTTGGAAGATATGCAAGTGAAAAGCAACAAGTTGGCAGAAGAAGGATCCAGGGAAGATAGGAAGGACTTCAGGTGAACATAAAGAGAACAGAGGTGATGAAGACTCCTGGTCAGCAGTGACAGCAACAACAATAGACAACAATCAGCATAAATGGGAGAAATCTGAATGAAGCAACCTCCTTCACCTACCTGGGAAGCATCGTTTCAACTACAGGCAGACAGAACTGATGAGGATATCATCAAAGTAAGGATTGGGATAGAAAGGGAATATTTCATTACTCTCAACTCTGTGTAGGGGTCAGCATCACTCACCGAGGAAAATGGTATCCGGATTCTAGTTTAATGCTACTTTGATAAAGCTAATGGAAGCGGCATTAAATGGAGAAACTTCAGTAACAACAGCAATATCGTTTTGCGCTTTTTCATTCATTTTGTAATACAAAAAAGACTCCAATGGCCAGCCAGCCTATGTATTCTAACTTTTCACAATTCATGACATGGCATGACCAATTCGCAAAGCCTTCTTCGATGAGCTACCACCTCATTTTCAAACTTCTGCATCTTTCAACCAATCAAACTAAATCCCTACAAAAGCCAATACATGAAAATCCATGAGGTCTAGTTGAAAGGCAATTGTAAGATGCTCACAGGTGCATTTTGAGACACAAAGATTTAACTGAAGAAATGTTAC
The DNA here is from genome assembly GCA_944472135.2 of Trichobilharzia regenti. Classification (NCBI taxonomy): domain Eukaryota; kingdom Metazoa; phylum Platyhelminthes; class Trematoda; order Strigeidida; family Schistosomatidae; genus Trichobilharzia; species Trichobilharzia regenti. Next base: position 35,664,643 of record OX235264.1, on the reverse strand, counting down.
TTCATGTATTGGAACATGTTGCCAGTCACAATCAGGTCATTCCTCAGGTTTAGTAGAAATCTGAGAATCGGAAACTTTTAAACGTTTTAAATACATACAAGAGTAGGCGGTGCCAATAGAAGTCATACCTTAATCGATTAAAACAAACCGAAGAACAGAAAATATATGCAGTAGAGAGATAAATGATTTTGGAAGTTCAAGTTGTAGGCAGGCCACAAATTCGTCACTTTTCTGATGTTCCATTAACGTAAATTATCACTCAAATGGAATACTGTCAACAAATACACTGAAAACGATTATGGACTTTGGGTCAGTTAAGAACCTGACGACCAGTATAAGAAGGAACATAAGCGTCAAATTCTTGGTTCTACACCTTCACAAATTCATTCATTTAGGAGCAGGTCTTCTCACTGTGAAGTAATGCTAAAATATAACCGAATGACAGTCTACAAGCTCTATTATACTGATTATCAGTGGAGAGTGATTAACACAAAATCGAGTCACTTGAGTTCTGCTCTGTGCACTGTAATATATTGTTAATTCAGTTTCGATCTTACCGTTAAGTGACTAGACCGATATGTTCGGCCTCCGTTGACATTTCAGCTCCTACTAAGGACACCTCAACGATTTCTGAGGTGGTGGAATTCAGAATTCGAGTTTCGTCCCATTTGAGGTTCATCACCAAGTGAATGTACCTGCATTCCCCAGTGAATGGTGGTGAACCCACTGAGGCTGGGCCCCAGTAGTCAACATTTTAAACATCAGAGCGATATGCACTTGACCGCTTAGAGTTACCTGGAGTTAATTCTCAGACATCATTGAAGCGTCCTCACCAGGAACCATTGTGTCAACAGAGGCTGAACATTGCGGATTAGTCAATAAACGGAGAAATTTGAACCGAATTTAATATAAATTATATTTGAGACCCGTTATACAAGAGGTGGTGGCCCTTGTGGCTCAAATCGTTTAGCAGATAATGCTTCAGCATTTAAAATGTTGGACACTGCATAACAGTCTCAGTAGAAACACCATCGTCCACTGGGAAATGGAGGTACATCTATCCTCTTGCTCGCGAGTTCCACTCAGAGGACATCTACCCACAAAATCCATGTAATATTCAATACTTTCAAAGTTCACTTTCTTCTCAATTTAGAAGTATTTCTTACAAAACCATAAGTAGTGGGATTCACTGGCGTTCGGTGTGAAAATCAATCCTCTTGATCTTATTCACCCTGCCTGATGGTCAACTTTATGCTTATTCAACTTCCTTGCCTAAATTCACATTCATGCCCAAACTAAATAAAATTAACCTTTCTCGTTGAGTTGCGATGCGTTGCGTTCTCCCTACTGTAATTTATTCCGGTTTTGTTTGTTTGTTTTTTTATCTGTGTGTCTGTATAATTTTTGTGGAAATTTATGTCTATCATGACTAGTATGGAAGAATATCTTCGGGTATATGACTTTTTAACATCGTGTGCTGCAATTCTCATACATGCATACATATAGTCGTATCCTCAGTATCGACCACACTAATAAAAGTAGGACAAACTAGAACACACAAGCTAAATAAAAACTATGGAACCTGTACTGATTCAGCCTCCAAACTTACATCATGATGGGCTCAAAAAGACAGCCTACACAAAGCTTCCTCTGTTGCGAAATTTATCTAACCTTTCTGAATATTAAAATGATGCCTTATATCAGATATCACTTCATAAGTACTCTAAGTTTTTTCAATAATTTAATAATCCCTATTGTAGTATTAAGAACACAATATTCAGCGAAGAGACTCTTTTCAACAACGAATTTATTATCAAACTGTACAATCATATACATACATATATATATGTTTTGTGAAGAAATTATACCCGGTGAGGGAATTAGGTGAAACGTGTGAAGTGTTTGTGAAGCTCTATTCTGGAACATCTGATCGACTTCCGTCACTCGGTCAACCCTGACATGATTTCAAGATCATATATGGAATACATGCTTACTTCCCGCGTTTTCTTCGTTACGGGCTTCTAAAAACGACAGCTGAGGCCTTGATAATTCACGACTTTAGGCCAGTCAGACATTTGTGTACAAAAGACGTATGTACAATCCCTACTTCTGCCTTTGCCGTTGAAGCATAGACATATATATATATTTTGTTTATATAGTTATTCTATGTACTTTTCCCTTATTACTACGATTATTATTATTATTACTACTATACTCACTCTGAATTGTTTCCACTTGTCATTCTAAACCCAAAATTATTAATTTTTATATTTTTATTTTTACAATATTAAATTCTCTCTTATCAAATTTCACACCATGTTATGTAACATTTTATATTCATCTACTAATTTTATAATTAAATGCCTCTTTCCAATATCTATACACCTTATGTATTATTCTATATATGACATTAATTATTTTGCCACTTGACATTAAACTGTGATTATAATCACAAATATTTCAATTACATTTCATACTATTGTTATTTCATGTATTCACACCAAACACGATCTAATTCCCTCACCTGATATAATTTCTTTATAAAACCACATATATACGATTATACAGCTTGATAATAAATTCGTTGTTGGAAAGAGTCTCTTCGCTGAATATTGTGTTCCTAACTATAAGTTTTGTCAAATCGGCTTCAGAAACTGTCGGATTATATTTCAATCACTTTCCTCAAACGTTTCCATAAATAAAACTAAAATTCAAGTTAATTATTCTAATCGACACGGCTTTTGATGTCGGTATTCTCACAGACTGACCATAAAGTCTGTTTAGTGTTCGGAAGTTTATTTTTATTTCTTTGCCTTCCCACTGGAACATAGGGCTTCTCAGGCGAGAGGCTTGAAGTTTCGTTAGCAGTGGTGTTTATTTTTACGGGATTGCGTTGCTAGCCCTCTGGCCAAACCTTCCCTATTTGCCGATCTCATTACCGGGTCTTTGTGAGGTAAAGGAATGCGTAGTCGGCCGGGAATCAAACTCCGAACCACGTGTAGCGTGAATGGTGAGCATTGTACTGCCGTGTCACGGACGCACATGTTCGGAAATTAGTAATGAATAATATTTTTCTGGCCAACAGCAACAACAAAAACAGACAACAGTCAGTATAAATGGGAGGAATCTGAAAGAAACAACCTCCTTCACCTACTCACCTACCTACCTTGGAAGCATTGTTTCAACTACAGTCGGAACTGACGATGATATCAAAGCAGCGGGGATCGGGAAAGCAAGACAAGCTTTCATTACTCTTAAGTCTGTGTGGAGGTCAACAGCACTCAGCATTAAAATACGGATTTTCACCTCCAATTTGAAGTCAGTGCTACTTACTATACGGATCAGAGACTTGGCCAGTGCGTCATAAAGAGTATCTCAAACAAACTACAGACCTTGTCTTCGCTTAATACTTCTCAAGATCAGATGGCCAACCAGAAAAGATCAGCAACAGGGATTTCTGGTAATGACCCAACCACCCCAGCAGGAACCGATTGTGAAATAAATAGGCAGGAAGAAATGGAGATGGATCGGCCATACTCTGAGGAAACCATCAAGTAAAATTACTAGACAAACCATTGCTCGAGTGGAACCCTAAAGGGAAGCGGCGAGTTGGTCGTCAATGCAATGGTGACTTGAAGGAGGGTGTCATGTGAAGAGGAGATGAAAACGTGTGGGCAGACTTGCAGCGTGGTGAAAAAGTTGGCAAAACACCCAAGTCATTGGAGACGCACAGCTGAAGCCTTATCTTCGTCTAGGAATTAAAGGATATGGTAATAACAATATTTTTCATGAAGGCATGAGTGAGATCACAAATTCCTTTCAAAACAACAGAACAAAATTACTTCAGCCACAAGAGACTGTGTTCCTAATCATAAATAAAGCTTAAGCTTTTTATTTCGCAATCACCACTTGTTTTACACGATTCAGAGCAGAATCATTCTGTTTAATTACAATAATTATCAACTAAAAAATCGATTACTGTCTAAAATTTTTGTTTTTTTTCTACTATACTTCTTTCTTAACAAACTACTTAATTACTGAGTTAGGGGGAACAATTTCCTTTTTTTTTAAAAAAAATTTGTTTCTGTACTGCTTTTTTTGTTGTTGTGTTTCCTTTTTTCATCATGTACTCACATAGACATATTTTACTGTGTTATAATTAATGTTTCTTCTTCAATATGTTAAATTCTGTGAAAAAAAACCAACTTGCACTAACATCTCATTAAGTCAGAGGAAAAAGTACACATTCTCATATGATTTAATTTCATTTTGTTACAATGCGATTTACTCAGCGTAACTGTATGTTCTTCAGAGAGATGTACTGACTACTTGTTATAGATCTATGCAGAGTAGTAGTAGTAGTAGTAGTAGACTGGCACAAAATCTCATTTTTAGATATCTTAATCAGGAGAACTAACACAGGAAATTTAGAAACACAAGTATATAGAAAATCGATGCACACAGATCAAGCATTCATTTACAGTCGTAAAAAAATTATTTAATTGGTGGATGGTGACTAGCAGTGGAATCCAACCAGGATGCGCATTTTGTCCTATTTGGGACTTGTGGTCAGCTGGATGTACCTGCATTTCTCAGTGAGTGATGATGTTCCCACCGAAGCTCGAACCCAGTACCCATAGTTTCAAATGCTAAAGCGTTATCCACTAGATGACCTGGGCCACGAGAACTGGCCACCTATTGTGCAACGGGAAAATCTCAAATTCAATAAAATTAATATGACCCGTGCACAATAGGTGGCCAGTTCTCGTGGCCCAAGTCGTCTAGTGGATAACGCTTTAGCATTTGAAACTATGGGTTCTGGGTTCGAGCCTCGGTGGGAGCATCATAACTCACTGAGAAATGCAGGTACATCCAGCTGACCACAAGTCCCAAATGGGACGAAATGCGCATCCTTGATTCCAATGCTAGTCACCATCCACAAGTTGTATACTAATTAAAGGCCCAGACATCGTTGAAGCATCTTAAAAAGTAGACGACATGTCAACCTGAGACTGAGCACTTCAGTACAATCAGTCGACGGGAAATTCTCAAATTCAAACAGAAAATAAAAAAGTAAAAAAAATCATACTTGAAAATCTCAGCGAGATTGAAACGAGAAATTCCAGCGTTTCCAGCGTTCGGCGAACTCCACCGAACTTCTTCAGCAAAATTAATCGAAATTAACATAACAGAGGTTTATATATAAAAAGAACATTTCATGTGTTTTTTAAAAACTTTGTCCAACCATGAGTCATAAAACAAGTATCAACAAGTATAATAAACAAACTTGCATGAGCTGTGATCGAAATTTGACCTCAGACTTACAAATATTGGTCTACCTTTGTTAAACACTTTAAACACAGTATGTATGTGTGTATGTGCGGGTGAACAGTTGTAAAACAATGTCTTAACGTCTCCATAAGCAGATATAGACAGTCGGGAACTTTGTCCAAGTATTATTAATTGGTGATACATATCCATTTTCTATTTATTAATCAGGATTTTCTATGCATCAGCTAACATCTCACACCTTCATGTCTGTTCAGACTGTTAGCATCTAGAATTTTATGATTAGACGTACTTTCAAAATTATGGTGTTTTGGATTAGAGTTTAGTTGAAACACCCTGTCGAACTTATTACTTTGTCTTCTTTCTGAATATTGAGCTGCTTTATTCGACCTACTAGAGTTTCCAGGTGACTCGACAGCTACGGATTTAGGATATGCATTCTGTTGCAGACAATGGAGAGTGAAAACACGATGATTGTGCCAATTACATAATTTCTTTGTTAATTTAATTCGATTGCAAGATAATTCAATTGAACTGTAGTCATGATTTGACAGAATAGTTCTGAAATATTTTGGCGCTGAGTGAGAAGTAGACATTTGTAAAAACTTATATTTGTAAAATCTCAGCGATATTGAAATGAGTAATCCCAGCGTTTCGTTCGGCAATTTACTGCGAACTTCTTCAGGGAAATTAGTCGAAATTAACATAACAGAGGTTTATATATATATAAAAGGAACATCTCTTGTTTTTAAAAACTTTAAATATTCCCATAGTAAAATTTAGAACAGCACATTTAAGCGAACAATATTGTTTTCAATTAGATCTCATCAGGCTTAACTCTAATATATATAAGTTTACAAACAAAAATTCAAATATAAACCAATCATGGTGTTTTGTCTATCGGATAATACGATGGTGAATATAAATTGTGCAATTAGTCATAATAGTGGTAATGATAATATTAATAATAGTAATAACAATAATAATGGTCTTATCAAAGATAAGGATGGAAAAGTGAGGCAATCTGTGATAACACGAATAATGAAAAACAGCATGATTAAACAAACAAATGTTCAGGTAGACGTAGTAGTCGATAAAGGCTAAGAAAAACAAATGAACCGACTAAGTAATGCTACATTGTTAGGAAGTAAATGAAACATGCTTTTAATGAAGATGTGACAAGATTAAATGATGACAAGAGAAAAGCTGAAAATACAAGTAAGGGGTAATGTAGAAGTCATCAGCTGGTTATGTCTTAATAGGCCAAGGGAGGATAATGGCTGTTCGAACTTTTTCCAAACGCATAGTTTAGGTTTAATAGTTCGAATGCCTATCGCCTCAGATGTGTACAGTAGACGAATACGAAGTCTATTGGAAAGATCCGGTGGGATACGATGAATTACTTTGAAAGCTCTCGTCTTCTCCACTATATGACCACTATCAATGAAATGTGACAGAATTGAGCTACGGATTGTTTTTGCCTGTCCTTTGCCAAACCACGATGGGAGATGTTCACTAACACGTTGGCTAAGCTGACTGGTGGTGAGACCAATATAACTGTCACTGCAGGTGCAGTTGAATTGATAAATACACATAGATGTGGCAAAACTATCAAGCTTATCCTTCGTTTGCGTCCCTATCATTTGTCGGCTAGAGAATGACAAGCATAGGTATGCTGCATAAAATTTTCTTCGTATAATCCTGGAAAGTCTCTGGAATAAAATCTCACTTGATAAGTCTTCATTAAATTTTTATTTAATAAATAGAAGTTTTTTACGTGCTGTCATAGTCTTGGGTTTTCTCTCGGATGTTTTTATATGTTTCTCTTTTAAACTACACGGATAGCCCATCTCCATCAAAGAATCGTGAATCTATTCAAATTCCTTTTGTAAGTGGTCATCCGTACATATATTTCTTGCTCTGCTCGTAAGACCTTTAGCAACATTTCTTTTATATTTAATGGGTACATAACTAAGGAAGTGTGTGTATTGCCCAGTGAATGTGCTTTTTCTGTACTCGCTTCTTTCAAGTGACTCACCTTGTCGCCTACTTAGCAAGATATCCAGAGAATGTAGTTTATTCTCTTGCTTCTCTTCACAAGTAAAGGTAAGCGAAGGGTGGGCGCTGTTGAATTTCAGCGACAATTCGTCCATGTTAACATTCCCTTCAGCTAAGATAAATGTATCATCGACATATCATCGGCAATACATATCAAACTCCTTGATGATGTCTTTCAGTTTCCCGTTTTCAGGTTTTGAGAGAAAGAAGTCAGCTAACATTGGGCCTAATGATGAACCCATAGCTATTCCATCTACTTGTCGATAGTATGAATTATTGAAGACGAAGTGAACATTCATTGTGCATTTAAGAAGCAATTCTTTGAGGCTACACCAGGGGATTCCTAAGTCCAATTGCCTATCGGTGATTTCTTGACAAATGTAATATGCTGTCTTCATAAGCAGTACATTAGTGAATGGTGATGATATATCCATGGATAACTTTGTCCAATCATGAGTCATAAAACAAGTATCAACAAGTATAATAAACAAACTTGCATGAGCTGTGATCAAAATTTGACCTCAGACTTACAAATATTGGTCTACCTTTGTTAAACACTTTAAACACAGTTGAGATTTTACAACTGTCTACTTCTCGATTGGAGCCCAAATATTTTAGAACTATTCTGTCAAATCTGAACGACAGTTCATTTGAACTCATCTACAGTAGTAATAAGTGAACTCACTTACCCACAATAGAAACTGTCTGCAGACATTGTTTAAGAGGGTTAAAACACACTGTAGCACTACTCCAGTGTTAAAGAGAATGGAGGAGAAATACCTACTAATCATATTGAAAAAGAATGGATATCCACACAATTTCACCAATGAGTATTTAAAATTGAGCCACACCACCATCAAGAAGCCATCATCAAAGATTACAAGAAAATTCATTCTACCGTATATAAAAAAATATCTCTGAAATAACAGCTAGAATATTGAAACCATTTGAAATAGATACAGCACACAAGCGAGCGAGCGAGCCAGCCAGCACAATCACTCCATTCGATATTGTGCAAACCAAAAGATCGAACAGAAAAAGAAGTTGAAAATCCAGATCTTATTTTTCATACTGAGTGGTGTTGATTTTATACGTGGACTTTAGAGTAATGAAAACCTACCTGGCTTTACCGACCCTCGCTTTGATATCCGCATATACTCGTTTAGTGTTGAGTAATATCTTTTTTCCCGTGCGTTTCTGGTTCTTTACTATTTTTGTTGTTAACTCGACTAATAAAACTCCTCAAATATTCTCCAAAACTTATGACAAATAACCAATTTCTTTATGTGTTATTTGCAGTTGATTACGCCATCTCACCCCATCTATCACTGTCTCACTAAACTACGATTTTCATGGCAAACTTCCACCGAGCAAAATAAAAGCTCATATGTGTGTTCTTTTTTGTTTTTCATACTATGTATAATTTATCCCGTACCCAGTTGAAGACAGTCTTCCAGTTCACATTTTATATTCAAAATTCGGTTCTTAGCTGTACTTGGTTAAACTCTAAGTCAATAAGATTGGTACGTACGTTAGTGTCAGTCTAAAATTAGTTGTGTTCTCTGTGCTGGTTGCCTTAATTGCTAGGCTTTCGTCGTCCTTCTAGACAACATCTTCAGCGCAAGCTCTAAAATAAAATGTGTATCATGGCAACAATCTTCGTGATTGGTAGTCGATTTACCTCTGTAATTTGAACTTTCTTGTCACATGATTACCTTTTTATTAGTTGATAAATTTGGTTTATATTAATATGTTTGTTAGTGGCTTATTTTCTTGGCTGCCTAGGAATTCTCTGGAACTTAAAGTTTTTCCTCTATTTAAAATTTCGACATTATCCCAGTTAAACTGGTGTTCATAATTATCTACATGCATTGATGTGAAAGAATATATATCATATCTTTTTTTTACAGCCGATTTGTGTTCTTGGATTCAGATTCGAAGGGGACGCCCATTCTAACCTATCTAGCCATACTATAAACCTCAGCACTGTAATCGAGGCAGTTAACATACACATTTGTGAATGTATGGGTAGTTACTGCAGTCGACAGTAAAGTCGAACAGGGAAGTGTCTGTTATAATTTTATAGTAAACTAGTTGATTAAGAGAAGCCAGTTGATATATGACCTAGAGCTCTTCTAGCCTGGACCATAACAACGTTCACTGACGCATTCCTGACGCTTATTTGCCTTGTGTGTAAAAATCTCGAAGTCACACGGTAAATTCTTACATCTTTCTCCATCCTTAAAGGATTTTGAATGAAATTAGCATTTTCCAGCAAAGAGTAATTTCACCATGGAGGAGATCTAAAAGCTGTGTCATACCGTAGTCGATTTAGTATTCACATTTTGGAAATTTCTGGTGACATCTATGGTGGAATACACCTGGAGGTTCGTGCTTTCCTCTATTAGAACTTGTAAAATCTTTGATACCTCAAGAGTTTTCCACATACTTACTGCATATAGAACAGTTGCGTGCATAAAACTTAGTTAATTTTAAAACTCACTCATTAAATGCATTCCGGATTGTCTTTCACTGGTTGAAGGGTTTCATCATGAGAAGCCATTCGTTAGAGAACCATTAGCAACCATTGGGAAGCCGTTACTAGTAGGATACAGCAGGTTGAAGGCAAGGCAGTAACTTATCAAAAAAGACATTACAGAGTGGTTGCTCTATGTCATGAATTGTCAGAAGTTAGAATTCGTGGACTGGCCATTGGATCGGGTCCCAGTGGCCTGATGGTCTAGGAGCTCGCTTTGTAACAAGAATATCCTGGGTTCAAACCCTGATGGTGGGTGCGTACCACTGAGGAGTCTCTAACTAGGGGGGGGGGAAACAGCTCTCCACTACTCCCAGTCGGTTTCCCAGTGGTTCTCTTACCGATGTCGGCTCATGATGGAACCCTCAAACCAAAAAAATATGTAAACAGCGAAGAAAACTTTTTCCTCCACGAATCAGTTTCCAGAGTTGTACAGTCGTATTTTTATTTATTAGGTGTTGGTTTGCAGGGTCTTAACTGGTTACAAGTTCAAACAGGACTTGGCATCAGGTGAAGAACCACCCAAAACCAGTTGTGAGTACTTGACAGTTGTTTCATTTTAGTTTGGGTGCATGCGTACTGTGAAGAATGTCGAACAAGAGCGAAACAGTTGTCCTGTGCTCTCAGGTTTTCCAATAGTCCTGTAACTGCTGTCAGCTCGTGACCAAAGTTGTATTTTTATTTAACAAGGAATTCATGAGACTGATCAGGTGCTAGTAAATGTGTTCTAGAAATGTATTACGTAATATAAGGTGTAATCTAGAAGAGCATTAAGACTTAGAGATAAGAAAAAATTTGGGTCGAAGTTGAGATGACGTAATACGTACGAAAACTGTCTGATCAATATAATTTTATTAAATGGGTAAAAACTAGTGAAAAGACGGTAAAATGGTTTTATAAAAACTGCATTGAAATGGAATTTTATTCATAAACAATAATAGAGCGAATATAAAGTAAGGATAATAAGAATAATAACAGTAAATATGCACAATAAAATGGAGGAAAATTATTGTAAGAACGTTACTCTGGCCACAGTAGAGTGAGTGAATATGTGTAAAGTTTATGAACGCAGAAGCCCAATTTCAGGTTCCAAATTACCAATGATTCTGCCATGTATAGATGGCCTACTCAAAACCCTGTCGTTTGATACTGAGGAGCTCTGTATAGCACTGCGAAGCGGTCATACATGGGTGCCTGATGTCCTGGGTTGAAGAGGTATTCGGGGGTAGAACTACTTGTTTCCCCTCCGTCTAACCAAGCTGAACAATGTTCCAGAATGTATTCACGAACTTCCAGTTGTGCGTCACTGATATGCTTTGCTCCACAGGAAAAAATAAACCGATGAATACACCTTGAGCTGTTCAAAATTGGTACTTTATCCATAACGGTTGACTGGATTAACTGTTTGCTATAGAATTGTATATGTAAGGTGGTTGCTTGAAATGTCTTGTTAAGACATTTAGAAAGGTGTTCAGTAAGCATTTCTACTTCAATATGATCTTTGAATTCTAGGATGATGGAGAGGGTTTTCTCACGAATAGTTGAAACTTTCGGCAACGGAGGTTTTCCTTCCATGTTTTTGTAAATAAATCTGAGTGGATATCCGTTGTTAAGTAGGGTGTCAAGAAAGGATTTTAATTCCGTTCCTATCTTATCCTTGAGCATAATAAGGTACGTATTCATAATGCCTTTGGGATCAGTGTGACAAAGCTGTTAAGGTTAACAAACTGTCTAGTCCTTGTTGGTTTGGATATTTGGATTGATTTTCTCTAGAAATTATAAAGCAGATTCGATCCAATTTTTAGAGAAAATCAATGGCATTCAAATGGATGACTAAGAAATAATCGTATCTTTCTATGTCACAGCACTATATATATATCTCAATTGGACAGAAACCAGCAAAAGGGACAATGGGACAATTACTCAGCAATGACGAACACCTCCCACAACAATCAAAAATGCAACACACAAGTTGAATGGAATGCATGAAGTCATGCCTAACAACATACTTTCAATTCAACGGCCAAATATATGAACAAGTCAAAGGAATACCCATGGGATCACCAGTATCAGGTTTGATTGTACAAGCAGTGATGTAAAGGCTCAAAAACATAATCCTCCCAAAGATCAAACCCAAAATTTGGATACTTTACGTGGATGGCATATTCGTGATAATCAAAAGAAATAACTTAGACAAAGCTCATAACCTAATAAACAACATATCCAACGACATCAGATTCACAAAAGAAAAGGAATCCGGGCATAAAACCCCAATTTTTGACGTCTTAGTTAAGCGATCAACCACAGGAGAATTAGAAACTCAAGTTTATAGAAAACCAACTCACACGGACCAAATACTGAATTGTAACAGCGAAAACAGAATGTCACACAAAAGGGAATGCATACAAACACTATTCAAGAGGGCCAGGACTTATTGCAGCACTCGCACCCTAAGGAAGATTGAAGATTTATATCTCTCGGACGTCTTCTAAAAGAATGGATATTCATGGATCTTCGTCAAAAGACATCTACCCTCAAGCCAACGATAGGAAGCCCCTAAGGAAAGCACAAAGAAAATCGCCCTACCATATATAAAGGAAATCTCAGAAATCACCACAAGACTCTTCAAACCTTTGTGAACTGGTGTCGCACACAAACCAACAAAATTACTTCACACATCTCAACAACGAAAAAAGATAAAATCAACATCATCTACAAAATGAGTTGCATCGACTGCGAGAAACACTACATTGGTCAAAGTGGACATCCCCTTCGTCGTCGTATCTTTGACTATAAGCTAGCCGTCAAAAGACATGACATCCGCTCCGTCATATCGCTACATGCAAACAACCACAGACATCAATTTGACTGAGATTACGTTCGAATATTAGACAGAGGAAAAAACACCAAGAATGCTAGAGAATTTTTAGAAGCCTGGTATTCCATATCAATAGACATATCGAGATATACAAAATTTACCACTCGGTAAGAAGGTAATCTCACAGACAAAGGGTCAAAGTTCAGTTCAAAGGAACAATCAGTACCAACACGAGTAGCTTAGAGGGTGTGGAAACACAAAGAAACCCAGTCAAGAGGTTCAAGTTCACCAGGAGAGGTGACTAATAAACTCGTGGAGGATTCTGAAAGCTCACTTCAACAAATTGAAGTATGCGCTGAAGCGATGTTGTCTAGTTGGGTAATGAAAGCTTCACAAATAAACCGTTCAGCTCCGGGGACACAACTACATCAAAAGAATCCACTTCAGCCACATATCTTCTCCATCATATCAGTGAGAACGTTATGGTACCTATATAACTTGAAGAGGGACACTGTTAATTGTAATTTGGAAGTACTGTTCGGCTGCGTCAGGGTAAAATATCATCCTTAATGTGATTTAATATTATTATTATCATCTTAATTTTCATCGCAAATAAACGGTTTTTTGATGTAGAATACACAAGAGCAGATTCTGTAATCCAAGGTAAATCGATGCGTTCGCACTCCGTCATCCCTGTTCTCTGTGTTTGCAGAACTTTTCATAGGCGAAGATTGCCATGCAGCATATTGACTCAGTCAGTTGGAAGAAAGTATGAAAGAATGAACCTTGTGAAGTTCGGCTGCAAAATTATGGTATGTAATTCACGATTCCCATTCCCATTCGCTAGTGACTTGTTACAGGATGGAGGTTCCTGGTGTTCTACCGACAAGTTTTGGCCAGTGAGGTCCATCAGGGCAAGTGTGAGGATGCATATTCCACCAACGACATCGGTTGGTGGTCACTCTTAGTCACGAATTGGTAGAAGTTAGAATTCATGGGCTGTCTGGCCACTGAGGAGTCGGTTCCCAGTGGCTGCTGAATGGTATACGAGCTTGTCTTGTAATCGGAAAGTCCTTGCTTCGAACCCTGTTGGAAGATGCATACTGCCGATGATTCCCAAACTAGGCTGGTGAAACAGCTGTCGAGTACTCCCAGCTGGTTTTCAATACTTCTCTAACTGATATCAATCCGTGATCAACTCGTAAAAATAACAACAATGACAACAACAATTATTAATTGATGGAATTACATAAATTACATGAATAACTGTAATTAACCACCATTTTGTTGGTTACCTGTATGACTAACTAAGTATGCTTCATTTATGATGTTTACATTCTTTACCATTCATAAGAGGATATTTTTCTGTTATCTATATTCTTAAAATTTTATAACATGAAAGCATATGTACATATTGAATGACTTTAAAAAGTCATATACCCGAAGATATTCTTCCATACTAGTCACGACAGACATAAATTTCCACAAAAATTATACAGACACACAGATAAAAAAAAACCGGAATAAATTACAGTAGGGAGAACGCAACGCATCGCAACTCAACGAGAAAGGTTAATTTTATTTAGTGTGGGCATGAATGTGAATTTAGGCAAGGAAGTTGAATAAGCATAAAGTTGACCATCAGGCAGGGTGAATAAGATCAAGAGGATCGATTTTCACATCGAACGCCAGTGAATCCCACTAATTATGGTTTTGTAAGAAATACTTCTAAATTGAGAAGAAAGTGAACTTTGAAAGTATTGAATATTACATGGATTTTGTGGGTAGATGTCCTCTGAGTGGGACTCGCGAGCAAGAGGATAGATGTACCTCCATTTCCCAGTGGACGATGGTGTTTCTACTGAGACTGTTATGCAGTGTCCAACATTTTAAATGCTGAAGCATTATCTGCTAAACGATTTGAGCCACAAGGGCCACCACCTCTTGTATAACGGGTCTCAAATATAATTTATATTTAATTCGGTTCAAATTTCTCCGTTTATTGACTTATCCGAAATGTTCAGCCTCTGTTGACACGATGGTTCCTGGTGAGAACGCTTCAATGATGTCTGAGAATTAACTCCAGGTAACTCTAAGCGGTCAAGTGCATATCGCTCTGATGTTTAAAATGTTGACTACTGAGGCCCAGCCTCAGTGGGTTCACCACCATTCACTGGGGAATGCAGGTACATTCACTTGGTGATGAACCTCAAATGGGACGAAACTCGAATTATGAATTCCACCACCTCAGAAATCGTTGAGGTGTCCTCAGTAGGAGCTGAAATGTCAACGGAGGCCGAATGTATTGGTCCAGTCACTTAACGGTAAGATCAAAACTGAATTAACAATATATTACAGTGCACAGAGCAGAACTAAAGTAACTTGATTTTGCTTTAATCACTCTCCACTGATAATCAGTGTGATAGAGCTTTTCGACTGTCATTCGACTAGAGTTTGGCAATACGTCGCAGTGAGAAGACCTGCTCCTAAATGAATGAATTTGTGAAGGTGTAGAACCAAGAATTTGATGCTTATGTTGCTTCTTATTCTGACTGTCAGGTTCTTGATTGACATAACGGTCATAATCATTTTTAGTGTATTTGTTGAGAGTATTCCTTTTCAATGGTAGTTTATGTTAATGGGACGTCAGAGGAAAGACAAATTTGCGGCCTACTTAAAACTTGGACTACTAAAGCTTCCATCTCTCTATTGCATATATTTTGTCTCCTTCGATTTGTTTCAATCTATTGAGAATTGGTTTATGCTGATATTTTCTACTCTTGTGTGCATTTACAATGTTCACACGCTTCTAATACACAGATTCCAGTTAAACTTTAGGAGTGACGTGATTGTGGGTGGCAAAGTTTTCCAATGTATGCGATAACTATACTTCACTTATATTCTTTTGTCTCGAAATGCACTTTAGAACATCTTACAATTAACTTTCAACCTAATGTCGTGGATTTCCCGGAGGAAAGAGAGAAGAAATATCGTAATGGAGTGATCTTTGCTTCAGCTGAGACACCATTGTGACACAGGATGTGCTATTATCAATGCATATTCTACTTGTAGATATTGTACTTAGGGGGAAATATCCTGGAATAAAACTCGTCTGAAAATTTTTTACATTTTATAAATACTGTCCACAATAAAAATGTTACCATATTATTACTCGTAAAAATGATACAATGGGAAATTGTAATTACAATAATAGTTTATTAAAATTATTTCATTAAATTTTGTTAGTAAATGTTTTGTGTAGAATGTTACTTTTGGGCAGCATACATTTCCATTCATTTTCACTAGAAATGTTATCGGTATTGCTTTATTCATGACAGGTTTCCATATCAGTCTCAAATCGTACGAAAATAACAGTCATAGCAAATCAAGTTCTACAGTTGTTTTATTCTTGACGAAGACATACGAATTAAACTTCTTCAAATTATAGAAGTTATGTAGATCAAAGTGTTAAATTCTGAACTATGTATGTATATAGAAGTCTGTCTACTCACTAAACTTTCAGTGGATTTGATATGTCTGGAAATTTAACGCATAATTTTTTTTTGAAGCTTTTTCTTCAATTTTTTTTCCATTATTCCACTTTTACTCCTTATGACACAAATTTAGGCTTTAGTCTTCAGTTTTGGTTGAACTCTTATTAATCTTGCTAGTTAGGTTGCGTCAGTCGGTTTGCTTGTTTTATGTTTCCATAGTTTCGGCATGAATTACGCATTACTAAGTTACATCATCCTGGAGAGAACTGCATGCAGAACCTTGCCCAGAAAAAGGAGGACTGTGCACAGGCGAATCATGTCCCCATCAAATTACAATCCATCATCATCGAGTAAAGCATAGTATAGAAGTGAAACCTTTATGTCAACTTCATCGACTTAGAAAAGGCCTTCAACAGCATTGACCGAGAAGTAATTTGGAAAATGCTTCAACACTAGGGCTTGCAACGCCCCAGATTTTGATTAATCTCATTCAACAGCTGTATGACAGTCACACTTGTGAGGTGATCCACAGCGGGAAACTCAGCGAGGCATTCGAAGTAAATACAGGAGTAAGACAAACTGGGTGCCTATTATTACCGATGACACTCTTAATTGTGGTGGACTGGATTAGTCGGAAGACAGTTAGTGGGGGGGGCGATAAGGAAGAAATACATTGGACCGATAAGAAGACTCTCTCATGAAGATCTGGATTTTGCACGTGGATGATTTACGTTTAACGTCACAAAAGCCGGAAGACTTGAGGACAGACAAAAGCCAACAAACTGCCAGAAGAAGCTGCCAGGCAGCGAAGATAGGACTCCACATGGATACAGAGAAGATGGAGTTGATGAAGACAACCAACCAATAGTGGCAACAGCCATCACCACTCACCATCAACGGGAGAGATTTGAACGAATTTACTTCATTCACTTATCTAGGAAGCACGGTTTCAACCACAAGAAGTCACACAGCACGGATGAAGGTGTCAAAGCCAGCCAGCCAGCCAGAATCGAAAAGGCAAGGTACGTTTTCATCAACTTGAAACCAATTTGGAAATCTTCTGCACTCCCCCTCAGAATAAAGAACAAGATTCGGATTTTCAGGACCGACGTCAAGTCCGCAAATTCTTCTCTGTGGGTTGAAAAGTTGCTCTGTATGTGACGAAAAGGGTTTCCAACAGCCTGTTGCAGACTTCTACCAATAGCTGCCCACTTCAGTGGCCCCATAATGAAGATCAAATGGCCGGTCGGCTGGCTAGAAAGAATCAGGAGCAAGAAAGTCTGCAGTGCAACAAAGCAACTAGGAGCCGATAGCTCAACAAATATGTGGGAAAAAATGGAGATGGATTGGGCATACATTGAGGAGACCGTCGAATGACATGGTGTGCAATGCAGGCCATCACTCTAGTGGGATCCCAATGGGAAGGGATGAGTGGGTGATCAGTGGGAGGGTGACATGGAGGAGATCGTGTGCTTGGGAGAAGGAGATGACAGATTCTGTGGAGTCATGGAGCTGGCCAGCTGAAGAGGATAGCAGAGAATAGAAAAAAGTGGAGATGTGTTGTTCAAGCCTTATGTTCCACCAGGAACCCAAGGTAACAATAATAATAACAATCTTGTAATTTAGAATTCCTTGACTGTTATTTAAAATTCAAAGTTTAATGAGACATCTTTGGAAATATGCGCTTTGATTATATAGTGTGGGAACCACTATGCTGTGAAGAGTAACTCTGTAACGACAGAAGGCAAGGGCCAGGCAACAGATCGTTTATTGAGAAAATCAAGAGGTATTTATAAATTTAAATGTACACTTTTGATGGCGGAGAAGCAGCGTCTTCTGATTGGTTGTTTTTTTGCTGAAAGTTATTTTGTTATTTCCTCCTGGCCGTTTCCCAGAAAATCAAGCTCCATATATCTGGGAATCATATTTCCACACGTTAACTCCGCTGTGGTTGTTTGGTGATTTTCTCAAGATTATGCGTTGGTATTGTTTTTCTCATGACCCTGATTCGGGACGTATGCATTGACGTAAATTGCTGTCTACAATTTTGTCTTGTTCGCGCAGCCAGCTCTCACCATAACTCTTTTCTGGAAGCCTCTTCTTGAATATGAGACTAAAAGTCACATTTAGAGCCAACAAACAATAAAAATGCAGCGGTATAGTCAGTTGCATAAAATTCTACGGTTGAGTGATTGTTATTTCAACAAAGAAATGCGAGATAGTCACTGCGAAACGGATTCAAGATTTAAGCCTTTCAATGAACATTTTGTAGAAGTACTGCAGAAAATTACTTAGATGGGAAGATATTATATCGGATGTAAAACAAAAATTAAAATAAACTGAATGTGTTTTCACTTTACAGTCCTTATAATTATTATTATTGTTATTATTTACGTTTCAGGAGTCACTCACAGTGATGCATTCAAGTGACGCTATATTTGAGAACATTTTGGTATTAGAACAAGACATATAAGCGAACAATATCGTTTTCAATTAGAACTTCATCAAGCTTTACTCTAATTTACATAAATTTATATATAAAAATTTTTAACCAATGACGGTGATTTTGTGGATCAAATAATAATCATATTGCATGGAGGATTTAATCACTAGCTGACATCAGTTAGAGAACCACTGGAAAACCTGGGAGTAATGGACAGCTGTTTCGTCCTAGTTTGGGACTCCTCAGCAGTACGCACCCGCCGGGATTCGAACCCAGGACCTTCTGGTTACAAGGCGAGCTCGTAGACCATTAAGCCACTGGGACCCGATCCAATGGTCCTTGAATTCTAATCATATTAATAACAATAATAACGTGGTAAATTTTTTGAACGTGGTTAATAACGGTGATTATAATGATAGAAAAAATATTGGTAATAAGGTTTATACAGGTGGTGATAAGAATAAAAAAAGTAGTAATATGTGTATATGTAGATAACTCGATAAATAAATTAGGTCAAATCCTCAAAGCTATGTAATACTAAAGGTAGGTGAAGCGGATAGATAATCAGAGTTTAAATGAATATCATAAAAGTACGAAGGAGATGGAAAATAAGAAAGGGTGGGAGGGTTTTGAATATAATTCACTCATCTAGGCCAAAGGGAGAGACAAAGGTAGAACAAACTTCTTTTGTATGCAAAGACACTAGCAGTGTTCTCTTGAATTAATTCCCATAGCTTTGGCTATCTGTAAAAGACAGATTCGAATTGCTCGATAGATAATTTTGAAGGCACCATTTTTGTCCACTTGGTGACCGCTATCAATCAAATGAGTCAAAATAGAACTTTTCATAGATTTTGTTTGACCTTTTTTGAACCATTAAGAAAGATGCTCATTGACCGGCTGGAAAATATCAAAGGAAGGATGGCGGCAAAGTATGATTGCTCAAGTGAAAGACAAGCTACCTAGCTGTGCCATTTCTATGTGTATCTATACATTTAGTTGCTCCTGTGGAGAGAGCTATATAGGGCGAACAACTAGACAGCTTAACAAACGCATTAATGAGCATCTTCCTTCATTTTTCGGAAAAGGTCAAATAAAATCCATACGAAGTTCTATTTTGGATCTTTAATTGATAGTGGTCACCAAGTGGACAAAAATAGTGCCTTCGAAGTTATCTATCGCATTCCATCGAGCCTTCCGAACGGAATCAGAACCGTCTTTCTACACTTACCCGAAGCTATGAGAATTCCAGAGAACAATCCTAGTCTTTGCATACAACAAAAGAAGTTTGTTCCACCTTTGTCTCTCTCTTGCTTACTTAGGTGAATTCCATTCGAAACTCTCCCACACCCTTTCTTATTTTCCATTTCCTTCGTACTTTCATGATATTCATTTAAACTTCGATTATTTGTCCACCTCAACTTTGGAATTATGTAACTTTTAATATTTGACCTAATTTATTTATTAAATTGTCTACATATACACACACAATACTACGTTTGTTATTCTTATCGCCACCTGCATAAACCTTATTATCATTACTATTTTGTTATCATTATGATCATCGTTATTAAATACGTTCAAAACATTTACCACATTATTATTTTTATTATTTGATCCACAAAATCACAGTCACTGGTTAAAAATTGTTATACATAAATCTTTGTAAATTAGAGTAAAGCCTGAAGAGGATTTAATTGAAAACAATATTGTTCACTTATATGCCTTTTTCTAATATTAAAAATGGGAATATTTAAAAAAAAACATTTTGGTAAACGTTGAAATATCAAGTGTTCCACAAGTTTGATTGATTCAAAGTTTGATCAGGAACTGACGTCAGCTGAAGAATCATTGAAAACCACTAGAGAGTGCTTGATAACTCTCTGAGACTCTTCACCAGTCCGCACCCATCACGCCAACACAGATCGACCTCAGGATCTTCAGGTTACGAGACGTGCTCATTGACCATTGAATTAAAGGGACGGAATCCAAGGGTTTGTGAATTCTAATTCC
Organism: Trichobilharzia regenti; assembly: GCA_944472135.2. NCBI lineage: Eukaryota > Metazoa > Platyhelminthes > Trematoda > Strigeidida > Schistosomatidae > Trichobilharzia > Trichobilharzia regenti. Next base: position 35,643,992 of record OX235264.1, on the reverse strand, counting down.
TCACATCCAACCCAGTGTATGCCTTCGATCGCAACGTCTCATGACTTCAGGAAACTTCCTCTTACAGTCAGTTACACCAGTGAGCATCAGATAAATTTCCAGTTTTTATTTTATGTGAATTAGATCGTTTACAAGTGTCACCATGGATTGATATCAGTTAGAAAACCATTGGAAACCGGGCAGTACTCAACAACTATTTCGTCCTAGTTTGGAACTGAAATGGAGTTCAAATAAATAATTAATAAACAATCATACTTAGGAACATTACAGACTCAAATATCTATTCACAATTGATTAATATGTCATGAGGACTTAAGGTTGAATGACAAATAGATTTACTAATTGCCATTACATATTCCTGTTACAGGTAATAACCATGAAATTGACGAAACTATTTCCATTCCTGATATATGCCGTTTATTATTAATAAAAGCAAAATTTAGACGCATTAGAATTATGATAAATTAATATAGAAGTAGTTCAGGAAGGGAAATAAAACCTTTGCATTCCTAAAATATTAATGTTTTCCTGGTAAAACAATTTTGAGTCTGTAATTTATTGAATCATTAGTCGAGGAGAGGAATAGAAATAGGAATATCGTTTTTCGCTACATTTTTCAGTAAACTATTATTATTATTGGATAATGCGACAGATAACGGCAACCAACGAGGGAACAGGCATAAAATGGACTGACACAAAAGACTTGGAGGATCTGGATTTCGCCGATGATATATGTCTGATTTCCCATAAACTGGAAGATATGCAAATGAAAAGTAACAAGTTGGCAGAAGAAGCATCAAAGATAGGACTTCACGTGAACATAGATAAAACAGAGATGATGAAGATTCCTTGCCAACATCAACAGCAACAACAGACCACAATAAGCATAAATGGGAAGAACCTGAAAGAAACAACCTCCTTCACCTACCTGGGAAGCATCGTCTCAACTACAGGCGGAACTGACGAGGACATCAAAGCCAGAATCGGAAAAGCAAGACAAGCTTTCATTACTCTCAAATCTGTGTGGAGGTCAACAGCATTCAGCATCAAAAATAAGATCCGGATTTTCAACTCCAATGTGAAGTCAGTGCTACTATACGGATCAGAGACTTGGCGAGTCATAAAGAGCATCTCAAACAAACTTCAAACCTTCATTAACAACTGTCTCCGCTCAATACTCAAGATCAGATGGCCAGAAAAGATCAGCAACAGGGATCTCTGGGAGCGAACCAATCAGGAACCGATTGTGAAACAAATAGGCAGAAAGAAATGGAGATGGATTGGCCATACGCTGAGGAAACCAACAAGTGACATCACTAGACAAGCCCTCGAGTGGAACCCGAAAGGGAGGCGGCGAGTTGGTCGTCCAAGGGTGACTTGGAGGAGGTCATGTGAAGAGGAGATGAAAGCATGTGGGCAGACCTGGAGCAGGTTGAAAAAGTTGTCAAAAAACCGAAGTAAATGGAGGTGCGCAGCTGAAGCCCTATGTTCCTCTAGGAACTAAAGGATACAATAATTCAGTAAACTAAATGACAGAAAATTAAAGGGTTAAATGAAAGTCCCTCCAATTCGTATTGCTATTATACAGTTCTAGCGTTATGAGTGGAACAAAGGACCTCGAGAACGTATCATCATTGGTTCATTTACAACTATCTCCACGATTACCCATAAGCTTCCAGTTTCTTTTGCTTAAAATCTCTTCTATGTAACGGAATAATTGACTGAAAAATCCCTCCCCAACCATGTAATCACAACATTAATACCTATTTTGATGTTTCAACTAACTTTGTAATTACTTGCCTCTTCTGCTCCTAGACTGTCTATGATTGTTCTCACATTTGCCTATCACATGTTGACTTTATCACTATTATTTGTCTTCGTCACTGTTTAATCACCCATTCTAATGCTTCTCTTTGTGCGATACACTGAAAACGTGTTGCTGTACAATGTGATTATGTATGAGTGAATTGGGATCGCGTTGACATTAGACTGTCAGCGGCAAGTGTTGTGGTGTGTAATTCTAATGGACAGAGTTTTCGATCCCACCTTTTTGTGAATATTCCACTTGACTCTAAAATTTCTTCTTAAGTTGAATTCTGAATAACTAACTTTGTTCCATTGATATAAGTATAAAACGTGGGCACCGTGGTAGTGTATAACTCCATTATGGATAAAATTTTATTTTGATAAATCACACATTGATGCATAGTAATATTAACTGACGTCCACGTTTCGAGTACAAATTATTACTGCTCATAATCATATTAAGCTACTCACACAACTTTTTACTTCATTTGTATGCATGGGTGAAATCGATTAGACATTTGAATAAAAGTCAGTTATGCTGCACATCTACTGTCTTTAAATTCCAGGGAAAAATATATAGGCAAACAGATAATGTAGCAATGGAACTACCAATGTCCCCTGTCGTAGCAGATATCTTTATGGATAACTGGGATAATATTGCTCATAAACATTTGATCCTACTCCAAAAATATGATGGAGATACGTGGATAAAAATCTCACTCATGGTGTTAAAAACAGAAGATATCTCTAGCTTCTTCAAGCATATAAACTCACTGGTGAAGGGAATAAAATTCACATTCGAATCAGAAAATGTAATAGCAGAATTAGCTATGTTAGATTGTAGAATAAAACAAATAGAAGAAGGTAAACTGCACACTAGCGTTTATAAAAAGCCAATGCATTCTGCTGATAGATATTTAGGCTTTAATTCATCTCATCCGTTATCTGTAAAGACAGGCTTAGTCAAGTGTCTAACAAACCGAGCGATAGCGCTAATTAGCACAAGATTAGACCTAAATGACGAAATAAAACAGATAGAAGAAGCGTTGGTGTTGAATAACTAACTATCCTATAAAATTCATTAAGAATATCAAAAAACGTAACAAGCAAAATAAAAATAATGGTAAAACTAATAATGATAACTTAAATAAGAGAGAATATAAGTCATCCACTGTTATACCGTACAAGGAGGGGACATCTGCGACAGTCTCTCAGTAGAATTCTTAATAAAGCAGGAATTCGAGTGGCATTGAAACCTACAAACTCACTTAGGTTGGACAAGCTCTGTGGGTAGATTAAAGTACCCTGTCATTGGACGAAAATTAAACAAAATAATATAATTTACAGAATACCTTGCAATGACTGTGAGGTTAACTGCATAAGTCAGACTAGTTGGTCGGGGGTAATCAGATTGTCGTAACATAAGAATTAAGCCAGGGTAAAATGTTTGACCCCAAGAAGATAAGTAATTTAGAAAAAAGCTCACTACTGTATTGCACTGCATGTATTAACACACAACCATGCAATTGGGTGGGAGAGGCTTAAGATTCTAAGAAGTAATCTATGTAGGTGGAGAGCGAGAGAGATTGATTACTGAATCCTGCCTGGTTCATCTAGTCTACACCTGACACATGCAACAGAAATGATCCAATGCAAATACCAAAGATATGCATGGAAGATATTATTACCACCAGTCAGTCAAATCAGAGGAGGATAATAAATAATCTAAAAATTCTATTTCAATTCATGTATATCATATCATTCTTACAAGTTACTTATTTAGTTTGACTATAAAAACACTCGTCTTATTTCACATCTGATTGTAATTGATCAATAGCATTCATATTTTTCTGAAAGGAAGCAGTACACCGTCTACAATGGAAAATCCTCCACTACCTCACTTACTTTAGCTGGTGTTCCTCAAGGTGCTGTTCTTTCTCCCTTTCTGTTCTCGTTTTTCTTACATGACTTGCCTCATTTTGATGTAGCCACTTTTGTTAAATATGCCGATGACCTCTCGGTTTCTATGCCTGTCAACTCTCAGTCAGATTGTTCCAAATTAAATAGCTTTCTGTCGGAAATTAGTCAGTGGTCCTCTTCAAACGGACTTAAGCTTAATCCGTCTAAATGTCAGGTAGTCAATTTCACTTTCAGACGTAAATGTGACCTACAGCAACTAGTTAGCTCACATGGCCCCACTCTCATTGACGACACAGAGGTTGAAAATACATCTTATGTTAAGTACCTTGGGCTGAGTTTTTCCACCGATCTTTCCTGGTCTTCCCACATCTTGCTAGTTACTAGAAAGATGTTTCGCTTAACGTTCTACATTAGGAAATTTAGGCAGTCTGGCATAAACCAGTCTTTACTTTCTCAGTTTGTAAATTCTTGTATTCTACCCATCCTCCTTTACTGCTCCCCATTAGTCTTTCCTGGACTACTTAAGAAAGACTTTGCTTCGCTGAGAAGGGCACTAAAAGCTGTTAGTAGGGCAAGTGGGTTATCGTTAAACCAACTGGTGAACACTATTGTAGATAGACATATTATGTCATGTAAGAAACTAGCGAATACAATATTGTCGGACCCCAAGCATCCTCTCTATACGCATCTATCTCCTTGCATTTCATCTGGAAGAACTAGAAGCAGCTACAGGAGGCTATATGCTAGGACTACCAAATACAAAAACTCCACAATACCATATCTGGCACAGCTGTTATGTGATGAGAAATCCGTTAGGTATGACACGATAAACTTACTGCGGCACTCTAACAAATAGTCCCATTAGTTTTTGTTTTCCTTTCCTCGTTACTATCACACTGTTGTTCTCATCTAGTACCACACATCAACTTTATATTTCAAATCCTGTGTTGCATTGTTTGAAATGAAATACTCTACGTTGTTTTTTTTTCTTAAATTTTAATATTTATTTATTTTATTTATTTATAACTAATTTATTTTATTTTTATTTATTTATCTTTGATTTTTAAAAATCTTATATAATTTATGAGGTAATTAGATGCAATATACTGTAATGCACGCTGAAAATTCCATACCTGTACCACAAATACTGTTTGGAATAAAGCTGTTATTATTATTATTATTATTATATTGTTATTTCTGAATGTACATGATCACTTATTGACTTTTATTTAAATATCCAGTCAATTCCACACATGTATATAAATGAAGGAAGAAAGTTGTGTGAGTAGTTCTTTGATATGATTATGAGCAGTGATAGATTATGCTCGAAACATGGTCATCAGTAGATATTACCGTATCTGTCTGTCTGTTTTTGACATAGGACTTTGCACATATGTGCGGCAGTTCATGTGACACACTCCTTCCTTGTAGCACACAAAGCAAGAGAATAAAGTAGAAGAAATGCATACTAGAGACATTAAACAGAGGAGTGAGACAAAGGAATAGTAATAACAAAGAATATTACTATATAACACTGAATGATGTATCAGAATAAAATCTTATCTATGATGGAGTTATTTCTTCTCACAGTTGAATTCTGAAAAACTAACTTTCTTCTACAATACCTTTTTTGTACTCACAAAGTTACCTTGTCTGTATGGATTCTTCATGGCACTTGTGAGGTAGTTTTGAATATTTGATGTTATTATTATTGACCGGAACCACATAAATCTAACAACAAATAATCGTCTTTTCTTCAGTGAGTAACTAGATTTGATTACGAGGAATACATTATGCTTGAAAAGCCATCAGTAAATATTAATGTATAACAAACACTGTGAAACTTTATCAAAATAAACTTTATCTACTGCGGAGGTATTTTTCTGTCTTTTGAGCGTTGCGTGAGTGTGTTTGTGTCAGGGAAGTTGTGTGTCAAAGAGGTCGATTTCCTGTGTTTAGACGACATTGAGTCGGCTTAGGTCCTAGCAGACCACTTCATTATTCGGCAGTCCACTCGTCATTTCTGAATCGCCTTCTAATCTGGGACGTGGCATAAGATATCATCTAGCGATCAGCTCAGTGCAGGCATAATCCATCCCCATTTACTTCTGCTACTTTTTTGGTCGAGCAATAAGCTGTAGTCTAGTTCACTGCCTTTCAGAGTTTCTTGTTGGTTATCCCTTCTGGCTGACCATCTGGCCTTCAGTGTCGCGCAAGGACAGGTACTGATGAAATTCTGCACACCGTTCAACAATAGTGTTTATTAATAAAGAATAATTTGTGAAGATTATATATGCATTACACTTCATTTAAGTTTACACTATTCAAATGAGGATAGGTGAGGTGAATGTTTGGTTGGAACAACTGTACCAATATCATGTTTATTTTACTTTCAAACTATTATAAACCCAATCAAACACAAATTCTAATGACGACATGACACACCTGAGTGAAATTTGAAGTGTTTAGTCTATGATACTTCTTTCTTCTGTTATTGAATCAACACTGCTTAAAACAAAAATAGTAGAAAAAATGGTAACTCTCCAGACACACAACAGTTTCATAGACAGTTCTATTCTCTGTATGATTATTATGAAATTTTACTGACGACTGGAAAAAGAAATAAAGCTTATGGTCGGATTCATCAATATGAAATTTTCTCGGAAACAAAAAGAGCTAGAGTAGTTGAGTTTATTCACAAGAAATTCACGTTATTCATCTCCGAAGGTGAACAAAATCTAATTAAACAACTCTTTGCAGTTAGAGATGGATGTGACACAAGATGATGGCAGCGCTGAGTAACATCACACGCCAGGTCATCGGTTGAGTGGAATTCAAATGTGAAACAACGTGGTGGGCGTAGGTACGACAGTGATATGGATGAGATCGTGTGAGGAGGAGATGAAAGACTATGAGAAATCGTAAGACTGCTTGAAGACGTCCATAGAGAATAGGAAGAAGTGGAGTTGTGCTGTTCCATTTGGAGCTGAATAATAGTATAATGTAAGTCACATACTTAACGTCATCACAAAACAGTAATGTGTGCATATATTTATTCACCCGTCGCTGTGAAGCCAGGTACATTGTTAGTTCGTCGCGTATCTTTTCTAAAGGCGTTCAAGAATACTATCCCACATGGCTGCAAATAGCTAATAGTAGATGTATAAGGAGTACGTCAATCGAACATCTAGTCAACACTCACTGTTCCATTTCAACAAATGCCTCCTTCAGAGTGGTCTAAAAAGTGAAGAACAACCTACCAAAGGCAATACACTTTCGTCTCCTTTGTATCACTGAAGCCTTCGCCATTTAGTTGTAAAAACTTGAGTTATGTATTCAATAGAAAATCATCTACCCAGTAAAAAGTTTGAGCATTGTAGATTAGATCAAATAAAGTATAATTATATTTCAATAGTTTACACACAATGATAAGTCTTGTTTCGTACATTTATTCCCCTTAATGAATTTGAACAAAGCAAGAACTACAGTTTTAGCAGAATAAAATGGTACCATCTTTTATTTCCATTGAAAACCACCACGGACTACTGGACAGCTCTTCCATCAGCCTAGTTTGGGAATCATAGGTAGTACTTACCCACTGGGATTTGAACCCAGGACCTTTCGGTTATGAGACAAACTCGTATACCGTTCAGACAGTTATTTGCCACAGGATGGAGTTTCTCGGAGTTCTTGTGACAAGTCCTAACCAGTAAGGTCCACCCAATCAAGTGTGCAGATGGATTTCCCGCTGATGACATTGTTTGTTGGTCCCAATAATTCACGAATTAGTAGAAATTGGAATTCATGGGTTGGCTGGCCATTGAATCGAGTGTGGTGGGTGCGTTAGTGCCGGTGAATCCCAGACTACACTGTTGAAACAACTGTCCAGTACTCGTGGTGGTTTTCAGTGATTGTCTAACTGAGATATCAAGCCGTGATCACACTCAAAAACACAAACCTAGTCCTCAAAAATCAACTCATGAAGATATATCCTTTCTATTATACAGTTAAGTGAATGAATTCGCCGAAAACAGACTCTTCATTGTGATACGTGTTCTGTTTTCATTAAAACAGTAACAATTGCTGTCTCTCCAACTCTTAACCTGATCACCAATAGTTTAAATTGACCGGAGGAAAATATTTCCAATTCTGTGATACCAATCTTAATAAATGTTGGTAAATCCTAATGTTTAATCAATTACTCATCATAATTTTACCCACCTGTAGACAGAATACACAATAAACCAGTGTGTAAGGCCTGAGATTCATTTTTAGACCTCAACAAATAGACAATCAAACAATCAAACTGTATTTCTTAAAATAGGAATGATTCATTTGAATACAAAAAATTGGTTTAGTGTCCATATATACCCAGATAATTCTAAATATACAAATATATTTATTGCAATTCCAACAACCTGTTGAAGAACGCTGTTAGTATGTGCAACTGTCTATTGTGAGAAGAATAGAGGGGATAGGCATTGTTCAACTAAACCCATTGTTTGTCAGCTGTCTTTATCCCGTGTTTGTTATTTCTCAGATTTGCGTGATTGTATAAATTAAATTATATCAGTTCTGAGAGATGAGAACAAAATAACTGATAAAGTCAGTCTGTCTGATAATTATTTTTATCAGTGAATGCACTGTATTCTATATACATATATATATATATATATATATATATATATATATAAGTAAAGTTTCAACAATTATTTTATCCAAGTATTGGTTTGTAGGGAGTTGGCTGATTGGATACAGGATTTCATTATGAACTGACATTGATTAGAGAACCACTGGAAAACTAGCTGGGAGTACTGGATAGCCGTTTCGTCCTACTTTAGGACTCTTCATAGTAAGCACCCACCAGGTTTCGAACCTGGGACATTCTGGTTACAAGGAATGCTCTGTAGACCATTAGGCCACTGTGACCACATTGAGGGGTCCCAAAGTGGTTCTCTAACCAATGTCAGCTCATGATGAAGTCCTATAACGAATTATTTTTTAAATTTTTGATTACAGATTAATTTCACTCCCTATTTTTGGTACAAGTATGAAATTTTCAGCATGTGATATCGGTAGCCCAAATTTTGCAGGCTGCAGACCTTTATCAACAACTGTCTTCGCTGGCTCTATACTGAAGATCGAATGGCCGGACCGGAAAGAATCACCAACAACAAACTATGGGAAGGAACAAACAAACAAAACAAGAATCAATCGCCAACCAACAAATATGCAGGAGAAAGTGGAGATGGATTGATTGAACACTCGCTGAGGAGGCCGCCGCTGGGTTACATCGCGCGCGCGTCAGGCCATTGCTCGAGTGGAACCAGGCCGAAAGGGAAGCGGCGAGTGGGACGTCAGTGCTAGGGTGACATTGAGGAGATCGTGTGAAGAGGAGTTGAAAGAATATGGACTAACATGGATGCAGGTGAAAAGTACAGCAGAAGACAGAAGCAGGTGGAGATGTGCAGTTGAAGCCCTATGTTCCAGTAGGAACCCATGGGAACAATAAAAGAATGATTTTGCAGGCGGATCATAGATATCACGTGAGAGGCATCCGGGGATCAAACCTCGAACAATGTGCATGGTCAGCGAGAGTCCTAACCACTGTGCCACCAACGCTTGTCGTGGCACTCACTTATAAAATTATGCAGTTGATGAAGACTAGGGAAAATTTTCACCAACATATGGAGAAATCTAGTCAACTGACAATCAACTGAATAGTTTATTCGGTATGTGTTGATTATTGGGATTAATGAAACGATTCTACAAGGCATATAACGAAATTCAGTTAGAGTATACAAATTTTACTGAGAGGTAGTCTCAAGCATTAAATGACATAGAATAGAATGTTCAAATAGATATATCGTATTCTGTGGTTAATGCCGAAATGAACTGTGAGAATATGTAAGAGTAATGTTCCGTTGGAACACATTTTCTGTATCACACCACCACAATATAATTCATTCTGTACAAAAGATAGCACTAGACACATTTCACTAGTTATTGACTAGTATCCAATCAAAGTACTCATTCAGGAAGTTCTAACTAGTTGTCCAGAATATGTGGCATTTGTTTCCCGGATATCCTAACAGACTATAATAGTTCGTTATTTGCTAAGTTTTTTGCTAGTCACCTGTGAACTATATATCATTATTATGTCAGATGCTTTCATAAACTACTACTGCATCAAGGGAATATTATCAAACTTATTATTATTGTTCCCATGGGTTCCTACTGGAACATAGGGCTTCAACTGCACATCTCCACCTGCTTCTGTCTTCTGCTGTACTTTTCACCTGCATCCATGTTAGTCCATATTCTTTCAACTCCTCTTCACACGATCTCCTCAATGTCACCCTAGCACTGACGTCCCACTCGCCGCTTCCCTTTCGGCCTGGTTCCACTCGAGCAATGGCCTGACGCGCGCGATGTAACCCAGCGGCGGCCTCCTCAGCGAGTGTTCAATCAATCCATCTCCACTTTCTCCTGCATATTTGTTGGTTGGCGATTGGTTCTTGTTTTGTTTGTTTGTTCCTTCCCATAGTTTGTTGTTGGTGATTCTTTCCGGTCCGGCCATCCGATCTTCAGTATAGAGCCAGCGAAGACAGTTGTTGGTTGATGAAGGTCTGCATACAACAGGCTGTTGGAAATCTTCTTTGTGACCCGCCCGCTAAGTTTCTGATCCGTGTAGAAGAGCTGACTGACTTGACGTTGTTTGCATTGAAAATCCGAATTTTGTTGGTGATGCTGAGTGACGAAGATTTCCAGATTGGTTTCAGGTTGATGAATGTGTTTCTCGCCTTCCTGATTCTCACTCGAATTGACATCCTCGTTCGTTCCGACTGCGTGTATTTGAGACAATGCTCCCTAGATAAGTGAGTGAATGGAGTAGCCCTTTTCAAATCCTTCCCGTTGATGATGATTGGCGCTGGATGTTGCTGCTGTTTTTGTTGGTTGTTTGTTTATTTTCATAACCTCCGTCTTGTCTTTGTTCACTTGGAGTACTGTCTGCGCCGGCTGCTTCTTCGACCGGCCAGTTTGTCGGTTTTCACTTGTAAGTCTTCGATTTTGTGACAGTGACATCAAACATAAATCATCCACTCGCAAAATCCAGGTTTTTTAGGTTCAGAGCATGAAATATTATCATCTGTTGGCATATTTATAAAAAGCTCAGTTTAACTTTGATTAAACTCTAGAACATAGTACACAGATATATACATTCACGCCGGAGTGAATTTGTCTTGTCTATTTGTCATCTCATGATACTAGGCAGATTACTTGGACACATTTAGTGAACATTAATTGACAAAACATCCTTAGCCTATAATGAGCTTTATATTTTTTAAATTTTTTCCAAAGAAATTCATCTTAAACAATAAAGAAATACATTAATCCCGCTCATTTTTTTCAATATATTCACTTAATAAAAAGGAGCACATCTTTTTAAACATTATAAGTTAAATAATTGAATGGGCATATAAATTAGTAATAAATATTCTTAAAAGGATACTTTCTTTCCGATTATGAATACTCTTAATGCTATATATATATATATATATATATATATATATATATATAACATAGTTTTGTGAAATAGCGGAAATGGAATCTTCTTTGCGCAATGATAAAAGTTTCGTTTAAGTGAATTTATACATCCTTTCATGATTACTTGTGAAGTGAATTTGCTGTAGGTAATATAATTTTTAATCAAGGAATGTTTAAAACAATTAGTTCCCTTTATGAATTTCGATAACACAATAAGAAGAGGTAGTTTATCTGAAACGTATAATGTATTAGCGCAAAACATTTCGGGCATTCTGATCACACTTGTTATACACAGTTTTTATAGAAGGCAAAAAGGCATGAATAATTACAATACAGGTCACAAATAATGGGTAGCGAGACGCAAAATGTGTGGGTAAGGAAGTGAAAAAAATCAAGGCAAAGAAGGGATTTGAAAATATTATGAAGTAAATTGGTCCTTGGTTCTAAATTGTATTACCAAGGCAGGTTAAAGTGATAACAAATAACTTTTGGACACATAAGACAGGTTCAAGTCTTTTTATGCCTAAGGCTTCAGCGAATTTAAGTATGTGGTCCAACTATGTTTTATATATGGGCTTAAAGGCATTGTTGAAATCAACTTTATGACCTGTCTCCATAATGTGCTTCGCTATAGATGATGTTGGACATCTATTTCTGGGGTCAATTGTGTCTGACGATTTCATTTGTTGTTGCAGCCACTTTGGAATGTGTTCTGTAGCCACACATACATGTAAATGGGATGTGACACTATTGTTCGGATAATGTGAGGGTTTACAGGACAGCATAGTTCTCGTTTTCTCTAGGAAGATAATAATAAGTTCTATTAATTGTCTTTGTCAAGTGACCAGAATTTGTTGGTCAGCTCTGAACGACAAGGATATATAAACATCCTTTTTGGGAGCTGATTGGATTAGTAGAGTTCCATGGTTGACACTTCCGTAAGGCCTAATAAATCTCAGTGGGTAATTGTTATCTAACAATATTTCAGTTTGGCGTTGTCTTTCTTCTTCAATTATATCGGCAGTACATATACAGTGAATGCGCTTGAACAAAAATTTAACCAACGTCTTTCTATACTGTAGTGGACAGAAACTATGATAATTGAGATACTGTCCAGTCCATGTTGATTTTATGTATACAGACCGTTTTACTGACCCATTTTCTCGGCGGGTTATGAGTAAATCTAAAAATGGCAGGCATCTATCATTCTCTTTAATGTATGTTAGCAACATACTGTTTTGTACTCTGTTGATCTGGTTCGGGATTTCTATGGCGTCTGTCAGTTGATCACAAATGACTATTATGTCATTTACATATCTTTTATAAACATAAACTTTTCCAATTTCTTTCTCCACTAGGTTATGACATGTGATATATATATATATATATATCATTAATATCGAAGTGACGTACGTTCCTAGTCTTGGTTCCTTCGCTAATCTTGTAACCAGACGGTCTTGGGTTCGAACCACAGCAAGTGAGTATTGACGGAAAGTTAGGAGCTAGGACGAAACAGCTGTTCAGTACTCCCTGCTGGTTTTCTAGTTCAGTCTTCTAACCGACTTCAGTTCATGAAGAAGTCCTGGAATTAATCAAATTCCTGCAAAACAACACTTGAAAATCACTCTGATGCTCACTAGTGTCTAGCTGTATTCAGGTAGATAGTTATCTGGGTTCTTTTAGGAAATCGTGGTCGGTGGGGTACATCAGGTACAGTGTGAGAACAAATACTCACCGGTAACAATTTTTGGTGGTCATGCCATATCGTGAATTTGTTGAATTGGGAATTCATGGACCATTGGTTTGGGTCCCGGTGGCTTATTGGTCTATGAGCGTGCGTTGTAACCAGAAGGTCCTAGTTCAGAACCCTGTCAGTGTGTGCTCACTATTGGAGAGTCCCAAACTGGGACGAAACAGCTGTCCGGTACTTCAAGCTGGTTTTCCAATGGTCAGTTCATGATTAAATTCTGAAATCTTTCGTTATCTACTGAAACTTTGCATTCTTGAATAATTGGAGAGATTTGTCGGTCAGATGGATGTTTTCGTGTTCCTATGTTCTATGAGCTAGATGACTCGATTCCAATGTCTTCATCTATAACTTTAAAGGAAGCTTCTTTGCGAAACTATCCAGTCCAGTAAACAGAACAACAAACACTGGACAACTGTCTATTATTCCTGGATGTTCGAACAAAGCGAGAACTACAGTTTTAGCAGAATAAAGTGGTACCATCTTTTATTTCGTTGGCTTCTCATCAGCTCAGCTGCTTACAGGGCAAAGACATTATTAAATAAATCTACAAAAATCAATCGACCAATATATGCATACAATAATAACATATATATATGTAGATATATATGCAATATTAAACATTATTCCGAACAATCATAATCATACACAATGGAAACTTTGCAGCATTACGCGTTCGGAAGAAAGAGAGATGAAAAATATCCAGTTACCAGGGCAAAGAAAGACTGATAACTGCTTCTTTCTGAACGCATAAATCAGGTTTCAGGCGCTTGATGGAAATGGCTTCAGCGAAGTTGAGGAGAATTGAACTCTTTTACCTACTGATTATTTTGAATGATCTTGCGACGTCCATCACATGACTCGTGTCGAGGAGATACCTGGTGATGGCACTGTTTAAAGCATTTGTTCCCTTTAGACGTAATTTTTTTGTACATATTCAGAAAATCGTAGATATGCCCTTCTTTCTGTCCTTCCAATATAACCGCTTCCTCAGATACATGTACACTTGTATATACAGTTGGAGTTAACAACATGAGAAGGATATCTATCGATTTTTGATTGCATCAAAGAGCAAGTTGTTCGATAGACGTGGACGAGCTTAGTTGCAGGATAGGCTATGGCTGGTGATCTACTCAGCCTTCTGTTGATCATCGTTGAAATGTTTTCACCTTTATAATCAAGCTGAGTGTAGATTGGCTTTCTTCCCACTGTGATTTGTTTTACATTTGTTACTTCAGTTCTTCCAAACTTGTTGTTGAGCCTTTGAGGGTACCCATTTTTTTATTCCTTCATGTTCCTCACTAGAACGGAGGGCTTCAAGCTAGTGGCCTGAAGTTTCTTTAGCAGTGTTTATTTTTACAGGATGGGGTTCCTAGCCTCATACCCAACCTTTCCTCTTTACCAGCATTATTTCTGGCTCAGTGAGGTAAAGGAGTGTCGGCCGGGGATCGAACCCCGAACCATGTGCATGGTGGGCGAGCGTCCTAACCGCTATGCCACCGATGCACATGAGGGTACCCATTGATCTTCAATATTTCTTTCAAGAAAGTCAAATGCAGAAAAGTTTCCATTGTGTATGATTGTTATTGTTCGGAATAATGTTTAATATTGCATATGTATATATGTGTATATTATTACTGTATGCATATATTGATCGATTGATTTTTGTTTAAAATGAACTCCTTTCAAGTATGTTGAAATTGCTTTTGCAGATATACTTAATAATATCGTTGCCCTGTAAGCAGCTGAGCTGATGAGAAGCCAACGAAATAAAAGATGGTACCACTTTATTCTGCTAAAACTGTAGTTCTTGTTTTGTTCAAATTCATTATGGGGGATAAATGTATGAAATTTTTTGATTTTCATTTATTCTCTAAATAACACTAATCCTTGATTAAACTTGAAACCGATGAAATTCCTACAAACTGACTTATAGAAGAATATTTCATTCAAATGTTTAAAATCGTTACATTTTTTTGATCCAAGGACATAATAATAGCTGGATAATTGAAGACTTTTCAGGTAGTTAGTTGTATTCCTTAGGCGGTGGTAGTTTGTACCAAAAATCTGAGGGACACATTTAACTCATGAATTGGAAAACACTGTCACACGCGAATGGGATTTATCTCAAGTTAAGCAAAAAACTTGTGAATCATCAAGTTCTATGTACACATTTTAAACACACGTGAAAATATAAAACACCACACAAACCGCCTAGTGCTGACACAATTGAACCACGTTTTATTCTAGAAACTTATTCACTGCGTAAGTAGATCTACTTCTGACGATTAGGAGGTCGGATAATGAAACCATTAAATAGCGTATTTCTGATAGTAATCTTTTGTATTATATTGTCTTTGTCAATCTGAGGGACGTTGCAATGTAAATAACATTATTAATAATCTACTATATTCCAAAAGCTGTACTTCTAATACAGAAAGGAATTCTCAGCATTTTTCACAATATTGCATCTGATTTACACAAAATATAAATAAAACTAAAAATTAAAACAAAAGTAACCAAGGGAATTTTACCACGTTCACGATATAAAGTAAAAAATATTTGAAGCACAAACTGAGAATATTAAATATAGTAATAATAATAATCACAGTGAGTTTGTTTCAAACAGTATTGGCGATTTAGTTTGTAAATTTTAGCAGTGTTATAGAGTATAGAATCTAATGTTCTCTTGATACAGTATGGTGAAGGGGAATACAAAATTGACCGTTATAACACAGCTTAAGTAATGTTTACACTTTTGAAAAAATAAACAATAAAAAATTGAGGGGATTATAAATATGAGAAGTACAATAACAATAAAGCTTGATGTTGTGATCGTGGAGAAAATGGTTTAATTAGTAGTGCAAAGAAGGTTAGTTAGTTCATGTCTAACACTATTTTCATCACATAAAGTACGTGTCGTCAAATATGGTATACTGGAATTTTTATACTTAGACGTACGTGTATAAAGTCTTCTGAAAAGACTTCTTGTTTTACCTGAGAAGACACAAGGTTGGAGCTGTAAGTGCTGCAGTGGATGCTCACAGTTTGACAAAATCCCTTTAGCAAATTTGTTGCATGAAATCATGTACCTATCAATGACGATGTCAACGATATGGTCCAATGGGATAACACTCGTCCTACTGACAATCTTCAGAGTTTTATGAAGTATGACATAGTCTTTTTTAAGCAATCCAGGAAAGAATAAGGGTGAACAGTAAAGAAGAATAGGTAAGATATACAAGGTGACAAACTGTAAGAGGATGAGGGGTTGAGTTATGCCTGAGTGCCTTAACTTCTTAATATTATATAATATATATCCATATATTTATATCTGCACATTTGCTGACTTTTTGACAACTCATTATTGATGTGTTATATCAAGACTTTATTTTCTAAAAATGTAGTCGGTTTAGCCAAATGTCTATAACTCATAAATTTAAGCGTGCGAAAAGTCTGAGAAAGGAAGAAGTCTTTGTGGTGAGAGCAGGCCGTGAGAAAATATGAGCAAGGCTGATTCAACAACCAATCACAGCAAAGTTAACGTGGCAAAATATGATTCGCAGATAGAGAACTCTATTTGTCGAGGAATCCCGAAACAACCTATCAGAAGCCTGCGTTTGTCTGCCTAACTTTTGATAAACAACCAATCAGATGACTGCGCTTGTCTACTTGCATAAGCTATAATAATGTATGTGAAATATGTATAAATACGTGTTGATTTTCATAATAAAACGATCTGTTGCCTGGCCCTTGTCTTCTGTTGTTACATCTTTACTCGAAAAGGCTGATGGACAAAATCAGATAAATGAACTGGTCAAAGATCACATTAAAAGGGTTTAGACGCTTAATATGTTTATTACTACAGGATAAGACATCTCCGAATAATTTTTTCAACCTGGCTTTTAAGGATTCAATTGGGTTTCCAGTTTGACCACCGATTGATATCGGTTAGAGATACCACTGAAAACCATAGAGAGCTGTTTCGTTTCACTATTGTGGGACCCATGAGAAGTAGGCATCTCAGGGCATTTCGGTTACAAGCCTAGTTCGTAGACCATTCAGCCTCTGGGACCGTAATTCTAAGTATCTAAAGCATAAATTTTTAACTTCTACAAATTTTGTGTAATTGTAGTGCGACCACAGCCAGGAAGTGTCGTCGGTGTCCTCACTACCAACTTGCTGAAGTCTACTGATCACAGCATCTACCTAACTGAGTTTAAGACCAGTGTTTTATGCAAATGAATGATTCAAATAACTGCTCAAGTTTTCATTCATTCGGGATGATTATTATTATTCTTTTAAACCCACTAATTTTTCCCATTAATTTACTTTAAATATTTTAAAAGTAATTTTTGCATGCATCAAAAACTCAACAAAGCAAATGTAGTTGTTGACAGCAAGCGTATGCATTACAGTAAGCCTACAAAAAGAAACAAAACTGAATTACCAGTGAAAATTTATGCTCCAGCTATAGTTTTTGTAACTTTTTTTTAGGTATGATGTTTTCCAAAAACGTTTTTGCCGAAATGTGTTTAACACTTGTGATTATATAACAAAAATTTTGAAGAAAAAAAAATAACTCAATACACTGCACTAACTGATTTGCCTCATAAATTGAAAAACTTTTTTTTTATCCCTAACGGCTTTTCCTCCTATAACCTAGTGGTTACGTTGACCTGTTTTGTTGGTGTTTTTTGTTTGCTTTGCGATGATGTTGATATGATGATAAAAGGGTAATCGGAACGTGGGAATAGACCAGGTGCTGTAGGCATATATAAACGTTTGCGTAGACTTTATTGACTTAACTAATTATGATGGAGACAAAGATAAACAGGATGAAAATAGTGTGTGTGCATGTGTGTGTGTGTATGTGTGTGTGCGATTCTTTTGTTAGTCACAGTTTTTTATCAGCTGCCTCCAGATCGGAAGCTACATAGCAGAGAATGGAATCTTTAAATAATAATGGATGCACAGATTTTCAAGAAGAGAGTGAAAACTTTGATAGTCGCAAAGAATAAAAACCAGAGAAGTTTGGCAGCTCCGAAAACTTCATATATTATTGATGGATAAGATGACTAAATGGAGCCTGTAAAGTATGCGGGGAAAATAGTGCCCTCAATACATTTAACCCTACGCCGAAAATATGGTGGAGATATGTGGATGACACTTTCACAGTGTTAAAAACAGAACACATCTCTAGCTTCTTGACGCATATAAACTCACAAGTTGAGGAAATAAAATTCACATTTGAATCAGAAAATGAACAAGGAGAATTAGCTGTGATGTTAGATTGTGAAATAAAACGAATAGAAGAAGGTAAACTGCACACTAGTGTTTATAGAAAACCAACGCATTCTAATAGATATTTAAACTTTAATTCGTCTCATCCTTTAACTGTTAAGGCAGGCTTAGTTAGATGTTTAACAAACCGAGCAGTGGCACTAAGTAGCACAAAAAAAGATCTAAATGATGAATTAAAACAGATAGAAGAAGCGTTGGTGTTGAATAACTATCCTATAAAATTCATTAGGAAGATCATTAAAGGCCAAAAACAAAATAAAAATAATTGTGAAACTAGTAATAATAACATAAATAAGAAAGAATATAAGTCATCCACAGTTATACCATATAAAGAGGGGACGTCTGAGACACTACGTAGGATTCTGAATAAAATAGGAATTAGGGTGGCATTTAAACCTACAAACTCACTCAGGGACAAGCTATGTAGGTTAAAGGACCCTGTTGGTTGACCCAATTAGACAAAATGATATTATTTACAAAATACCATACAATGACTGTGAGGTCAACTACATAGGTCAAACTACTAGGTCAGGGGTAGTCAGATTGTCAGAACATAAGAATTTAGCTAAGGTAAGAATGGTTGATGCTGAGAAGACTAGTAATTTAGAAAAAAGCTCAGCTATTGCACTTCACTCATTAACACTCAATAGGGTGGGAGAGGGTTAAAAGTAATCTAGGTAGGTGGAGAGAGAGGTGGATTACTGAATCCTTGTTCATTGAGTCTACACCAAACACATGCAATAGGAATGACTCATCACTCATACCTGAAATATGGAAAATACTATTACCAATCAAATCAAGTGAAAATCAAGAGAAAAACAATGGAACTATATAAATGAATTTAGGAAGTCGTGTGATTACCTTGATATGATTATGAGCTGTAATAAATTGTGCTCGAAACGTCATCAGTAAACATTACTGTATAACCCTGTGAGACTTTATCAAAACAAAATTTACCCATAATGGAATTACACTCTACCACATTGCACAAGTTTTATTCTTATATCAATGCGGGGATTTTGATTTTCAGGATATATATGAGACTTTTATTAAGCATCAACATCATGATGGCAGTAATATATATTTACCACCTACAGCTACCGTATGTCAGCTGTTAAACATTTGTAGCAATTGATTTTGGTTGTAACTGTTGTCGCAAACGACGAAAATATCATCTATGTATCGT
The DNA here is from genome assembly GCA_944472135.2 of Trichobilharzia regenti. Classification (NCBI taxonomy): domain Eukaryota; kingdom Metazoa; phylum Platyhelminthes; class Trematoda; order Strigeidida; family Schistosomatidae; genus Trichobilharzia; species Trichobilharzia regenti. The sequence goes on along the minus strand of OX235264.1, from coordinate 35,624,481 downwards.
TTGTACACTTGCAAATCGTCATTGGACAACTTGAGTAGGTCATTCTCAAGGCTAACCATGAAGCAGTCTGCTAGTAATGAACACAAAGAAGATCTCATTGCCTTTCTGTCATTTTGTCTGTAGATAGTGTCATTGGAAGTAAAATGTACATTGAGAGTGCAACTCAGTGCACCCATGTTGAACTGGTTGTCATCCATGTACTTTACTTACTTTTTACTTCACGTTCCCAGTGGAACATAGTGCTTCAAGCTAGTGGCTTGAAGTTTCTGAAGCAGTGTTTATTTTTACATGATGGGGTTGCCAGCCTCATGCCCAACCTTTCCTCTTTACCAGGTTTTATTACTGGCTTAGTGAGGTAAAGGAGTGAGTCGGCCGGGGATCGAACCTCGGACCATGTGCATGGTCAACGAGAGTCCTAACCGCTGCGCCACCGACTCACTTTGTCATCCATGTACTTACATATAAAACAAACAGTTTCTGTAATTGGGATATTGTTAAACATTGTCAAAAGATAGCATTCTTTCGTTAGTAACATTACAATCTTGTATACAGTCAACGAACTGGAAGGTATCACGAAGTGAATATCAACCAGTCATCTTGTTACAGAATGATAATAGGGAACTTGATATATCTAGAATTGGATGGAGTAGATGACCAACTTTGTGTATCTTCGGTTAATCATAAAATCTTGGTATTATTGAACCTCTCTGTCAGATTCAATCATAGGGATTACAGGGAATTTTAGGAATTTGAAAAAGAGATGACGTTTAGCGAAGAGACTATTTTCGCCGGCGAATTCATTCACAAAGGAGTACAGCCGTATTTATATATAATTATTTGTGTGTGTGTGTACATGAGGTTTGTCAAGTTTAGATAATTAATCAGGTAATACAAAAATGATCTAATGTAGAAATAAGGTTAATCAGACAGCAGTTAGAGTAAGACTGACTTAGTAAGTTAGATTACTTAATATAATTGACTAAAATGTTTCAACTTGGGTCAGGTTATCAACAGAGGTAATTACAGGTAGAAACTAAGTAGAAGTGGGGCAGAGAATAGTGCCATTTCAATTAGAACTAAAATTGTGCAAATAAGTTGAATGACTTAACATAAATGACTAGAAATTGAGCGCTGGTCAAGTCAGTAACAGCGGTAGTAAGGTGTTGAAATTAAATCGGGTGGGAGTAGCGAACAAGAAAGTCGAAAATGTAGAATAATACAATTGAAAAGACAAAATAATAAAAATACTGAAGAAACAGAAGAGAAAAAAATCAACTAGAATTTACCTGTCGCGTATTAAGATAGATTACGTCCATTGCAAGTGTAGCGATTGAACGAACTTCTTCTGCACGTTAAGGAGGACTACTTTGAAGTTTGTTTGGGGTGTAGCTTGGCGTCCGGAAGCTATCAGATGTTCTAAGATGGAGCTGTGAGGGGGGGTATCGTTTTTCTCCTGTGTGAAGCCATGTTGGTAAGTGTTCGATGATACGTTTGGAAAGCGAACACAATCTGCCGCAAATACTCTTCTCACTATAACTAATGTCGTCACTTAGATCTGATTCATTAATACTACAGAAAAAGATGATTTAACCTGATTTTGTAAGCATAATCTGGAATAGATTAAACTGCCGACCGCCTCCAACCACGTAATATCATCAAATGAATGTGCACCATAATGATGAGCTACCTGGTATGGTGGCCATATTACAAACCTAACTGATAGAATTCAGTCTGCATCAAAGAATTGGAGTATGACGAGATGGCGGACGGAGCGGAAAGAAGCTACCAACACCGTAAAACGAAAGCAGAAGGTGGACGCTGTGAAAGCCGAACTGAGTGTAAAGGGGAAGTACCCCGCATTCGATATCGGAGATCAAGTCAAATGTAGGGATAGGAGAAATACCGACGAATACGTGTCAGGGTCGCGAAAACTAATACCAAAGTGGGAAGGACTATACATGGTCACCGCGAGACGGAGTCATGTATATACCATCAAAAATGCAAACACAGGGAGGCGGATGAACGTCAGCTAGCTCCAGAAATGGATAGGCAAGCCATCGACGACGCCAGCACCAAGAAGATCAAGCTTATTTCAGTCCAAACGATTTGACGGGGGGACGAGTGTGGTGAGAGGTGGCTGCTAGCCAAATTGATAGACAGTATTTTACGTCAAGTTTTACGTCCTCAATATTGGTCGTGAGAAAATAAGAACAAAGACTGATTCAACAACTAACCACAGAAGACTTTGCGTAGACCGATAAAGAAAGCATATAGATAATCTGACATTCAAGAAACAGCCATGAAGAGATGAAAGATTAATTTTCAGTGAGAAACAACCAATCAGAAGACTGTGTTTGTTTGTTTGTTTAAATAATCTATAATAATGTACATGAAAATATATAAATATGTGTTGATTTCTTAAATAAACGATCTGTTGCCTGGCCCTTGTCTTCTGTTATTCCATAGTGTCCAATGAAAATACCCACTACAACCCTACAATAAGTCAATCGCGAGCTAAAATAGCTCACTGGTAATGTATCTGACTGTAGAGCTGACTAGACGAAGCAGGTTCAAGCCTCCTCAGAAGGGACATAAGTTCCTTCAAGGTTTTACATACGCCTTGCGGACTGGTGAGTGCCAGCTAGGTCAGTCAAGGCTTTCTGACGATTGCCTCCAGCTATCTAATATCATCAAATAGATTAAACTATTTGAAATCAGAATTAGATGTGATAGAGAAGATGTGTAGCTTAGGTGGATGATTTTGATGTGGTTGTGTTCTCTTAGCTGAATAGTGGTTTATTTCCAAAGCTTTCATTGCTCTACTAGGCGACATCTTCAACACATACTTCAATCTGTTGAAGTGAGCTTTAAGATTTTTCCACGAGTTTATTAATCATCTCTCTTGGTGGTAACCTCGGACGTGATGGGTTGTTTTTGTGTGTTTTCACACCTTCTAGGTTACTTGTATTGGAACTGATTGTTTCTCTGACTTGAACTTTGACCCTTTGTGTGTGCGAGGTTTCTTTCTTATCGGCTGATAAATTTTGTCTATCTCTAGTGTCTATTTATTGATGATTCTGTAGCATTGTTAACATATTTTAACAATGTCCCAGTCGAATTGATGTCCGTGGTTGTCTGTATGCAGTGAGGCGATATGAGGGAGTGGATGTCATGTCTTTTGACGGCCAGTTTATGCTCGTAGATATGAAGACGAAGAGGACGTCCACTTTGGCCAATGTAGTGTTTTTTGCAGTTGTTACAATTTATTTTGTAAATGATGTTTCCTAACTATCCAGCTCAGAGAACACAACCACATGGAAATCAGAATTAGTTAGTCAACCAGAGATATAGGAAAGATAATTTTAGTTAAGTCAAAATACTACAACATATTTATATATATAAATATGATGTCGGAAATGTTAAATCTCGTAAGCTTAATGACCTTTTTACAAACTGTAATTCGTAGAACAAATCAAATTTTCAACAATTTCCTGTTGCAATTATAAATTAATTCACCACATTAATTTTCTTCTTCATCAGTAGTAGTAAGACTAACCAAAATTGAACACAGATCTTTAAGATGAAAGAAAAAGAGAGACTGACTGTTTAGTGATACAACTTCTCCTGAATAATTTCTTTGCATCTCCTTGATTATTGGATAGTTTGCCTTGTTCTGGATCAATTCACTAGTACCCCTTTTTCCCTCTCTCTATTAAGTAACTCCTCAAAGTAGTGTAGTGAGTGGATGTTATGCTATTAAACGTTGAAGTCATTATTAAACTGAAGACTAGTCAAACTATTATGCATGAATAATAATCATTACACATACAAGAAAAAAACTGAATTTCCGGTTTATTTAAACTTTCGTTTATTTTTGTTGTAAAAAATATTTAATTTCTGTTGGACTATCATAATGTGACATCAATGTTCATTATTACTGAACACTGCTTCATTTAATTCACAGTGTATTTCGTTTTGACAAGAATGATTAAGGTTTATTTCATAATCATGAAGAGAGAGGGAGAGAGAAATGTAATTTTTACAGTAAAAAATGTCTTGAGAATTCATAAAGCAAAATTGGTCCTATTTGAATTAGAAATTCAACTATTTTAGCATTTTTATGGATAGACAGAAGACCAGTAGTTCAGCGAAGAGTCTATTTCATACATTTATTCCCCTTAATGAATTTGAAGAAAGCAAGAACTACAGTTTTAGCAGAATAAAATGGTACCATCATTGTTTATTTCGTTGCCTTCTCATCAGCTCAACTGCTTACAGGCCAATGACATTATTAAGTATATCTACAAAAGCGATTTCAACATACTTGAAAGGAGTTCATTTTAAACAACAATCAATTGATCAATTTACACACACACTAATAACATATACATATATATGTAATATTAAACACTATTCCGAACAATAATAATAATCATACACAATGGAAACTTTGCAGCATTACGCATTCAGAAGAAAGAGAGATGAAAAATATCCAGTTACCAGGGCAAAGAAAGACTGATAACTGCTTCTTTCTGGACACATAAATCAGGTTTCAGGCACTTGATGCAGATGGTTTCAGTGAACTTAATTAGAATTGAGCTCTTTCGCCTATTGATAATTTTGAACGACTTTTTGACGTTTACTTAATGACCTGTGTCAAGAAGATGTCTGGCAATGGCACTGTTTAAAGCATTTGTTCCGTTTAGACATAAGCTTTTTGGTACATGTTAACTTCAACTGTATATACAAGTAGACATGTATCTGCGGGAGCAGTTACATTGGAAGGACAGAATGAAGGGCATATCTACGATTTTCTGAACATATACCAAAAAGGTTATGTCTAAAGGGAACAAATGCTTTAAACAGTGCCGTTACCAGGCATCTCCTTGACACGGGTCATGAGATGGAGGTCGAAAAGTTATTCAAAATTATCAATAGGCAAAAGAGCTCAATTCTAATTAAGTTCACTGAAACCATCTGCATCAAGTGCCTGAAACCTGATTTATGCGTCCAGAAGGAAGCAGTTATGAGTCTTTCCTTGCCCTGGTAACTGGATATTTTTCATCTCTCTTTCTTCTGAATGCGTAATGCTGCAAAGTTTCCATTGTGTATGATTATTATTATTGTTCGGAATAGTGTTTAATATTACATATATATGTACATGTTATTAGTGTGTGCGTAAATTGATAGATTGATTTTTGTTTAAAATGAACTCTGTGCAAGTGTGTTAAAAAGCTGGATTTATTTATCACGTTCTATTGAAGTTCCACTTGGAAATTTTTTTTTGCTAATAATTTTTAATAAAATTGTGTTATATGTTATCTAGATTGACGGAAATTTCCATTTTCTGGCTAGCTATATTGGTGTCCGCGTCATGTGATCTGACTGCGACACACTTTTAGCATATTGGTTGCAATGATTAGTGTTTCAGCCGGACTGTATCAAAATATCGGTGTAATAAGAAAGATAGGATAGTTGGAGGGTAATGCCATTCACACAAATCGTTTACTCCATGTAGAAACTGCCCTTTCGGCATAGTATCATTCAATGAAGACTTCATGTCTCAGAATATTAACTCAGCCTATTTTCGTGTGAAGAACAGTCTTTTTTGACAAAATGATTCTCTCAATACTTGGAAATCACCTGTAAATGCTATCAGAATCGTCTGTGGGAACCTCAGTTATCATTTAGATGTGCTTTTTACTCTATCTGTGGTTGGAAAGGAATTATGGTAAGTTGAAAGGTTATCTCTGAGTGGATTTCATATATATGGACACTGATTGGTGCAGTGTACTATGGGTTTTGTGAATTAAATGTACAAAAATATCTCAACTGTATTAATATTGTGCCATTGTCTACTTAGCAGACTGATAGGATAACAAACGTAGGTGGTTGTCACGATTGTTCCAAGTATAGTGCAGTGGAGAAAGCCATTACTCGTTCCACTCAATGCATTAATTCATTACATGGTATGATTATACGCATGAGTCGTGATGTTTATGAGAATTGAATATATTCAGCTTTATTATCATTATTATGAATCTATTGTCTGTTATACAATTTCCACTGACAGTGTATACTTAATGCTGCGATATTTTTGATCACCAATAGTGGAGATGAATTTCTCCTGAGATTTCCATTTGCACAAAGCAGTACAGATGCGGTATCACTATTGAATTTTCTAGTTTGCATTATATGACATTATTATCCTCATCAACACAACAGGTCTGTGTACTTTACAATAGTTTAAGTGTTTCTCTATGTTGTTAACACTGTGCATAGCTGTTTAGAGTTGAGGCATGTTCAGCTTATATTTGATGCCTATAGTCTCCTAAATGTGAAAATGTGATTTCTGTAGGATTCACAAAACCTTGTGGACTAGACATTACTGAGATTGTGGATTAATTTCTAAGTTATACATTTGCAATACTTCATTTCATGTAAAAGTGTTTAGTGTGAAGTTGATCTGCAAGTAAGCTTGATGAGAGAATGACGCCTCAATAGTATTGATGTTTCGGAGATTGTCTTGAAATTTGCGTATAATCCTCAAATACTGGAAAACATATGATGTATTTATGTATACGGCGTCAACATAAAAATCAGCTGTAGACTACAAATACATTTATCTCCATGAGATATTACTTAGTTTAACAGAATCATTGTATTCATAGTGTATGCTAATATGTAGAATTATCTCTTTAACTTCATGTTATGCTAGTTCTTACATGTACTTTATTTTTTCCAGGTATACGGAGGTTGTCGAATATGAAATCAGCGGAAACATCATTCGGTCAAACTAACGTTAATACCCTTCATCAGAATTTTCTTTTGTAAATTAATCAAATGTTTAATATACTCTTGATTTTAATTCCTTGGACTTTTTCAATTGCTTGCTATACTATGTGCTTTTGTAATAAGTGAATTAGGAATAATAAACGCTAAGCTTAGTTAGTGGGATGGAGATTTACTGTAGTATTATGAGAATGTTACTTTAGTCATTAATGGATTTCGTGTCTGTTTCTACACAATAGCACATTGTAAAAGCTAAGTGGGATTTAGCAAGTTGAATAATAATTCTGTACTGTTGATACTCTAAAGTCTCCTTATCTAGCCAGTTGCAAGTCTGTATACTGTTAAACGCCAAGTATGTAGTACAAGTAAATGTAGTAACTTAGGCTTGATAGCTACTTCACTAATCTGTTAATATGCAGTGACATCATCAAATAGACTGTTCACTTGACAATGAGCTAAGAAACAATTTTTATTTATTTCAATATGCCGTTGAATCATAGGATGTTATCTAGTATCCATCATTTCTATGATCAACAACTGCGGTATTTGCATATCTACTTTATGGATATGAAATAACTTACGCCTTCATGCATCTAATTACCTCCAGTATTCCCTATTCATTTGATGTGTGTACACTAAACAAGTCTTTCATAAATTCTCCCACAAATGCCAAGGTTTCTGGTGTCACAAGTGTTAATAATAGTTGCTTCCTTTGTTTTAATGCAAATGACGTATATACGAACTAAGGGAAAGTTACTCTTACTTAATCTTCAACCTTCACTTAAAGCCTTTAACGATCCCAAACAGTTCTCCTATAAACACAGTAGACGTACTTTAGATGCAGCTGCAGTCTTGCATCACAACATTTTCTCCAGTATAGACAATGGGGCTAAATTCGCTGCACCTTCCTAGATTACACATCTGCTTTCGACTCAGTACCTAGAGATATTCTGTTAGATAAGCTTGCTGAAACTGAGTGTTGGATTGTTAGATGGCTTCATTCTTATTTATCAGGGAGAAAGCAGTACACTGTAGGTCAGGGGGAAGTCGTCCATTACCAATTGTATTTTTGTTTGACGAATTTAATGTACGAATGCATACGAAAAGAACTTTTTCAATACGCGGACGATCTAACTACTTCAATGTCTGTTAACTGCCAGCTACACTGTACTAAGATGAACAGCTCTCTATTAGGAGCTAGAAAATGCTCTTAAACTAAATCCTTCGAAATGTCAGACTGTTATTTTCAGTTTCCGATGTAAACGAAAGTTGGGTGTTGTTAATTCCTATGACCGTTGCAAAATTGATAATAGTGATATGGAAATCAAGTCTGACTTTAAGTATCTCGGACTAATTCATCACAGTGTATTGGCCCTAAATGTATGCCACATGCAGGCATAATGTTTATGAGCTAGGTATGGTACATTCATTATTTATAAAACTAACTACGGTTTGATCAGTTATACAACGTTTAATACATTTAGACACAATTAACCTACGCTGCTTACTTCTATGACGCATTACCTAAAGCTACCTTAATATAGTTTCCGCTGAAGGTAATCTCCTATAGCTACTACCTTAGTGGGCAACTTAACGTTATCTTTGAATAACGAAGTGAGAGCGGAAATTCTGAGAACTTTCTTGGTAAAAAGATAGTCTCATGCTCCAAAAAATTAAATATACCCTAGTCTCCACAAAAACGTTCAGAGGTATTCATCCTATCACCTCTAACGACTCACTATTTGCAGTCATTTAAAAAGTAAAAATAAATTTACCGATGTCAGCGTGCTTATGATTTCTAGATATCATAATGTACCATGAGGAAAGCGGTAAATCCATGCAGTTGTAACAGTCAGATGTGCGAAATTAGTTCGAAACATAACAACCACGATTCTCAGCCACAGAAAATCCTACTTCGCTACCTAATCGTATAATCGTATCAACGGATGTTTCGTCGAAGAAAAGAAGACTACTGGTTCAAGGAAAATTTATTTAGAGTTTTTTTAAAGATCATGGATATCCGTGTTTATTGTCACGGAAAATTCACAACTTCGAGGAAACCACCGATAGTAGATTACAACCTGAAACGTCATTCTTCCTAATTATTGTCTTACCTTTAACTGGGAAAGTTCGTACACTCACCAGATCATCGTATTTTATCCGCTGTGCAACACATAGAATGGATGTTAACACTAGCTCTATTACGGGCCGTCCTAGTTCATGTATTTGGATCTAGTATATTAAGCAATAATAAGCATAAATAACACTTACCCTTAAGGGTTCTAGTTTCTTTTGGTTCCCCAAAATACACACAAGCACAACAGATTCAACTTTTCATGCGGCTCAACCTTGTTTGACTTAGATTCTCTCACAATATATTTCTTTAAATGGTAGCAGACACACTTATGGTATATTCACATTCTCAGAAAGCTTCAAAGCTTTTTCAACTTCAATCCAGATTCTAAATTCTCCAGGATTATGTTCTTTGAAAACCTTGCTAATACCAACTTTGATAGTGCTCTCGTCATCAGATTCACTGGTAGATTGTTGCCTGCTGTAGACATGAACGTGAAAGACATTAGTTTTCTAGATTTCTACATGTTAAATAACCGAATGAGCCAGCAACAAAACCTGCAACCAACAAATGGACTGGAGACAACAGCTTCTGCCACTCAAACATATTCATATGCACAATTTCCAAAACTTCTACACAGTACTAATTCATTAACAGCTGAAAAACAACTGAAAACAATGAAAGCCACATGAAAGAAGTGTATGGAACTACTAAAATGGAGTGAATGCACTGACCTGGTGGTGAATACTTTCGAAACCAAAGAAATAACTGAATTTAACAGCAACGGAAACAAAAAATGAGGTGAAACGCAACATTTGTAGGTGACTCTAAAGACACCGACCCAATAAACGGGGAAATAAACGCGTAGACGAACAGCTAAGGAACTGCGATCCAACATGGTCGACTAACATGGACGAAAACGACCTTTGAGCGTCTCACTCCACCAATGACCTTGAAAGTTACGGATAATTTCAGTCATGCTAAAATTGTTTCTATAGATTTATTTAATAATGTCTTTGTCCTGTAAGCAGCTGACGAGAAGGCAACGAAATAAAAGATGGTATCACTTTATTCTGCTAAAACTGAAGTATCTTTTTTCGCCAGAGAATTCATTTGCATACCTGTACAATCGCAAATATATATGGTTGTTTTGTGTGTGTGTGTGTACATTAAATTCGGCAAATGAAAATACAATTAGTAAGTTGATATAAGAGGAAAGTGACGAAAGTAATGAGTTGTCACAAACGCTTGTTAAAAAAGAGTTACGTAATAAGACGAAAATACAATTAGCAAGTTCAGATGAGTCGGATGGACATATACAAAACAACCATATATATTCAAGTGTTGGTTTGTAGGGATTTGATTGGTTTCAGGATTTCATCATGAGCTGACATTAGTTAGAGAATCATTGGAAAACCAGCTAGGAGTACTGGACAGCTGTTTAGTCCTAGTTTTAGGACTCTTCATCAGTACGCACCCACCGGGATTCGAACTCAGGACCTTCCGGTTACAAGGCGAGCTCGTATACCATTGAACCACTGGGACCCGATCCAATGGTCCATGAATTCTAACTTCTGCTAGCGGTCGCGCTATGTCGTGAATTGGCAGAAGTTAGAATTCAAGGACCATTGGATCGGGTCCCAGTGGCTTTATGGTATACGAGCTCACCTTGTGACCGGAAGGTCCTGGGTTCGAATCCCGGTGGGTGCGTACTGATGAAGAGTCCCAAAACTAGGACGAAACAGCTGTTCAGTACTTCCAGTTGGTTTTCCAATGATTCTGTAACTAATGTCAGCTCATGATGAAATCCTGAAACCAACCATATATATATTTGCTATTGTACTGGTGTGAAAATGAATTCACTGGCGAAAAGAGCTTCTTCGCTGTACTGCTGGTCTTCTGTCTATTAACGTTCAAATGGGGATTTTCCATGAATTTTTATGAATATTATACGAAGGAATGTTATTGATTCTCATGAAATTAGTGGATGAATTCTTATGAGATTCATAAAGAAAATGCACACAAGAGGATCTATAATGTATTTAGAAAACAACGGGATTTTCTCCATCGCAGAATGTCACTTAATTTTGGTCTGCAAATAACATGGTGAAAAGTTTTCTCCAGTGAAGCAGCAGAGACAGGAATTCAGGTGAATATAAAGATGTCCACGCTGAGAACAACTGTCTCATCAAAAACTCTTCATGTTATTATGTAACTCAACTTCGTTTGTGACAACTCATCACTTTTGTCACTATTCTATTATATCAACATCCAATTCGTCTGAACGCTTTTTGTATTACGTAACTTCACTAAAAACCTGCGAACTGTTATTTCGTTTGACAAGTTTACTGTACACACATAAAATAACCGTATAAATATATATATACCTCCATTATAGAGGATAATAAATAATCTCAAAGTTCTATTTCAATTCAAGCACATCACAACATTCCAACAGGTTACTTATTATGACTATAAAAACACTCGTCTTATTTCTCATCTGATTGTAATTGACCAATAACACTCATATTTGGACAAAGCAAGAACTCCATTTTTCTAGAATAAACTGATAACATCTTTTACTTTGTTGCCTCCTCTTCTCAAGAAATTACAGGAAGAATTTGTGTTTCTTGAAAAGGTATTGAAAAGCAACGGTTACCATCAAAGGTTCATTAACAAGTATGCAAGATCTGAAGTCACAAATGTAAAAACAAATCACAGTGGAGAAAAAAGCCAATCTACATTCAACTTGATTTTAAAGGTGAAAACATTGCAGTAAGGATCAACAGAAGACTGAGTACTTCACTAGCCAGAGTCTATCGTGCAGTTAAGTTCGTCTCCGTCTATCGAACAACCTACTCTTTAGTGCAATCAAAAAATCGATAGATATCCTTCTCATGTTAACTCCAACTGTATATACATATTGGTTTTTATTTAAATATCTAGTCAGTTTCACACATGTATATAAATGAAGGAAAAGTTGTGTGAGTTGTTCCTTGATATGATTATGAGCAGTGATAGATTGTGCTCGAAACCTGGTCATCAGTAAATATTACTCTATAACACTCTGTGACTTATCAGAATAAAATCTTATCCATAACGGAGTTATGCTCTACCACAATGCCTAAGTTTTTACTTATATCATATATATATATATATATAATTATTATTATTATTATATCCTGTAATTCCTAGAGGAACATAGGACTTCAGTTGCGCGTCTCCATTACCTTCGGTTTTCTGCCAACTTTTTCACCTCGCTCCAAGTCTGCCCACACGCTTTCATCTCCTATTTACATCATATACATATTTGCAATTGTACAGCTGTGAAAATGAATTCGCCGAAAAGAGACCCTTGGCTGAACTACTGGTCTTCTCTCTATTAAATTTCAGATGTCGTATCATCCGTGAATTTCAGATGTCGTATCACCTGTGAATTTCAGGTTAACCATTGCGTTATGAAGAAATACTGTAATCATTATCAAATAAGATTATTTCATGATAGCTGCTGTTTATTTGTCGCAGATAGACGAACAGATCGATCAAAGAGCTCTCGCTCCTCGATACATCTTTTTTTCTTTCGTATTCTTATTCTTAGAAACTAATATGCTTTATAATTAAAAACATTTTCACTCTAGTAGACAGATTAACAGATTTAAAAAAAAAATTCATGACGAGCGTATGATTTGTTCTAAGAAGTTGTACTGCACAGTTTTGTTCCACTGCATAGACTTATATCAAATGTACCTCTGAAGTGTTACTGTTTAAACACAATAAATTGCATGTAAGTCAAGTGTGACTTTGATTATTACGGTTTTTTGTCCAGAGAGTTACTGAAACTAAAAGAAAAATGCTTAAGTGTTGGTTTGTAAGGCTTTGATTGGTTCCAGGATTTCATCATGAGCTGACATTGGTCACAGAACCATTGGAAAACCCGGGAGTACTGGACAGCTGTTTCGTCCTAGTTTGTGACTCCTCAGCAGTACGCACCCACCGGGATTCGAACCCAGGACCTTCCGGTTACAAGGCGAGCTCGTATACCATTAAGCCACTGGGACCCGATCCAATGGTCCATGAATTCTGACTTCTGCCAATTCACGACATAGCGCGACCGCTAGCCAATGTCTTCGGCGAGTATTTGTCCTCACGCCCGACCCGCTGCACCCTTCTGGTCACGACTTCCCACTGAAACTGAAATAATATGAGTATCTTCCAGTTTTCGATAAACTTCTTTTAGGTGCACACTAAGCGCTTTGGTGAAATCCTTCAAACAATCAAACTGAAAAATCCCTACGAAAACTAATACTTCAAAATTCATCTGATTCTCAGGCAGCGACCTGGGGTTATAGTGGGAAGCTGTGACCAATACGTTGAAGGTGAGGCAGTAACTCATGAAAGAAGACATTGGCTCTCATATAAAATGGTAGAAGTTAAAATTCATAGGATGGCTGGCCATTGGATTAGGTCCCAGTGGCTTAACTGCCGATGAGCTGTCTCGTCTTGTAACCAGAAGATCCTGGACTGCAATCCTGGTGGTGGGTGCTTACTGTAAGGAGTCCCAAACTCGGATGGAGGAAACAGCTGTCCAGTGCTTCCAGCAAGTTTTCCAGTGGCTCTCTAACTGCCCCCAGCTCATGATGAAATCCTTCAACCAATCAAATAAATTTTCGGTACATCAAAGCAGTATCTTGACTAGAAATGCAACATCATGAATTATTATATCACAAAAGTTGTTCTTCAAATCACGGAATATACACATTAGATCATACGAAATATTAAGAAGAACATTACAGCGTAGAAGAAGTTTCTTTTCAACGAATTCATCAACTGTCCTATACATTCGAGTATTTCGTAGTAAATGGGTATGAAACTTCTAGAATTACTTCTGGTCAAGAGTCAGATTGATAAAAAATTTACAAGATGTAATAAAGAGGAAGATCGGGTAGAATGCAGTGGAGGATCATAATCACTCATCAAATTGGCTTTTTGTACAATTAGGGATTAAAAATGCAGTGATAACAAAACATCTTGAAAGTTCGAATAAAAAACATGGTAGTGCAAATAGGGATTGAAAAACTTTAAAAATAACCAAAATAAACAGGAATATTGGATAAGAAAGATGGTAGGATAATCACTTTTGGGAGAATTGACTATTTACGATGGTCATGCTAGAGGCAGCGGTTAGACGTATTTCTTTCGTACATGTAACCCTGGTTTCTCCAATTGAATGTCTAAGGCTTCATACTGACACAGAAGAGAAGAAAGAGCATTGCCTTTGGTAGGTTGTCCTTCACTTTGTAGACCACTCTGAAGGAGGTGTTTGTTGGTGTGGAATGATCAGTGATGACGAGATTTTCGATTATCGCACTTCTTATGGAGGCACTACTACCTTTTTGTATTCCTGTACGCTTTTAGAAAGGATACACATTGCACGATTAATATATCCGGCTCCATAGCAACGGGTGAACTGACGTATGCATATAGAAGTGGTCATATGCGAGATCTTGTCCTTGAAGCTTCTGCAGATCAGTGGTCAACTGGTGAACATTACTCTTGAACTTTTGGATCGCAAGCGCTTCAGCTATGCCTATGTACCTTGATTTCACTCCCTTTGAGAGGTTTGATTGGATCTTATATATGACTTTGAAAGACTTTTCGAATAGAACTGGGTGTTCTGAGTTCAGCAGGTATTCTGCTACCAAACTATGGTGTACAGCCTTGCTTTCTGCCTTCGGTAACGATGCTGGACATTATTCCCGAGGGGGGATTTATCAGCTAATGCACGGTATGCCCAATGTACTAATTTCCACAGGAGCAATTGAACTAACCTATGCATGTTGAAGTGGCCTTATGTCACAGCTTATTTTTCACTCGTAGGCTGATCAAAATACTTCTGGAACTTTCTCCCCCATTTACTGTACAGATAAACTAATGTACATACAACCTTGCTGATGACTTAGATAAAATGAAAATTTCCTTTGCTACAATCTTGAATTTAATTTTTCCTATGTCACGAAAGTTTATGCTTCACCGTTTTAACTTGGTAATGCCAATGCTAATGACGATCTGGATTTCTTCGTCACTCAGCATCAACAACGAAATTCGGATTTTCAATACAAACAACGTCAAGTCAGTCAGCTCTTCTATACGGATCAGAAACTTGGCGGGCGGGTCACAAAGAATATTTCCAACAGCCTGTTGCAGACCTTTATCAACCAATAACTGTCTTCGCTGGATCTATACTGAAGATCAGATGGCCGGGCCGGAAAGAATCACCAACAACAAACTATGGGAAGGAACAAACAAACAAAACAAGAACCAATCGCCAACCAACAAATATGCAGGAGAAAGTGGAGATGGATTGGACACTCGCCGAGGTGACATCACGCGTGCGTCAGGGCATAGCTCGAGTGGAACCAGGCTGAAAGGGAAGCGGCAAGTGGGACGTCAGTGCATGGGTGACATGGAGGAGATCGTGTGAAGTGAAGAGGAGTTGAAACAGTATGGATGCAGCTGAAGCCCTATGTTCCTCTAGGAACCCAAGGGAACAATAATAATAATACTTATGCCTACGCACTGAAACATTTAAAGTGTATGCAACAATGAACTTCGACGGATATTTAAACGTTAAATGGAAAGCATATTTGGCAAATAACGTTTTATCTGTATTATTTTTCCAGGAATATAGGCTTCATTTTATAGCTCATAGCGTGACATTTACGTCATCATTAGAGTGGCGTATTACACCACCCGAGTATTTTTAGAGATAATTCCATTGTATCGAATCAACAGGAGGTATATATCATTCTTTAACTGAAAAATATTCATCTGTGATTTACTGTATCACATGTTTCGTCTTTTGTTTTCCAACCCTTCTGATGAAAAGTTTGTGAAGGACACACACATCACATTTCAGTCTACTATTTATCAATATCCTAAATCTTACTTGGTTTTACATTCACTCTGAGGTTTTATTTCAAAATTGTTCGAGAACTTCAAATGATTTGATGATATTACCACTTGTACAGAAGTTCACTACAGGTATATACAATTCAAATAATTTATGCTCCTCATATAAGTACAGAGCTAACAAGTTGCAGGTAACACTTTTAAACCTTTCACGCTTACTAGAACTTTGAAGATAGTGTCGAAGTCGCTGAATATATAAGAGATAAAAATATCAACTTAGAAAGATCGTATTTGACTTAATTATTATGATCATTACTGTTCCTTTTCCAAATCGTGGAAAACACCCATTAGGACATTAGAAAGAAGAGAACACGAAGTTCAGTAAAGATATCTTTTCGGCGGTTTCATTTTCCATTTTTTGTTTTTCGTTCTTTTTGGATCTTTTTTTGTTCGTCCTCTGTGTGATTCTTATTCTCTCTGTCCTCATTCAATTCATCCCAATTTTTTCGGTTATAAGAACAGTTATTTGAAGTTTGTTTCCATGCTTTTCCTGCTCATATTTATAATTCTTTGGAGCCGGTAAGACAACACCTGTGCAAGTACTGCCTTCGTGATACTTTCGAGTTCATTGAATGCATAAAAGATTTGAATGTAAATAGTAAACGAATGTTATGCCTAGACGTTGAATCTCTCTTTACCAACGTGCCACAAACTGAATCAATTTGCTTTCTGTGCAATTATATAGAGAACTCGAATATAGACGTCGGAATACCAACATCATATCTGAAAGAACTGTTGCTGAGATGCAGAGTGAATGTACAAATTAGCTTCAACGGGGACATCTATAGACAGAAAGAGGGAATTGGAATGGGATCTCCTCTTGGCCTGCTTTTAACAGACTGCTTTTGGGCCAGTTCGATTAAACTCACAATAGAATTAGAAAACTATTCAAAGATTCCATTTCTCGAAGAACAGATGATGGAACTCTGAAGAGATCCATTCACCGAAAACAAATGTGGAACGGTAGACCAACGCATTTCTGTAGTTGGATACCTTGGAGCCAAAAACGAGCTATTATTATCTCACTAACTCATCGCATTAGAAAAATCTGCATCAGCGACTGCTTGAAAGAGAAGCTCCCATTCCTCAAAAATATCCTGGCCCAAGATGGTTACCCGACAAGTTTTGTCGAAAAGAACATGAAATCTAAACCAAAAAGAGAAGAATGCGATTCAGCGGCAAAGCAAATGCTGTATCTGAATTTCAAGGGAGATTTGGAAGCTGATATACTTAAGAAAAGAATATCCAGCTCTCTAAAGAAGTCTTTCCCTGCAGCAACACTAAGAGTGACGTTATCTAGCCGCCCAATACTTCGAAACAGTGCTGAGGACAAACTCTCGCATATGACTAATTTAATGTGCATATGCCAGTTCACCTGCTCCTGCGGAGCTAGGTACATATGTCGTTGTATGCGCGTCCTTTCAAAACGTGTTAGAGAACATTACTCATAGTGGCTGCAAAGAGGAGGCACTAGTTCAATCAGGAGTGACATTATTGGACATAGGAACAACACCTTCCACAACTGATTCGTTCAAAGTAATTTACAAGGCAGTATGTTTCTGACTTCTCTGTATTGCAGAAGCCCCGCAATATGTATCAAAAGCCGGAGCTGTGTTCAAAAGAAATTCGTCTAACCTCTACAACTACCATGGACGTAGTTCAGTATGTTTCCTTCACCTCCGTTTTTTGCTTTTTGTTCGTTTTTGGATCCTTTTTTCGTCTGCTGTGTGTCTGATTCTTATTCATTCAAGTCATTCCATTCCCTTAGTTATTAGAACAGTTATTTTAAGTTTGTTTCCATGCTTTTCCTGCTCACATTTGTATTTCGTTAAAAATAGCTATTTTACCATTATATCTTCATCTCGGGCAATTTTTGTTTCTAAGGTTCTTGTAATCTGAGTCCACACCTGCTAACTTCCATTTCAAGCTGAAAATTATTATTTCAAGTTGTTTCCGTGCTCATTTTTTTACACACTTGTAACTCGTTATAATCCTGTGTAATTTTGTTTCTAAGCCTCTCGTAAACCATATCTAGTTGAAAAAGTAATTGTCACCTTTTATTCGCCTTCGTAATTATGTGGAATAGAGTAAAAATTGTCTCTATGCCAAATTATGTATTCAAATGCGATTGTACAGCTTTTGAAAATGAAATCGCCGAAAAGAAATCTGTTTCATACATTTATTCCCCTTTAGTAAATTCGAACAAAACAAGAACTACAGTTATAGCAGAATAAAGTGGTACCATCCTTTATTTTGTTGACTTCTTGTCAGCTGCTTACAGGGCAAATGTATCTACAGAAATAATTTTAACACAATTGCACAGAGTTCATTTTAAACAAAAATCAATCGATCATTATATGCATAAAGTAATAATATATACATATATATGTATATGTAATATTAAACACTATTCCGAACAACAATCATAATCATACACAATGGAAACTTTGCAGCATTACGCATTCAGAAGAAAGAGAGATGAAAAATATCCAGTTACCAGGGCAAGGAAGGACTCATAACTGCTTCCTTCTGGACGCATAAATCAGGTTTCAGGCACTTGATGCAGATGGTTTCAGTGAACTTAATTAGAATTGAGCTCTTTTGCCTATTGATAATTTTGAATGACTTTTCGACCTCCATCTCATGACCCGTGTCAAGGAGATGCCTGGTGACGGCACTGTTTAAAGCATTTGTTCCCTTTAGACATAAGCTTTTTGGTACATGTTCGTAAAATCGTAGATATGCCCTTCTTTCTGTCCTTCAAATGTAACTGCTCCCATAGATACATGTACATTTTTATATACAGTAGGAATTAACATGAAAGGGAAATCTATCGATTTTCGGTTGCACCAAAGAGCAAGTTATTCGATAGACTTGAAGGAGCTTAGCTGCAGGATAGGCTATGGCTAGTGATGTACTCAGCCTTCTGTTGATCATTGCTGCAATGTTTTCACCTTTATAATCAAGGTGAGTGTAGATTGGCTTTCTACCATCTGTGATTTGTTTCACATTTGTGACTTCAGATCTTGCATACTTGTTGATGAACCTTTGACGGTACCCGTTGCTCTTCAAAATTTTCTCGAGAAACTCAAATTCTTCTTCTTATTTCTCTGTAGAGCAATTTATTCCACTTTATTCTGCTAAAACTGTAGTTCTTGTTTTGTTCAGATATCTGTTAACTGCACTTCGTGTTCTCTTCTTTCTAATATTGTTATTCCTTTGATTTCCGAGTAGAAAATAGTTCTTCAACGACCCATCTACATTTTATCCTTTTCTCTCAAGTTCACCTCAGCTGGCCTAACAACTGCCCACTAATTTTCATCGTCAGCTTGCACGATCTCCTCCATGTAACCCTCACGACACACACTTGATCTACCACTGCCTGTTTGTGTTCCAATCAGGCGATAGCCTGGAGTGTGATGTCACCCAATGGTCTCCTCAGCATGCGTCCGATTCATCCTTATTTTATTCTATATATTTGTTGAGCGATCGACTTTTAATTGGTTCGTTCTAAAAGTTTTTTGCTGCCGTTTCTTATTCAACATGCAGCTAGCGAAGTGCGCCTATTGGAAATGCGTCTCATCATTCGCCAGGGCTCTGCCTCATATAGAAGAAGTAACTTAACATTGGTGTTAAGAATCCACATCTCCTTTTTATGGTGCTGAATGTAGAATGTTTCCAAACTGATTTCAGAGTTATGAATATCTGTCTTGCCTTTCCAATCCTGGTTTTTACATCCTCATCCGTGTTGTCACCAGTGGCTGAAATAATGTTTCCCAGATGAGTGGAGGAGGTGATTTCGTCCAAATTTATTCTGTCGATAGTAACTGATGCATGTTCTTGTTGATTGATTATCTTCACCGCGTCTATTTTCTCTATGTCTACTTGAAATCCTGTCTTTGCTGACTGCTTCCACTGACAAATTGTCGGTTTTTCCCTGTAAGTCTTCGAGTTTGAGCAACATCAGACATCAATCGCCCATGAAATCCAGATCTTCTAGAGTCCAACGTATTCCTGTCTTCTCGCTCTCATGTAAAATCTCCTGCATAATCCAGCCCACCACACTCAGGAATATCGCCTTGTCTCAATCCTTTCTTCACTTCAAAAGCTTAGTTGAATTTTTCTGTTTTGAATCACTTGACACGCTGCAGTGTTATATAGCAGTTGAATGAGATTTGGCGTACTCCGTAGTAATGAAGTGGTTTTCAAATTAATTCGTGTTCCACGCTGTTGGAGGTCTTTTCATAGTTGATGAAGTTGAGGTATTGATTTGACTGTTACTCTGTGCCTTGTTGGATGATGCATAGAGTTGAAATTTGATTAGCACATAGTATGCTTTTCCTGAATCCATCTTTTGCTCCGAGTTCTGTACTCACTGTATCTCCAAGTCTCTTCAGGATGACGCGAATTATTATTCTGTCTGAGGTGAGCAAGAGGATGATTCCGTTTCGGTATCTTAACTCAAGACCTGGAAAAAGCACTTGAAAAGTTTTTTGAAAGAGAATAATCAGTAAAACAACGATAAGAAAGTACTACAAATGGTTATTAGTACTATCATTATTATTGTTCCCTTGGATTCCGAGTGGGACATAAGGCTTCAACAACACATCTTCACTTTGTCTTATTTTCTGACGTCCTCTTCAACCGTGTCAATGATCGTCAACAATCTCTCATCTACTCCTTCCCAAACGATCTCCTCTATATCACTCTTGAGCCGAAAACTCACTTGTTGCTTCCCATGGGGATCACACTCGAATGCCTTGCGCCCGATTTCAGTCTACGGTTTCCTCCTACATGACCTCCTCGAAGTCACCCTTGCACTGACAGCCCATGAATCCTAACTTCTACCGATTCGTGATTTAGCGCGACCACCACTGAATGTCATTGGCTTGATATCCATCCTCTTTCCCGACTAGATGAAACTCCCTAGTCACGACTCCTTACTTGGACTCCAGGACACTCCGTCCTGTAACAAGTCACTAGATGGATGGTATACAACCTTGCGTTGTAAGCGAAAGGTACTGGGTTCTCACCACCCTGTGGTGGCTGAGTACTGCCAGTGATTCCCAAACTAGGCTCATGAAACAGTTGTCCAGTACTCCCAGATGGTGGTTTTCAATGGTTCTCTAACTGATATCAATCCGTGGTCAAACTCGTAGAAACAAATCTTATCCTCACAAGCCAAACTCTTGAATATTTAAATTTAAATAATCAACAATCACTGAGATATTTTGTTTTTAAATGTAACTATTAGAAGAATACAATTTTCTTTTCGGAAAACTAAATTTTTTTATTTAGTTTTGATTACAGCTTGATTCCACACCGTATTTTTGGTACAAGTATGGAATTTTCAGCGTGGATATCGGTAGCCCAAATTTTGCAGGCCGACCATAGATATCAGGTGTACGTCGGCGTGGGCTCGAACCCTGGACCATATGCATGGTCGGCGAGAGTCCTAACCACTGTGCCACCGACGCACAAAGCGGAGTGCATCGGCTGGGAAAAAATCTGATAAAACAGACTTGTACAACCTGCCTTTTTGAACTTCATATACACAACAGATTTCTTCTAATAATTTATGAGTAAATTTTACTTAAACTTAGAAGAAACCTAAAAGTTCTTACGGAAGTCTGAATAACAATCATTTTGACAGGTACGTTTTGATTGTGAAGCAAACGAAAAAGGAAAACATGAACATCCGGTATTCTTAAGTTAAAAAGAAGGCTAGGAGATATTACAACATGTGAATATATAAATCTCTGAAGGAATAATAACGAAAATTCTCTAACTGAGTCAAGTGTACAAGAGACAGTAACCGTGTGTGTGTGTGTGTGTTTGAACTTCGTTGATTAGGTCAACCTGTTATCTGAATTTGATCAACTTTTGTTTTTGTTTATTGAATTTACACAGGAAAGAGAAAGTTCAGTGTTTTAATGCTTGACAGGCTGTTTCATCTTTTGTTTGCGTTCTTAAAAAATTTCTTTTGTTTATAGGTTTATAGGGGCAGAGCTCATGTTTATGAGCGACTATCTGGATATTTATATAGATGGTTTTTGAGTGAGCCTCCTGAAGTTGTTTATGCGGATTTCGAGGAATAATAATGACTGGGATTCATACAGTAAAGCAAGGTTGAATCCAGCGCCCTCAACAACATGTACCATTTGCTTTTGTCATCATAAGAACGCTACAGTTAGAAGAGGAGTGTATATAGAAAGCCTACATGGATTATTCAGCATACTCACTATTTTGAACTTGTTTTGGTTGAAATAAAAACGAAATCTAATAAAGCGTTTGGTTCAAAGATCAAAAGCAGTCTGATCTGATGAATGTTTTGATGAGGAGGTCAATATTATTAAACAAGTGCAGAGTGAGAATGGTTTGTAAAGATTTGATTGATTGGTTGCAGGATTTCATCATGAGCTGACATCAGTTAAAAAATCATTGGAAAACCAATAGGGAGTACTGGACAGCTGTTTCCCCCTCCGCTCCTAGTTTGGGACTCTTCATCAGTACACACCCACCGCCACCGTTCAAACCCTGGACCTTCTGGTTACAAGGCAAACTAGCTCCTAGACCGTTAAGCCCCCCGGACCTAATACAATGGCCAGAATCCATGAATTCCAACTTCTGCCAAGTCACGAAATATCGCGATCACTATCCAATGTCTTCTTCTAGTGTGTTTGTCTTCACACTCAGCTTGCTGCACTCTACTGGTCGCGAGTCCCCAATGGAACCCAGTTAACCGCCTACCTGAATAGTTCCAGTTTCTAGTGAGCATCTCATTGATATTCAAGTATTGGTTTGTAGGAATTTGATTGATTGGTTACAGAATTCCATAATGAGCTGAAATAACAACACCACACTTAATGAATACGGTGCTGACCCCACTATTTCGCCGCTTTTATGTATAGCCAGTTACATAAGGCTTACAACTAGGCGCGTTTATCCATTATAATAAAGGTTTTTGTATTTCCCAATGGAAAAGAAACAAAACGATAAAAACAATATCGTTTTGTTTTCCATTAATTGAGAAATACAAAAAAACCTTTATTATAATGAATATCATACACACAATGCCCAAATTTTTTTAAACTGTTAAAAGTGAACTTGGTTTGAACATATATAGGAGTGTTTATCGTCGTATTTCCGAACACCATTCTAAGTGGTTAAGCAGGGGTCAAGCAACGTTTATCCATAGTTCTACCCTACGTCATCTCATCAATACATTAGATAAATCTGGTGTTTTAAAGGTTTTTAAAAATATTTTTCTCACTTAAATTGACGATAGCTTTCTGGATAAGAAATTTCAATTTCGTTAGGAGGATCGGCAATCCCGATGAATGCAAAACGCTATTATTATTATTATTCCCTTGGGTTCCGAGTGAAACATGGGGCTTCATCAACACATCTCCACTTTGTTATATTTTCTGCTGTCCCAGTTAGTTGGCTAGATCCACGATTGTCCAAACTGTCTCATCTCTTCCTGGCCACACGATCTACTCCATGTCAACCTCACAGTGACGACCTACAACCCGCTTCCTAGCCGGATTCAACTTGAACGATGGCATAGCTAATGTGCAATGTCACCAGATGGCCTCCTCAGCGCATGTTCAATCCATTTCCATTGTCTTCTGCATATTTTTTGAGCAGTCGGCTCTTGGTTGGTCTGTTGCACTGCAGAGTTTCTTTTTGCTAATTCTTTCTGGATGGCTGCCGAGAGAAGGTGGTAGCTATTGATTAGAGTCTCTAACTTGTAGGAGATGCTTTTCGTGAAGCGTCCTGTTTCTAATCCGTACAGAAGAACTGACTGACTTCACATTTCTGTTAAAATCGGAATCTTGTTCTTCAGGATGGGGCAAAGTGCCGAAGATTTTGGAACTGGTTTCAGGTCGATGATTACATTTGATTAAAGTGAATTATGCAAAATGTGATTAATATTAATGGCCTCTTGTTTATCGCCTCCCCTCAATGAATTGAATAACATTTTATTAGACAAAGCAATCGTGTAATGTATTTGAGCAACACATTTTGAACAATCTGATCACACACGGACTTGCTTTATGAATAGTTTTATATGAAATTAATAAAGAGTTAAGAGGTGAGAAAATAAATTTAGGTGAAGTTATCAGGACTTATTGAAGGTCAGCATAACAATGAATATCCCTAAACCAAATTAGAGAAGTGACAGTGTATCTACTCTGGTTGGAAGGTTTAATGTGATGACGAATTGTTGCTTTCATCTCAGAAAGGTGGTTTAAACTTCCTAATTGTCAGCTAGTGCTTCCACAAACTTTAGGATACGCTCTTCCACAAACACATTTTATGGACAGGTTCAGAAGATGTGTGAACGTGAAATCCATGTCCTGTCTCTATAATATGTTTCGCGAAAGAGGAGCTAGGTCGTCTGTTCTCACCATTAATGGCTTCTGAAGATTCTGTTTGCTTCTGAAGCCATTCAGTAGTATGTTTGAAGCCATTTTTTAATAAAAAAATGTTCGTCAACTTTATTCAACAGCTGAACGACAACGGGACATGTCAAGTGATCCACAACGGAAAACTCAGCGAGGCGTTTGGAGTAAACACAAGAGGCTGACAAGGGTGCTTATTATCACCAATGATATTCCTAATTGTGGTGGACTGGATTATGCGTCAGACTCTGAGTGGAAAACGATGAGACGGGGATATCCTGGACCGACGTGAAGAACCTAGAAGACCTGGATTTTGCACGTGGATGACTTATGTTTGATGTCACACACATTCGAAGACTTACAAGCGAAAACCAACCGACAAACTGGTCGAAGAAGCAGCCGGCGAAGACAGGACTCCAGGTGAACATAGACAAGATGGAGGTTATGAAAATAACTAACCAACAACAACAACAGCAGGAACATCCAGCGCCAATCACCATCAACGGGAGGGATTTGAAAGAGGGTTACTTCATTCACTCACTTATCTAGGGAGCATTGTCTCAACTACACGAGGAACGGACGAAGATATCAAATCGAGTGAGAATTGGGAAAGCGAGCGAGAAACACATTCATCAACCTGAAACCAATCTGGAAACCAATCTTCGTCACTCAGCATCAACAACGAAGTTCGGTCGGATTTTCAATACAAACAACGTCAAGTCAATCAGCTCTTCTATACGGATCAGAAACTTGGCGGGCGTATCACAAAGAATATTTCCAACAGCCTGTTGTATGCAGACCTTCATCAACCAACAACTGTCTTCGCTGGCTCTATACTGAAGATCGGATGGCCGGGCCGGAAAGAATCACCAACAAGAAGCTATGGGAAGGAACAAACAAACAAAACAAGAACCAATCGCCAACCAACAAATATGCAGGAGAAAGTGGAGATGGATTGATTGGACACTCGCTGAGGAGGCCGCCACTGGGTGACACCGCGCGCGCGTCAGGCCATTGCTCGAGTGGAACCAGGCCGAAATGGAAGCGGCGAGTGGGTCGTCAGTGCAAGGGTGACATGGATGAGATCGTGTGAAGAAGAGTTGAAAGAGTATGAACTAACATGGATGGAGGTGAAAAGTACAGCAGAAGCAAAACAGAAGCAAGTGGAGATGTGCAGTTGAAGCCCTATGTTCCACTAGGAACCCAAGGGAACAATAATAAGAATATAATAATAATCTGAGGCCGGTTTTTACTTGCAGAGATCAATGAGTCCTGCCTATTTTATTAAGTTAACTAATATATGCAGACAATTCACTGATAAAATTTTGTATAGGAAGAAGTCAGAGATCGCTAGATTAAAGCTCATTTACCCTGGTCGATTCTACTGCCCCATGACATCCCAACTACGTCAATTTGTGATATAACGCAGCCGAATTCCTTTTCTTCCGCAAAAGCGGAGGGAGGGGAAGGGGCTGGCGTATACAAGATAAGTAAGGCAAAGTAAGTAAGCAATTAATTGCTTTGATGCCCGCATAAATTTTAATCTCCGTTTTTACAATACAGCCGACAAAAAAAACGCATAAATGTATTGATACCCCTCTCTTCGCCTTTTTTTATCAATTATTCATGAGAAATTTGTTGTTTTTTGTTTCCTTTTCGCGCTTTTTATTGCGTGATAAATTTTGTTTTCCACGTTTAATAATTGACTTTTGATTATCAACCCGTTTGCTGTATTTGATTATTATTGTTATTATTATTATTACTAGTAGTATTAAATGGAAATACTCTTATCTATTATCATTATTATTATTGTTATTATATCTTCTTTTGATTTCATTTTTTATTTGTCTCATGAAAAGTTGAACTATTGAGATAGTTTCTTAATATATCTTGGACAGTAAAAAAAGTGCATTTTCGTAATCCTCACTATTATTAACTACATATTTACAAATCAGGAGATTTTAGCCTCAAGCTATAAGATTGCAATAAATTACAATCAGATAAACCAAAAAGAAAACATACAATGAGTATGTTTCATAATCTACTTACACTGGGATCAAGATTTCATCAGTTCGAAGAATAGTGTGGTCTAGGTAATTTAATATAAGTTTCGTTTAGATTTAGTAAGGTTATTCAATTCATTTCATTTATTCAACTAGATTTTAAAGGTGAAAATATTGCAGCAATGGTCAACAAAAGGCTGAGTACTTCACTAGCCAGAGCCTATCCTGTAGCTAGCTAAGTTGATTCCCGTCCATCGAACAACATGCTCTCTGTTGCAGTCAAAAGTTGACAGATATCCTTCTCATGTTAGCAACCCCAACTGTATGTATACAAATTTACGTGTATCTGCAGGAGCAGTTACATTGGGAGAACAGAAAGAACGCATGCACACTTTCGATTTTCTGTACATGTGCCGAAAAGCCTTCGTCTCATGGGAACAAACTCTTATAGCACCGCTATTACCGGACATCTCGATACGGGTTACGAGGTGGAAATCGATAAATCCTTTAAAATTATCAGTAGAGAAAAGAGGTTGATTCTCCTCAAGTTTACCAAAGTAATTCCTCTCAAACGCTTGAAACCAGATTAATGTGTTCAGAAAGAAGCAGTTATTAGTCTTTCCTTGGCCCACCTGGTAACTGGATGTCTTTGTTCTCCCTCTCATTTGATTACGCAATCTTTGGCTGTAACCTCACTCCTTTAACATAGTTTAATTTTCAACTGTTGGTTTGTAGGGATTTGATTGGTTATGGGATTTCATCATGAGCTGACATTAGTTAGAGAACCATTGGTAAACCTGGGAGTACTTGACAGCTGTTTCGTCCTAGTTTGGGACTCTTCATCAGTACACATCCACTGCCATGGTTCGAACCATGGACCTTCTGGTTAAAAGGCGAGCCACCTCGTGGGCCATTAGGCCACTGGGACTGCATCTAATGGCCCATGAATTCTAGCTTCTGGAAATTCACGGCATAGCGGGGCCATTACCCAATGTCTTGCTTCTACGATTTCAGTTGAACTCAGTACATTGTTACCTAGTTTACTGGTCACTCAGCACCTCATGCATCTCTCATCCTTATTACGTAACTTTTTTTGTTTAAACTTCAACTACCTGTGTAAAAAGTTTATAAGCGCACTTTTTGAACACTGTTCACTAATTGAGGGACCTTCTGTCAGTTGACTTCATGTGAAATTTGTAAGTATGCTAAAAAGTTTCCGTACATAAACATAATTTATGAAGCTGTTAGCAGCAGCTGATGAGAAACCATCGAAAGAAACAAAGGATGGTGCCCTACTACTCTGCACAAACCACTATTGTTCTTGCTTTATTCAAATTCATCATGGGAAATAAATGTATGAAGATAATTCCAAGTCGTTTTTTAAACAATTTAAGTCCTGCAAAAGTGTAATGAATATTTGAGGATCGGATGCGGCGGAAAAGACAATTTTTTCCATAATAATCATCATCAATATTTCTTCATTTTTCAGTTTTCACAAATTATAATAGCAAGATGTTAAAGTCCCATGTTATTTAAAAGCTTCAAGTGTTAGTTTACAGGAACTTGATGGATTTGATAACAAGTTCACGTCTGTTAAAGGATCACTGGAAAATCAGGAATAAATTGATGGATGTTAATTCCTAGCTTGGCATCCCTGAAGCGTAGGCACCCACAGGGGTTCGAACCCATGATCTTGTGGTTTCAAGGTGAGATTGCAAATCATTCAGCCAGTGGGAGACGATCGAATGACCCATGAATTTCAACGTATGGTAATTAGGGAATTATAGCTAATAGTCATTCTTCATTGAGGCAAAACGAATGAGATCTACAATATTACGTGTGCGCTTTATATTTCGGGACCTTTCTTCTGCTGCATATAACTTGGGATACACATAGTATATTCTTTGCAACAGACTGATCAAAAGGTCACGCATATTTGTGGATTTATTAATTAGGTCCTCGTCTCTGGCTCTGCTCTAATATGTATAGGATTTTGTTACAACACAGAACGATTTACCAATCAAGTGGCACTGATATGTTTGTTAACAGTAATTAGTTAGTTTCACCATCTCAATGGTGTGATAATTAACGAAGAAAATTAATACACACAATTAAAATATAGAAATGGTTGCAACACATAGATTGCATAGTGCCTAATTTTGAAAAAATGAAGAGTTATTAAGTATTAGGCATGTGCACAGGTCAATCACGCAACAGACTGTTGAAGAAAACAAAACGATTTGGACAATGATAACTTGTAACTAAGGTTGAAGTGGTCATAAGAATAAAATAATTTTACAAAGATAACATGTAATTAAGGATGAAGTAGTCAGAAAAATAAAATAATTTGGACAATTATAGTTTTTATAATTAAAAAGAAAATTTAGGGGAAGGGGGATGAAGTAGTCCACTTTACACATTCATGTACCGATGACCAAAGTAAGGAAGGCGGCTGTACAAATGTCTTCTGAACACACAAGTTTGACTTCTTGAGGTGAATTCCTATTGCTTCAGTTGTATGTGGTAGATAATCTTGTAAAGCGAACCTAAGATTGGAGGGAATGCCATAGGTAATTTTAAATGCAGACCTGTATTAACCACTTTCTTCACTCTATACTGAAGATCAGATGGCCGGAAAGAATCACCAACAAGGAACTATGGGAACAAACAAACCAATCGCCAACCAACAAATATGCAGGAGAAAGTGGAGGTGGATTGGACACTCGCCGAGGTGACATCACGCGTGCGTCAGGGCATAGCTCGAGTGGAACCAGGCCGAAAGGGAAGCGGCGAGTGGGACGTCATTGGAAGAGTGACATGGAGGAGATCGTGTGAAGAGGAGTTGAAACAGTATGGGCTAACGTGGATGCAGGTGAAAAGTACAGCAGAAGGAAAACAGAAGTGACAAATGGAGACGTGCAGTTGAAGCCCTATGTTCCACTAGGAACCCAAGGGAGCAATAATAATAATAATAAATTTTAAATGCAGTATGAAAGTCAAGGTTAGGCTCACTATCTACAAGGTGTGCTAAAATAGAGCTACAGATAGATCTTGTTTGTTCCTTACTTAACCATGCTGGTGGAAGTTCGGAAATACGATGATGAACCTGCTTAATTCTAGCTGGCTCAGCAACTGCAGTCAAACTCGTTGATATACATGAACGTATAAACCGGACCACTTCGCACCCCTCCCGCTAAATCTTTAAAAATTATAATAGTCCAAATTGTTTCACTATATTTTCTGACTACTTCATCTTTAATTACATGTTGTACTTGCACAGTTATTCTATTCTTATGACTACTTCAGCCTTAGTTACAAGTTATCATTGTCCAAATCTTTTTATTTTCTCCAACAACCTGTTACGTAATCAACCCGTGCACACAATTATTCCTTAATTACTCTTCATTTTCGCAAAAATATGCATTACGCAATCCATGTGTTGCAGTTATTTCTACCTTTTTATTGTGCGTATTAATTTTCTTCGTTAATTATCACCCCATTGAGATGGTGAAACTAACTAATTACTGTTAACAAACATATCAGTGCTACTCAATTGGTAAACTTCTGTGCATTGCAATAAAATTGCTAGTATGCTGATTAGAGTACCGCCAGAGATGAGAACCTAATTGAAAAGTAAATATTTCTCCGCTCAATCCTTCTGCTTTCTAAATGTTCAAATGGGGATTTTTTATATAATCAATTACTGTTGTGAAGCCCGGCAAGGCAGTTCAGTTATTAGTCATGGGGGTAAGAGTAAAGAACAGATACCTCATTCGAATAACTTTGAACCAAACAATCAGGTGGCTCAACATTAGTTTTATAATGGAATATGGAAACAAAATTTCTTTTCTTTTCTTGAACTTATTGAAAAGAGGACGAGATGATGGTATAATCGAGACTGGAATATATCACACAGAAAGCTGGGCTGGAAAGCAGTTAAACTGTGCTAGTTTCTACTCAACATAGTGCACTGATATTTTGACTCAGAATGCCTAAATATAGACACTTCGCTCTGAAGAATGACTGCGTGCACAGTTGGGCTTTCCTGGATACGTAAATTCAGAGAAACGCATAAAGCGACTCAAAAGAGATTACATTAATGACAAGAACGTTGTTATAACCTAGGAGGAGTTTGTATTTTCCCAGGTGACTTTCAAAGGAGATGATGTATCATACAAAACAACTAGAAGACAGAAAGCTGTTCATACGACAAATCAACCAATAGCTAAACCTGTCCCTATGCCGAAGTAATATTTGCATTATTTATCCGATGAGAAGTGAACAGATACACAACAGATATCAGCTGCAATTGCGTTTATGAATTAGAATGTACATATCAGATCAAGTACGTTGAGAGAAGAGAAAAGTGGATCTGTGTTTGCTTCACAGACTATAACCAAAAAAGTCTGGTGCCCAAAGATCATTAATGCCTCGCCAGTGCCATTGGTCGACACTTTATCATGCTAGACTTCTGCCGGATGAAATAAGGAATGTATCTTCTTGTATTTCAAATACACCGTAAACACTTTCAAAGCTTTCTTTCTCTCCAGAATAAAAGAAATTTAGTAAAGACCCTCACCTATAGGATTAGAGTTAACTATTAAGAAGATATGAAAATTCAAAATAGTTACTGTGGAAACTTCGTCATTAAATAGATTTTCAAGAAAACAATGGGCGTCCTCCTGTAACTATCAACAAGAGACCTCAATTTAAATGACTGTAATTCAGAGGTGACACATACCAAGTGAAATAACAACCGACAAGTTGAGAAAATCGATTCACAGAACGTTGAATCCCTGTAGGCAGCGTGTTCTATTTACCGCACAATCGACTGTAATTCCAAAACTGAAGCATGAAGTACCTGGACCACCTGACCACCTCTAATTTTGTCTATCAATCCGATGGCTTCTTTGGAGTCAGTTATATTGGCCATTAGTTGCTCTACGAATCTAATTCTTCGTAGTTGCTCGAGACCGGGCGTTGTCAAAACCGTCAACGTGTTCACATTGGATCACCTCTTCCAAACAAGCCACAAGTCTAATAGCATTGAAAGATCTTTCTCTATAATCTACCAACTGAGGAATAATTTACAGAATGCCTCCGTACACCAAAGACGGAAAAGGGCAAAGTTCATTGAAATTCGCTTAAATCAATGGGCTCTTTGTGTGTACAAATAATAAGTTTTCTTTCTGCCCTCGTCGGCTGGTGAGCCTGTAAATTCATATATTTGTGTTATTTCCCTTAATTCCTCTGATATTTAATCAATTTTTGTTGACAGACCTCTGCAAGCCAGAATTGTTGACAAAAATTTGCATCAGTGTTTACGTCTCGAATTGTTTCATGAGAAAAACACAGTAGCAATTGGTAATCTTGGTGAATTCACCAACCAGTCAAAGCAGACGACTTGTGAAAATACGATTCGCAGATATATGGCTTAACTTTCTAAGAAATGGTCACAAACAGATGACAGGATAACCTACAGCAAGAAGCCAACCAATGAGAAGAGGATGCTCCTTTGCTAACAATAACGCTAATAATAATGAACACTTAAATCTAGAAATATCTCTTGATTTTTTTCAATAAACGATCTGTTACCTGGCCCTTGTCTATTGTCGTTACAAGTTTAGTGTTATACTGATGCATATTATCTCTCTTCCCCTTACTAATGCTTATGAAATTTAGTCAGCTGTTGATTATTATTATCATTATTATTATATCCTTTAGTTCCTAGAAGAACATAGGGCTTCAGCTGCGCATCTCCACTGCCTTCGCTTTTCTGCCAAATTTTTCACCCCGCTCCAAGTCTGCCCACATGCTTTCGTCTCCTCTTCACATAACCTCCTCCAAGTCACCCTCGCATTGACGACCAACTCACCGCTTCCCTCTCGAGTTCCACTCGTGGGCTTGTCTGGTGATGTCACTTGATGGTTTTCTCGGAGTATGGACAACCCACCTCCATTTCTTCCTGCCTATTTGTTGAACAATCGGTTCCTGGTTGGTTCGCTCATTGCCAGAGATCCCTGTTGCTGATCTTTTCTCGCCGACCATCTGATCTTCAGTAGTATTGAGCGAAAACAGCTGTTGATGAAGGTCTGTAGTTTGTTTGTGGTGCTCTTTATGACGCACAGTGCAAGTCTCTGATCCGTATAGTAATCAGCACTGACTGGCTTCACATTAGAGTTGAAAAACCGGATCTTATTTTTGATGCTGAGTGCTGCTGACCTCCGCACAGACTTGAGAGTAATGAAAGCTTGTCTTGGTTTCCCGATCCTCGCTGCTTTTATATCCTCGTCAGTTCCAATCGCCTGTAGTTGAAACGATGCTTCACACGTAGGTGGGTAGTTAAAGGAGGTTGTTTCTTCCAGATTCCTCCCATTTATGCTGATTGTTGTCTGTTGTTGCTGATGGTGTTGGCCAGGAATCTTCATCAGTTCTGTCTTCTCTATGCTCACCTGAAGTCCTTCCTATATTTGGTGCTTCTTCTGCCTGCCTGTTGCTTTTCACTTGCATATCTTCCATCACATTGTGGGAAATCAGACATATATCGTCGGCGAAGTGCGAAGTGTAGATCCTCCACGCTTTTTTGTGTGAGTTCATTTAATGCTTTTTTTTCATTGCCTGTTTTCTGTCGCATTATCCAATCTACTGCAATCAGGAAGATCATTGGCGATAGTAGACATCCTTGCCTCACTCGCGTCCTCATTTCGAAGGATTCCGTAAGTTTCCCATTGTGGATTACTTGGCATGCAGCATTGTCTCATAACTGTTGGATGAGATGTATAATTGTCGATGGGACCCCTTGGTGGTAGCAAAGGAGTTGCCAAACGACCTCTCGATCGACGCTGTTGAATCCCTTTTCAAAGTCGATACTACTGACTGAATGGAATTTAAAACAACATTGATGTTGTTAATGACAATATTTGGTAAATTAATATTTGCACGTTTATGTATAACCTTTTGATAACTTTGTTAAAAAAATATGAGAGAGAACATCAACTTTCCTGGCTGCAAAGAGGGTGCACTGATTCAATCAGAAGCTCCATAACTGAACGCCTCAACTATACATTTCCAGCGTCTCAGCGAATTAAATCATAAAGAGTAATTTACGAAGTGAACGAAAATATACTAAAGTCAGTTTGTTTCTGAACGTTTTGTTCTGCAGAAGCCCTCGCCATATGAATCGAGAAGCCAAGCTATCAGCCTCAAAGAAACTAATCCAATGTCTACATTTACCTTGAATCCAGTTCTTTGCATCCATTTTCGTTAAAAGACTGTTTTCTAATGATTCGCAGTTTTATTTCTAAGCCCCTTGCAAACTCTGTTCACACTTTCCGCTTTTCATATCAAGCTGCAAAAATTATCATCAACTTGCGTCTGTCCCCGTCGTTATTAAGGAGAGTTAAGTAGTAATTGTATCTATGTAAATTGTGAAAAATAAAAGATCTAACTGAAAAAGGTGAGATCACCAGTACCATTTACAAAACTAATTACTTCAACTGCAATAAACATAACGTTAGTCGAAGTAGGCATCTCCTTCGAACCAGAATCCAAGAACACACACTAACTGTTAATAGACATGTCGATGCATGCAGACAATTACGGACACCCGTTTGACTGGGGGAATGTAGAAATTTCAAACAGAGGGAAGAACAAAAGTGATGCCAGAGAATTTCCAGAAGCCTGGTACTCAGATTAATAGTAAGCAATCAACAAAAACATTACTACAGATCAAATTTACATGACAAGAAAGATCAAATTCCAAACTGACAACCAGTCAAAACAAGTTCATTTTATATATTGAAGCCTGAAATGAAGATGATGTCCAGAATGACAATGAAAGCTTCACAGTAACAATCAATCAGATCAAAGAACATAATCACATGAAAATCACCCATCTGGGTTACAAAACTCCTCTATTATTTCAATCATTATTTGTTAAAAAGTTTAATTTATAGTTGAAATACAAGTAGAGAATTACAGGCCTGTTTTGTCATCACGGTTTGTTGAGGTGAGCTTCTCATCCATCTTGAAGCCATGCATTATTATAATGAGAAGTGTAATACAGTGAATGAGGATATTTCTAGGTGGATTTGCCATTGAGAGTTCATCATACTACATTTAGAAGTAAACTAAACACTCTGTGATTTGAACCTCAAGGTGTTATTCATTAAGGCTATTAAGTTATGAAAATTTGTTTTTATTCGCACATGCAATCTTTTGTGATATTGTGTTTACTTTACAGGGTCTAGTCAATCCATCTGTCTTCCCCTATATCCACAACTATAAACTATGACAAGGATAGCAGTAATAACTACTTTGCTGAGCATTTCATGTTCTTGTCTGCCAGCATCTGTGAGCTGATGAGTACAGAGCCTAATTGTAGGCTAGTCAGATCCATCAGAATAGATATGTCTAATTACTAGTTCATTCGCAATCCTGTGTCTTTTAATTGACTTAGTGACATATCTTATCTCATGGAATGGTCAACCGGCAAATTTCTACAGGTGGGTACCTATTGGTCGAAAACGAAACCTGGTCCGGTCGCTTGCCACTCTTATTCAGCGAATATGTCACACTGATGCTGTGGAAGATGAGTTATACCTTTTGAGGAAAATCCTAATAGAAAATGGATTTTCACCACGTTTTATAGATAAGAATATACATTCAAAGCCTATAAAACGTGACTTATCAACCGTACCCAAGAAAAGATTCCACATGAGCTTGGAATTCAAAGGGGACTTAGCTTCCGATATCATGAAACGAAGGATATCACAGTCCCTGAAAAGGACATTCCCTGCTGCATCTCTGAGAATAGCCTTTAATAGTCGACCATCACTCTTCAGTAACCTGAAGGACAAGATCCCACTGTTGACCAACTCTGTGTGCGTTTATCAATTCACCTGCTCGTGTGGAGCTAGGTCTATCGGTCGCTCGACTCGAGTTTTTTCTAAGATGGTGCAAGAAAACTATCCTTCATGGTTACGATAGGATGCGCGATCTTTGAATATCTGGTCTATATTGTTCCCCCTATCTCTATATCCTCCGCCTTTAAAGTCATATTCAAGGAGTAAAATGTTTTGCCCAAATCACTACATATCCACCTCAGCTGTATTGCTGAAGCCATCTTTGGCATTCGAAATAGAGGGGTCAGGTGTCCATATACAGAAAAAGTTCGTCTGACCCTCTAACTTTCATGGTCTTAATACCTCTATCCTAAATTATGGGAATTCCTAAACTTATTTTGACTCTACCAATTTTTCCATTTTGTCTAATCAATTTGTATACCCTTCGTTTAATGCGTAAATTGTTACTATTACTATTCTCACTTTGAACTGCCCCCGGTATTATTTCACTTGTCATTCTAAACCAGTTTCGTTTTTCAACGTTAAATTCTATGCTATTAAATTCCACACAATATTACGCAACGTTTTTTGTTTTTTATTCGATTTGCCTACTAATCTGATAATTGCACACCCTTTTTCAAGTTCTATCCATACTATGAATTATTCTATATATGACATTAATTTGCTTTGCCACTTGACATTGAACTACGATTATAATCACAAACATTTTAGTTTTAATTGCATTTCATATTATTATTATTATCATTATTATTTTATGCATTCACACCTATGATTCAATTCCCTCACCGAATATAACTTCTTAAGAACCATGCATATATATGATAGTACAGCTTGATGATGAATTCGCTGAAAAGAGTCTCCTCGCTGAATCACCGCTTGTTTTGATTTTCTATATGTTACAATGGGAATTTTTCATGAGAATATCTTATACCCTCAGCACATCTGTGTCTGAACCTCGTAATTTTGCTACAAGGTACGCGACACATAGATTAGTTAAGAATAGCCTGGTAATATTTGAAGGATATATATTTTTTTATTTTTATTTTTGATTACAGCTTGATTCCACACCGCATTTTTGGTACAAGTGTGGAATTTTCAGCGTGGATATCGGTAGCCCAAAATTCGCAGGCCGACCATAGATATCAGGTGTGCGCCGGCGTGGGCTCGAATCCCGGACCATGTGTATGGTCGGCGAGGGTCCTAACCACTGTGCCACCGAAGCAGTGCGATTGTACATCTGCTTTTGAGAATGAAATCGCCAATGAAATGTTTTCTGTTTGCCCCCGAATACTTCGTGTTCTTTTCTGAATAATTTCCTGAATGGTATTTTCTACGATTCGATACATACAATCCAACTTTCTACAATGTGGGTGGTGATTTCAATTTATATATGCAGCAACTACTTTCAATTCTAATGCACTTTTAACAAATCTCACCAACAAAAAGACTTCTCATATATATATATATTTATATTTATATATCATTCAATATTAATTAAATAATTCGAGATATACAAGAAAGATAAAAGGGCTGATTTCATCAAATTTGACAAATGAAAATCTTAACCATTGAACATTGTTTAAATAAACGATAGGAAATTTGAACAAGAATCTGATAAGATTTCAAAATAAAAAATGTAATAAATAAAGACAGACAACTTCAGTAGAAATTATGTACATAACAGGAGGGAAACAGTGAAATAATTCACTGAGAAAGAGAGAAATGAAAAATGGAAGTGAGTAAAAGTAGGAATAACTCAATATACATATATATATATATATAAATATAGCAGCATAATGTGTAGAAAGATAATATCTTTCTATATGTACAGAATGAGTACTTTGTTAAATATGTCTACTCACTGGAATCTTTGTTCATCCGGCCCACGTCAAACTGGTGTGTTTTTAAAATTTCAATGAAAGACATGTAAGTAAGTGTCTGAAGCAGATTAACTTGGGATAGGGAAATAGTCCACTGAACAGTCCGCTGACGGATCAATATTGGTGTATAATGGAAGCTGAATTTACCTTTCTAACTGTGAAGATATTTGAGAGCTCCTGAAAATTAAAAAAACAACACCATCTTATAATGTTAATGATAAACAGTGATAGATGAAAAAAACGACTGCATATATTTGAATAAGGCATTCAGAAGACAAATTTCATTTTACCAGTTTTGTTCCTATCCAGTATAAATATTCCCTAGTGAAATGTTTATTCTCAAGGGCCTACAAAATATGCACGAGTGAAACATTGATGGCTAAGTTTCGACATACACATTCAGTTTTATTAGCTAACGGTTATCCAGAAAACTTCACCAGTTATCATAGTAAGGAAAGACCACATCTTGAAAAGACAGTTTCTCTACCAAACAAAGCTATCTATATTAACTTACCATTCGAGGGCGACCAGATTATGCAGTTCGAAGACATTTTGAAGACTTCGGTCAGCCATCAAACTCACATTCTACGCCGCATCGCTTTCCCTCAGATGCCGAAATTTTTCCATCCCTGTACCTACGATTGAAGGACCGAATTCTGTGGACTCTACTACAAACTGTATCTACGAGTTCACCTGCAGCTGCGGTGACACCTATGTAATAGGTAGAACCAACAGAGTGTTCCAATGTTGTCGAAAAGAACATGTTCCAAAATGGCTACTAAATCCTATAGAAAATCCCAATGCGATTAATCTTAGTAGAAATCCAACACCATCCATTGGAAAACACATTATTGTCAGGTCACAAAATCAATATTAATGACTGTTTCGCAATTATTTCATCACATAAGTTTAATTCAAGGTTGGTGATTGAAGGTGATGGAAGCAATATCAGTAAAAAGTTTGAGCATTGTGGATTAGATTAAATAAAGTATAATTATATTTCAATAGTTTACACACAATGATAAGTTTTGTTATTGGTAATATTTCGAGCCCGTTTTCACACCACTGTCGGAATTGTTTTATTCCAACAGTCGTGTGAACACGGGTAGTAATTTTGCTCGAAATATTACCAATTACAAAACTTATCATTGTGTGTAAACTACTGAAATATAATTATACTTTATGTGATGGAAGCACTTTGGATTAATCGCATACATCCTAAACTATGCGTGTATAGGAAGCAATAGACTTCAATCTTCGCCTACCATGGACAACATGACCTATCTAAATATGATTGGTCATTAATATGTACTTTTGTTTTTTTATTTAACTGAGTAATTGTCATGATCTTTATTTTATTATTGTTAACTGTGTTAGTTGTGTAAAGCGGTTGTAAAGAAACTACGAAATGACGATATCATCTCGAGAAATTAGTCTTCCTAATGCCTTATTCAAATGTATCAAAGGGACTAATCGTTTTTAATTTCCTCAGACTATATATTTCTCGATAACTTTTAAAATTGCTGAATAACGTTTTGGTAATTTGAAGTGATTACCTCAACTTCATCGACTTTGAAAATGCCTTTTACAACGTTGACGACGAGGTAATTTGAAAGGTACTTCAGTACTACGGAATGCCACAAATTTGTACCAACCTCATTTAACAGCTAAATGACAATCGCAAGTGATCGCAAATGATCCACAGCGTAAACTCAAAGAAGATTTTGAAGTGAAGACAAGAGTAAGATAAGGTGGATGACTACTATGAGTGTTGACATTCCTACTTGTGGTGGACTGGCTTATTGCAGGAGACTCTGCTTGGGAATACGTTGGACCCATAGGAAGGCTGTCGAAGATATTAACCCTGCGGGTGACTTATACCTCGAAAACTTCCGGGAGAAAACTGAAAAGTTGACGGAAGAGTTAGCCGGCAAAGAAAGGACTTCAAGTGAACATAGAAAAGATAGAAGTGATGAAGACAACAAACCAGCAACAGGATTAAAAAGCACCAATCATTACCAACGGAATAAATTTGAAACGGGATACCTCCCTCACTTATCTACGTAGAATCTTTTCAACTGGGAGCAGTCAGCACGCATCAGGATGTGACAAGCAGAATTGGAAAAGCAAGACAGACATTCATCAGTCTGAAATCATTTTTGAAATCTTCTTCACTCCTCAGCTTAGGGGACAAAATTCGGGTTGTCAGCATCAATGTAAAATCGGTCACTTCTTCTATATGGGTCAAAAATTCGGAGCTCCAAGCGGAGACATTTCTGACACACTGAAGACTTTTATCAACAGCTGTCTTTTCTGGCTCCATACTGAATATCATATGGCCTTCGAGAATAGATCAGCTAGAAGGAACCCTGAGAATGAACTAATCAAGGACCTGTTGCTCAACAAATATAATGAAGAAAACAGAGATGGATCAGATTCGCTCAGGAGACCATTAAGTAACAACGCGTGCCAGGCCGTCGTTTGAGTGAAACCTGGATGAAAAACAACGAATAGGGCGTGTGTCACGAGGATGACACAGAAGAGAGGTTTTTTGAGGAGAATATGAGGCACTGTGGAAAATCATGTTTTCAGATGAATTGGACTGCAGAAAATAGGGTGCAGCTAAAATGTGCTGCTGAAGCCGCATGTTTCATTCGGAATCCAAGCGAATAGCACTAGTAATGCATTGCGTGGAATAAAAATTAACCTATACTTTCAACATACTGAAAGAATTAAACGGCGTTTATACACTCATTCCGCTAATATCACTTTACAACAAAAACGGTTAGTTACTGTTTCTTTAAAGACTGTAAGTTTAATATTCCTTCTAAATCCTAAAGTAATATTGGTAGCCTTCATATATTACCAGGCTATTCTTGGCGGATCTCTTAGTCCAATAGAATCACTGTATCAGTACCTGTTCTTATGATCGATATGATCCTTTTCTGTAGGAATAAATCTTGTGAAACTAATAATGAAAATTATAAGCATGATGAAAATGGCAAGCGTGTCTTATTGCAAAATTACGACGTTCAAACACAGATATGTTTAGGGTATAAGATTAGTTGTTAATTCACTTAAAGATACACACTTGTGAGTGAACTAGTAATTAGACATGTTTATTCTGATGGATCTGACTAGCCTACAATTAGGCTCTGTACTCATCAGCTCACAGATGCTGGCAGACAAGAACATGAAATGCTCAGCAAAGTAGTTATTACTGCTATCCTTGTCATAGTTTATAGTTGTGGATATAGGGGAAGACAGATGGATTGACTAGACCCTGTAAAGTAAACACAATATCACAAAACATTGCATGTGCGAATAAAACAAATTTTCATAACTTAATAGCCTTAATGAATAACACCTTGAGGTTCAAATCACTGAGTGTTTAGTTTACTTCTAAATGTGGGATGTTGAACTCTCACTGGCAAATTCACCTAGAAATATCCTCGTTCACTGTATTACACTACTCATTATAATAATGCATGGCTTCAAGATGGATGAGAAGCTCACCTCAACAAACCGTGATGACAAGACAGGCCTGTAATTCTCTACTTGTATTTCAACTATAAATTAAACTTTTTAACCAATAATGGTTGAAATAATAGAGGAGTTTTGTATCCCAGATGGGTGATTTTCATGTGATTATGTTCTTTGATGTGATTGATTGTTACTGTGTAGCTTTCATTGTCATTCTGGACATCATCTTCATTTCAGGCTTCAATATATAAAATGAACTTGTTTTGACTGGTTGTCAGTTTGGAATTTGAACTTTCTTGTCATGTAAATTTGATCTGTAGTAATGTTTTTGTTAATTCCTTACTATTCATCTGAGTACCAGGCTTCTGTAAATTCTCAGGCATCACTTTTGTTGGAATAAAACAATTCCAACAGTGGTGTGAACACGGGCAGTAATTTTGCTCGAAATATTACCAATAACAAAACTTATCATTGTGTGTAAACTATTAAAATATAATTATACTTTATTTGATCACTTATGTTCTTCCCTCTGTTTGAAATTTCTACATTCTTCCAGTCATATGGGTGTCCGTAATTGTCTGCAAGCATCGACATGTCTATTGACAGTTAGTGTGTGTTCTTAGATTCTGGTTCGAAGGAGATGCCTACTTTGACTAGCGTTATGTTTATTGCAGTTGAAGTAATTAATTTTGTAAATGGTACTGGTGATCTTATCTTTTTCAGTTGGATCTTTCGGTTTTCGCACTACTGAATGGATTGATTGTGCTGCCTTCCGTGCCATGTCCACTGCAGTGGTTCTAATATTCTCGTCCTCATTTCAGAGATATCATTTCTATAGAGTGAAAATTATTTCCTTGTGGTTTATGACGACGGTTTCTTTTAGCGTTTTGAGTTGAGATCAAACACTTTTCATGAAGTTTTGACAAAGTTAGTAGATATACTTTTTCTGCAATCTTCAGTGCTGGGGTATTCAGTCTGCTTTAATTCCTTTAAACATTGTCTGCACACCATTTTCTTTGTGAATCACTAGGTTATTTTTACTTTCACATTAAAGCTTCCTCTAAAGAAGTTGTCAGGAAAGACGATGAAAGCTTCGAAATCAAATCAATCAGCTCAGTGAGCACAACCAAATCAAATAATATTTGATTTTAACAAACAAAGTATTTTTGTCTTATGATTTATTAATGACATCCTGATTAATTTGTGGGCTACAGCATTCGATAATAGCCATTTAGACCTTTAGAAAATAAAAAGAACAAACAATTTCTTAGAATTTTAAATGAAATTTAGATTTTCACGTCGACTGATTGAACCGAAGAGTTTTCTTCAAGACATCAGACACATTGCAACCACCCTTGTCCATATAAAAGACCAAATGCTTAAGGATTCTGTATTTAATTGTGTCTGTAAAATAAAATGCCTGGAGTGTGATGCCATATATACATCGGAGAAGCCTTACCAGAGAGAAATCAAAATCAGAAGAAATGAACACCGTGGAGCAGAGCATCTGTTCGACCAACCACCGAGAAATCCAGTTAGTGAACTAGAAAAGCTTGAAAAATCATCAGCCAGAGGTGGTAGTCTACACGCTATAGAATCAGGTCACAAAATTGATTTTGACAATATTGAAATCATTGTGAAGAATTTCAGAAATCACAAAGGACGTCTCACAGCATCAGAAGCCTTTCATATCAAATGGAATCCAAATTGTTGGAATAGTTTGAATGATGGACTAAAACAGAATTTGAGCTGGTTGCAACACCTATGCCCTCCCCCAATAAGTGACAAAATCAACACGAATGTGATAAACAATCTCATTATGTAAACACACGTTGCTTTTATAATTTTATACACTTATAAAATCCAACAATCTACGCCTGGTTTTGTTATCTCTATCAATTAGCCAATTTGACAACGCAGAAACCAACACATAGTGAGGAACGATGATCAAGTTAGTAAATTTTATTTTGATACCACAGTAGATGTTTTATTACCTCTGTTATTTAGTTTAGTGATCTTCATTGTTATTTTGACTTTCTATATTTCCTTTAAACTTGACCTAATTCTGTTTTCTCGCCTCTTAACTCTTTGGTATATATATGCAGAGATTTTGTAAATTCCGGTTTAATGATACTTTGATAAAGCTATTAGCATCAAATAGCGAAACGTCAGTAAAAACAACGTCGTTTGTTTTTCATGTGGTGGGAAATACAAGAAAACCTTTATTCAAGTGTTGGTTTGCAGGGATTTGAATGGTTTCAGGATTTCATCATAAGTTGACATTAGTTAGAGAACCATTGGAAAACCTGGGAGTACTGGACAGCTGTTTGGGACAAATACTCGCCGAAGACATTGGCTAGCGGTCGCGCTATGTCGTGAATTAGCAGAAGTTAGAATTCAAGGACCATTGGATCGGGTCCCAGTGGCCTAATGGTATACGAGCTCGCCTTGTAGCCGGAAGGTCCTGGGTTCGAATCCCGGTGGGTGCGTACTGCTGAAGAGTCCCAAACTAGGACGAAACAGCTGTCCAGTACTCCCTGCAGGTTTTCCAATGGTTCTCTAACTAATGTCAGCTCATGATGAAATCCTAAAACCTTTATTATAGTGAATGTCATATACTCAATGCCCAAATTTTTTCAAACTGTTAAAAGTGAACTTGCTTTGGCCTAAGTGGTCTAGTGGACAACACTTTGGCGTTTAAAACTATGGGCACTGAGTTCGAGCCTCGGTGGTGGAGAAATCATCACTCAGTGGGGAATGCAGGTAAACGAGATGACGGGTCCCAAATATGACGAAATACGCATCCTTATGGATTCCATTGCTAGTCACCAACCACCAATTCGAATTTCTTAGAACTGACTTATTCGATCTCACACATTGGAAAGATTATACGATGTTTAGGTTCCAGGGTATATACTAATCAATTGACAGAATAATATAACTATTTGTTAATGCTGTTGTACTTCTCGTTCATATTGTGTCTGGAAAGTGAAACAAGTACAGTGGACTACCTGCTGCTTTATTCACTGATTCGCTCTAATAAACTGGTCAACCTAGGGGATAACGACCATGGAGTGTGAATGCACCAGTGACCTTCACTGCATGCTGTTTGATGGATTGCAAAATCTGCCTTTAATGGAGCGACAGTATGAATTGTGTGCATGAACTGAGGTGCAAATTTCATCCTGATCTCGTTTCTAGGTACTTTTTGGACAATCGCTTGATAGTACATCAGCGCTTAGATTAGTACCAGGGTTAGGGTTGTGGTCGGGCATAATATTACGCTTAAGGTTAAGGTCACGATTAGTATTAGAGTTAGAGTTATGGTTGGGACTAGGATGTTTTATCATTATTATATATGTATTTTCTCATAAATAAATAAATGCAAATAAAAGGAGTTCGTGTTCTTGCAGAAGTAATCATTTTAATAAATACAAAACTTAAAATCTGAAGTTGAGTCTACACCCAACACCATCAATAGGAACGACTCATCACTCATACCGGAAATATGGAAAATACTACTACAAATCAAATCAAGCGATGGACAATAATGGAATTATATAAACGAAGTTAGCAAGTTGTGTGAGTATTGCCTTGATATGAGTATGAGAAGTAATAAATTGTGCTCGAACCGTGGTAATCAGTAAATATTACTGTATAACACTGTGGGACTTTATCAAAATAAATTTGATCCGCAATGGAATTATACCCTACCACCAACGTGTACAAGTTCTATTCTTATATCAATGATACATATGGTCTTCCTACTAGGAAGCTTATCAACAAACTCACACAAGCAAGATTCACAAACCATCGGATTTTCGACAGTCGATGCTTAAAAAATCGTATAATTCCAAAATACTCACACTTACATACTCTAATTGCTTCAAGAAAAATAACATCAGCAGCCGAACATGTCAGTAGATTATGTCTAAGAGAAGAACTGCATCGAATTACTGTGAAACTAAATAATAAACGAAATGAAATTGAAAAACTTTAACACAAACTCAAATGTATGATCAATGACAAAGATTATGCATTTGCTGTTGAAACATCCAAAAGAGCTAGAGAATCAGCATTGAGAAAATCAAAAACCACACAAATTAAAAAAATTCAACAAATTAGTAGAAGAAAAGAACACAATAAATGAAGAAATTGACGTCAACGTTTCATACTCTACTGACCAACCTCTCATCTAAGGGAACTAAGCTCTAGTGAGATAAAAGCACTTGAAAAAGTACTACATTTCAACGTAACAGTTAGTACATTAAAATCAGAGGATGTCATTCCTAACATAGAAGTAGCACTAAGCTCAGTAGATAAGACGACAGACAGCAGAAGAGATTCGAGCACAATGTGCAT
The DNA here is from genome assembly GCA_944472135.2 of Trichobilharzia regenti. Lineage (NCBI taxonomy): Eukaryota > Metazoa > Platyhelminthes > Trematoda > Strigeidida > Schistosomatidae > Trichobilharzia > Trichobilharzia regenti. The sequence continues at coordinate 35,579,646 of OX235264.1, read as the reverse complement.
TAACCCTGAAAAATTGAAAATCAGAAAGACTAGCTCTAATTAGTCGAAAACTGGATAAAAATATCGTCATCACAAAAGCTGATACAGGAAACTCTACATTAGTTTTGGATAAATCTGATTACATAAAGAAACTCATTTAACATATTGAGGCGGTTCCATATGAGGAAATTAAGAAACCTGTAGATACAATAGTGAATAAGTTTAAGAAATCTACAGCGGATTTTATAAGCGAAGTGAAGCCATCACTGGTTAAGTCTAGATGGTTTAATTTAATGCCTAAAACTAATAATGCTAGTAGAATATATGGTGCTATTAAAATACATAAACCAGGTTACCCCAATAGACCAATCGTAGATTTCACCCAAAAGTTGAAGCTCTCTTTTTAGAACAAAACTCTGCCATTTCTGGTCGTTGCAAGTGGAACATACATAAAGGTTTCTAGCTGTGAAGCTTCAGTTGCAGCGGTGTTGCTCCCACACACTCTGGGAGTTGCCGTCCCCTCTACCCTCTGTCCGCAGGTTAGCTGGGAGTGTTTAGGTTTGGAATCCGACCACAACCTCTCGTAGCACTGGAGAGCATTCATTCGTCAAACCATTGAAGGATAATTTTTAAAATATAATCATATAATCCCCTGGAAAGTTTTACAGGCGAATGTATTATAACCCATTCTTATTTTTAGTTGTTTTTGTTGTTATTGTTATTTTCAAGGATTTAAACAAACAATTTACTATTGCTATTTTTGTTTACTAATTAAGGATTAGGATTATTTTATCAGTCTTTGGTAACCAGGTAACAGAAGTAATTTATATTCTGGAAGGTGGCCATCTCAGAAGTACAACTTGTTATCATGTTTTCTTTGTAGTATTTATTGTGAATATACATATATATGTATATTACTCTGAACGGTTTAATCTGCATTACGCTTAAGTTAAGGTGACTATAGAATTATGCATAAACTTTAACGATAAGCCCGATGAATCAATAAATCTGGATAAATCTCTAGCATTCCACTATCGTATCATATAGTCTTTTTTGTAAGAATAGCCAGCTTTCAAGCCTGATTAAGCATAACGTTGGATGGAAATCATTTGATCAGAAATAAGTGCTCATGGTAAGGAAATAAATTATTATTATCATCATTGTTATTAGCAGCTAATTTATGGAAAATAAGCAATTAAGGAAGATTACAGGTGAAATTATGTGTAATGGTAGGGATCACATAAATTAACCCTCTTATAAGCCGGGGAAAGGGCGTTCAATCAGGATGGGATGCTTCTACACATGTTTGGTTTTGAAGTTAGCGTTAATAATGCTTTTCTGAGCTGTAAAAGGGAATTCAAAACAATCCTTTAGCTGATATAAAGTGACAAAGAAGTCACTGACCTTAATACAGCTACAATTTTCATCTCATTTTTGAGTATTACGGGTCAGTGTTACATTATGAAGTTTTGCAGAGTTATGAACCACAACACTAGCGTCTGATATGTCTTTTCTAAATACTTTTTGAGTGATATCTTCAAATAAAAGCTACATGCAAAGATTAGAATTAATAGCTCTACCTATAATTAAACCGAAAATCTGGGTACTTTACGTTGATGATACATTTGTAATAATTAAGAGAAATTATTTAGAATATACCCATAAATTAATAAACAACATATTTGAAGACATCAAATTCACCACGAGAGAAGAGGAATTAGATAACAAAATCCCATTTTTAGATGTCTTAATCAGGAGAACTAACGCAGGAAATTTAGAAACACAAGTATATAGAAAGTCAACGCACACAGATCAAATACTCAACTATACTAGCGACAATCCAATTACTCACAATAAAAACTGTGCAGACATTGTTTAAAAGAATTCAAACACACTGTAGCACTCCAGAGTTGAAAAGAATGGAAGAAAAATACTTACAAACGGTCTTCAAGAGGAATGCTTATCCACAAAATTTCATCGAAAAGTGTTTAAAGTCGAATCAAGGCACCAACAAAGAACCATCATCAAAGACCAGAAGAAAATTCATCCTACCATAAATGAAAAATATTTCTGAAATAACAGCTAGAATACTGAAACCGTTTGATATAGATGCAGCACACAAACCAGTTGAATCGCTTAATTCGATCTTATGCAAAACAAAAGATCCAACAGAAAAAGGAGATAAAATTAAGACCATTTACAAAATAAATTGTATGAACTGTAACAGGCATTACATCGGCCAAAGTGAGCGTCCTCTTCGAATCAGAATCCAGGAAAACAAAACAGCCATGAAAAGACATGATATAAATTCTTCAGTATCAATGCATCCAGACAATTATGGACATCAATTTGATTGGGATAATGTCGAAATCTTGGACAGAGGAAACATCAGACGTGCCAGGGAATTCCTAGAAGCCTGGTACTAAAACGAGTATGCAATTAACAAACACGTTGATATAGACAAAATCTACCAACTAATAAAAAGTAAATCATGTGACCAGAAAGTTTAAATTCCAAATCAATAGAAAACGGTCAATACATATCGATATATGGTTACAGGGAGACGCAACTATAACACTCAATAAAAAGTTTAAATCATTTCACTTTATCCTAAATACTGCACTGAAGATGTTGTCCAGAAAGACGACGAAAGCTCCGCAACTAAGCCAAACAGCTCAGAGAACACTATTAATTGCAAATAACCCACCTGGGTTACAAATCTTCTCTATTATAGGCTACATGTATCGTCAAATGCCACAAAAATTCGAAGACATACAGGTGAAAACCAACCAACAAGGTGGCAGAAGACTCAGGCAACTATAAGACACGACTCAAAGTGAAGGTGCAGAAGATGTTAGTGACGAAGATAATCAACCGCCAGCAACAACAAGCTCCAACCACTATCAACGAGATGAATTTGAAAGATATCACCACTCTCATTTGTCCAGGAAGCCTCGTTGCAACTAGAGGCAATCGGCACATATCAGTATGTCGAAGCCAAGACATTCATCGCTCTCAAATCAATTTCGGAGTGTTCTGTAGTCAGCACAAATAACAACATTCGGATTTTCAACACCAGCATTAAGTCACTTCTTCTGTATGGATCAGAAACATGGCACATATGTCTCAATAGGCATTTCCAACGGTTAGCTGCAGGGATTATCAGCGGTTGCATTCGCCGACCCCATACTGAAGGTCAGACGGCCAGCAAGAAAGAATGAGAAATTATAAACTTTGGGAACAAACCAACCAAGAACCTTTTGCTCAAAGGATATGATGCATAAAATGGAGGTGGATTGAATGCATGCTGAAGAGACCATCGAATGACATTGTGCGCTAGGCCATCGATCGAATGGAGCCTGAATGAGGGATAATAAGTTGGGTGTTGTTTCGAGGTTGACTTGGAGGGGATCAAATAAGTAGAAAACGTGAGAAGATGTGAAATCATGGAGACAGCTGAAGAGGACTGTACAATTTAATTCTACCATTTAGAAATGTCGAAAGTTGATTTTTACTTGATTCATACTTTTAGTCAGAGGCACTTAATCATGTCTGTGAAATGTAAGCGGCTGATTAGATGGTACCGTTTTATTCTGCGAAAACTGTTGTTCTTGTTTTATTCATAAATATATATATATACATATTGTATTTGATGTCTTTTATAAGAATATTGAGTAACGAAGTAACGGGAATAATCCACTTGATTCTAGATACTTGTTTTTTTCACTTAGAAAGCTACCTTATCTATATACTTGCCTATCAGCACTGTTGAGAATCACATAGATACTACCACGAATTGTCGTGTTTTCGCTGTTTTTGGAGAGTTTTTTGGCCGTGGGTGATTCAAGGAAATCTAAAAAAGCTATGCAGTAGGACAAAGAAATCGGTATCCTACATTCAGAACACAATGAGTCAATTTTGGTGGTTACACTTCTCCCTCATATAGTGCATACAAGACAGCTATGGATACTAGTTTACCCGGTGAGACATACGCACCTTTGATAGAAGAAACACCCGAAATGTTAAGGAATTCCTGGGAGCTTAGTACTGAGATGAATCTGAAAGTATGATACAGATTGAAACAGATTATATATTTACTAAACAATGAAAAGGAAGTGACTTCCTATTGAAGTGTACTCTGAAACCCTTGCCCAGGAATATTGATGAGGCTTCGCAATTAAACTATCTTTCTCAGATAAGTAATAACTAAATTATAAACTGGTTTAGTTAGAGTTGGATAAACTCATTCATTTCATTCCACAGTCAGTATTAATCATTTTTTCTGAGAAACTTCTATTGACATAATTTATTGTACTAAGCCGCAACAAGCTGGAGAGAATCAAACAAGCCCTAGATAAAAAACTCCAACAGAAACAAGCTGGATTCAGGAGAAACAAGCCATGTATTGATCGAATCGCTAATCTACGGATCATCATTCAACAAAGCTTGGGATGGCAGTCACCTCTCTATCTCAACTTCATCGATTTTGAAAAGGCCTTCGACAGCATCGATCGAGAGGTCATTTGGCAATTACTTCGCTACTACAGGGTGCCATCGACAATTATACATCTCATCCAACAGTTATGAGACAATGCTGCATGCCAAGTAATCCACAACGGGAAACTTACGGAATCCTTCGAAATGAGGACGGGAGTAAGGCAAGGCTGTCTACTATCGCCAATGATCTTCCTGATTGCAGTAGATTGGATAATGCGACAGAAAACAGGCAATGAAAAAAAAGCATTAAATGAACTCACACAAAAAAGCGTGTAGTATCTGCACTTCGCACTTCGCCGATGATATATGTCTGATTTCTCACAATGTAATGGAAGATATGCAAGTGAAAAGCAACAAGTTGGCAGAAAAAGCATCAAAGATAGGAAGGAGTTCGGGTGAACATAGATAAAACAGAGGTGATAAAGATTCCTAGCCAACATCAACAGTAACAACAACAACAGACAACAATCAACATAAATGAGAGGAACCTGAAAGAAACAACCTCCTTTAACTACCCACCTACGTGTGAAGCATCGTTTCAACTACAGGCGATTGGAACTGACGAGAATATCAAAGCAGCGAGGATCGGGAAAGCAAGACAAGCTTTCATTACTCTCAAGTCTGTGTGGAGGTCAGCAGCACTCAGCATCAAAAATAAGATCCGGTTTATCAACTCCAATGTGAAGCCAGTCAGTGCTAATTCCTATACGGATCAGAGACTTGCACTGCGCGTCATAAAGAGCACCACAAACAAACTACAGACCTTCATCAACAGCTGTCTTCGCTCAGTACTACTCAAGATCAGATGGTCGGCGAGAAAAGATCAGAAACAGGGATCTCTGGCATTTAGCGAACCAACCAGGAACCGATTGTTCGACAAATAGGCAGGAAGAAATGGAGGTGGATTGTCCATACTCCGAGAAAACCATCAAGTGACATCACTAGACAAGCCGTCGAGTGGAACCCGAGAGGGAAGCGGTGAGTTTGTCGTCAATGCGAGGGTGACTTGGAGGAGGTTATGTGAAGAGGAGATGAAAGCATGTGGGCAGACTTGGAGAGGGGTAAAAAATTTGGCCGAAAACTGAAGGTAGTGGAGATGCGCAGCTGAAGCCCTATGTTCCTCTAGGAATTAAAGGATACAATAATAATAATAGTTGTACTACATCTATAATTGCCGGTGAACAGATGTCACACCATATGTGTCCACTTTTTTTCCAACATCTAAACAGAAATATCCCTCAGTCCAGAAATTAGAAATTACCTGTCTTAAGTTCATCCAGTTTTAATTAGAAGTTAATTGGTGGATGTTGACTAGCAGTGGAATCCACCAGGATGCGCATTTCATCCTTTTCCGGACTCGTCAACAAGCTGGATGTGCCTGCATTCCTCAGTGAGTCAGTGATCCCACTGGGTCTCGAACCCAGTGACCATAGTTTCAAACACCGAAGCGTTATCCACTGGACCACTTGGGCCACAACAGGCAACCACCTCTTGTGCAAGAAGTTATATCAATTATTCAATCGAGTATTAGATTTTCCCTTCGGTTGACTGGACCGAAGTGCTAGGTCTCAGGTTGACATGTCGGCGTCTTGTGCAGATGGATGCTTCGACGGTGTCTGGGCATGTAACTAGAAGTTCATTGGTGGATGGTGACTAGCAGTGGCTACCTTGGTCAAGTGAATAACTCTTTGGCATTTGAAACTATAGGCGCTGGGTTCGAGCCTCGGTGGTGGGAATATCATTACTCACTGCAGAATGCAGGCACATCCAGCTGGCGAGTCCCAATCAGAGGACGAAATGCACATTATCCTGGTGGATTCCACTGCTAGTCACCATCCACTAATTAACTTCTGATTACATACCCAGACATCGTCGAAGCATCTGCTCAAGAAGGCGACATGTCAACTGCGGTTGAATAAATCGATAGGGAAAAATCTAAAAACTGAATTAAATTCATTCATTTTTGTATCCGTTGTACCTAAGGGTAAAGAATAGTCCTGTATGTAACACACTCCATTTCCACTTTAATCATGTATTAAAAGGATTGTTAGAAAAGAGAAAAAAATAATAAAAATTTTAGTAGTTTGAATAAGTTTTTTCTTTTAGCGGAGGGAAAAAATTGGATGTGAGAAATGATTCACATACATCTCAAATATCGGAATATTGTGTACTAGATAACTTGATTTAGATTAGAATGATTGAAACAAGTAGTAGTAGTGTTTATACAGGTGGAAATAATTCAATCTAGGTTGAAAGGGACAAAAGTTGAAAATTATTCAACGAAACATTTATCTATTTGTCCGATTAAGTGTTTTTGTAGAGTCTATTGAAAAGGGATATATATATGTATATGTATATATATATCGAAATGCTTGTCTGCTCTAATGACCGGATAAGAGCTGTGTAAATTGCATATTACCTTGCTTTCACAAAGGAGACAAAAATCTGTTCGTAAAATTGACAGAAAGACAAATTATTATCGTTAACAGAGTTGAAGATTGAGGTAATGAATGTGCTATAGGTTAAATCAGGTTTTATCCAACGTATCATATGACGGCAGCGTACGTATCGATTGTTCTGAAGAAGGTATTATAAATAGTTAATTCTGAAAGAATGAAATAGTATAAACAGATTCTATATCTTTATTTTTATTTATTGGGGATGGTTTTGTATTTCCCTGACTGAAGAGCTACTTTATTTTTAACATTAGGCTTCTACCGCACATCTCCATCTCATTGTATTTTCAAAATTTCATTCCTTCTTCATACCAATATGCCACTTTCAGACGCCTAATCCATCGCTTCTCAATGGTGTTCCACTTGAGGCTATGCCTGGCGCGTGATTACACTCAATAGTCTCTTCAGAGTGATCTGCAGAAGCCTTAAGGACAAGATCCCGCATCTGACCACAACTGCTGTCATTTGATACGCATCCTGTCCAAGAGAATTCAAGAACACTATCCAGGATGGTTGCGAAAAGGCAGTATTCCTGCTATAAGAAGTGCGATAATTGAACACCTGGTTAACGCTGATCATTTCATCTCAACAAACACCTCCTGCTTCAAAGTAGTCTACAGAGTCAAGAATAACCTAGCAAAAGATAAAATATGGTTTCGTCTTCTTTGTATCTCTGAAGCTCTGGTCATTCATATAGAAAAACTGGAGCTGTGAATACAAAAAAGAATTACTCAACCACTTCCATTATCATGGTAACAACTTTGTTGATTTTTGATGAATTAATTTTGTTTGTTTGCCTGTTTCGCTAATTGCTTGTAATTCTTGTATTCATTTAGAAGTCTTACGTAATTTTGTATTCTCCACTTTGTTCCAATGTGTATTCTGAGTTTAACTCAATCATCAAACTATTCATGTTATTACTTACGTAACTCCTTTTTCACGACTGTTTGTGACAACTCATCACCTTTGTTACTGCATTAGTTTCATTTACACCCAGTTTTCTTAAACGATTTTGTAATACGTAACTCTATCCAAAACTTACTAATTTTCGCCTATTTAGTTAAAATAACCATAACCAATTGTATTTTTGTTTGACGAACTTAATGTAAACACGCATATAAAATAACTCATATATATTTTCAAGTTTTGGTTTTTTGTGGAAATTTAGTTTGATTGGATGGAGGATTTTATCATGAGGTGACATCAGTTAGAGAACCAGTGGAAATCCTCGGGTACCAGACAGCTGTTTCGTCCTGGTTCGGGATTCTTCATCAGTAGGCACCCATCGGGGCTCGAATCCAGGGCTTTCTGATGATGAAGTCCTCCAATCAATCAAACTAAATACTTTTGAACAAAGCAAGAACTACAGTTTTAGCAGAATAAAATGGTACCATCATTGTTTATTTTGTTGCCTTCTCGTCAGCTGCTTACATGGCAAAGACATTATTAAATATATCTACAACAACAATTTTAACATACTTGCACAGAGTTAAGTTTAAACAAAAATCAATCGATCAGTATACTCATACACTGAAAATATATACATATATAAATATGCAATATTAACCACTATTCCGAACAATAATAATCAAACACAATGGAAACTTTTAGCATTTCACATTCGGATGAAAGAGAGGTGAAATTATCCAGTTACCAGGGCAAAGAAAGGCTGATAACCGCTTCTTTCTGGACGCATAAATCAGGTTTCAGGCACTTGATGCAGATGGCTTCAGCGAACTTAATGAGAATTGAGCTCTTTTGCCTATTGATAATTTTGAATGACTTTTCGACCTCCATCTCATGACCCGTGTCAAGGAGATGTCTGGCAATGGCACTGTTTAAAGCATTTGTTCCCTTTAGACGTAAGCTTTTTGGTACATGTTCAGAAAATCGTAGATATGCCCTTCATTCTGTCCTTCCAATGTAACTGCTCCCGCAGATACATGTAAATTTGTATATACAGTAGGAGTTAACATGAGAGGGAAATCTATCGATTTTTGATTGCACCAAAGAGCAAGTTGTTCGATAGACTTGAAGGAGCTTAGCTGCAGGATAGGCTATGGCTAGTGATGTACTGAGCCTTCTGTTGATCATCGCTGCAATATTTTCACCTTTATAATCAAGCTGAAGGTAGATTGGCTTTTTTCTCCACTGTGATTTGTTTTACTTTTGTGACTTCAGATCTTCCATACTTGTTGATGAACCTTTGAGGATACCCATTTCTCTTCAATATATTTTCAAGGAACTCAAACTCCTCCTCAAGTTTCTCTGTAGAGCATATTCTCCTCGCTCTATAGTACAAAGTTTTGACTAGACCACGTTTAAAGCTATGTGGACAAAAGCTATTAAAATGCAAGTATTGTCCTTTCCATGTGGAATTTCGATAAATTGACTTTTGAAGACTACCGTCTTCTAGGCGTTCCATGGCTTGAAAATTATTCTGATGCTCACTAACGACTGGACCTATTCAGACAGTAACCTGGTGTTCTAGTGGAAAGCCGTGACCAGTGAGGTGTAGCAGGTTGAAGGTGAGGCAGTAACTCATCGAAGCAGACATTGCGAAGTGGTCCCGCTATGTAGTGAATTGTCGGAAAATAGAATTCATGAAGTGCCCATTGGATCAGGTCCTAGTGTCTCAATGATCTCCGAGGTGGCTCACCTTGTAATCAGAAGTTTCTGGGTTTTAACCGTGGAGGTGGGTGCGTACCGCTGAATAGTTTCAAACAAGAGTGATTAAACAGCTGTGAAGTACTCCCAGGTGGTTTTCCATTGGTTCCCTAACTGATGTCAGCTCGTGTTGAAATCCCCCATCCAATCTAACCAAAATACATTTACGATTGCACAGCCAAGAAAATAGATTCGCCTAAAGGAGACTCTTCGCTGAACTAAGTGTTTTGTTTTTAGAGTGTATTTGATCCATCTCCATTTATTTTCAAATACTTGTTGGGTGAAGATTCTTGGTTGGTTTGTTGTTAGAGTTCCTTATTGCTTACTCTTTCCTGCTAGTCAGCTATCATCCACTATCTAGCGAAGTGAGATAATGATGTTGATGAAGTTTGCATTAGCCTGCTGGGAGTGCTTCCCACGACTAGCTCACGAAGTTTCTGAATCATATAAAGGAAATAACTGACTTGACATCAGCATGAAAGATAAGAATTTTGTTCCTTACGCTGAATGCAACAAATTTCCATAGTGATTTCAGAATAGTGCAAGTACATCTTGATTTTTCGAGGCTCATTGTCTTTGAAATCTTCATCCATACATACTATCGGCAGCTGAGACAATGTTGCCGACGCAAGTAAATGAGACTATTTCAAAATTTCTTCTGTTGATGGTGACTGGTGCTTGTTATTGTTGGTTTGGAGTTTTTCCACCACCCTTGTCTCCCCCCATGTTAATCTGAAGTCCTGTCTTCACTGCTTCTTCAGATAACTTGTTGTTTTCTTTTTGCCTGTGGATTTTCAATTTTATGCGACATTAGACGCCAGTGATGGAGACGTCTAGATCTTCTGGAGTCTTTTTCTCGATCCTGCCTTTGCCTATCTTCTTGGTCACCACGGTATGTTGAATATTCCAGTTCTGAAGAATCAAGATTGCCATCGGTGTTGATAAGCAGCATTTGCTTACTCTTGTCTTCCTATGAAACATTTGACTAAACTTTACCTTGTGAATCACCTGCTATATGGCACTATCGTATGGTTGCTAACTGAGACTTTTAAAGGTTTGGAACTGTGTACTCCACAGTGTTATATAATTTTGCAAATTACTTCATGGTAGGCTGCATGAAAACCTTCTTGAACGTCAATGAAGTTTTGATGTAGAGTTTAGCTGTTATTGTACCATCTGTCTGATAATGATGCTTAGCGCTATAATCTGGTCCATACGTGATTTGCCTTCTCTGATTCCAGCTCGTCCTCGATGGAGGTTTGTATCCAGAGCACCTTTCGGTGTCCAAAGGATTATGCAACCTAATGTTTTACTTGAGGTGGAGAGGAGCATGATTCTGCGTAAGTTTTCGCAAAAGCCTAAGCTGCCATTCTTTAATAGTTTAAAAAGGGCAGCTTCTCTTCCAATCAGCACGCACTTTCCCATTCTGTAAAAGCATTTGTAATAGTAGCGTGGGACTTCAGGTTCATCTAATATTTAGGTATCTTTCAAAACCACTGATATAAGCCTAAATATAATTAGACGGAATAAGCGAATACAACGAAATGTAAAGCAGCAAATAGACTATTCTGTCATTACACTGATACTTAACTTAAAAGTTAATAAATTTATTTTAACTAGGAAATTGTAATTAAACATCTTAAAATAAAAAAAGAATTTAATGCTAAAATGGTAATCTTTGGATTAATTTCTCATCAATGACTCTATACTTATTGATATTGTTAATCCATGTGTGTTGTACTGCAAATGTGTTATTAAAATACATATTTTTTAAGTGTGGCCACGGACTGATGGCAGTTAGAGAACTACTAGAAACCAAAAACTGCTGAACAGCTGTTCCGTCCTACTTCGTGCCTCTTCACAGTACGAACCTACCGAATTTCAAACTGCGGACCTCCAGATTACAAGACACACTCGTAGATCATTCAGCCACTGGGACCTGTCTCAATGGCCAATGAATTCCAGCTTCTACCAAATTGTGATTTTATCACAGTCACCAGGGAATATCATCGACGAGCACTTGTCTTCACTTCCGACTGGGTGAACCCCACTGGTTACCACTTTGTGCTAAAGTCACAAATTGGTAAGAGTCAGAATTCACGGGTCACTGAATCGCGTTTGCCATGGTTAAGTGGTATACAGGCTTGACTTGTAACTGGAAGATCTATAGTTTCGAATCTTTTTGGGTGTGTACTGCTGATAGCGCCCGAACTAGAACAAATTAGCTGTCCACTATTCTAGGCCGGTTTCCGATGAATCTCAAACTGATGTCAATCCTCTGGCCAATCCCTACAAACTGACTCTTGTAAAAAAGTATTAGTGATGAACTTGATTACAGAGTAAATATATTCCCCTCCTTTTAGTGATTTATAAATAACTTTAATTTCATAAAAAAGATGGCTTAATGATGTCTCATAAATGTGTGGCTGTCTTTTGATGAATTTCATTTCGCCATGTATCTTCGCTACTTTAAGTGCTGACTCATTCAACAGTTGTACGACAATACTGCATGCCAAGTAATCCACAACAGGTCACTCACAGAATCCTTCGAGGTAAAGACAGGAGTGAGGCAAGCTGGCTGGCTGCCTACTATCTTCAATGATTGATTTCCTGATTGTAGTTGACTCGACAATGCCACAGACAGAAGCAGGAAACGAGGGTATGGACTTCCTCCATGATGATATATGTCTGATTTCCCACAAACTCGAAGACACGCAAATGAAAAGGAACAATTTGGCGATAGACGAAACATCAAAAATAGGAAGCACTTCACTTGAACATAGAGAAAACGGATGTCGTGATGAAGGTTCCTCGCCAACAGCCACAGCAGCAACAACAGATAACAATCAGCATAAATGGGAGAAAGCTAAAAGAAGCAACCTCCTCCACCTACCCACCTACTTCGGAGGCATCATTTCAACTACAGGCAGATGGAACTGGCGAAGATATCAGAGCGAAAATCGGGAAAGTAAGACAAGCTTTCATTACTCTCACGTCTGTGTGGAGATCAACACTCAGCACTCAACATGAAAAATAATATACGGATTTTCAAAATTAATGTGAATTCAGTACTAATATACGCATTAGAGACTTGGCGTTGTGTCAAGAAGGGCACTTCGAACAAACAACAGACCTTCATCAACAGCTGTGTTTGCTCATTACTACACCAGATCGGATGTCCGGCGAGAAAAGATGAACAATAGGGAGGGATCTCTGGGAACGAACCAACTCACCAGGAACCAATTCTTCAACAAATATGGGGAAGAAATGGTGTGGATTGGCCATACTCTAAGGAAACCATCAAGTGAGTGACGTCACACGCCAGACCACTGCTCGAGTGGAACCTGAATTGGAAGTGGTGACTTGGTCGTTAGTGCGAGGGTGACACGGAGGCGGAAGTGATGTGAAGAAGAGATGAAAGCATGTAGGCAAACGTGGAGCCAAGTGAAAACGTTGGCAGAGAAGCGAACGCAATGCGGGCGTGCAGATGAATCCCTATGTTCCTCTAGGAACCAAAAGAGGTAATAATAATAATATATAATAGCTTCAAAATTATTCTTCTTGTACATTTCCTTTCAAAGTCTTTTCGCAGTCACAATATAACAAAATACGACACCGACTATCAATATACACTTCAAAATCTGTATACATGTAAGAACTCACCTGATTTATTTCTACAGCTCATGCAATAGATTTACTATGTGTATCCGTTGAATTTTTGCATTTCATAGTAAAAAAATAATCCACAAGCAGGTAGAGTGGAATAAGTAGACTCAGTGTGCCAAAGCATATTCCCATGATTTCACCTGTTTTGTTTTCAAAAGACAAAATCAATACAATAGCAGAAATTAGAGTAGGTATGTAAAAAGTAGATTGTGCTGAAAAGAGAGAAAGTTAATTGTATTACTGTTAAAGCATTATATATGTAGATAGGTAGATAGATGGGTAATTGTATAAACATGAAACAAACCTGTTTTTTATTACAGCTTGATTCCACACTGTATTTTTGGTACAAATATGGAATTTTCAGCATGTGATATCGGTAGCCCAAATTTTGTAGGCCAACCATAGACTTCAGGTCGGCACGAGATCGAAGCTCGAACCATGTGCATGATCGGCGAGAGTCCTAACCAGTGTGCCACCGAATATCACATTCTCCCATCGATTGGTTGGACCGAAGTGCTCAGTCTCAGGTTGACATGTTGGCTTCTTGTGCAGATGCTTCGACAATGCCTGCCCAAGTAATTAGAAGTTATTTGGTGTATGATGACTAGCAGGGGAATCCATTCGTTGGAAACTATGGGCACGGGGTTCGAGCCTCGGTGAGAACATCATCACTCACTGGAGAATGAAGGTACATCCAGCCAGTTCACGAATTCTGATCAGAGGACGAAGTGAGCATCCTGGATTCCACTGCCAGTCATCATCGACCAATTAACTTCTATAAAAGAAACCTATTTAAGAAGCATATATTGTTAAACTGGTGGTGCCTTCAATAACTAAATAAATTCATAATTACCTCACTATCTAGCGTTAAGGATGACCGGTTAGACATTCTTAATCTTGTCATACTTCTAAGTTTGATTTACATTCACTGTAAAACCAAGTATATTTCACAGTGTCATAAATGTTGAGTACAAAAATGCAAATTCAACTAGTGCAGTTCAGTGGACAAACTACCGACAAATAAGAACATGGTCGGCACAGTCGACTGAAATGTTTTTATTTTGTTTAAGAGTTTCTTTTTATCTTCTTGTTATTGATGGAACTATCTGAGAAATCCTTGAATAACCACAGTGACAGTGATGTAACGAATAATAACTGAATGCTGAATTAAAAAGTATCGACCGATTAGAAGAGAGGATAACCTGTCAAATTACCAAAGAAGGGTGACTTAGGCGTCACTCTTCAAGAACTGCCGTGGAATAACATTTTTCTCCACGCATAATAAAATACTAAGTCGTTTCAACCTGGAGAGAATAAAAGATACAGACCTGGATACAGACCTCCGCTCACTGTAACAAGCTGAATTCCGGAGAGGCAAGTCATAAGCTGGTCAAATTGCAATGTCATCGAACAAGACACAGAATGGCAGTCCATCCATTACCTCAACTTCATCGACTACGAAAAGGCCTCAAACAGACAGCATTGATCGAGAAGTTATTTGTGAACTAACTTCAACATTATGGCGTGCCGTTAATCATAATCAACCTCATCCAACGGTTAAATAATAATGTCACATGTCAAATGCTCCAGAATGGAAGATTCGACAAAACCTTTGAAGTGAAGACGGGAGTAAGACAAGGGTGCCCACTACTGTCACTAATAATATTGCCAACTGTAGTGGAGTGAATTATTTGGGAGGCTGTATATGAGAGCGAGAAGAAAAAGAACACGTTGGATCAATAAGAAGGCTGTAGAAGATCTGGATTTCATGAATGATTTATGTCAAATGTGACACAATTAGAAGACTTACAGGGGAAACCGACATGTTCACAGACGAGGCAGTCAGTTAATACAGAAATCCAGGTTAACATAAAGAAGACGGAGGTGATAAATATAACCGACCAACAACAACAACAACAACAACAAGCAATATAAACGGAAGAAATTTGAAAGAGATCACTGCCTTCACTTATCTAGGAAGCATCATTTCAACCGCAGGCGGAATGGATGAAGATGTCAAAAGCACAGTCATAAGTGCAAGATAAATGTTCACCACTTTAAAATCAGCTTGTAAGTCTTCTGTACTCTGCCGGACAAACAACGAAATTCAGATTTTCAATACCAGAATTAAGTCACTTCTTCTAAATGGATCAGAAGCTTGGAGTATCTAGCACGATAATTATTTCTAACAGCTAGCTACAGACTTTCAACAATGGCTTCCATAGTGAAGAGCAGATGGCTGGCATGAAAGAATTAGAAACTTGAAACTCTGGAAACGAACTAATCATTCAAAAATATGGTGAATAGACATGGAGGTGGATTGGACACACTCCAGGGGTGACTGTCGGATGAAATCACACCCCAAACAATTGCTTAACTGGAACCCGATTGAAATAGGACGATTCTATAGTTCTAGGAGGAGATGACAAATTATAGGCAATTGATCCCTACGTCCCAGTGTACACCAAAGGAAATGTTGCGAATATGAAAGCTCTATATAACTGTACAGCTTCAGCTAGAAGTTAAGGAAAGAGAACTCCTAGCTGACTTGTGTACCCTTAATTTAATATAATGATAAAAAATTTAATTTTTGACAAAGTACCAACCAAATAATAGGAGATTCTTTACAGCTTTTGCTCTAATTTTTTTATTCCTTTCAATAAGTAAACTTGATTCATTTGTCACATTTTGTAGAGTTGGATTTTAATTAATAGACTATTTCAGGGTAAACCATGGATTGATATAAGTTAGAAAACCATTGAAAACCAGAAAGTACTGTAGAGCTGTTTTGTCCTAGTCTTGGACTCATCATCAGTAATCACCCACTGGTTACAAGGCGAACTCGTAAACCACTAAGCCACTGGGACCTTAATTCAATGGTCTATGAAATCTAACCTCTACCAATTCACGGTTGTAGCGTGACCACTAACCAGTGTCAACAGTTGGAACTCCATCCTTCCTCCAAACTGGATGAACCCCATTAGTCACGACTTCTCATCAGAACTCAAGGCAACTTCGTCCTGTAGTCAGTAGCTAGCGATCAACGGATCAATTTTCCAATTCCCAAGGATGGCACTGGCTGGTGGCTGCTCTCAGATCATGAACTGCTAGAAATTAGAATCCACGGGCTGACCAATGAAGAGTTGCGTTCCAGTGGGTGAATGATAGTCAGGCCTGTCTTGTAACGGGAAGATCCTAGTTTCTAACCCCAATGGATGAGGACTGATGATGAATCCAAGATAAGGACGAAACATCTATCCAGTACTCCCAGCTGTTTTTCGATGGTCTTCTAACTGATATCAATCATTGGTCTAACCTGAAAGAAATAGAATCCCCTTACAAACTGATTATTGCAAATAATAATCTGTTGAAAATATTCTATCAACAAATTATGGGAATATATTTACTTACCAAAAGGACTGAATAATTTATTCATTGGTGTGAATTGTGTCATACTGAAACCTGCATTCGTACTTTCAATTTGTACAGTGAATGTGACAAGACTGAAATTAATTCAAACAAACAAGATATACACGTTTACATTGAAAAATAAATAATAGTTTCGGCTGTGACAATCATATTCATCAAGACTGTAATATGAAAGATCAGAGAAATTTAAATGTACACCTTCTGAATAAGAGTTCACTGTTGTCGAGTGTCGGAATATATAAATTATGTATGTGAGATTCAATAACCCCATAGATTGCGAACTAGATCCTTTACTGGTATGAAAAGGGATAAACTAATCGCCACCTCTTTTTTAGCAGTGTAAGTAATATTTCTGTAAATTGTAGTTAAAGTATTCATTTTCCCATGAAGAAATCACATAATTGGTGTGTAAACGGATGAAAAATGGATTGTATTATATAAGCGATATGGTAACCAAGGTCATTTTCAGAATAAACCAATCAGAAATGAGTTAACTTAAAATAGTGCTTACTATTTTATTGATCATGATTTGCAGACTAATTGACATATCAAGATTTCATTATGAGCTGACACTGGTTAGAGAACCATTGGAAGACCACCTGGGAGTACTGGACAGCTGTTTCGACCTGGTTTGCGACTCTTCATCAGTACGTATCCAACGTGATTCGATCCCAGAACCTTCTGGTTACAAGGCGAGCTCGTAGACAATTAAGCCACGCTTGAATATCAATGAGATGCTCAATAGCCACTTGCTCCATTCAGGTAGGTAGTTACCTGGGGTTCTAGTGAGAAGTCGTGACCAGTAAGGTGCAGCAGGTTGGGTGTGAGTACAAATACTCGCCATCGAAGACATTGGCCAGTGGTCGCACTATGTCGTGAATTGGCAGAAGTTGGAATTCATGGGCTGGCCATTGGATCGGGTCCCAGTGGCTCAGTGGTCTACGAGCTCGCCTTGTAACCACAAGGTCCTGCGTTCGAACCCCGGTGGGTGCATACTGATGAAGAGTCCCAAGCCAGGACAGAACAGCTTTCCAGTACTCTAAGGTTTACCAGTGGCTCTCTAACTGATGGCAGCTCATGATGAAATCCTGAAAACAATCAATCAATTCTCTCCAACCTGGGCTTTAATTGAAAAATCCTTAGTAATATTTTGAATCACACATTACCGTGTAAAATATACGAAGGCTAATACTGAAATATACATTTCGGCTCACGTTGTTTCGTGTTCTGACTTAGTTAGAGCGGACTGGGAATCAGGTGGCTGATGTATAATATTGTTGGCGTAGTCAGTGTGTCTTTGTCCAACTGGACTTCTTTATTTCAATCACAGTATTACTGAGAAATATACATGTGGTAAAATCATTGCACACACAACATGTTACTCACACACTCTTGTCAGTATGATACGCCGCACTAAATTTTCTTCAGGATTTTATGGAGACAAACAAAGTCAGAATAAGGAAGAGTACAGTGTTTTCTGAAAAACCATCCTCTTTAATATCTGTTTAAGTATATGTTTGTGCTACACATAGATACCTTTTTCAACTGATTAACAATAATTCACCGGTAGGAAATCCATGCGGTTTCGATCATCAGTTGAAATCTGCAACTTAGTTTGTAAATTTATTTTTGTTTTCTCAAAAACATCTTTACAAAACTGAAGGGATTTCATGTGGCATATTATTGATAATCCGGATAAAACAAGTGACTCAACAGAACCCATTAATGGTGAAAACAGGAGACCTCGCTCATCTATCGTGAAACATATTATAGAGACAAGACATAAAATTGATGTCCACCTATCTTTTAAATCTACCGATAAAACGTGTTTGGTGGAGAGCGGATCCAAAAGTCTGTGAAAGCCATAGCTAGCAATTAGGAGGTTTAAACCATCCTTTTGCGATCAAAGCAGCAATTTGTCATCACATTAAACCTTCTTTAGTAAACTTTGTTTTAATACTAGCCAGAGTAGATGTACTATTACCTCTGTTATCTTGTTCAGTGATCTTAGTTTGAAAACCATCTGCAGTACCATGCACTGCCAGGGTTCGAAACCAGGACATTCCGGTTACAAGGCAAGCTCATATACCATTCAGCCACCACTGGAACCTGATTCAATGGCTAATCGATGAGTTCTTACTTCTACAAGTTCGTGATTTAGCGCGACCAACAACAAATGTCATCGGTTGAAACGATATCCCTACTCTCGACTGGATGAACCCCACTGGTCACTACTTCTCAATAGAACTCCAGGAAACTCCATCCTGTAGCAAGTCACTAACGAGCATTGGATTAATTTTCTATAGTTGGTTTATAAGGATTAGTTTTGTTTTTACGAGGTGATTCTCAAATTAGGACGAAACAGCTGTCTAGTACTGCCAGTTGGTGTTCCAATGGTTCTCTAACCGTTATCAGCTCATAACGAAATCCTGTAACAAATCTAAACCATTTATCTCCATTGAAACATGATCATATACCCGGTGATTTGAAAAAAGTGGTTTTACTGCAATGTATAGTGAAGCATTTCGTTAGGATTGGAGGAGATAAAACAGATAAACCCATTTCATGAGTGTTCTGTACCTGGCTAACAAGCTCTACTACCTGTTATGACAGGTATATGACTACTTATTTCAACCAATCAGTAGTATATTTATCTTTATGAAAAATATGATCACCACCATTTATGTTATCAAGTCGATCACTTACTCTGATCAGTGCGATACAAAAGAACGCTGGTGAGAAGGCTTTTCTCTAGAGCGAAGAAGATATGTTCACCAAACAAACTAGACAGTCAACTGGTGCTTCTTGAAAAATGCTTGAAAGAAAATGGTTATCCACAAAGTTTCATTAACAAATATGGCAAGAATGAACTCAAGAAGCTTGAGACAGCTACAGTTAGTAAGAAGCCTATTTCTTTCATCATACTGGACTACAAGGGCGACGACATTATGAGAATGAGAAATAAAAGATTAAGGTCAGTCCTGTGTAGGACGTATCCTACAGCATTATTAGTCTCTCTACCCCGAACAACCTCCTCACTGGTGCAGTCAAAGATTGACAAGTACCCATCACATGTTACCTCCAAACTGTGTAAACCAATTCACATGTATCTGCCAGAGCAGTTACATTGGAAGAACAGAGAGGAGAGCCTACGTCAGATTCTGCGAACATGTACCAAAGAGCCTCCGGTTAAAATGACCGAATTGCTTAAGCCCATCAATCGCCAAACACCTGATTGACACAGGACATCGATTAGATGTACTAGAATCATTCAAAATAATTAACAGACAAAGAACTTCAAGTCTTCTCAGGTTTTCTGAAGTTATAGCAATAAAACGATTGAAGCCTGACTTATGTGTCCAAAAGTAATCCGTTGTTGGACTTCTGTTACCCTAGTGACTCAATACCTCTTAGTATCTCTTTGTTTTCTAATTTTGTTAACTTAACTTTTCACTCCCCTCGTCGATGTTTCTTTTTTCTTTGTTCACATTTATAAAAGGTAATCATTGTATGAAAATCAGTAAGTAGTTAAAACTATACTATTAGAAAGGATATAGTATCGACCAGTATACATACCTTGTCTCATCAAGTCTTTGTGATTGTTGGTAATCGATTGAAAATGTATTTATAATGTGTTTATTCCACTGAATAATAAAATTCATACTTGTCTGAAATACCTCTAACCTCTGAATACATGTGGCGATACTTTCACCTAGCTTCTCTAATTTCAAATTGTATATTGAGTCGATATGAATTTGAATCTGTGATGAACAAAGAAATTCATTAGAAGCATCACTCGCTAATCCTTGAGAGCTGCCTCTTTCAAGAAATTGAAGTGAATGTTGAACTGATGGTGAAACAGAGGATACTGAAGATGAAGATGAAATCAAGGAGGCAGCAGAGGTTGAAGATGATGATGATGAGGTTAAAGAGCTGCTTGATGAAGCGGATGATGCCGCCGACGAAGATGCAGACGGGGAATGGGATCCCAGCGTCATTCCAAATCGATTATTATTTGTTCTGGTTGTCATTTGCATACGTTTTGCTGACAATAACTTCAAGTACTTCCTCAAGATATCTTTTAGTTTTGAGCTGTATGTGGCATTAGAGAAAAATAGCTCAACAACTTGTAGTTCAATTAGGGCGGGATTTTTTATGAGTTCATAAAAGGTTTTATCCTCACTGTTGATTTGATCATATAGAGGTGGAGTTATATTACTTGTCTGGGGAAAATTGGTTTTGAGCAGTGAAGATAAATGTGTATGCGAAGAGAAGGGATATGCTTTGGTTATATTCAACTGTGAAGGATACTCTTTTAGGATTGCAGAATGCATGGAATGATTGTAATTTGGACAATTAAAGGAACTTGTAGTATAAAACGCCTCAATTAACGATAGCCTACACAAATCATCTTGAAAGGTTTGTGTAATATTGATGAGAGTTTCAAAATATTTAATGACCATCTTTGAACAAGTTGCATCTGTATGCGTCATCTAAACAAAGAAAACAAAAATAAATAAACAAACAGAAAGTTCAAGAACTTATTCTTAGTGTTTATCATCAAACGTAAAAGTTTAACAATACTTAAAATGTGGCAATTACTTTCTAGGTAGTAAATAACAGTGTGATCCACTATTCAAGATCCCAAATGAAACTCAGTAGCCATATGTACTCATACTATGGAGATCATGATATTGATAGAATTAATTATGTCAATTAATGGTCATTACCAGGCAGTTTTCTGAATAATTGGCATCAGAGTTGCATGAATTTACAAAATATGACAGAGAAGATTTGAAGCTCAGATGGATGATTTCGATGTGGTTGTGTTCTCTGAGCTGGATAGTTAATTTGCGAAGCTTTCATCACCCCCTGCTAGGCGACATCTTCAGCGCATACTTCAATTTGTTGAAGTGAGCTTTTAGATTTCTTCACGAGTTTATTAATCATCTCTCCTGGTAACCATGGATGTGATTGGTTGTTTTTGTGTGTATTCACAACCTCTGGGCCACTTGTATTGGAACTGATTGTTATTTGACTTGAACTTTGACCCTTTGTGTGTGAGGTTTCTTTCTTACCGGTTGATCAATTTTGTCTATCTCGATGTGTCTATTGATTGATGTTTCACTGGAATACCAGGCTTCTGAAAATTCTCTAGCATTCTTGTTGTTTCCTCTGTCTAATAGTTGAACGTTATCCCAGTCGAATTCATATCCGTGGTTATCTGTAGGCAGTGAGGCGATATGAAGGAGTGGATATCATGTCTTTTGATGGCCAGTTTATGCTCGTGGGTATGCGGAGGAAAGGAGACGTCCACTTTGGTCAATGTAGTGTTTTTCGCACTTGTTGCAATTTATTTTTTGTAGATGATGCTGGTTTCATCTTCTTTCGCTGCTAAGACTCAGCAGTTGAGAATCACACACAAAGGGCCAAAGTTCAAGTAAAGAAAAACAATCAGTTCCAATGCAAGTAACCTAGAAGGTGTGAAACACGCAAAAACAACCAATCACGTCCAAGGTCAACAGGAGAGAGTGGAGTGGAGAAATCTTAAAGCTCACTTCAACAAATTGAAGATGTTGCCTAGTAGGGGGTGATGAAAGCTTCGCAAATTAACTATCCAGCTCAGAGAACACAACCACATCAAAATTTACAAAATATTCATCCTTGGCACCAGTCAGTTTTAGTTTTTCAAATCGATATTTTGAGAGAGGTAATTACAAATTTCAATGACATCTGGTGGCGTGAAAATGAATGTGGATTGAAGATATGATCTAACTTAGTTTCATATCAATGAGGAATTTAGTTTATTTAGATTGATCCATGACAGAAATATCATTAAGCCATCAAATTGAAGCTTACATTAAGTTAGAATTCGACCAGATGGCCTTTATACCTTAACTTGAATATATATAAATGACAACTAGTCGTCATTTTGAAGTGCTACTTCTTCAGTAGACTTCAAGAAATTACTTGTTAAATAAATAAATAAATATATAATTCAGTTTTCACCACGGATTGATTTCAATTGTAGAACCAGAGAGTACTGGGTGACTGTTTCGTCTTAATTTGATACTAAACTCCAGTACCCACCCACGCATGGAACATTCAGTCACTGGGACCCCGTTCAATGGACTGAGAATTCTAGCTTTTGCCAATTAGTAATTTTTAGCCAGACCACCAGTCAGTGTCACCCCTGACTGGGTGAACCTAGTGATCATGATTTCTCATTAGAACTCCAGACAAATTTGTCCCGTGGGCAATTACTAGTGAGCATCAGATTAATTTTTACAAAAGTTAGTTTCTAGGTATTTGATTTGTTTCAGGTTTGATCATGAGGACAAATACACTGTCCATTGATACTGCTTGGTGGTCGGGCTAATAATTAGGAATTCGTAGAAGCTATAATAGGTGGGACTTTAGATGGAGTCCCAGCGGTTGTATAGTCTAGAAGTTTGTCTTGAAATTAGAAGTCCCCGAGTCGGCACGATGATGTGTGGATACAACTGAATAGTCTCAAGCTAGGAAGAATCAGCTGTCAAGTACTTCCTGGAGTCGAGTGGTTCTCTAACTGATATCAGTTCATTGATATAAGAATAAAACTTGTGCACTGTGGTAGAGTGTAATTCCATTATGGGTAAATTTTGTTTTGATAAAGTCTCACAGTGTTATACAGTAATGTTTACTGATGACGTTTCGAGCACAATTTATTGCTCATAATCATATCGAGGTAATCACACGACTTCCTAAATTCATTTATATAGTTCCATTGTTTTTCTCTTGATTTTCACTTGATTTGATTGGTAATAGTATTTTCCATATTTCAGGTATGAGTGATGAGTCATTCCTATTGCATGTGTTGGGTGTAGACTCGATGAACAAGGATTCAGTAATCAACCTCTCTCTCCACCTACCTAGACTTTTAACCCTCTCCCACCCTATTGTGTGGTTGAGTGTTAGTGAGTGAAGTGCAATTGCTGAGCTTTTTTCTAAATTACTTATCTTCTCGGGGTCAACCATTCTTACCTTAGCTAAATTCTTATGCTCTGACAATCTGACTACCCCTGACCTACTAGTTTGACCTATGTAGTTGACCTCACAGTCATTGCATGGTATTTTGTAAATAATATTATTTTGTCTAATTGGGTCAACTGGGTCCTTTAACCTACAGAGCTTGTCCCTGAGTGAGTTTGTAGGTTTAAATGCCACCCTAATTCCTATTTTATTCAGAATCCTACGTAGTGTCTCAGATGTCCCCTCTTTATATGGTATAACTGTGGATGACTTATATTCTTTCTTATTTATGTTATTATTACTAGTTTCACAATTATTTTTATTTTGTTTTTGGCCTTTAATGATCTTCCTAATGAATTTTATAGGATAGTTATTCAACACCAACGCTTCTTCTATCTGTTTTAATTCATCATTTAGATCTTTTTTGTGCTACTTAGTGCCACTGCTCGGTTTGTTAAACATTTAACTAAGCCTGCCTTAACAGTTAAAGGATGAGACGAATTAAAGTCTAAATATCTATTAGAATGCGTTGGTTTTCTATAAACACTAGTGTGTAGTTTGCCTTCTTCTATTCTTTTTATCTTACAATCTAACATAGCTAATTCTCCTTGTTCATTTTCTGATTCAAATGTGAATTTTATTTCCTCAACTTGTGAGTTTATATGTGTCAAGAAGCTAGAGATGTGTCCTTTTTTTAACACTGTGAAAGTGTCATCCACATATCTCCACATTTTGGAGTAGGGTTAAATGTATTGAGGGCACTATTTTCCCAGCTGTCCATAAATATGTCTGCTACGATAGGGGATATTGGTGATCCCATTGCTACACCTTCTGTTTGTCTATATATTTTGCCTTGGAACTTAAAGATAGTAGATGTGAGGCATAACTGAATCCCTAAAATAATTTCTTCAATGGACAGCTTTGTCCTATGACTGAGTTCCGGATCCGCAGTTAATTCTTTTTTAACTGCTTCTAAGGCCATATTAACTGGTGTATTAGTATAAAGACTAGTTATATCAAAACTAACCATTGTTTCATCATTCGCTAGTTGAATGTCATTTATTTTATTTTTCATCTCATATGAATTAGTTAATCTAGAGTTTGAACGATTTTTAATGGGGCATAGTATTAGAGCTAAGTGTTTTGATAATTCATACGCGATATCAATTCGTGGTCAAACTTGGAAGGAATCAAATCCTTACAAACTAATACTTTATTGTTTGTTGTAACTACAAACTTTTGTTAATATCAGTTATCAAAACGAAATGACTAACTTTATAAGAGATAAAGAACGCTGCACAGCATGACAGATTTAGAAGTGATGCATCTACCTTGAATAATAACTTCAATAATACGCTCACACACACCAAACTGTCATTGTCAGCACAAAGTTCACTCAGTTTTGAGCTTACTTCCATCTGCATTTATTAACATTCCAGTTATTGAAAAATGAATCTACTCTGAATCGTTTAAATGTTTAGGTAAATATCACAATCACAAGCGAAAGTGAGGCATTGGGATAGTATTCATCCCAAAAATCATATTCTCTACTAATAACTAACTAACTTTGAAGGACTCACAATTCATATTATTTAGGAAAAGCTTCTGCTTTTTAGTTTCATTGACAGTGGTGCTTTTGACGGGGTGTGAATGCTTACCTGTCGTCCAGCCGTCCACCTTTATCTAGCTTACTACTGGCTAAGCTAGGTTTAGGGGATTGTCAAAGGGAGGGCCGCACACCACATGTAGGATGGTTGAGGAGCATTCAACCGGAGAACCACCAAGGCACATTAGGTTACTGAAATACTCAAAATTATAAGGGAATAAGAATTTCGATACAACTGTCCTAATGTCCTTAATCATCTCGATAACATGTTGGTTATCGGTAACTCATGTCCTTTATTCTGATATGTGCATGCTTTCTACTCAGATACTCATCATATGAAATAACTGTACCTTTAAGGTATTTCTAACCACGAGAAGCCATCAAAGCTGTAATTTACGATCCGAAAACGTCGTCTTTTACAACTAATTCAAGTGTACAAAGTTAAATCAACCAGATCACTGAAAAATATGAACGTAGGAGAAAAGAATTTGAGGTTTTTTCTGAAAATAAAAGCGTTGTGAATTCCTACTTGAAAAAATATACTAATAATCGTTTTATTTCAAACAGCAATAATAATTATACAGAATGGAATTTTCAGCGTGTTTTTTATACACACTGCAACAATTCAGGTCCTCTCATAAATATGTACGGGTATTAAATTTAAAATAGTAATAATAATATTAATAATGAAACCACTATAAACAGAATGTTGGCAGAAACATAATGAAGTGTAAGTAGACGGTATCTTAGATGATGCATGTAATTATATTCTTTGCTTATACTTTGTATATACTTCAGTAACCGATTTAAAAAACTAATTTATAAGTTTTTTTCTGACATTTAACTCTCTCTTCACACAAACCCGGTGCTAAATTTGCTGATATGGTTAGATTTTTATATTTAGTAGCTGTATGAGGGTAAGTGGCTGTTCTTATGAAGTTTATTCTGGCCTTGCCCAAAGAGATACAAGTAAAGAGTTGCAGATCCCAAAGAGGATGTTCAATATCAGACAAGATGACTTTAACCAAATGCTTGCAAGAAATGAAGCGTCTATTGACAATAATGTCAGTTAGCTGAGTCAGAGGCACATCACTAACTCTGCCTATTTACAGCCTTCACTGTTCTACGCAAGTCCAGAGAATAATTGGGGTTAACAATAAAACGGAACGGGTAGAAAAACAAGAATTAATAAATTGTAAGAGAAGAGGTTGAATTATGTTGCCAAAATGTCTTAACTACTTTATGTAATAAGTCAAACAAATAATTTTCGTAGAAATCAACAGGATTTGAGACAGCCAACAGAGATTCGAAGAGAAACTGATTTTGAGACGAGAACTATTCGAATTACTCCCTATCACAATGCCGCCAATATTACAGGAATCATGCAACTAAATCAGTAGTCCACGCAAGTCTTGTTAGCATCTGAAGTTAAAATCAACAATACTATAGTTAGATGAATTCAGCTTAAGACCGTTTAGGCGAGACCAATTTTCTATCTTCAGACAAGAATCTATTCGTATAAGAACAATCCAAAGCAGAAAACAATGGAATACAAATGATTAGATCATCAGAATATTTAATGAAATTAGCTTTCGGAAAATATGGAAGGTCATGCAAGAAGAAAGAAAAACTGAATGCAGATAGTACAGAGGCTTGTTTCCATTAGCAGTGAAATGGAGAGCTTTCCACTCAAAACAGTATTGTAGTTGGCTACCCGGAAAATAAGAAGGAAGCCACCTTGTGACCCAGGACTCAGTGTTTGCTGAATTAAGCTTGCTTAGTAAAAGCGACCTAGGAATAGAATCAAAAGGAGCAATGTAGTCTAAAACCTGAGGCTCGAACAAACCACGCTCCTTTATCAAGACTTAAAACAGTATTGTAATGGAGTAAAACGACAGCATCTAATGTGCTTCTACTGCATTTGAAAGCAAACTGCTTTAGGTCATTGAAAAGTTTCAAAGAAGGTTTAGGAACATGCAAGAGAAGTTCCCTCATAGTTTCCAAAATTGGAGACGTGATGACAATTGGCCTAAGCTTTAGACTCAACCCAGAAGATGACTTCAGTACAGGCACCATCTTTATTTCTTTGCAGACAACAGGTACTGTGTCCGTGTGAAACGAAACATTAAGGGTTTGAGTAAGAGGATAACACAAAATATCAGCACACTTTTGAGTCAAAATGCTTGGTACACCATCAAGTCTTGGGCCGTGATGCATTTAAGGATTTCAGACACGTTAATACATCCTTTTTACTCAAACCAAGAGAATGAACAGAAACATCAGGCCCAGTGATATTAACTTATTGCAAGATCTATTCAAGGCATTTACATTAGGCACGTTCATCGTCGTGTTTCCGAACATCATCCAACGTGGTTAAGTAAGCGACAAAAAAGATCTATTCGTAGCTCTATTTTAGTCCATCTGGTTGATACTGAGCATAAGATTGATGTTAATACAGCATTTAAAATTATTTATCGCATTCCAACTTATCTTAATTTTGCTTTGCGAGTTCACCTTCTACAGACGGCTGAGGCGATTGGCATTCATCTGAAGAAGCCAAGCCTATGTGTATAGAAAAAATTTGTACAGCCACTTTCTTTACCGTGGCCATCGTCACAAGAATGGATAAACAGGACTGCGTCACCCCCTCCCCCTAAACCTATAAAATTATATTTGTCTAAATTATTTATTTTATTTTATTTATTTTGACCACTTTATCTTTAATTTGCGTGTTATTCTTGTAAAATTAATTTATTCTATCCATTTCCACCTTTTAAATCTGTATTTATTTTATTTTATTTTTTTGATTACAGCTTGATTTCACACTGTACTTTTGGTACAAGTATGGAATTTTCAGCGTGGATATCGGTAGCCCGAAATTCGCAGGCCGACCATAGATATCAAGTGTGCGTCGGTGTGGGCTCGAACCCTAGACCATGTGCATGGTCGTCGAGAGTCCTAACCACTGTGCCACCGACGCACAGTTAACTATTAACCCATTGACACTATTTAATTATTGTTAACAAACTTATCGCCACTTGATTGGCAAACTATTGTATTGTAATGAAAATGCTATACGTGTATATTAGAGTAGAGCCAGAGATGAGGATCTAATTGAAAAGTAAATATTTCTTCGCTCAATCTTTCTGTTTTCTAAATGTCTAAATTAGGATAAGCATCAGGTGAAATTTCTTTTCTGCTTCTAAGTTGATTAAAAATTTTCCAAATGTTAGAAGCATACTTACATTTATAAAAATATGACGAAAATTGGAAAAATGAAATCCGGATAGTGAGAGCTTTTTTTTCTTACAGCTTGATTTCACACCGTATTTTTCAGTATAGGCATGGGATTTTCACCATGATATTGGTAGCCCAAATTTTGCAGATCGAACATAGATATCAGGTGTGCGTCGGCAGGGGATCGGACCTCGGACCACGAACATGGTCGGTGAGAGTCCTAACCACTGTGCCACCGACGACGACTAACATTTCAGTGAAGAATACATAGATAGTTGTATATGTATTATTGTATTGTGGAAGTATACGAAATTCTTTTTTGATTGGATCAAACATTAAAGAAGTACTTCTGCTGAATGGTAAGCAAATTTATGAAAAGAGTATTTCTTTTTGAAGATAAGGTTGAAGTGAGAGCTCTCTGCAAGCCATATTTGTAGATAACAATTGCCGTCATTGTTTACGTTCCATATCAGGGTCACGAGAAAAAACAAAAGCAAAGCCTAACCTTGAGAAAATCACCAACCAATCACAGCAGAAGTAACGTGTGCAAATACGATTCTCAGTTATATGGTTTAACTTTCTGAGAATCGGTCATAAGCAGTACGGGATAACGTTCAGCAAGAAAACAACGATCAGAAGAGTTTTCCTTCTCCGCTGACAATAATGTACATAAAAATCTATAAACATCTCTTGATTATGTCGATAAACGATCTGTTGTCTGGCCTTTGGCTTCTGTCGTTACAAGGTAAGTTATGTAAGATTCACATTGAAATTTACCATCTGAAGAACAGTAATCTCAGTCATCTAAATGAGATGAAGCGATTTTTTTTGTTTCTTGTTCTATTTTTATGCTTTGTATGAAAGAGATTATTTCGCAGACATTAATAAAAGTTAATCAGTTTTAATTATCACTTAATTATATCGTATAACCGGATGTGTTTCTTTGTGAGCGAAACTAACTTTTACTCAACCGATTTTATTAAACTCAGTGAGATTTAGAAAACTCTCTGTTTCAGTTACACTACCGACGATATCAGTGGTAGTAATCTATTAAAATCATAGGTAATACATTTTTAATTTTAGAAAATAGTGGGAAGAGGAGATGGAACGCTATGATATACTTTTATTGTAGGCTGAACGGATAGATATCAGTTAGAGAACCAGCTGGGAGTACTCAACAGTTGTTTCGTTTTATTTTGGGACTCTTCATCAGTACCAACTCTCTGGGGTTCGAACTCATGAACTCTCCAATTACAAAGCAGGCTCGTGCACCATTCATCCCTTGGGAACCCAAATAAATGGCCTAAGAATTCCAATTTCTACTAATTGATGATGTTAGCGTGATGTCTGGCGAGCATTTCTCCTCAATCGTGACTGGATGCACACCACTGATCATAACTTCAGGGAACTTCTTCCTGTAGGCAGTCGACAATGAGCATCAGATTGGTTTCTAAGAGTTAGTCTGTAGGTTTTTTTCACTTTTTTCAAGTTTGGCCATGGAGTGATCACGGAGAAATACTACAAACCAAGTAGTACTGGACATATGTTTCGTCCTAATAGAAGTCACAACTGATAGATCACTGCGTCGGTTTCCGGTGAATGACTGGTAAGTGAGCTCACCTTGTTGTCGGAAGATCCTCTGTTTAAACCCCAGTGGATTGGTATCACCCTGATGAGTCTCACACTAGGACGAAGCAGCTAGCCATTACTCCGACTGATTCATTAACTAATATCAGTCACTCTCTGATGACATTTTAAACAAATCAAATCCCCATAAAATAATACTAGAAAGCTAAATTTTAAACAGTGTGTGTGTATGTATGCATGTGTCAGTGAACCAATTAGTTAAAGTTCTACTCTCATTAGGCAGGAAATGAAACTTCCTGGTCTGTCGGACAAAATTTACGTGAAATTATTCGTGGAATAAATGATTGTCAGTTGAAATGACAAAGCATTCCTTTTCTTTGAATTTAGAAGACGATAAAATGAAAAATAATGACTGATGATTACGGTGTACATATAGCTATTGAGTAATGTTGAACTTAGGTTTCTAAGCCCTGTAATTTATCATTTTTGTTTCACTAATTAATTAATTAATTAGCATATTTCTAAGTATACGAACTGTTCATTATACAAAGTTACTGGGTAAAAAAAAATTTGTGTCCTTTCCTTCTAAACCATTCATGTTATGCGTAGCTGTTAAGTTCAGTCAAGTTTGTATTTCTGTCAGGTAATACTAATGCTTGCAATCTGTTTTTAGTGTGACAAATCGAATATTTAGCATTCTACACCAAATTAGATATTTAAATATGTATATAATAATAGGTCCTGAAAGCGAAGATGACCTTCAAACTAGAGATTTTATCGTTCAAATGCAATTAGATAAATCCTATTTTCTACTTGTGTTCCATACGCGCATTACTGTAGCTTTGATTTGAAGTTCATCGATTGCTTGTTATGTATTCTAGCACAATGCGAAAATTTTATAGTTTTTCTCTTCGATTAGGAGTGCAACACATGAATTCCGCCGCACACTTTCATTTTGTTATGTTCTCTACATGAGAACAATCATACACCACATCCAACAGTTGTATGGCAATGCTGCATGCAAAGTAATCCGCAACGGGAAACTCACGGAGTCCTTCGAAGTGAAGATGGAAGTAAGACAAGACTGGCCGCCTACTATCTGCAATGATTTCTCTGATTGCGGTAGACTGGATAATGTGACAGACAGAGGTAAGCCACGAGGAGACAGGCATAAAATGGATCCACACAAAGAAATTGGAGGATCTAGACTTTGCCCATGATGATATAAGTTTGATTTCCAACGAACTGGAAGATATGCAAGTGAAAAGCAACAAGTTGGTAGAAGAAGCATCAAACACAGGACTTCACTTTAGGTGAACATAAAGAAGACAGAGATGGTACAGATTCCGGGCCAACAGCAACAGCAATATCAGCAGACAACAATCAGCCAGCACAAATGGGAGAAGTCTGAAAGAAGCAACCTCCTTCACCTACCGACCTACCTGGGAAGCATCGTCTCACCTACAGGCGGACGGAACTGATGAGGATATCAATGTGAAGATCGGAAGAGCAGGCAAGTTTTCATTTCTCTCAAGTCTGTGTGGAGGTCAATAGCACCCATCATGAAAATGAAAATAATATGCGGATTTTCAACTCCAATTTGAAGTCAGTGCTACTTACTATACGGATCAGAGACTTGGCACCTCATCACGAAAGGCACTTGGAATAAACTACATACCTTTATCAACATCTGTCTTTGCTCATTACTCCGCTCAAGATCAGATGGCCAGAAACGATCAGCAACAGGGATCTCTAGCAATGAGCGAACCAACCAACCAGGAACCAATTGTATTACAAATGTGCAGGAAGAAAAGAAGATGGATTGGCCATACTCTGAGAAAACCATCGCTCGAGTGGAAGACAAATGAGAAGAGGAGAGTTAGTTGTTAGTGCAAGGGTGACATGGAGGCGGTCATTCGTGGAGGAGGAGAAAGCATGTCAGCAGACGTGGAGCCAGATGAAAATCATGGCAGAGAACTCAAAGCAATGGAGACTTGCGATTGAATCCCTATGTTCCTCTAGGAATTAAAGGAAACAATAATACTACTATAATAACTCAAAAGATACCTTATGTGTGTTATTCAGATATTTTAGGGTATCAGTAAGGAGAAGAACTCATTTTGCAGTTGTATAAGTCTCAACAAATGAATACAAATCACAGGAATATTTGTTTCTGATTTAAATGGATGTCAGTTCACCAACCTTGAGTATGATTTTAAGATCATCTGTCCACTGAATGTCTCCTAACTTGCCACATTTACTTCTGTCCAAACTGCTGAAGACAGTGAAGGCTTTGGTCAGTCATGAAGTCAGACCACACCTTTGTGTGTACTAAAGAATTACTAACAGTCACTATTTCTAACTTTGCCGCAGAGGAGTGAACATTTTTTCTTCATTTTTAAGTTTGTCGACTTAATTTATGTAACATTTGCTTATTACTACGATTACCACTTTGAATAGTTTCCGGTATCGTTTCACTTGTCCAGCTTGTCAATGATGGATTCTTTTTTATCAAATTTCACACCATGTGATGTAACGTTTTATATTAGCCTACTAACCCTATAATTATACCAACATCTTATGAATTATTCTATATATGACACTTGATATTTAACTTTGAATGCAATCACAAGCATTTTTATAGCAGCTCATATTATTAGTGATTCAAGTATTCATACCATCATTTAAACTTCCCCACGGGATATGGTTTCGTTGAGAAGAGTCTGCTCGTTGAATATTGTGTCCTTAAAGCGATGTGTCAATGTTTGGCAAAGAGTAAGCTAAGTTCAACAATACTGTGAATACTGTTTAAGTGTTCCTGCAAAATACTTGTTCTCTGAATGTATTTGTGAGAGCGATTATATCGGGGAATACAAAGAAGGGTATACCTCTGATTTTCTGAAAGTAAACCTACAACCCTAAGTGTCAAGGGAATAAATGCTTAGGATAGTGCCATCACCAGACATCTCATCAATGCGGGTCATGAAGTGAGCATCACAGACTCCATCTAAATTATCAACAGACAAAATAGCTAAGTACGGTTGAGATTCCCAGGAGCCGTATCTGTTAAATACCTGAAACCCAATTTATGAGTTCAGAAAGAAACAGTTATCAGTCTTTCCTTGCCTATTCTGATAACTGAAAGCTTTATTCTCTGTGTTTCATTTATTTACGCAGTCTTTCGCTTTAACGCTTCCTCCCTTTTTAAAGTAGTGCAACTTTGCTTGTCTCTTGTTTCCATGACTTATGTTGAACTAACTACGCTGCTACTCATTTTCTTAGCCACTTGCTATCTTACTCACCACTTGTCTTTATCACGTAACACCTTTACCGTTGTATGCATACATTTAGTTTATTTTAAACTTGAACTCTGTGGGTAAAAACAGCATAAGTGCGATATTTTGAGCACTGTTAATCTAGTTTGGAATCTCCTGTCAAACAATGACAAAGATTAACCTTGAGGAACGCATCAACCAATCACAGAAGAGCTAACGTGTGCAAATACGATTCGCAGATATATGGCTTAGCTTTCTAAGAAACGGCCACAAACAGATGACAGAATAACCTTCGGCAAGAAAAACCAGTCATAAGTCGTTGCTTCTCCGCTAATAATAACGAATAGTAATATGCATAAAATCACATAAATATGTGTTGAATTTCTCAATAAACGATCTGTTGTCTGGCCCTTGTCTTCTTTACTTTCAATATGACATTTGTAAGTACGTTAAAATTGTTCCGTTCATTGACGACTTCATAATTTCCGAATACAGCTGATGAGAAGCCAATACAATAAACATTAATGGTACTATCTTACTGTACGACAACTGCTGTTCTCGCTTTATTCAAATTCTAAATTGTATTTAGTGTTGTTTCCACCAACACACCAAATTAAGATGATTGCAATTAGGATCTCAAATCCCAGTAGTGATTGGATTGTCAGCTAAAATCCTGATCTCATCTAAGAAGGACGTATATCAAATGAATGTCGACTCTGTGAGAATTATTCAAAGTAAACATAACTAGAACCTACCTGTAAAGCCTCTCTTTGATCTCGCCAAAAACCAATCTCTATTTCACGTAACAGTTGTTTAATGCTTCCCAGCTGATTTCGTAACTCCTCATAACTTGAAACCAGGTTTCTTAGTTCACTGAATGCAGTTTCATTAGCCAACTGAACATAAGCACGTTGTTGTATCCTCAATCCACGTTCAAGATCAATTTTATTGCGTATAAACAGATTAGGATTGCGAAGAGCTAGTAAACTGTACATTATTGTTGCTTTCGAAGATTGTGTAGCAGAAATAATCCGTGCATTCCAAAAACGGTGGTAATTATCATTGGATAACCAAAGTGGGTCTTCTAAAGAATCTGGAGGAAAAAAAGTGAGTCGACAATTATTCATGGTAAGATATTCGCTGTCATTTTAAGCAGAATAATGATCTATACAATTTCAAGTAAGTTGAATTGTCATTGGACTGGCCATTGCATTGGGTCCCAGTGGCTTAATGGTCTACAAGCTAGCTCGCCTTGGAGCCATAATGTCCTGCGTCTGAACACTGGTGATGGGTGCGTACTGCCAATGAATGCCAGACTAGGATGAAACCGCTGTCCAGTACTTCAAGATCATAATTAAAGCCTCCAACCAAATTTCAGATCATTCAGAATCGTTGAATAAAGCCACTCTTACTGTTTTACAAAGTGACGTGGCGCCAAATTCTAGCCTCTGGTTTCTCTCATCTTCTGTGATACCTGATGCATTGTAGACTTCGTATATATCTAGTTCATGACTTAAAAGAAAAGTTGTCGTAGTGTGACAGTTCAGTTGGAAAGGAAACTAGAGGTATTTAAGTGTTATGTCTCGATACATTTAAAACCTGAAAATTTTGACTGGAAGTTAAAAATGAGTGAATTTAGCATTTATGAAAGCTAATGTAACCATGTGCTTAGAATAGACAACGAAATCTGTGGAAATAAATCTTTGCGATGAAGCCATCATGTCAAAAACAGTTGTTTTTCCAAGCTGGCATTGTAACAACAGAAGATAAGAGATAAGGTAATGGATCATATTTATACATTCTTAGCCACATTAAAATTCGACTAGGTCAGAAAACAATAGGTTGTTCTGATTGGTTAGCAGTGGATTCAGGGTTACACAAGTTAGCCAATGGAGTTGTTTCGTGTCTACAACGTAAATTAAATATAGAATTTAGGAATAAACAGTCCCACTTCTATATTCATTGACTTAAAATACTAATTTCGGATTTAGCCGCATC
Organism: Trichobilharzia regenti; assembly: GCA_944472135.2. NCBI lineage: Eukaryota > Metazoa > Platyhelminthes > Trematoda > Strigeidida > Schistosomatidae > Trichobilharzia > Trichobilharzia regenti. The sequence goes on along the minus strand of OX235264.1, from coordinate 35,544,238 downwards.
CTATCAATCTGTCTCAAGCTACGGTGTTGATTTTAGATATATTTTGGCACTTAGGGAATCCATCACTTATATCACTAAACAACTGTTTCTTCCTAGTTTGGGGCTCTTCACAGCACGCACCCACCGGGGCTCGAATCCAGCACCTATTGGTTGCAAGTCGGACTGGCTCGTAGACCATTAAGCCACTGGAAGCTAACCCAATGGCCAATCCATGAATTCTATCTTCTGGCAATTCCTGACATAGCGTGACCACTTCTCAATGTCTTCTTCAATGACTTACTGCCTCACCTGTTATTACTTTAATAAATTCTATAGATTGAATTGAGAATTATTTAAGTTTCCCATATATGTACGCATAAATAATATAAGCATAAACGTAACAATTAAAACTGAGTCGAACGCATAACAAAGTTACTATGAAGTTCTGTTTATCTGTTTGTAACCTCTCATTTCCATCGGATTTCCGTTTACATCGCGTTTATTATAAACGTAATTTAAATCCTTTATTTCTTCACATTTTCACGTTTCTAAGGTAACGGAATAACAGAATGCAACGAACCGCATAATTTTCATGGATTTTTAAAGCATTACTTTTTTGTTTGCTGAAAAAGCATAATAATTGCTTATCAATATATATATATGTATCAGTAAGAGAACATCTGTACTGAAAATCTATCAGGTATATTCACAAAAGTGCTGTCCAGTAATGCCTAATTTCTGCATAACTTTATCTTTTAGGCTCAATTTTTAATTTGTGGAATTAATATGATGTAAGATCCCTAGTGTTTTGATTCTATCTGTAATAGTGCATGTAATAGAGGAACCGAAGAAACAGGGGAACTAAGAAAGATTGAATCATACTCAACTAAAAGAAATCCTTTTAATCGATTGAGTGAATAGAAAGGATGTTGAGACAAGGGATGACAGCATGAAAATACAACAGTGTAAACCGAATACGCACAGATGCACAATACCAAAAGGAACAGTTTACAGAAGTACAGTGACTTGTTGCTTTATAATTTGTTATTCGTGACTGTATTGTACACTTTGGTTGGATACTGCTTAGTAATTCTTTGTTTGATACAAACCAAATGTTATCAATCAAGTTTACAGTGTAACAGCTATGCTCAGTAGTTGGCCGACATGATACACTTTGAGTTATTGTCATTCGATGGTTGTAGGCAATTGGTAGGAGGCCTTAGACATGGATTTCGTGTTCTCTGGCACTCATCAGTCACTAAAGCGTATCGTAATCTTGAAGAAATTCATGCCTTCATCTGAGATTTGAAATTGTGTCACCTATTGTGAAATCAGAGACACATGGCACTGGTTGCTACCTGGTATCCAGTTAAAGTATTCTAAAGAGTCCTACAGGAGGTTAGTTGAGAGCCTAAATAGCTCATTGGTAACTTATTTAACTGGCGCACACTGGATGACACGCGTCCGAATCTCAGAAGGGCCACAAGTTCCTTCAAGATTTTGAATAAAGCAAATACAAAAGTAGTTTATGCAGAATAAAATGGTACCATCATTGTTTATTTCGTTGACTTCTCATTAGCTCAGCTGCTTTCTCACCAAAGTCATTACTGAGTATATCTACAAAAACAATTTGAACATACTTGCACAGAGTTCACCTTTAAACAAAAATCAATCACTATCCAGCCTGGCTAGTAAAAGGAGAACGAAAACGGGTAAATAGTTCGGTGACAGAACATCTGGTTAATTCAGGACATTCAGCGCCACTCGAAAAATCCTTCAAAATCATGTACAAGATTCGATCAAACCTATCAAAGGGAGTAAAATCAAGGCAACTGGGCATAGCCGAGGCGCTAGCTATACAAAAGCTCAAACCCACGCTGTGTATACAAAGGAAATACGTCCAACCCCTTTCCCTGCCATGGCCATCATAAACAGGTAATTTTTTAGTAATGACCATCCCATCGCCTTTCTTATCTAAACTTCCTGTTTATTCATGTTATTTTAGGTTTTTCTTAATCTCTGTTTACACTACCATATTTTCATACCCGAACTTCGTGTTTATTTTGTCATTTTACTATTTCTACATATTTAATCCCTGATTTCATAAACTTTTATTCATCACATTAGTTTTTATCCAAACATCCTGTCTATTTTGTTATTTCTACATTTCTAACCCCTAATTGCACAATGTCAATCTTCTTAGTTATCATGATGCTACTTTGTTTGTTTTATCCATCCCCCCGTTTATTATGGCATTCTAATTCCTAATTTTAATTTTTATTAATTTGACCCTTGACCGGATATTATTCTGGAACTTTCTCATCCATTTGATATAAATACATGAATGTACAGCCTAGTTGACGCTGATTTCGTCGAAAAGAAAATTTTCTTCGCTGCAATTGTCTTCTTATTTACTCCTATGACCCAATGTGTATATTCCGTGAAAAATCAATCAATCAATATATGCATACATTAATAATATATGTATTAGTATTAAACACTATTCCGAACATTAATGATCATACTCAATGGAAACTTTCGAGGTGAGAATATACAGTTACCAGGATGGGCAAAGAAAGACTGATAACTGCTTGTTTCTGAACGCATAAATCAGGTTTCAGTTGCTTGATGGAGATGGCTTCAGCAAACTTGTGGAGAATTGAACTGTTTTGCCTATTGATAGTGTTTAAATCATTTGAACAAATGCTTTTAACAGTGGCATAGCCAGGCATCTCCTTGACACGAGGCATGAGGTGAACGTCTCAAGATGGTTTCAAATTATCAATAAGGAAAGGAGTTCAATTCTCCTCAAGTTTGTTGAAGCCACCTCTGTCAATCGCCTGAAACCTGATTTATGCACTCATAAAGAAGCAGTTATCAGTCTTTCTTTGCCCTGCTGCTTGGTAAGTGGATATTTCCACCTCTCTTTCACCTGATTACTTAATGTCGGAAATTTCCGTTGTGTATGATCATTATTGTTCGGAATAAAGTGTTTATTATATATATTTATTTATTTATTGTAAACACTCTGTACACGTATGTTAAAATTGTCTCTGTAGATATACTTAATAATGACTTTGGCCTGTAAGCAGCTGAGCTGATGAGAAGCCGACGAAATAAACAATGACGGTACCATTTTATTCTGCAAGAACTACTGTTATTCTTGCTTTATTCAAATTCATTAAAGGGAAATAAATGTATGAAATTTCTTTTGGATTGCAGACCAGTGCCAACAGGCATCAAATATATGTCGAAGGCTTCTTGTCGATTACCTTTAACTATCTAATAATTACAGGAACACTTTCGAAACTGTCTTTTAAGCGATCAGTCTGCAGTTGAACGAAGCTTAAATTGAATTTTTCGACAAGCCAGAAAATCTGTATATGCTGTTAGTTTAAAATACATTTTATAGGTTCATCTAGTATTTGAATGCCTTCCAAACCATTTTATTTCAAACTGTATGCGTTAGATACACACTTTTCTATTACATTTCGTGAAACAAATCACATTTCACACACCTTTATCTATTTCGCAATCCTTTTTACGCCTAGCAATACCACTGAGTGTTGAAGTAAGGCAGGAAACAATGATTTTATTTCACACAGTGTTATGACCACCAACCGAATTTGTTCAAAACACTATTATAACATCATTTGTGTTTATAATCCGGCGGTCTTTTCATATACAGATGTCTGAAAAATTTGTTTAACTGTTATACTAATTCAAGTTTGAAGTAGCCGTTTTTAACGTCACATATGAATTTCAATTTTTCACTGAGCAATAATAATGTTAACTTAACTTTCATCTTGCTGTTTGACAATGGAAAACTAAATGCACTGCACACCTGAAAATGTTATGGTTCATTTTCATGAATGACAATATTTTCAAAGCACTTGAATTCACAACTCGACAGTAATATATACAAATTTTGCAAGAGAAATAAAACTTATCCAGTAGAAATTAACTCCATATTAGTTTGTTTATTAGATATGTCACACAGTGAGTGAAACAGTATTAGTATTTACTGGATGACGTTTTGAACAAAATTTATTGGTCATAATCATTTCATCAATTGTAATCACATGACTTTGAAACTTGAGTTTTCTAGTTTTGTTTGTTTTCTCCAAATTTGTCGTCGTTGGGGTAGTAGAATTTTCCAGATGTCTGGGTGGACAGGTGTTGAATCGTTCCTATTACACATCTTTGCGGTTGATTCGATAAACAAAGCTTCTGTTATGAGTCTCTCCCTATACCCTGCTGTTACATTAGATTTTAAAACTGTCATCCTATCCCATTTTATTGTATGGTTATGTGTGATTGCTTGTACTGAGTGTTATAGCTGAACTATTCTCTAGATTTCTTATCTTATTCGGGTCAACCACTCTAGATTTTTCTAGGTTTTTATGCTCTGCTAGTCTGGGTGACTGCCCCTGTTTTACTAATTTGACCTATGTTTGATCTGACAATCATTACAGCAGGGTATTAGATAAACTAAATTGTTTTGTTTCAAAGGCACAACAGGATCCCTTAACCGACAAAGTTTGTTTCTAATTGAGTTTGTGGGTTTGAATGCTACTTTTATTCCTGCCTTGTTAAGAATTCTGCGTAAGGCTTACGAGGTTCCTTCCTTGTATGGAATTACTGTTGATGATTTAGATTCCTTATTGTTGGTGTCATCATTATTATTATTACTATCACTATTATTATTATCACTATCGCTACTACCGTTATTTATTTTATTTTTACATTTCCTTACATATTTCCTGACTAATTTATCCGGGTAACTGTTAAATTTCAAGGCTTCTTTTATCTGTATCACTTCCTGTCTTAGACTTTCCTCGGTACTACTTTGTTTTTGTGCTCTGTCATTTAAACATTTCACCAATCCTGTTTTTACTGACATGGGATGGGATGATCGGAAGTCCAAATATCTGCTTGAATGTGTGGGTTTTCTGTAAACACACTAGTGTTTAACTTCCCACCTTCTTTCCTTTTTATGTTGCAATCTAACATTGTCAGGTCCCCTTCCTGACTTTCCAACTCATAAGTGAATTGAATTGCCTCTACCCTCAAGTTAATGTGTTCAAAAAGACAATCTATCTATATTCTTTGTTCTAAATACACTGAATGTGTCATCTGCATACCTCCACCATACTTTCGGGGTGGGGGTGAGCGTTTCAATCGCTATCTTTTCCCACCTATTCATGAATATATCTGCTACAACCGGAGATATTGGTGATCACATGGCAACTCCCTTAGTTTGTTTGTATATATTTTCCCTTTGAATTTAAATACTGTGGAATTCAGGCATTGTTGCACTCCCACAACGACAAATAGAAGAAAACAAACAAAACTATAAAACTCAAGTTTCAAAGTCGTGTGATTACAATTGATGAAATGATTATGACCAATAAATTTTATTCGAAACGTCATCCAGTAAATACTAATACTGTTTCACTCCCTGTGTGATATATCTAAGAAACAAACTAATATGGAATTACTTACTACCACACATATAGAAATTAACTAGTCAAAAACATGAGTGTCCTGTTATATGTATATTCCGCTTACCTTTGCGTGATACTTCGTCACTATCATATTCACAGTCTGAAGATTGTATCAGTGATGAACACAACGTTCTTTTCAAACTGTTTTGCCTAAAACGTACCTAAAATTCAAATTGATTATCTAATAAATCACATTAGGAGGCATTATTAAATAATTCTGAGAGCATAAAGACTTATGAATCTGTGAGAGAAATTAACGTTAAATATGGTAAATGAAAAGAAACATACTTAATTTGGATAGTTTTGTTCAATAAAGACTATATCTCACACTGATTTTTGTAGTAACTACAACAAAATGACGCACAGCGCGATGCAGAAACTCTTCCATAACAAGCTGGACTCAGGAAAAGCCAACCATTGCCACTTAACGCGTCATCATCATCATCATCGAACAGAGCATAGATTGACATTCAAATCCCTACGTCATTTTCGATAACGCGCCAGAAATATTCACCAATGTGACAATGCTACATGTCAAGTGATCCACAACAGATAACTCAGCAAAGCCTTTGAAGTGAAGACAGGAGTAAGACAAGGCCATCAGTCAATGACTATCACCGGTGATATTCCTAATTTTAGTGGAATGGGTTATTCGGTGCATCATGTAAGGAAAGCGAGAAAAAAACAGGAATATATTGGACTGACAAGAAGACTCTAGAAGTTCTGAACATTGTGGATGATTCATGTTTAATGTCACAAAAACTCTAAAAGGTACAGGTGAAAACCAACAATCTGGCTGAAAAAGCCGCAAAGACAGAAATTTAGGTGAACTTAGAGAAGACTGAGATGATGACGACGACCAACCAACCAACCAACCAACAACAAGCACCAGTCATTATAAACGGAATAAATTTGAAAGACGTTAATCACGCTCTGTTTCAGCTACAAGAGGACGACACTCATTAGAATGACAAAACCAGACCAGATCGGATGAGGCAAGCCAGACAATCATCAATCTGAAATTAGTGTGGAAATCTTCTGCACTCAGTCGGTATACAGAACAAATTCGAATTTTTAACACCTATAAAAAAAACAGTCAGCTCTTCTGTGTGGATAAAAAGGCTTTCATTAAGCGTCACGAAAAATATTTAATCAACCCGCCGCAGAATTTGATAGTTAGCTTCCGTCAATGGCTCCATACTGAAGATTAGATGACTGGCCAGCGAGAAAGATTTATTTATTGTTATTATTATTCCCTTGAGCTCAGAGTGAAACACAGGGCTTCAACAATACATATCCTTATTCTTCTACTTTCTACTGTCGTCTTCAACTGGGTCCACGATTGACCATAATCTCTCATCTCCACTTCCTCCATGGCAACCTCTCACTGAGGATCCACTAGTCACTTCCCAATAGAATTCCACTCAAGAGACAGCATGCATTTCTTGCGATATCATTTGACGACCTGCCCAACGTATGCGCAAGCCATCCCCATTTTCTCCTACATATTTGTCGAGCGATCGGCTCTTGGTTCATTTGTTCCCACAGTTTCTTGTTACTAATTCTTTCCGGCTATTTAATCTTCAATATGGAGCGATGGTATCTGTTGTCAAAAGTCTGCAGTCTACTGGAAATCTTTTTCGTGACATGCACTGCAAGTTTCTAACCCATGAAGAATAACTGACTGACTTCGCATTTGTGTTGGAAATCCGATTCTTGTTCTTTATGCTGGCTGAGTAAAGCAGAGGATTTCCAAACTGGTTTCAGGTTGATGAAGGCGTATCTTACCCTGCAGATTTCAGAGTGCTTTGATATCTTTATCCGTTCCGACTGTAGTTGAAACGATGCTTCCTAGATAAGTGAAGGAGGCAACCTCTGTTAAATCTCTCCCGCTGATGATGATTAGTGCTGGTTGTTATCACTAGCTGTTTATCTTCATCAACCTCACCTTCTCTTTGTTCACTTGAAGTCCTGTCTTTGCTGCCTGCATCTTCAGCCAGTTTGTTGGTTTAAAAAGCAAGTGACATCGAACTAGCAACAAGAAACTCTGGGAACAAATCACACCATGAACACTTATGATGAACATAATGGGGATTGAACGGACAAACTGTACTGAGAAGAACATTTAGCTGCATCGTGTGCTACACCACCTCTTGAGTGGAATTAAAATGACAAACGACTAGTTGGGCTTGTGACGTGATGGTGACATGGAATGGATCATGTGAAAAACGGGACGAGATCTTATGATCAGACGTCCAGTCAGCTGAAGAGGAATGCAGATGTTGCTTTGAATCCCTACATTCCATTCGAAGCGGACCAGAATACCTCTGCCTCGTCCAACCCTCAGTTGTATTCATAGTTAATCGCATATTCAAAAGAAAGTATTGCATGTTAGAAAACACTTGCTTCTAATAAATTTCCAGAAAGTAACAACTATAGATCTTTCTTGTCAACTACCTTAAACTTTGAAATATTCAACGATTACCGTGATGTTTTTTCCTACGGTTAATTGTGCAGTGTGACAACATGTAAGTCCATTTATATATATATATATATATATATATATATATATATATATGTATATAGGGAATACAGTTAGAAAAGATAACAAATTGTCTAAATTCTCCCATTAAAAATTGTACGGCAAGGTACATTTAGTTTGATTTGATTTAAATATTCGATTGTTTTAGGTAGTATTTACATATATACACTACTTTTAATTGTGAAAGAAACCTATGTTCATAGTCCTTTTATTACGTCAACAAAACAATGGCGACTCTTCTTTTTACTTAAAGAAACCTTAATATTTACTAAATTCAATATTTTAGGTGACATTTAAAAATGAATATTAAGGAGACGACGTTACATTGTGTGTCCATTTTATAGCGTATTTAGGTATTATTGTTATTATTAGTAAGATATTTTTGTTATAGAATAATAAACGGAGACCATAAAGAAGCGATTATATTTCATTTCGTTGTGACTTTGTATCCCATAAACTGATACAATGATCGTTTCCGTTATTAAAAAAAAGAAAGTCACCGCGTTTAATTCAAAAAAGACAAAAGACATCGTATATAACAAGAAATGCTACAGGATGGATAATTTAATATGATAAATTTTATATAAGGTTCTATTTAATTTGTAAAAATAAATTTGATTCATTCAATCCGGTGCGCTCAAATGACCCTGATAATCAACAGAATAGATAATGTAAATATTTAAAACTAGTAAAAGGCAAAAATTGCCTTTAAGCTGGTAAACTGTACAAAGGGAAACACAAATTAAACCTTTTAATTTAATTTCAGGTTTTCCCGTCGACTGATTGGACCGAAATGCTCGGGCTTAAGTTGACATCTTGGCTTCTTGTGCAGGTGCTTCTACGATGTGTGGGCATTTAATTAGAATTTAATTTGAGGACGGTGACTGGCAGTGGAATCCAGGATGTGCATTTTGTCCTCTGATTGGGGCTCGTCAGCTGGATGTACCTGCATTTAATATGCCCCGTTTCACAAGAGGTAGCTGGTTCTCGTGGCCCAAGTGATCTAGTGGATAACGCTTTGGCGTTTGAAACTATGGGCACTGGGTTCAAGCTTCGTTGGGAACACCATCACTCGCTGTTTCGTCCCTGTTAGTGGCTCTGCAGCAGTAGATTTGTTAGAACCTGGAACTTTCCGCGTACAAGGTGATCTCGTAGATCATTCACTCACTGGAACCCAACATAAGGATAAGCGTTTGAATTTTAAATCCTATCGATTGGCCATTTTATTATGACCAACACTAAGTCTTTCTAAATTGATGCGTTGCTTGCTAATTACTAACTTCTGTTATACATTTCCTCGAGTTCTTTTGAAAAGTTGTGACGAGTGAGTTCCAGCCGGTCGAAAGTCAGTCACAATTGATTATGGTAGCACTAAAGTCACGAATTAGATCAGGTCCTAGTTGCTTGATTTATAAGTGGAAGATCCTGGATGTGAATCCCGGTTGTTATTTACTCCTGAAGATTTACAAACTAAGACCTAATAGCTGTCTACGAGTTTCTGCTCTTCAGTGGTTTTGTAACTGACATCGATCGATGATCAAATTTGAAACGAATCAAATCCCAACAAAATAACTCTTGAGGATTTGAAATGTGCCAGCCTTTTTTGAATTCCTTTACGATCCCATTGGAACGTAGGACTTCAAGCTAGTGGCTCAAAATTTCTGTAGCAGTGGCGCTTATTTTTACGTGATGGAGTTGCTAGCTTCATGCCTAACCTTCCCTCTTTGCTGGTCTTATTACTGGCTTAGAGGGTAAAAGAATGCGTTGGCCGAGGATTGAACCCCAGACCACATGCGTAGTCGGCGAGCATCCTACAGCTATGTCACCGAAACACAATGTGTCAGCCTACCTCAAATTATTGGCTTGTAAACGCACATATAAATACTTGACTGAAAATGTAGTCAGATAAGAAAGCGTATGGTATTCGAAATGACACTTTTTCTAAACTATTGCAGATATGCAAGTGAAAAGTAACACGTTGGCAATAGATGAATCGAAAATAGGAAGGACTACAGGTGAACATATAGAAAACAGAGGTGATGAAGATTCCTGGGAAACAGCAACAACAACAGACAACAATCAGCATAAATAGGATGAACCTGAACGAAACGACTTCCTTTGTCTACCCACCTACCTGAAAAGCATCGTTTCAGCTACAGGCCAAACCGACGAGGATATCAAAGCAGCGAGGATCGGGAAAGCAAGACAAGGCTTCATTACTCTCAAGTCTGTGTGGAGGTCAACAGAACTCAGCATGAAAAATAAGATCCTGATTTTCAACTCCAATATGAAGTCAGTGCTACTACACGGATCAGAGGCTTGGGCCGTGTCACGGAGGGCACTTCGAACAAACTACAGACCTTCAATAACAGTTGCCTTTGCTCAGTACTCAAGATCAGATGGCCAGAGAAGATAAGCAGCAGACAGGGTCCCTGGGAGCGAATAAACTAACCCAGAAGGAACAGACTGTGCAATAAATATGCAGGAAGAAATGTAGGTGGATTGGTCATACTCTGAGAAAATCATCAAGTGACATCACTAGACAGGCCATAGCTCGAGTGGAACCCGAAAGGGAAGCGGCGAGGGTTACTTGGAGGAGGTCGTGTGAAGAAGAGATGAAAGCATGTGGGCAGACTTGGAGCCATGTGAAAACTTTAGCAGAGAACCGAACGCAAAGTAGACGTGCGGCTGAAGCCCTATATTTCTCTAGGGCTTGAAGATTCATAATAATAATAATAACTTTATTCACAACTTGCAGAAAAAGTTTTGAAACTCACATTCATATCTAATGCTACGCGGATAAGAGTTTGAAATTCTGTGCTGACAATAATTTCATTTGCCTCGATACCTGTTTGTTGATGCAATTCACTTTCATTCACTCCATTTGCCCAGAAATTATCTTTTGTATCAAGCATATTATGCGCTTGTTCTTCACTGGAATGTATCCATAAACGAAAGCCAATCAATCCATTATGAGGTATTATATAATCGTAGTCTTGTGAATCTAGCATAAAGCTGACTTCATGTACTATGAGAATTGAAGGAGAGAAAATAACAGAAAGAAAACGATGAAATCTAAGATGAGTGGATACGTCATCAAACCTTTAGTCTTTTTCTAACAATTTGTATGATTATTAGGTTTACAAAGAAACGTTTTTAGTTCCATACATTATTCTTTTGAATTAGGACATAAAATACTCGGAAATGATGTAATCTATTTAACAGAATAACTCAAAGGATTCAATGGTTGAATATATTTCATGTTATATGTCGTTTCTTTTTTGAATTAAATGCATTATGACGATTGCTCACATTTATAATTATTTCACTTAACGAATATATATGGAAAACTGATGGGGAAATATGGAAAAATAACAGCAAACGTTTAAGTGTTGGTTTGTAGGGATTTGATTGGTTTCAAGATTTCATCATGAGCTGACATTAGTTAGAGAACCATTGGAAAACCTGGGAGTACTGGACAGCTGTTTCGTCCTAGTTTGGGACTCTCCCGGTGGGTGCGTACTGCTGAAGAGTCCCAAACTAGGACGAAACAGCTGTCCAGTACTCCCAGGTTTTCCAATGGTTCTCTAACTAATGTCAGCTCATGGTGAAATCCTGAAGCAAACGTTTAAGTTATACCATGAGTCTTAGTTGATGTTTAGTCTTGAAAATCCTCTTCACTCACCATATACAGGTAAACGGAAACGAAAACGGGAATTATTTTGACGAGGAAATTGTCGAATTCAATTTTAGATTTTACCGTCGAATTATTGAACCGACAAGCGAAAACCGACAAACTGGTCAAAGAAGCAGCCGGCGAAGACAGGACTCCAAGTGAACATAGACAAGACGGAGGTTATAAAAATAACTAGCCAACGGCAACAACAACAACAATAGCAGCAACATCCAGTGCCAATCAACATCAACGGGAGGGATTTGAAAGAGGTTACTTCATTCACTTATCTATGGAGCATTGTTTCAACTACAGGCATTAGGAACGGACGAGGATGTCAAATCGAGCGAGAATCGGGAAGGCGAGAAACACATTCATCAATCAACTGAAACTAATCTGGAAATCTTCGTCATCACTCAGCCAGCATCAACAACAAAATTAGGTCGGATTTTCAATGCAAACAACGTCAAGTCAGTCAGTTCTTCTTTACGGATCAGAAACTTCGCGGGTGGGTCACAAAGAATATTTCTTTTATCAACAACTGTTTTCGCTACTACTGAAGGTCAGATGGCCGGGCCGGAAAGAATCACCAACAAGAAACTATGGCTGGGAACGAACAAAACAAGAACAAATCGCCGCTCAACAAATATGCAGGAGAAAGTGGAGATGGAATGGACACTCGCTGAGGAGGCGGCTGGGTGACATCGCTCGTAACGCAGACCATTGCTCGAGTGGAACCCGAAAGGGAACCGGCTAGTCGGTTGTCACTGCAAGGGTGACATGGAGGAGATCGTGTGAAGAGGAGCTGAGACAGTATGGATCAACATGGATGCAGGTGAAAAGCACAGCAGGAGACAGAAGCAAGTGGAGACGTGTTCCACTAGGAACCTAAGGGAGCAATTATAATAATAATTAATTGAACCGAAGTACCCGGTCTCAAGTTGATGTGTCGACTCCTGGTGCAGATGCTTCGACGATATCTGGGCATGTAATTAGAAGTCAGTTGATGGGTGGTAACTAGCAGTTGAATCCATGATGTTCACTTCAAGCCTCAGTGGGAATACCATCACTCATTGAGAAGTGCAGGTATATCCAGTTGACGAGCCCCAATCAGAGGACGAAATACGTATCCTGGATTCCACTGTTAGTCACCATCTACCAGTTTACTTCTAGTTACATGCCCAAACATCGTTAAAGCATCTGCACCAGAAGCTGGCGTGTCAACTCGATACCGAACACTTCGGTTCAATCAGTCGACGGGAAAATCAAAAATTCAATCAAATAATTCATATGACCCGTTGCACAAGGGGTGGCTTTCGGGGATTGAGTCTATGGGCACTGGGTTCGAGCCTCGGTGTGAAGAATGCAGACAAATCTAGCTGACGAGTCCCAGTCAGGGGACGAAATGTGCATCCTGGTGAAATCTACTGCTAGTCACCATCCACCAGCTAACTTTGAGATAACTGTCTGTGAAACTTTAACAAAGAATAATTCCTCATCTCCAAGATTTAGTTCGTGGAGATTTCAGTTGTTTCTAGTATGACAACGGATTGATGTCAGTTAGAGGAACATTAAGAACCAGCTTAACGTACTGGAAAGCTGTTTCGTCCTAGTTTAGGACTCATAGGCAGTACCAACCCCTAGAGGTTCCAATGCAGGATTTTTCACTTACAAATAAGGCTCGTAGACTATTCAGCTACTAGAATACGATCTAATCGCTCATGTATTCTAACTTCTACCAATTCGTGACTTTATCACGGCCCTCAGCTAATGTTGTCGACAAGTATTTGTCCTCACACCTAACAGGTTGAACTCATTGATCATGACTACTCACTAGAACTCCCTCCAGGCAATATCTTCCTAAAGCCAGTCACTAGCAAACATGAGGGTAGTTTTCAAGAGGTATTTTGTAGGGTTTCCATTTGCATCAAATTTTAACAATGGATTGATACCACATTTAGAGGTCTACTCATTATCCATCTATCCAAGATAATTACATTTTTTCTTCCAATAAACAATTTATTAGTGATTATGAACGCTTCTCGGAGATAACAACATTTTCAGATAAACATGTCCTTCTGACGCCGAATAAATTAGAATTAATTGAAAAAAAGTAGGGCATAAATGTTAGTCTTATTTGCCTTCATTATAATTGTCAGAGTGGAGAAAAAACATTTTCGTTTACGTTCATTTATTGCATTATTTAATCATTATACAGTTCAAGATTAGAAAAAAAAGACACCATCAATGTACCCTTCGGTAATAAATTCTTTGATCGTTTTATAACATACGATAGAAAGCCTTTTTTCCACAATACGATCCAATACGTGACGTCTGTGGAAAAAAAATTCTAAATATTCTAAACTTGTAATACTAACTTAAGCGTAATATACTTTAATTTTTGTGTCTCATGACAATTTTTAGTCAGTGTCCTAATGCACCGATAAAAGAAAAACGGCCGTTCAGCCCTCACAGTTAAAACCATATGTGACAGCTAAAATTTAGATATCCTTAAATATTTTTTACTTGGACGTTCTAGTGAGAATTCGTTAACAGTTTTTTTTATTTCCTTCACGTTCCCCAGTGGAACATAGGGCGCCTTCAAGCTAGTGGCTTGAAGTTTCTGTAGCAGTGTTTAATTTTACAAGATGGGGTTGCTAGACTCATGCCCAACCTTTCCTTTTTACCAGAATTATTTCTGGCCTAGCGAGGTAAAGGAGTGCGTCTGTGGCCGAGGGTCGAACCCCGGACCATGTGCATGGTCAGCGAGCCTTCTTACCGCTATGCCACCGAAGAACGTAAGAATTCGTTACCACTGGGGTCCCTTAACTCTGGTAAGACGTCAGTTACTCGCTCATGATATTGGCTGCTGGTTGATATATATATATTCCTATCGCTAATTGACAGAAGTTGTCACCGTCGCCCCATTGGATGGGGTCCCAGAGACTGGAGGAACTGCAAGGACTTCGGTTTGAACCTCGGTGTATATATATCTCTGAGGGGTCCAAAAATTAGGACGAAACAAATGTACAGTACCTCCAGGTTCGCTAACCAACTTCAAAACGTGATTAAACTTGCAATTAGTCGTTGTCTGTCTCTGTTATTATTATAAGTATTCCTTTTGGTTCCGAGTAGAACGTAAGGCTTCAATAACTCATATCCGCTTTCTTCTATTTTCTGCAGTCCTCTTCAGATGGCTGGCCACATGATCGCCCTTTGACCCCAAATCTGCTCCATGTCACCCTCTCACTGACGATCCACTCATCGCTTCCCAATCGGAGTCCATTCAACCGATGGCCTGCATTGTTCACTATATCATTCGATGGCTTTCTTAACGTATACTCAATGCATCTCTATTTTCTTCTAAATATTTTTTGAGCAATTGATTCTTGGTTGGTTCTTTTTGGTCGGGTGGCCGTTTCTTCTTCAGTATGGAGCTATCAAAGGCAGTTGTTGATGAAAGTCTGTAAGCGGCTGTTGGAAATGCTTTTTGTGACATGCAGTGCAACTTTTCAACCCATATAAGAGAACTGACTGGCTGACTTTACATTTGTGTTGAACATGTGAGTCTTGTTCTTTATTCTGAGTTTTTATATTTATATTTAGTGCTATTCAAATTTATAAACGGTTTTTACAGGTTTTTATTTAAAATTCCTTGCCATTTTCACTAGAATTTAGAGTTAATTACATCACCCACTAAGTGATCACGATTCATAATCATTTCTTGTTATTATCACTATTAATAAAATGTTTATGAACCACCTAAGCTGAAACCCGTCCAATGCAACCCTAAATCTCACTTTGCAGGTAGTAGGAAATAAGGGACATTGATTGTGATGCTGGCGATGTCATTCAGTAAAAAGATATCACCGCTACTGAAACCTGAAAGTCAATACTTCAAGCCTCATGTTCCTACATTGGCACACAAAAGAATGAAGATTAATCATCAGTGATGCCAACAGTCTGCTTATTACTTTAAACCCTCGACACTTTCATGTATTTTAGCAAAATGACATTGTTCTTATTATTTTGTTGAGAGATAAAATGATAGTTTTAGTAAATCTTGTAGTCGTGTATAGAAATAACTTAAGTGTGGTAAAATGAAGCGTACTCACTCTAATTGGAATAGGCTTGAATAAGAAAATATGATCAGATTCAAATATGTTGGTGACTACTAACCAAACTAAAATATGTGCAATGATACTTTATAAAGATTCCGTTACAACGCACTATACTGTCTGTTTGATATGATCAGAAGAGAAGGTTTGCTTAAAAGTTTACTTTGATGTGTGTATTTATGCATCAGCCTGTCATTTTTTACCTGCCTAAGAGGATAATTTGGGGATTTTCGTTTTCAAAACCAGGTGCCAAGATACATAAAGCTTAGTATGCAGATACTGATCCATAGCGTTTAGAATTCTAGATGCTGATAAGTATATTCAGAATTCGACATCTGTATAAAGGGCATGAAAATGCAATAAAAATCCAAGATATCTAGCCTTAAACATTTTGATTGGACACTAGTAACTAGTGTGATGTGTATAGTTCTTCCTTTGTTGCATACTGAATTCTGTCAGCCAGCTTTGCAATGTGGTTACCATTCTAGGTAGCTCGCCATCACGGTGCACATTGCTTTGATGACATTAGATGGTTGAAGAAAATCAGCCGGAGGCCTTGGACCTAGGTTCCTTCAAGTTTACAGATACGCATTGCTGATTGGTGATTGCCAACTAGCACGAAACTTAGGTTAGTTAAGGCCTCCTGCCGATCACCTCCAACCATCTAATATATTAAACTTTTTGTTTAGAAGCTGACCAAAGCAATCAGAATCGCCTTAAATTTGGCGAAGACAAACAAGTTTCAGAACTGATACTAATGTGCTTCTATATCTACGTATGACTTCAAACATTTCTAAAATTGTCGTTCATACCAATGTGGCACAAAACTTCAGCATTATAAGAATACAAAATACACCTATTCTCTGACAAAAAGCTTTCGATAACTTCTTCCTCAGGCTATGCAGTTATAAATCCATGAACATTATAACACAAATAGCCATTAAAGGCATGTGAAAATGATATCGGAAACTGTATTGGGGTACATGTATAATATAGAGTGATAATTCCTTACTTAACATTGTCGACTGAATGTATATAAGACTGTGCGGTCATTCAGAATATAAAATAGAGTATATTTTTTTATTTTTTTTATTACATCTTTATTCCACACCGTATTTTCGCTACAAGTATGGAGTTTTCAGCATGGATGTCGGTAGGCCAAATTTTTCAGGCCGACCATAGATATCAGGTGTGCGTCGGCAGGGGATCGAACCTCGAACCATGTGCATGGTCAACGATAGTCCTAACCACTGTGCTACCGACGCACATACAAGTTCAACCACTCATGTGGAGCTAGTTATATTGTGGTGAGAGCTGTCTGCAAGTCAAAGTTGTGGACAGCAATTTACGTCAGTGTTTACGTCCCAAATTGGGGGCATGAGAAAAAACACTAACGAAGCTTAACCTTGCGGAACTCAACAACCAGCAGGCTTAAAGTGTGCAAACACGATTCACAGATATATGATCTGACCATCAAAGAAACAGCCACAAATAGATGACAGAATAACTTTCAGCAAGAAAACGACCAATCAGAAGACGCTGTTTCTCTGCTAATAATAATGAATAATAATGTACATAAAAATCTATAAATATCCCTTAATTTTCTGAATAAACGATATGTTGCTGGTGCTTGTCTTCTGTCGTCACAATATAATATACGTTGAACTCAGAGGAAGTTATCTTTACGCGCAGAAAAAACATGTTCCTGTTTGGTTTGGTAAAAGTGTAATCAAATCAATAAATAGTGCCATTTTTTCTCATTTAATGGATAGCGAACACTACATTAAAATAGATGAGTCATTTACGGTTGTATATTGCGTACCAAAGAATCTGCCCAAATACATACAAATGCATCTCTTAGCTATGGCGAAAGCTATAGAGATTGACAATAGAAAACCTGACCTATGTGTGCAAAAGAGCTACATTCATCCTCTGTACTTACTTTGGCCTATTATAAGGTCAGCAGGGATATAATCATCCATATTTCCTTGTCATATCATGCCTTCTTATTGATTTTTACCTAGTTCGCTTCGCTCCATTATTACCTTAAAGAACTTCTGGTAATATTTTTCGACATTTCAATGCACCACAACTGCTTCGCAGTAGCTGAAGGCTCACTTCAATAGCTGTTATCATACCTTTAATTAGAACTGCCAGCTTCTTTACTGATTGGTTACAGAATTTTATCATGAGCTGACATCGGTTAAAGAACCACTGGGAAACCACCTAGGAGTACTGAAGAGCTGTCTCCTCCTAGTTTGGAGCTCTTCAGCAGTACAAACCCCACCAGGGCTCGAACCATGACCTTCCAGTTACAAGGTGAGCTCATAGACCATCAAGCCACAGAGACCCAATCTAATCGCTAGTACATGAACTCCAGCTTCTGTCAATTCATGTGCGTATAGTAAGACCACTGGCCAATGTTTTCGGCGAGTATTTGTCCTCACTCACGACCTGTTGTACCCTAATGGTTACTACTTCCCACTAGAACCCCAGATAACTACCTACCTGAATGGGATCGGTCTCTAGTGAGCATCTAACGAATATTCAAATATTGGTTTGTAGCGATTTGATTGATTAGTTTCTGGGTTCGAACCCATGTGGTGGGTGCGTACTGTTAAAGAGTCCTGAACTAGGACAGAAGAAACATCTGTCCAGTACTTCCGGGTGGTTTTCCAATGGCTGTCTAACTGATGTCAACTGATGATGGCACCCTCCAACCAATTACTAAAATGTCTATGCAATCACAATGTTGTTTTCTTTTGCCAATTATAGAAATAAATGGAAATGACAGTCAAATACTTCAAAATTTCCCGGTTTCTTGTGAACCTAACAGCTTACGTATGAAATCACGATAAAGATGAAGTAATCTGCATGTCTACTTCTTGCTCATGCAAAATGTACTCAAAACTGGCATATACAGTCGTACAGAGTCACTGACATACTTCAGGGAACTTAGAAACTAGAATAGGTGTAAAACTAGTCATCGGTCTGAGTGAACAGAGTTACACGACATACATTTGACGGTCGCCCTTAGGAAATGAAGGATATACAACGACGTTGGATGTAGCAAAGACAGTAAAATACATATTGCGCAAGAATCACATTTATACTATAAACAAAAGTGTATCACTTCAATGATGTTGCAATACGGTGAAATGTGCTTATTTGTGGGTATTAATCATAAACTGTTACGTGTTGTTTTACATTTTTTTCTTGCCTTTACTCATGTAACTGTTCAACGCTTTGAAACTGCGTGAAAATAAGTAAATAAGTAAGGGTGACAAGATGAATAGACAGGGTGAAAAACAAGACTCACTCATTGTGGGATCCAGTTAAAATGTATCTTTGTAAAAACTTGGTTGTGAAACCCTAGCAAAAATGACGTAATTTGCAAGGTTAAGTTAGTGTTTGAAGGAAAGTTTTATTGAAATATACTCTGTCTCCCTCTCTCTCTTCAACTACCACGAAACCTAAATACAAGGCATCTTACCAATTGCCTCCAAACTTTTAATATTAATGGGAGTCTTCACTAAACATCAGGTTTATGGGAGTAATAAGCATGAAAGCTCATCTTACCTCTTACGTTTATTATTCAGAAATCGGGTGAAGTATGAAAACACCGATTGCTTAGGCGAAGAGGAACGTTAATCACTTAGTTTTTATTTGTGGAGTCAATAATCAGCAAATATAACAGGAATGACACCACCTTACTTACAAATATATATCAAGTGTTGGTTTACAGGGATTTCATTGGTAACAGATTTGACCACGAGTTGACATCAGTCAGTGAACTGTTTGAAAAGCTGGGAGTATTGAAAAACCGTTTCGCCTTAGTCCAGGGCTCTTCGACAGTGTGCAACCACCGCGTTTCGAATCCAAGACCTTCGGACGACAAAGCAAGCTCGCAGGCCGTTCAGCACAACCGCTAGCCAATGTTAATGGACCACACTGGTTACCACTTCTCACTAGAACCGTGGTCAGTGGGTACCACTGAAGAGCACTAAACTAGGACGAAACAGCTGTACAGTTCTCGCAGGTTTTATAACGCTTCCCTAACTGATATGGAAATTTATTTAAACACCAAAACGAAGCAGGACTATGCAAAGTAGGTTATGATGTTATGCGAATGCATTGATACCATTATGAGCAGTGAGCTGTACTTAAAACACTCTCCAGTTAGTAGTAATGCATGACTGTACGGCGTATGGAGTAAATTTATCTAATATGGAGCTGTACTTTGTTACATTGGGAAAATTTTACTCTTACATCAACTGGATATTCAGTTGCACGATTGCATCTATTATATATTTGATGAAGCGTTCATTTTCAACGTATGCAACGTCTTATAAATATTTTCTATAGATATCCATATAAGGTTTAATTCGTAATATCTTTTATTACGGCTTATTACACTACAAAGCTGATGATTTACAAATTTGAATGAATTATATTTCAAACAATTAGTCCATTTAATAACTTTGAAAAAGGCATTTAGAAGACAAATTTCGCCAGAGGATACTGCCATTTCGTAGTTTCTCTACAATCGATTGACAGCTAGCGTAGTTCACAAGGATAAAACAAAATACACGTTGACAAGGAGCCCTCTTGGACCCATTAGAGCAGATATATTCATCTCAAAATTGCAGAAACAAATGCAAGATATGGTAGAAAAATTTATGCGTCGGTGGCACAGTGGTTAGGACTTTCACCGACCATGCACATGGTCCGAGGTTCGAACCCCCGCCGACGCACACCTGATATCTATGGTCGGCCTAAAAATTTGGGCTACCGATATCCATGCTGAAAATTCCATACTTGTACCAAAAATACGATGTGGAATCAAGCTGTAAATCAAAAATATAAAAAAATATAAATGTTATTTGGATGATACGCTCATTATTGGTAATAATAGTAAGTCTATTGAAAAATTTATTTTTCTATTTAGTAATACTCATCCAAATATCCGAGTGTCTTCCAAATTCGAATTGAATAACAAACTTGGTTTCTTGGTTATTACAATGATCAGGAGAGACGGTGGAACGTTTAGGCATGGAGTGGACAATATCTTCATTTCACTAGTTTTGTTCCTATCCAGCATAGACGTTCTCTAGTGAAATGTTTGTTCCTCAAGGGGCCACAAAACATGCACGAGCGACATACTCTGTAATGGATGAGCTTCGACACATACATTCAGTATTATTAGCTAACGGTTATCCAGAAAACTTCACCAGTTATCATAGTAAGGAAAGACCACATCTTGAAAAGACAGCTTCTCTACCAAACAAAGCTATCTTTATTAACCTACCATTCAATGGTGACCAGATGATGCAGTTTAAAGAATTCAGTCAGACATCAAACTCACATTCTACGCTGCTTCTCTTTCCCTCACATGCAGAACACTTTCCATCCTTGTACCTACGACTAAAGGACGAAATTCGGTGAACTCTACTT
Source organism: Trichobilharzia regenti (assembly GCA_944472135.2). Classification (NCBI taxonomy): domain Eukaryota; kingdom Metazoa; phylum Platyhelminthes; class Trematoda; order Strigeidida; family Schistosomatidae; genus Trichobilharzia; species Trichobilharzia regenti. The sequence goes on along the minus strand of OX235264.1, from coordinate 35,522,965 downwards.
CACACTGTATCTGCAAGTTCATCTGCAGCTCCGGTGACACCTATATAATATGTAGGACCAATAGAATGTTTCAAGGTCATCGAAAAGAACATGTTCCAAAATGGCTACTAAATCATATGGAAAATCCCAATGCGATTAATCTTAGTAGAAATCCAGCATCATCTATTGCAAAACGCTTATTAATCTCACGTCACAAAATCAATATTAATGACTGTTTCACAATTATTTCATATGATTCTAAATCAAGGTTGGTTATTGAAGGTGATGGAAGCACTTTGGATTAATGACATATATCCTAAACGATGTGTGTATAAAAAACAGTAGACTTCATTCTTCGCCCAACATGGACTACTTGACCTACTTAAATATGATTGGTTATTAGAATGTACTTTTGTATTACATGACCGAGTAATTGTCATGCATTTTATTTTATTACTGTGGACCATACTAACCGTAAAGCAATTGTTGGGAAACTATGAAATGACGATATCATCTGGCGAAATTTGTCTTCTAAGTGCCTTATTTGCATTATATAAAAGCAAAACTTTGGCGACCTGAAATATTCCTCCAAAAGTCCCATCAGCTGACTATCTGATGCACAGATCAGAATTCAAAATCCCGATCTGTTTAAAATATTAGTGTTGTTCCCTACAGTCATTTATTTATCTTCTTTTCACGGCTATATTGTATGCTACATTGAAACCTTAAATGACTACTATATCCTTCAGAAATATCGCTGTTAATATAACTAAGAATTTTGATCACCAGGTGACATTAGTTAGAAAACCAATGGAAAACCTAGCAGTACTGGACAATTGTTTCGTTCTGGTAGGCATCCACTCGAGTTAGACCAAAGAACCTTCCTGCTGAAGGGCCATTGAATAAAGTCACAGTAGCTGGTCTACGAGCTCGCCTTACAACCAAAACTACCTGGGGTTTGAATGTTGGTTTTGTGCGTGCCATTGAAGAGTCCTTTAACTAGGACGAAACAGTTATCCTGTACTCTCAGCTGGTTTTCCAATAGTTTTTAACTGACATCAGCCCATGATCAAACGCGTAGCCAATCAAATGGTTGCAAGCCAACACATGTTGATAAATTCAACAATGTCATGGTGTTCTTGTTTCGTAACTGTTTCAAAATCAGACTGATTACAGGGGAATGATGAAGTCTGCGAGGAGTTGAATAAAACAAAAACCATTACCGTATTTTACAGATACAGACGGATTTTTAAATGTCCGCTAGTGATAGGTGAAACGAAAAAGCAAGAAAAAGCATAGTTTGTTATTCATGATATCAAGAGTATGTGCTTGTATACAATTTTAGATAACAAAATTTAATTAGTTTTAACCATACGTATATTTATTTATGATACATTCACAAGGGAATGTAGACATACTTTTTTCAATATGTAATGATTAAGTTAGAGGTTTCACTACTGAAATATTAATAAAGGAGACATGCACTTTATATTTCTATAGAAATTCAAATCAAATTGAAAGTAAACCGGATAAGTTGAGATAAATATAACAAGGATTATATATATTAATAACTGACCACTGGTCATTTTCAATATCAGTTATCTATTTTTTATTCTTGTGAGTTGATTAGAGATTGATATCAGTTAGAGAACCATTGAGAACCAGCTGAGAGCACCTGACAGTTGTTTCTTCCGTCCTAGTTTGAAAATCATCGGCAATACGCACCCACAACAGAAGGGTTCGAATCCAGGACCTTCCAGTTACAAGGCAAGCTATGTCGTAAACCACCCAGTCGCCATTGGGACCCAATTCAATGGTCTATGAAGTCTAGCTTCCACCACTTCGTGATTTAGGGCGACCATTAACCCATGTCGTCGGCAGGACATCCATCATCACACTTGACTGGTTGGACCTCACTGGTCATGACGTCTCACAAGAACTCAATCCAGGAAACTCCGTCCTTCAGCAAGTCACTAGTGAGCATCAGATTAATTTTCAATGGTTGGTTTGTAAGGGTTAGAACAGGAAGGTCTTGGGTTTGAACCCTGACAGTGGGTGCGTACTGCCGGTGATTCCCAAACTAGGCTGTTGAAACAGCTGTCCAGTAATCCTTGTGTCTGGTTTTCAATGGTTCTCTAACTGATATCAATCCATAATCAACTCGTGAAAACAAATCTATTCCTTACAAACCAGCAAATGAAAATTCTTTTCATTCACTGGACAAGTACAGTGGATTGTTCTAGTGATCATCAATCGTTGAATGGACAACCTAATGATATAGACTACTGAAATTAAGAATTGCGGGAAATCGCAGTTAAAACAGGCAGCATGTGATCACTATCTGTATAACTGCAATACCTAGAAATATTTTAGTGCATCTTTATTAGTAAAAGCTGTAAAAATAGCCCACCACCTCATGTATGTCATTATATTATTGTTCTATTGGGTTATTGGTGGAACATAGGGCTTCAACAACACATCTCTACTTTGTTTTGATGTTTGCAGGCCTCTTCATCTGGCACCACGACTATCGATACGCTCTGATCTCCTCCATGTCATCCTCGAGAAACACGCACAAGTCGTCATTTCACCCTCCGATCCTGCTAAAGCGAAGGCCTGGTACGCGATGTCATTCGATTTTCTCCTCAGTTGCATGTGTCCTATCCATCTCTATTTTCTTCATCATATTTGTTAAGCGATAGGTTCCTGATCGCTTTGTTCCTAGAGTTTCTTGTTACTGATTCTTTCTGGCGATTTTATATCTTAAATGGAACGCAGTCAGCTGCTGATAAAAGTCCGCAACTGGCTGTTGCAAATGCCTTACATGGTGCTCCACGTTTCTGGCCCATAGAGAAGAAGTGAGTGACTTAACGCTGGTGCTGAAAATCCGAGTTTTTTTGTTTATGTTATAGAGTGCGAAAAATTTCCTAACTGATTTCAGAGTGATGAATGCTTTACCTTACCTTTTCCGACTATAGTTTTGATATCTTCATCCTCATTGTGTCGTTATAATGAGAATAAATTTTGTTTTCCCGAAACAGTGTTCCATTTAAATGAAATAACCAATATGTAATGGTCAATACATGAATTTTAATAGTTTAGTCCTTTTGAGATGAAAGAGAAATCTGATCCACTCCTTATCGTCAAGAATGAGAAGAATGTGTATCAGTGATACAATCATTTGTAAACTGGAGCAACTCAGACAAGTCTCGATTGAAGACGGATATTACTTCAAGATTCTTGGAGGAAACATCAAAGTAAAGCAAAAACCTGAAAGACCCTAGACGGTACCGAAGAGACTGCCGTTGAATTTAAAGGTGATACCGAAGCTGAGATCCAAAAGAAGCGTTTATGCAGGTCACTGAGAAAAGCCTTCTTTTCGGTTGAGCTACAGATCAGTTTTTACAGCTGACAAATGATCGATGGATGTATGAAGGATGAACAGTCTCTTCGGGCCACTTCAGTGTGTGTTTATAAATTCACCTGCTCCTGTGGGGTTAGTTATGTTGGTTGCACTAAGCGCACACCCTCCAAACTCACCTCTGAACATTATCCGGCATGGTTAGTTAAAGGACAGTGCAAAACAGTTACTAGCTCAATTCTCAAGCACATGGTGAACTCAAGCTGAGCAGCTCCAGTAGAGTCGTCTTTCAAGATTATCCACAAGGTGGGACTAAATGGTACAAAGGGTGTTAGGTTTCGGCTTTTGTGTATGGCAAGGTATTGGCAACTGGTCAGTACAATTCTGAACTCTGTATACAGAAAACGTTTGTCCAGTCTCTTATTCTACCGTGGCCTTAACCTCTTCACTAGTCGTTCCCTGAAAATTTTTAATGATTGCTTTGCTTTTACTTTAGTAATTAATTCACTATTATCACTCGAATGTTCCTTGTTAAGTGGAGACTCAACTACCTTTCTTATCACTCAGTAACAATCTCAACCTCATCAATTTTGTAAAGTTTTCTTCCTTTGTGCTGCTGAGTATTACGTAGTTTACACGTTTATTGTTTACTTTTGAAGCCATTTCTGAGTAATTACATCAGTGATCCACAACGGAAAACTCAGCGAGGCGTTTGGAGTAAACACAGGAGTCAGACAAGGGTGCTTACTATCACCAATGATATTCCTAATTGTGGTGGACTGGATTATGCGTCAGACTGTGGGGAACGAGAAGACAGGAATATCCTGGACCGACGTGAAGAACCTAGAAGACCTGGATTTCGCGGATGACTTATGTTTGATGTCACACACAATCAAAGACTTACAAGCGAAAACCGACAAACTGGTCGAAGAAGCAGCAAAGACAGGACTCCAGGTAAACATAGACAAGACGGAGGTTATGAAAATAACCAAGCAACAACAACAACAGCAGCATCATCCAGCGTCAATCATCATCAACGGGAATGATTTGAAAGAGGTTACTTCATTCACTTATCTAGGGAGCATTGTCTCAACTACAGGAGGAGTGGACGAGGATGTCAAATCGAGCGAGAACCCGGAAGGCGAGCGAGAAACACATTCATCAGCCTGAAATCAATCTGGAAATCTTCGTCACTCAGCATCACCAACAAAATTCGGATTTTCAATACAAACGTAAAGTCAGTTCTTCTATATGGATCAGAAACTTGGCGGGCGGGTTACAAAGAATATTTCGAAAAGGCTGCAGACCTTTATTAACAACTGTCTTCGCTCAATACTGAAGATCAGATGGCCGGAAAGAATCACCAACAAGAAACTATGGCTGGGAACAAACAAAGCAAGAACCAACCGTCCAACAAATATGCAGGAGAAAGTGGAGATGGATCGGACACTCGCTGAAGAGACTGCTGGGTGACATCGCGCGCCAAGCCCTCAAATGGAACTCGAAAGGGAAGCGGCGTGTGGGACGTCCAAGGGTGACATGCAGGAGATCGTGTGAAGAGGATTTGAAAGAATATGGATTAACATGGATGCAGGCGAAAAGTATAGCAGAAGACAGAAGAAAATGGAGACGTGCAGTTGAAGCCCTATGTTCCATTAGGAACCCAAGAGAGCAATAATAAATAATAAATACATCAGTTCTGTCACCCCATATTACTCAGTAATGAGAACAATATTTTATTCCTAAAGCAGTCTACCATTTGTTAACACTGTGCCTGACGTGTGTGGACCTTTGATGTAAATGTGTGGTTATCTGTGCTGTACCGTATTAAAGCGCACCTAGCATATGTGAAAGACGACAGATTAAAAATTTGTTTACAGTTAGTAAACGAAAAACAAACTCGATGCGACACAAGTCTGTATTCAGTTACTGTTTTCGCTTCGTGCTGAATCCAAATTACTACCAAAGTACACACATACATGAGATAGCGGTTTTGTAAATTGTCAGTTAGACAAGAGATCATGCATGAACTTAAATTGACGTTTGCAACAGTCTAGAGAAATGTGCAACTGTAACATAAGAAGAAATTTATAAACTCTCCGAAATTTACCTATGTCACACACCAGAATAGAATCGGAAATTTTCTTAAAAAGAGCGGTGTTTCTTGAATGACATATGTCACGATGTAAATAAGAAAATCAAACGACACTTATAATAAATGAACCAACCTGTTCGTTTAAGTTTCATACGATAACACTGTCCATAAATTGTGAGAACAGATGTGAAGTTATGGAATGTACACCGTTCAGTTCCAGTATAGCAACTAAAAGTGAACAGAAATTAAATTAAGCATTAAAATGGAATAGTGTACGATTTAGTGTTCAGTGACTGATTATATTATAAACGATTTCTGCAAGTACATAAAGCTAAAGAGAATTTTTAATTCGCTACATAAAATATTTTGTTTTTCGACTTCAGTAGCAGACACACTGTGAACATTAACCCCACCTAGATTACTAGCTCGCTAGTTTTCTAACCGGTGCCAAGCCCGGATAAAGAGGGAGGGTTGGGGCGTGATGCTAGCAACTCCGCCCCAAAAACCTGACCAAATCGCTACAGAAACTTCGACGCAAAAATATATTAAGAATTCTAAAATTTTAAACAGTAGCCTTATTTTTCGCTGGAATCAGGGAAGTAAAATGACGCAGGCTGGTGAAAGCCTTCGACAAGCCAGTCAACCGACGTGCCTTCTTTCCACGAAAGCAAAAATAAGGTGTGGTACGTGGAATGTTCGTACAGTGCGTGAAACTGGAAGGGCTGCCCAAGTAGCCGCAGAAATGAGATGTAGAATAGAAGTGTTGGGAATCTGCGATTGCAACCGGAACGGATGTGGTAGGTGCCAACTACCAACTGGACAGACAATAATCTATTCCGGTCACCCAGAGGACAATGAGGAGCACACCGAATGAGTGGTCATGATGATGTCACCAACAGCAGCCAAAGCTCTCATGCAGTGGGAACCAATCTCCTCCAGGATAATGACAGCTACAGCATATTTGTAGACACATTCCTGATAAAATTGGGAAGTTTAGAAAACGTATTTTTTGGCAAAACAATATTATATATATATACGAAATGAATAAAGAGTTAAGAGGTGAGAAAATAACTTAAGGTCAAGTTGAAAGGACATATTCAAGGTCAATAAAAATGAAGATCACTAAACCAAATAACAGAGGTAATAGTACATCTACACTGATTAGTATCAAAACAGAGTTTATCAAGGAATGTTTAGTGTGATGACGAATTGTGGTTAGAACTCATCAAAGTGGTTTGAACTTCCTAATTGCCAGCTAGGGCTTCCACAAACATCACGATACGCCCTCCCTCAAACAAGTGTTATAGATAGGTTCAAGAGATTTGTTAACGTCAATTTCATGTCCTGTCTCTATGATATCTTTCGTAATAGAGGAGCTAAGAGTCCTGTTCTCATCAATAATGGTTCGAGGGATTCTATTTGCTTCAGAAGCCATTTAGGAATATGTTGTGAAGTCAGTCCTTACTTGCAGAGATCGATGAGTCCTCCCTATGTATGTGTGTCCGTATGTACATTCAAATTAGTAAATACAGTGGGATATGACATTATTTTTTGCATGTTCAAAGGGCTTAGATAGATATATTGGCTTCATATTCTCAATTATTATGTTATAAGCTGCATGAAAAGTCACTTTAACAGCAGCGTTCAGTCATTGTCGAGTTATCAAGCTGCTATGATGCCTCATATTGGGTAGCTTGATGAACACATACTTCTTAGGGGTGAGTATAATCTAGGCTTTGAGTTGTCACCACCCAATTATTCATTGAAGATATTACAAACATCACTGTAAGCATAGATGACTGAAAAAAATAAAATAATTAACTTGTTTTTCTCATTTTGAACAATAAGACTATCCGCCAAATTATTACGGCTTTCACACTTTAGCTAATGTGAACTGACTAAATATTAGGTCTTATCTTATTTAGTTATCGTTAACAGAGCATTTATTTGTATTTATTCAGACTAGTTTTGTAAATCTCAGGTCATATTTACTTTTTGTGAGACATCTGATTCTTCTTTTATCTATTTTAAGTTTGCATATCTTACACTACTCATATAGAACCTTTAAAAAGTAAATAAATCACTTTTTCTACTTAAGTGACCTAATGTTCATCTCGTGGGAAAGTTTGGACATCGTCTCTAGAAGTAATTGATTTGAATATAAGTCAGAAATCTAGCAGTTATCACTATGCTATCATCAGTATTATTGATAATTGATGTATATCCATATAATATGTGTGTTTGTTTTTTTGTTTGCACCAGCGTTGAATGAACGGAAGGCTGAAGTCAGAGTTCAATTCAAAGAGCCTCATTTTCACGTATTTGGAACAGAGGGCGTACCGCGTAATGAATTAGTCCTACGCGTGCAACCTGATGAAGCAGTTTATATTAAATTGAATGTGAAATCTCTTTGTCATATAGACATGTTGTTACAGCCACAAGGTCAAATTATTGTTATGTACTAGTTTTCCCCGTCGCCAAATTATTATTATGGATTGGTCGAGAATTTAATAGTCCTGACGCAAGAAAGACAGAAATCAGAAGACCACTAGGTTTGCGATGATACTTCTATTTTCCAAAACACCAGGAGAATCAATTAATGTGTCACACAAGAGTGTGAGAGCAAAAATATATGAATGTCCGAACAAGTGTGTGAGCGTATATTCAAAGTGAGCAAATCAATAGACGGTCTTAACGTGATTGGCTCATTATAATGGAATATCGATCCATATATACATAGCAAAATATATCAGACTGTCAAACAAACACACATATTATATGGATATATATCAATAGCCACTTGTTTTTAAGCGGATACCGAGAACTGATAATCAAATGGCCGGCCAATCAGAAGGAATTAGCAATAAGAGTCTCTGGCACACAGCTAACCAACCAAGAGCTGAATGCTCAAGAAACATGCAGAAGAGACTTGGAGGTCGATCGGGTGTTTGCTGAGGAGGCCATCGAATAACATCGTGCGCAATACACGCTTTCGCTCGGGCGGAATCCAAATGAGAAGCGATGAGTGGGTCATCGGTGGGGGGGTGACATGGAGGAAATCGTGGGCGTTGGAGGTGGAGATGAGAGATTATGGGCAACTGTGGCGCTAGCTAGCTGAAGGGACAGTAGAACATAGAAGAAAGTGGATATGTGTTGTTGAATCTCTCCCTACGTTCCACTCGGAACCCGAGGGAATAATATTAGTTATAATAATATTGAAATTGGCTCAGATAATCTGTAGCATCAAACGAAGTGATATTCAAACCTATGTAATCCAGGTTTAAAGTGAGAGAAGCCATCAGTTAACTATTTTTACGCCCACATATGGTGTTATTCGGGTGACCTTCAGAAATGTTTCATTCGTGTTTTCTTTTTATTTCACGGAAATTTCCCATTCTGACATGAATATAAGAACGACAAAATCAGTGAAGAGTCTCTTTTCAGCGAATTCATTCACTTAGCTGTACAATCGCATTTATACATAATTACTTGGGTGTGTGTATGTGTACATTAGGATTGTCAAAGAAAAATAAAATTTAGAGTTACTGTTTAAGTCATCAAAATGTTTCCAAAAATGTTATGAATAATCAAATTGTAACTAGAGGGGTGAAGATTGGTAATTATTGACAACGGTTGTGTAATATGAGAGACACTCAGAAAAATAGGATGTTAATGAAAGAGCATGGAGGTAAGTGTCCAAAATAAGTGTTATGTAATAAGTAGAAACAGGAAATAAAGGAATGGTTGAGAAGAAGATGTTGCTAAGACGTCATACAAACATTTTAAAAAAAATACAATTTCACTATGATTACTATCTCCTTGAAGTCCGAGTAAAAACACAGGGTTACAGATGTGCATCTCCGCTTCAGTCGGCTTTCTGTAGTCTGTTTTAACTGCGTGTGTGATTCACCATAATTTTTTTCTTGCTTATTCACACGACTGACTCTATGTCATATTTAGTACTACATCGAGTTAGTTGTTTCCCGTTCTAATTCCACTCGAGGCTCTGCCGCGTCATGTCATTTAACAGTCTCATCATTGTCTGTCCCACCCATCTTTATCTACCTCCACATATGTTTTCGGTGATGAATTGAATGGTTGTTTCGACAGAATACTAGAGTTCCTTGTTACATATCCTCTCTGGCTCGTCACCTAATCTTTAGTCTAGATCAAAGACGTGTATTGAGGGAGGTTAGCAATAGCCCATCGTAAATGCTTTTCATGCGGATCGTATCTTGTTTCTGAAACATGTAGGAGCATTAATTGACTTTAAATTTATTGTCGAAAATTCGAATTTTTTTACTCGTAACGTCTGTAGGAAGTTTCTTTATTTGAAGTAAAACATTTTGCGAGAAATTATGCAGAGATTTCTCTGTTGTGTGTGTAAACATGTTGTCTAAACTAAAATTGCCAGCTCATGATGAAATTCTGGAATCAAACAATTGTATCCCTACAAACGAATACTTGAATATCGATGAGATATTTACCAGCGACTTACCCTATTCAGGTAGGTAGTTACCTGGAGTTCCAGTGAGAAGTTGTGATCAGGAGGGTGCATCAGGCTGGGCGTAAAGACTAATACTCGATGAAGCCATTGGCTAGTGATCGTGCTATGTCATGCATGAATAAGTAGAAGTTGGAATTCATGAGCTGGCCATTGGACTGGGTACCAGTGGCTTAATGGTCTGCGAGCTCGCTCGTCCTATGACCAGAAGGTCCTGGACTCGAACCACGGTGGTAGACGCGTGCTGATGAAGAGTTTAAAACTGGGAGAAGACAGATGTGCAGCACTCCCACCTTTTCCAGTGGTTCTTTAACCGATATAAGCTAACGATTTTTTATGATAGTTTAAAATTTTTTCTAAAGTAATTATTAGTTTTCAAGCAGATAAACTATTCCGTGCGCTTAAACACTGAAGATGATTTTTCAGCATTTTACGTAGAGATGGAAAATACTAGAAGGATCACAGGTGATCAGCGGCGCTGACAAATACGGTGCTAGGGCAATATGTTATGATCTAAGGAAACATTCGCAAATCGATTTAGTTTCTGTGCATAACTGCCTGTAAACATCTTCGGAATGCAGAACATTTCCAGTCACTTTGTGGCAAAGCTTACGGAAATAGATGCTTGATTAATATATTTACAAAATACTTCATAAAATGGCTAACATTTACGTATTTTTAGTCTTTGTTTTTAGTGTTTTAAGTGGCTAGATGTATGATTCATCATCAAAGACGAAACTGCTGGCTTTGAAGTCTACATGATAATCCTAATACATAGATAGATATATGTGTAAGTTGTAGCAACGGAATAAATTTTAAAGACGTTACTTCTTCGATTTATCTAGTAAGCATCGTTCCAACAACAGTTAGTCGGTACGCCTCAGAGTGTCTAAAGCGGAATCGGAAAGGCAAGAAAAACATTCATCAGTCTGAAATCAGTTTGTAAATCTTCTACACTTAGCATAGAGAATCATATTCTCATTGTCAACATCAAATTTAAGTTAATCAGTTCTTCTCTATGGGTCGCGAAAGTGCATTGCGCCTTTCCAACACCTACCTACAGACCTTCATCTATAGCTCACTTCCCTGGCTCCATAATGAAACTTAGATGGTTGGCTAGCAAGAAGCAGTTCGTAACAAGAAACTCTAGTGACTAACCAATCAGCAACCTGTTGCTCAAAAACTACTGTGCAGAAAGTGGGGATGGACAGGTCATCACGCTCCAGTCCACTGGTCGCGTTGAACCCGATTGGGAAAAAACGAGTTAGGCGTACGAAGTTCACGTGGAGAAGACTGTGTGAGGAGAATATGAGCAATCGTGAGGCCAGATGAATTGGGTGGAAGAGAAAAAGAACAGAGTGGAGATGAGTTGTTGAAGCCCTATGTTTCACTTGGAACCTAGGGAAATAATAATAATTATGCAAAAATCATAAACGGTAGTTGTAAATTTGTCAAAAAAATAAGAGATTTTAATGTGAATGACAAGTTTATGATATCTTCTGATGTACCCTCCTTGTTCACCAATGCACCGTAAATAGAGACAGTAGATTTTATATGTGATGAGATTACTGCGCGAAACATAAACATCAGAATTTCTGTACCCTACTTGAAGAGACTTATTTTAGGATGCACAGTGAATCTTCATTTCTTATTCAATAAGGAATATTTCAGACAAACTGATGGTGTAGCTATGGGTTCCCCAGTAGGTCCACTGAAAGGAGTAACTAATGATTTGGATTTCTACTGTCGATATATGGATGATATATTTCTGGTTATTATTGACGAGAATGATGCAATGAACATCCTTGACAAGTCTAATGGTGCACATTCAGCAATACACTTCACCATAGAGAAAAAAAGTAATGACAGTATCTCATTCCTAGACGTCTCCATGTCAAGGAACGAAGATAGCACGCTAAGGAGGAGTGTGTATAGGAAACCTACAGCAACAGGTCAGGACACTCGTTTTTCCAGTTTCGTATCTTCGAAATATAAGCGTAACTTGGTAAAATGTCTGATTCGTAGATCAAGGTTAGTCTGTTCAGACGACTGCCTAAATGAGGAGCTTAGGATTTTTAGAGAATTACTTAGAAAAAATGGTTATCCAGATAAGTTCATTGAGAATATGAATTCAACACCTAGGAGAGTCAATATGGCCGCGGGTCCGAAAAGAAGCACCGCGCGTGTAACTATAGTTCCTCAGTGATAACATCAGTGAAATAATAACACAGCGCCTGAAGAATGCATTTAAAAGAGCTTATTATGCAATAGAGGTATGTTGTCTCTTCACTACCACACCTATTCTACATTCGAGAAATAAGAATAAACTACCTAAATTTGCCTCTTCTATGTGTATCTACCAGTTTGACTGCAGCTGCGGAGGCAGCTACATCGGGCGTACAATTAGGCTTGTTCATCATCGTATTTCCGAACATCATCCAACATGGTTAAGCAAGAGACAAACAAGATCTATTCGTAGATCCATTTTAGCACACATTGTAGACAGTGTGCACAAGATTGACGTTAATAAAGCATTTAAAATTAGGAATCACGGAACTGGAGGGTCATAGTTCCTCGAATAATTCAGAGCTGATAATCGATTCATATCAAGTTGATCTGATTATGAACGGTAGTTTGTGCTCGAAACATCATCACTTAATGTTACTGTACAAAACTGTGTGATTTATCAAAATAAAATCTTATCCATAATGGATATATACTCTACCACAGTCCCCAAGTTTTATACTTATATTGATAATCGATTCGTTCTTCCTTTTCTTCAGCATCTGTCTTAGTATTTGTGATATTCTTATGACCACTTCAGCCTTAGTTACAAGTTATCATTGTTCAGATCGTTTTGTTTTCTTTAACAATCTGTTACGTAATCAACTCGAGCACACGCTTATTCCTTAATTACTCTTCACTTTTTTCAAACTTAGACATTACGCAATCCATGTGTTGCAACTATTTCTACCTTTTTATCCTGTGTATTAATTTTCTTTGTTAATTATCACTCCATCGACATGTTGATACTGATTAATTATTGTTAACAAACATATCAGTGCCACTTGATCGTTAAATTGTTGGGTATCGTAATAAAAATGCTATATATATATGCTTATTAGAGTAGAGCCAGAGATGGAGATCAAATTGAAAAATCAAAAAAAATTTCTTCGCTCATTCCTTCTGCTTTCTAAGTTACAAGTGTGAAAGGGAATGTAGCAAGCGCATTGGATGCCATATTTAATCCCTTCTTTTAAGAATCACAGATTTAACCAAATATATATCCAGACGAAAAATTTTCTCAAGTATGGATTTATTTATTGCCTGATTAGCTTTCCTACAGTCACGGGATAAATATTTCATATATATATATATATATAATTTATAGTGTTCATCAGTGATCTTATAGTTTCATTTTCTGATGTGGTTTAATGCAGAAATTTATTTCTGTTTTTTTTTCAAGTCTTTGACTTTCACGCAACTAAGTGAAGAACAGTGAAATAAGAATATTTTAAAAATTGAAAGAGTAAAATTTCAGAGTTCCATACTCTTTCTTAATAATGAAAGTGCTAGCAATAAACGATTTATCATTGTTACTATTATTATTATTATGATTATTATTATTATTATGCATGAAACTTCAGAATGACACTTTTGTAAATGGCTCATTTTTAGATATTTGTGACGTTTTCTAAGAATAATTTCACAATTAAACCACTACTGATGGTTTCTCGTCGAATTTCCAAACATTACTCTGCGTTGTTGGTTAAGTAAATGACAAACAAAATCTATTTGTAGCGCTATTCTATCTTATCTTGTGGATACAGAACCCAAGATTGATGCTAACCAGGCTTTCAGGGTCATTTGCAGCATACCCTACGAATCTCAGTTTTGCCATAAGTGTTCGTTTACTATATATATTGCTGAGTCTGGCTGTTAGGATCCATAATAAGAAGCCTGACTGGTGCGTCCAAAAGAAGTTAGTTCAGACATTATTCTTACCTTAGCCATCGAGGTTTGAGTGATTCTCAATTTTCATGGAATTTTCCTAATTTTAGTTGATATTCTATTTGCTAATATGTCTTTATTATTATTGTAATATAAGCATCTTTAATGAACTGTAATTGCATTGATGTTACTTTACAAATGGATATTCTTTAAAAAACACTGATATTGTTATTAACTACTATTCTAGAATATTCTATGTATATAGACATATATATGTAATTGTGGAGCCAGAAGAGGAAATTATCGAAAAGGATATTCTTTGCTCGATTATTTTGTGTTTTAGAAGAATTATAAGGTTGAGAAGTTCCATCCACTGTGATTGATGCGTTTCCATGAGCGAAAAATAAACATATTGCTCTGCTGTATCGGTGGTGTTCTAAAATTCAGTATAATCGTAAGGATACATATACAACAAGCCGCCGTTTAATTTGAATAAAAGGTTACCCTGATATATGAAGCACACAAAAATATCTATGGGATTAATACGGACATATATCAAAACACAATACTGACAGACACCAACATGTGAAGGTAGACCTGGGTTCTCAGCAATAAGTCACGAAAAGTACCCATCTAAATATGGAAACAGGAACAATCAGTTGAGTGAAGAGTGTCTTTTTGGCAGATCCATTCACTCAACTGTACAGTCACGATTATACATAATTATTTTTGATATATGTGTCATGTGTATACACTATGTTTGTCAAAAAAGAATAAAAGTTAGCTTTGGTCATTGTTTTTTTTATCCATTCATGTTCCCATTAAGACACAGGACTTCATGCTAGTGGCTTGAAGTTTCGGTAGCGGTGGTGTTCACTTTTGGAGGATGTGGATGCCAGCCTTATGCTTAACTTTTCCTCCTAACTTGCTTTATTATTGGCCTAGCATGGTAAAGGAGTACGTTGTCAGCCGAAGATCGAACCTCGAAGCACAGGTTTGGTTGGCGAGCATGCTGCCACCGACGCATACGGGTCATGGTTTACGTCATCAAAATATTTCCAAATCATGATGAATAATCAAAGTGCCAAGTTAGTGGGGTTGTCTGGGTGAAGATAAGTAAGTCCTGTCCAGGTGGGTTTTCTATAAATAGATCTTTTTATTGACCCATCAAGCCGTCGACTAAGCAATATGTCTAGGAAAGATAAACAATTATCTTCCTCTTCTACAGATGTAAGTGATATGCTTTTCTGAACTTCATTCATTCGATTTAAAATTGAGGTAGCAGAACAAGGCTTATCACTAATGACTAGGATATCATCTGCATACCTTCTATAAGGTTTACATTTGAAGGCGATTGTTTCCGCCAAGTTGATGGTGTTGCTATGGGCAGTCCGTTAGGGCCCCTTTTAGCAGATATTTAAATGTCGTACATTGAGAATTTATCGGAAGATTTAATCGAAAATGTGCCACTTTATAGAAGGTATGTAGATGATATCCTAGTCATTAGTGATAAGCCTTGTTCTGCTACCTCAATTTTAAATCGAATGAATGAAGTTCAGAAAAGCATATCACTTACATCTGTAGAAGAGGAAGATAATTGTTTATCTTTCCTAGACATATTGCTTAGTCGACAGCTTGATAAGTCAATAAAAAAATCTATTTATACAAGATAAATAAGTTTAGATTAGGGTTATGTTATCTGAAAAAGTTCGGAAAGAAATTATTCCAATATAGAAAAAATCCCCATTTAGACATTTAGAAAACAGAAAGATTGAACGAGCGAAGAAATATTTACTTTTCAATTAAATCCTCATCTCTGGCTTTACTCTAATATACACGTATAGCATTTTCATTACAATACACAGTAGATTACCAATCAAGTGGCACTGACATGTATGTTAACAATAATTAGTCAGTGTCAAAATGTCAATGGGGTGATAATTAGCGAAGAAAATCAATGCACATTAAAAAGTAGACATGGTTAGAATAAATTAATTTTACAAGGATAACACGTAATTAAAGATGAAGTGGTCAAAATAAATAAAAAATAAAATAATTTGGACATTTATAATTTTTTTATAGTTTTTAAGGGCCATAGTAAGGAAAGTGGCTGTACATTTTTTTTCTGTACACATAGGCTTGGCTTCTTCAGGTGAATTCCTATTGCTTCAGCTCTCTCTGTAGAAGACGGATTTGCAGAGCAAAATTAAGATAAGTCGGAATGCAATAAATAATTTTTAAATGAAGTATTAACATCAATCTTAGGCTCAGTATCAACAAGGTGGGCTAAAATAGAACTACGAATAGATCTTCTTTGTCCCTTGTGTTATGATGCTAGATCTTTAGTCACGAGGTCACTGCTTAACTACTGACCAGTGCCCACTTAACTGGTAAAGCAGAATCAGCTGTAAAACCATGTTCATTTAATATGACAAAAGTGACTGTATTTATATAGAAAATAAGGTAGACTGAAAATCAACCAATCTGGTTGAGAGTTGGAATTGTGCAAGCGTCCAGTCAGAAGCAGGAACAATTGAATGTCAACGACTTGTAAATAACGCGATAATAACCTGACTGAGACATGATAATGACCTGATAATTGCATATGTTTTGCCTCTTCCTAACACCTTGCTCAACCATGTTGGATGATGTTCGGAAATACGATGATGAACGAGCCTAATTGTACGCCCGATATAGCTGGCTCCGCAGCTTCAGTCAAACTGGTAGATACACATAGAAGAGGGGAATTTAGGTGGTTTATCCTTATTTCTCGAATGTAGAATAGGTGTGGTAGTGAAGAGACAACGTACCTCTATTGCATAATAAGTTCTTTTAAATGCATTCTTCAGGCGCTGTGTTATTATTTCGCTGATGTTATCACCGAGGAACTATAGTTTAACGCGCGGTGCTCCTTTTCGGAACCGCGGCCATATTGACTCTCCTAGGTGGTGGATTCATATTCTCAATGAACTTATCTGGATAACCAGTTTTTCTAAGTGATTCTCTAAAAATCCTAAGCTCCTCATTTAGGCAGTCGTCTGAGCAGACTAACCTTGATCTACGAATCAGACATTTTACCAAGTTACGCTTATATTTCGAAGATACGAAACTGGAAAAACGAGTGTCCTGACCTGTTGCTGTAGGTTTCCTATACACACTCCTCCTTAGCGTGCTATCTTCGTTCCTTGACATGGAGACGTCTAGGAATGAGATACTGTCATTACTTTTTTTCTCTATGGTAAAGTGTATTGCTGAATGTGCACCATTAGACTTGTCAAGGATGCTCATTGCATCATTCTCGATTTTTCATAACCAGAAATATATCATCCATATATCGACAGTAGAAATCCAAATCATTAATTACTCCTTTCAGTGGTCGATTCTCTAACTGAGCGAGGAAAATATCAGCTAGGATTGGACCTACTGGGGAACCCATAGCTACACCATCAGTTTGTCTGTAATATTCCTTGTTGAATAAGAAATGAAGATTCACTGTGCATCCTAAAATAAGTCTCTTCAAGGAGGGTACAGAAATTCTGATGTTTATGTTTCGCGCAGTAATCTCATCACATATAAAATCTACTGTCTCTATTAACGGTGCATTGGTGAACAAGGAGGTTACATCAGAAGATATCATAAACTTATCCCTTACATTAATATATCTTATTTTTGCAACAAATTCAGAATCGCCATTTACGCTCTGTTTTATCACTTCATTGTGGAGAGGCTATAGGAGCTTCTGTAGCCATTTTGCTGTTGCGTGATATGGAGAATTACACATGTCCGACACTGGTCGAAGCGGCAAACTGATTTTATTTACAGAGAGAGGGATGATTTGGCTATAGGATCACTGTTAGTGTCCGTACGTGTAGGTCCTTTCATGGCAAGCTTTCTTCTTTACAAAGGGGATGTTGATGATACTTTTACTAATTTTAGTAATAAATGTGACATAAGTAATGTCCTCCAAGTTCTTAGTAGCTGCCACTCAGCCATCAAATTTACACTTGAGGCAGAAATAGGACAAACAGTTTCCTTTTTCTACGTTCAACTAACAAAGAAGACTTCCGGAACTTTGAACAGACCAATATATAGAAAACTCAAGTGGGACAGCCAATTGACAGACTTTTACAGTTGGATACCTTTTCAGTTACAAGCGGGACCGGATGTGACTTCTTGAAACTATGATCCAAAAAATCTTCAGCTTTGAATCAATATATGAAGAGATCACTCTTTCGAGGAAGACATTGCTCAAGGAAAGTTACGCTCCCCCCAACAAAGCATTTTACAGATCAACACATAAAGAACCAAAGCAACAAAACACACCTTATCTTTATGCCAAGGAAGATACCATACATGAAAAGGATATTCAAAAGCGCTATTCTAATGGATATCGTAAAGAAAAGAATATCAAGCGACCTGGAAAGTGCATTCTTCTCTGACTTCACGCCTTTATTCCGTTTGATGAATTTCAACAAAGCGAGAACAACATTGGTGGCTTGTGCAGAATAATATGGTATCATAACTGTTTATTTCGTCGCCTTTTCAGCAGCTGCTTACAGCCTGAATAAATTATGAGGTTTATGTACAGAAAAGTTTTAACATACTTGCAAATTTTACATGATGTCACTTGACAGAAGGTTCCGCACTCAGTGAACAGTGCTCAAAAATATTTTGCCTATAGTCTCAAGGGAACAAACTCTCATAATAGCGCTATTACCAGACATCTCCTTGATACAGGTGATGAGGTGGAAATCGCGAAATCCTTTATTAATATCAACAGACAAAGGAGCTCGACTCATCTCAATTTTTCTGGAACAATTTCTATCAAACGCTTTACGTGTTCAGAAAACGCGGTTATTAGGCTTTCCCTGCTCTGGTAACTGTATGTCTTTATTCTCTCATCTGATTACGTAATCTTTGTCTTAAAACTCACCCCCTTTTATAATCTGCAATTTTTCTTGTCTCTTGTTTATATGATTTGAGTTCAACTAAGTACATTGTTACATAATTTACTAGTTACTCTGCATCTAACGCATCTGTCGTTTTTATTACGTAACTCCTTTACCATTGTATGCGTACATCTTTTTTGTTTAAACTTGAACTGCCTGTGTAAAAAAGTATTTAGGCGCAATTTTCTCAGCACTGTTCACTAATTGTAGAACCTTCTGTCGACTGACATTGTGCAAAATTTGCAAGTATGTTAAAACTTCTCAGTACATAAAATTAATAATTGATTTCGGCTGTATACGCAAATGATGAGAAGCCAGTGATGGTATCATATTATTTTGCGAAACCCATCAGTGTTCTTCTCGCTTTGTTCAAATTCTCCCCTGAGACATTGCAACTGGTATCCTTTTGCCACTCAGTGTTCTTCAACAACTACAAAGATAAACCATCACACACTTAACCACTTCTTTGTGTATCGATCGAGTCACTTGCTCATGTACCGCGGGATAGATAAGTCATTCGATGAGTGTTTTATCTAAAAGGGTCAAAGAACATTATCTTACTTGGCTACGATAAGGTAACAGTGGATTAATAAGGAGTGCTGTAATTGTTCGTATATTCAACACTGGTCACTTAATAGATAAAGAGAATTCATTCAAAGTTATCTACATCGTTGACAGAAGCCTGCGGAGAACGTAAAGCTTTCGTATACTATGCAATGCCGAGGCGTTGGTGATTCGAATAGAAAACCCTGTTTATGTATACAGAATAAAACTTCTCGATCCCTTCTTTCTACCGTGGATATAATTCTAAGATCAACATTTTGGAATGAATGCTATTCTGTGCATCATAATTGGCCTTTTCACATACTACATAATTTATTTTTATACTTATCCTTTATTAGCATGCGATTACTTCTGAATATGAAGAGAGCAATAAGTACAGTTTAAGCAGAAATAAGTGGTACCATCATTGGTTATTTCGTTGCCTTCTCGTCAGCTCAGCTGCTTACAGGCCAAAGTCATTAATAAATACATCTACAAAAACAATTTTAACATACTCTCACAGAGTTCATTTTATACAAAAATCAATCAACCAATATATGCATACAGTAATATATATATATATTATTAAACACTTTTCCGAACAATAATAATGATACACAATATTTTCAATATTTCTCATTCAGATGAAAGAGGGATGAAAAATATCCAGTTACCAGGGCAAACAAAAACTGATAACCGCTTCTTTCTGGACGCATAAATCAGGTTTCAGGCACATGATGGAAATGGCTTCAGCAAACTTAAGGAGAATTGAACTCTTTTGCCCAATGATAATTTTGAACGACCTTTCGACTTTTTCGAGGAGATGTCTGGCAATGGCACTGTTTAAAGCATTTGTTCCCTTTAGACTTAAATGTTTTTGTACATGTTCAGAAAATCAGAGGTATACCCTCCTTCTTTCTGTTGTTCCAATGTAACTGCTCCCACAGATACATGTAAATTTGTATATACAGTTGGAGTTAACATGAGAAGGATATCTATCGACTTTTGATGGCACCAAAGATCAAGTTGTTCGATAGACGGGGAGTGTATATACAAATTTACATGTATCTGTTACATTGGAAGGGCAGAAAGAAGGGAAAATCTGCGATTTTCTAAACATGTACTAAAATGTTTACGTCTAAAGGGAACAAATGCTTTAAACAGTGCCATTGCCAGACATCTCCTCGAAAAAGTCGAAAGGTCGTTCAAAATTATCATTGGGCAAAAGAGTTCAATTCTCCTTAAGTTTGCTGAAGCCATTTCCATCATGTGCCTGAAACCTGATTTATGCGTCCAGAAAGAAGCGGTTATCAGTTTTTGTTTGCCCTGGTAACTGGATATTTTTCAT
The DNA here is from genome assembly GCA_944472135.2 of Trichobilharzia regenti. Classification (NCBI taxonomy): domain Eukaryota; kingdom Metazoa; phylum Platyhelminthes; class Trematoda; order Strigeidida; family Schistosomatidae; genus Trichobilharzia; species Trichobilharzia regenti. Next base: position 35,502,235 of record OX235264.1, on the reverse strand, counting down.
CCCTCTTTCATCTGAATGAGAAATATTGAAAATATTGTGTATCATTATTATTGTTCGGAAAAGTGTTTAATAATATATATATATAATTACTGTATGCATATATTGGTTGATTGATTTTTGTATAAAATGAACTCTGTGAGAGTATGTTAAAATTGTTTTTGTAGATGTATTTATTAATGACTTTGGCCTGTAAGCAGCTGAGCTGACGAGAAGGCAACGAAATAACCAATGATGGTATCATTTTATTCTGCAAAAACTGTAGTTCTTGCTTTGTTCAAATTTATCGAGGGGAATAAGTGTAAGATGTTTCTGAATATTTTCACATTACATAACGCTAGTCTGAACTTACTAATCTTCACCCATCTACCTCCAACTAAGTTGACATTTTGAATACTCATCACAATCTGGAAATATTTTGATAACGTAAGCAATATCCTAGACTAGGGTTTCGTCTTGTCTGGCAAAGCCTATGCACAAACACACACACACACATGGAAAAGAGAATTATATCAATATTATTACGAGAGCTATTGTACAGTTGAGTGAATGAATTCGTTGAAAAAACGTTCTTCACCGAACTGATGGTTGTCGTTCAGCAATAAATCCAGATAACTCGTAAGATTTTAGACAGTAATCTGGGAAGATAATTATGTGTAATATTAAACGCAATTAAAAATAATTCCAACATTTTTAAAAACTTACTATTTCAGCATTTCGCTCAATTTATGTCCTGTTTGTTTGAGTATTTCTATTGGTACACGATTATTATTTCCACCAGTCTGTCTTATAATATTGACACTAGAGTCCATTTCATTTTGACGATCTTTTGATATCATATCATAGATTTGTGAACCGTTCTTTACAGTGAATAATGCGCTACCACTGAATAAAGTTTTATTCGATAAGAGGAGGGAAATTTGAGGAGGAAAATATGAAAGAATATTGAATTAATTCCAGAAAACGACTACAGAAAAAAGTAATACACTCAAAAAATTTCCAATAAAATACCTACTGTATGAATAAAGCAGAATAATATGGTTCTATCATTTGTTTCGTTGGCTTCTTATCATCTGCTTACAGCCTAAATAAATTACGAGGTTTACTTACAGAAAAGATTCAACATACTTGCAAATTTTACATGTTGTCAGTTGATAAAAGGTTCCGCAATAAGTGAACAATGCTCAAAAAATTGCGCTTATATAGTATTCATACAAGGCAATTCAAGGGTAAACAAAATGAATGTATGTATGGCAAGGGAGTTACATAATAAAGACGGGATATGCGTTAGATGCAGAGTGACTAATAACTTAGGTAACAATGTACTCAGTTGAACTGAAATCATATAAACAAGAGACAAGCAAAATTAAACTTTGTTAAAGGGATGGAGCTAAGAACAAAGATTACTTAATCTTCATTCTTCCATCTGATTACAAACCACTGTTGTTCTTGCTTTATTCAAATTCATCAAGGGAGATAAATGCATGAAGGAACATACTATATGCCACAGTGTTCTATTACACTTTTGGGTAAATTATGATTTTCGATAGCATATAGCTCAATGATGCCTTGCATTTTCTTGAAGTGTACTAAGTTGACCCTCTTTATCGAATCTCGAGCGCTTTTCGTTTAATACCTTAAAACAGTTAATATATATATATCTTCGCTATCTTCTTCAAGAGAAAGCTTCTTGGATGACGCGGTCAACTTAAACTTTAAGCGCAACTAACTACAAATGGAATGTGACCACACAATTGACCTTGAATGGTTCAATGAGTTTCATTTACGTGAGTTTAAGGTTCCATTCCACCTGATTTGAGTCGAATGCCTGCTCTAACTTAGTTGCACTTGCAGTTTGGTGACGATAAGGTTTTCCAGTATTGACTGGATATGGAGTTGATTAGGAAAGAAAGGATTTGTCCATGTGGAGGTGTGATGAGTATAAAAAGCTTCAGCAGGTCGGTTGATGGATATGTCAGTCGTTGTGCAGTTTGTTTGAGACAAGCTAGTGTCTGAGAAGGTAAGCCGATGACTCTATTATTTCGTAGAAAAATGTTTTGCCAGTTACCGCTTGTCGTTGACGCAGATTTTGTATATTTGTACTTTTACTGGGTTTTAAAACAGCCTATGAGCGATACCACTGTGGAAACCGAAAATAGTCTTGTATTAACAGTCCAGTGGTACCAGCACTGTGGGGATATCACATCCTGGAAAATGGTGGGAATTGGTTATCTGGAGGAGATGTCATAGAACATGTGGATGAAACTGTCTTATTAAAGAAAAAAATACAACCCCGGACGTGGGCGAGGAAATAATGATTGGGTGATTGACTTATATGATACCTCTCTACAGAAGGGATTCATCGATAGGATAGCGGATAGAAATTCAACTACCTTAATACCTTTTATCACTCGATTTATGAAACAAGGATCTACGATACACACCAATGAGTGAAAACGTTATACCTTCCTGTCATTCCTTAGATATGTAAACCACGGAGTCAACCATTCTAATGATTTTGTGGATCCTATTACAGGGACACACTCTAATTGTATAGAAGGCTTTTATGGAAGGTTAAAAACAGGGTAAGAGCCATTAATATGTTTCAGAAGGATGTCATTAATAGTTTTTTAGATGGTGTTACGTTTCAATTGATACTCCTATGCTAAATGGGGGAATTTTTATCGCTTTTCAGAGAAAGGCATTCTATGTAACAGTTTTATACACTTTTTATGCATTTGTTTCATAATATATATGTATTCCTTACTCAAAAATGCCTCCTTCATGTGATTGGTGCGTTTAAGGCCATTCGCTGATTGGTAGTTAGTGGTGTTTAAGGCTTAACTTTGTTAATGACGTTAACTCAATCTTCATTAAAATATTTCTCATTCAAGAAGTTTTAGTTTGTTCCTATTTAATTGACATGTAATCACAGCATTAAGTGATATAATTTTCAGTTCAAACTAAACTGTTCACATTCCTGCAAGAATTTAGTGCTGAATTAATTCAAGAGATGATAAATGCACGCAAATTATACGCCTATTGTACTAGGTGTATAATGGAACCAACTGTAGTTGAAGAAATGAAATTTATTACCTAACCTTCTTCTGTGATATTTGCTTGAAATTATTCTAGATATAACGTAAGAAGATAAGAAACGGACCTTTATTAAGGTAAACAACATCAGATTTATATATTCTCAGCTACTTTCAGGTCCAGTTAGTTCTGAAAAGAACAAACTGCTTTGATTGGTTGTCAATTAGCCCAAGGTTGAACAGTCTGTTCAATGAGGTTGTTTCCTGTCCAAAACGAAAATTCTGCAGCCATTGACTTAAAATGTTGTTTTCACTTTAAACTTTTTTGTAGCAATCTATATCATCCCACTGGTACATCCTATGATATCACTTCACCTGGGATGTATTACAGTGTGATAACAAAAAAGCCTTTTCTCAATTTAAATTTAAAGTCAAATACTGACTAGATTGATAGATCCAACCATAAATCCTGGATCTCCAAACAGCCACTTTGCCGTTGTATCTAGGATATATAAAAATACGAGGACTGATCTCTATGTGCGTAATTACATTCTACAACTCAAACCTATAACTTCCTTAATTAATCTTCATATTGAACAGGTTGTGCATGTGTACATGGAAGACACCCAGCATTACGTTCCTCAGTTTAAAGAAAAGTGAATTCCCCGCGGATTAATAGAGGGTTCTTCAAGATTTCATCATGAGCTGACATTAATTAGAGAGTCATTGGAAAACCAGCTGGGAGTACTGGACAGCTGTTTCGTCCTACTTTGGGACTCTTCATCAGTACGCACCCACCGGAGTCCTAGCCCAGGACCTTCTGGTTACAAGGCGAGCTCGCAGATCATTAAGCCACTAGGACCCGATCCACTTGCCCATGAATTCTAACTTCCGCCAATTCACGATATAGCGCGGCCCACGGCCAAAATCTTTGCCGATTAATTGTCCCCACACCCGACCTGCTGCACCCTACTGGTCACGACTTCTCACCAGAACCCCAGGTAAATACCCACCTGAATAAGGCAAGTCGCTAGTGAGCATCTCATTGATGTTTTAGTGTTGGTTTGTGGGGATTTGGTTGGTCACAGGATTTCATCATGCGTTGGCATTGGTTAGAGAACCTTTGGAAAACCATCTGGGAGTACTGGACAACTGTTTCATTAGCCTAGTTCGGGACTGTTCATCAGTACGCACCCACTGGGGTTCGAAATCGGGACCTTCTGGTTACAAGGCGAGTTCGTATTTTTTCGACTAAAGTTTTCTCTTTATGTCAGCGAAATAGATTTTGACCTGAATTCCGAAATTCCAAAAATGGTTTCACGAAAATTAATTCTTTCACCTAAATTTAACTGATGTCAAAGGTTAACTTATCTATTTTCTATGAAATTTGTCCACTTTGGACCAATAATACTGCTATGTTCCTCTCCGTACATGTAACTACTAAGCTGTATTGAAAGTGGTATAGATCGCGATGCTCATCGGCTTTTATGTGGTCGCTTCAGTTATTCAATATATCATATATTTATGCACTTACATAATAAGCAGAAACTATTATAAAGGGAGAAAGTATATTAAGACTAGCAGAGTATGAGTATTTTCGACGACAGCAATCATCATGACTGTATTCGACGTTTTCTGACCTTTATTTTTGAAACAAGATGAAGCGTAGTTAATGATGATGTACCCACTCGCGCTCTAACCCAGTACCTACCCCCTTAAACGCTAAGGCGTTTTTCACTTGACCACTTGAACCATGAGAACCAACCTTGTGCAACACATTCGGCCTCAGAGGGGACACCATCACTCACTGGAGAATGCAGGCACATTCCCTGGCACACGAGTCCTAGATACGCCTCCTGGATTCCACTGCTAGTCACCATCCATAAAATTACTTTTATTTAAATTCTTAGATATCCTTGAAGCATTTGCACAAAAGGCCGACGTGTCAATACACGCCGAACAATTCCGTGCAGTCAAACAACGGGAAAATCAAAATTGATTTGAAAGTAAACAACATTTGCCACTAGAGTTCCATTTCTTTTAGGTGCTTTATTACATGCAGCCGTTTGTCAGTAGTTCAGTGGTAGGATAGTAGTCAACTCCATGTGTGGTCCAGGGTTCGAACCATTACCGACACACTCCTAAACGTCATTTAGCCGGTAGTAATCCTCTAAAAGCTAGGGGTTGGACGTGAGGTTAGCAACCCTATCCCGTAAAAGAACTGACTCCGCTGCTATTGTAAACACTAAAGCTTAAGGCATGAAGTCCTGCGTCTCACTCGGAATGCAAAGAAATATGTAATAAATACACACGTAACCATATAAGCTTTTTAGAATCCTGTGTGTCTTCTGATTGCTTTATGAGCTTTCATGCGACTTTCGATACTACGCAGGAAGACAATTTTCCATCGCCTTCGACCATACATATTGGAAAACCCCACCGTCACTAATGAAGACATCTTTTAGACAAATTAGAGTTATTCATTACAATAAAGGTTTGTGTATTTCCCAATGAATGAAAAACAAAACGATATCCTTGTTTTTACTGACATTTCACTATTTAATGCTGCTACTAATAGCTTTATCAAAACAGTATTATTAAACCAGAATTTACTAAACCAACTCAGCTGATATATAGCGACTTAATCATCGTATCTCAGTATGGGGTCATTTCTCGCCGGTAAAGATAACAAAACCAACTCTAGATTGTTGGATTTGATAAGTGGGCAAAATTACAAAAGCAGTGCGTGTTTAAGTAATGAAACTTTTTTTTATTGCAGCTTTATTCCACACCATATTTTTGGTATAAGTATGGAATTTTCGGCATGGATATCGGTAGCCCAAATTTTGCAGGCCGACCATAGATATCAGGTATGCGTCGGCAGGGGATCGAACCTCAGACCATGTGCATGGTGGGCGAGAGCCCTAACCATTGTGCCACCGACGCACAAATTGCTTGTCACATTCTTGTTGGTTTTGTCGTTTCATAGGGGAGCGGGGTTGTGACGTAATCAGGTCAAATTCTGTTTTAGTCCATCATTCAGACTATTCAGACTATTTGGATTCTATTTGGTATGAAGTAATTTTGATGATATGGGACGTTCTCTGTGATTTCTGAAATGCTTTTTCTGGATTACTTCAATATTGTCGAAATTAATTTTGTGGCTTGATTCTATAGCATGTAGACCATCACCAATGGCTAGTGATTTTTCAAGGTTTTCTAGTTCAGCTGGATTTCTTGGTGTTCATTTCTTCTAATTTAATTTTTCTCACTAGAGATGTTTGTCCGGTGTATATCGCATCACATTCCAAGGAAGTATTTTATTTTATAGCCACAATTAGATAGAGAATCTTTCGGGATTTGGTCTTTTATACGGACAAGGTTGCTTTGAAGTGTGTCTCATGTTCTGAAGAAAACTATGACGTCAAGCTTATTGAGTACTCTTATGATATCGTTTGACGTCTCTGCTCTATATGGAATGACGACTGTTGATGTCCATGTTTTTGGAGTACCTTTTCGACCATACTTAATATCTGTGTTGATTTTGTTGATAAAGTTCTCTAAGAAGTTGTTTTGCTTGAGAGTCTCAGTAATGTTTGATCTTTCTTCTTCTTTCTCCTTCGCATCCGTTATCAAAGACTGTGGCTGTTTAAGAAGACTTGAAACAACTGAAACCTCTGCACTGATTCGGTGTGATGATCCAAAGTCTAAATATTTATTCGGGTGGGTTTTCTTCCTGAATATAGGCATATTAAAATGTTCACTTACCCTCCGCTTAGCAAGGCAGTCTACGAATGGTAGTTCATCGACGTCTGATTCTGCTTCCGAAATAAACTGGATTCTGGGAGTTATACAGTTTATTTTCTCCAAGAATTAACTTTATAGATCTCGTTTTAGCACTACAAAAGTATCATCTACATATCTTAATCATATTTTTGGGTGGGAGTATGCCTGAAAAGATGCTATTTTTGAATTTATTCATGAAAAGATCAGCGACTATCGGGGAGACTGGTGAAGCCATAGCAACAACACCTCCTTCCTTCGATGAAGTGACAAAATCAACACAAATGCGATAAGCAATTTCATCATGTAAACACACGTTGTTTTTGTAATTTTACACACTTATCAAATCCAATAATCTCCACCTGGTTTTGTTATCTTTACCAATTGGCCAATTTGACAAGGAAGAAAAATGACCCCATGCTGAGGAACGATGATTAAGTTGTTATATATACATATGTATATATATATATATGAGCTGAGTGGATTTTGTAAATTCGGGTTTAATAATACTGTTTTGATAAAGCTTTTAGCATCAGCATTAAATAGCGAAACGTCAGTGAAAACAACGACAATATCGCTTTGCTCTTTTTCATTCATTGGGAAACACGAAAATTAGAGTTACTATTATTATTACTGTTATGATTATTACCATTATTAGAAAATATAATGCACAAAATATACCTTCAACTTACCGTATAGGATTTAAATTGCACAGTGTTATTGTAAACCAATTTGATGGCTTCTTTTCTTCGGTAAACGACTTCCCGATTGACTTCATTGCATCACTATGATTATTTGCATTGGTAAATTCTTCAGGCAGACTAAATGTATTATATACAAACAATGTCTTCATTGCTTCATATCGATTAAAATAGTCAATAATTCGATAACACAGACAAGCAAAGATTAGAAGACAAACAAGTGTCATTGTTAACCTGATGGTGGAAAGAGAGAAAAAACAAGAAGACCAGTGAGAAAGAATAAGACGACGACAAGGAAGAAGAGGGAAATTCAACGATATCATAGTTTTGATAGGCGAAAAAATAAGGATCAGTCTAATGATAACGCTAAATATATAAACACCGTATGGTGTTTTTTTCTCTCCTCAGCCTCATGTCAATTTAGAAAATCCCATTGTAGAGTTTATTAGCCTAATTAAAAATAAACGTTAATTGATTTTATATCCCGACTAGTTAGCGTAACTTTAATGAGGTAGATGGGAGGATGACGTAACTACTCACTGGAATGGAAGAGTAGAATTTTGTGATAAGTCTTTATGAAAGAAATATATGATGATTACTGTATAATGAACAGTTAAAGACTACGGTGTACTGAGACCTAGGATTACGTCATATGCCAAACAACAAACTTAATAAATAATAATTTTTCCTTCACGTTCCCAGTGGAACATAGGGCTCCAAGCTAGTGGCTTGAAGTTTCTGTAGCAGTGTTTAATTTTTACAGGATGGGGTTGCTAGCCGCATGCCCAACCTTTCCTCTTTACCAGCATTATTTCTAGCTCGGTGAGGTAAAGGAGTGCGTCTGTGGCCGGGGATCGAACCCCGGACCATATGCATGGTCGGCGAGCGTGCTAACCGCTATACCACCGACGCACCGGCCCCTCGACCGGGAATCGAACCCGGGCCTTCCACGTGACAGGCGGAACAACAAACTTGCTTATGCCTAATTCAAATTATATTCCACTGATAAACCACTGATAGATTATTTGCATTTGACTAGGAAAGACTCGGAGATTGGTAAAAAGAAACAGTTTAGCGGTGACGTGGCTAGCGAAGCCGCCAACCTCAGTTTGTCATTTTCCAGCCGACCAATTATGATTACTCAAGCGAAAGACAAGCCCCCTGGCTAGTTGTGCCACTTCTATGTGTATCTATAAATTTAGCTGATCTTCTGGAGAGAGCCAAATAGGACGAACAACTCAACAGCTTAACAAATGCATTAAATTAGCATCTTCCTTCAATCATGGTTCGAAAAAGGTCAAATAAAATCTATAAGAAGCTCTGTTTTTTGGCTCATTTGATTGATAATGGTAACCAAGTGGAGAAAACTAGTGCCTTCAAAGTTATCTATCGCATTCCGTCGAACCTTTCGAACGGAATCAGAAACCGTCTTTTACGCATAGTTGAAGCTATGGGAATCAATTCGAGGGAACAGTCCTAGTCTTTGCAGATGACAAAAGACGTTTGTTCTACCTTTGTCTCTCCCTTGCTTGCCTAGGTGAATTCTATTCAAAATTCTCCCACCCTTTCTTATCTTCCATTGCCTTCATACATTTATGATATTTATTTAGACTTTGATTATCTGTCCACCTAAACTTTGGAATTATGTAACTTTTAAGATTCGACCGAATTTATTTATTGAATTGTCTACATATACACATATGTACATATACTACCTTTGTTATTCTTATCGCCACCTGCATAAACATTATTACCAATCTTTTGTTATCATGTTAATCATCGTCATTAGTGACGTTCAAAACATTTACCATATTATTACTATTATCTGATGCACAAAATCACCGTCATTGGTTAAAATGTTTTATATATAAATTTATGTAAATTAGAGTAAAGCCTGGAGAAGATCTAATTGAAAACAACAATATTCTTCGCTAATATGTCTTATTCTCATATTAAAAATGAGAAAATTTAAAAATCTATCTATCTAGCAGAATTATTTATACCTTATCTTCAACGTACCATTGGCACGTATCTTTGTTTTGTGGTACTTCTGGACTTCGTGTTGTGTGTGTTTTTTTTCGTATTCTTTTCACGTCTTCTATGTATCTCCACAACGTCGTATCACTTGCCTTCTCAGAAATCAATTGTTCCTCGTCGCTACTTGGTGTTTTTATTGCTAATGAACATCTCTTTATTTACATACTACTGATAAACCTTGTCAGTAGCACTAGGGATATAATAGTTTAAACGATGAATTAAAAATCATTTAATGATCATTTGCGATGTGAAAAATCACAGTCTAAATAATCAGTTAGATTTGTGAAGTTAATTTTTAGAAGACTGATTAATCGACAAAAGATATTCGTCATCACCTTTTACTGCATTTATTTAGCAGTAATAATTGTCGAAATAGTGTTTTTAACAACATTAATGCTGTTTTCAGTTGCACTGAATAGATAGTATGGACAGGCAATAACACTTCAAAAACATCAGTAAAAGAGAGATAACATGCATAAATTGAGGGAAGTAACGCAGAATTTATGAATTTATAGTCTTGACAACAGGTCTAGGAAGCTACAGTAGCTGGACCTACTTCTTTTGCACACAGGTCTCCGGTTGTTTTAGACGAATTCTAATGGTCTCTGCTGTCTGGAGGCCTTTAATAGATTGTTTCCTAACCGGGAGATGATAAGAATGGACTCTTCAATGTGATTAGTTTTTGGTCTGTTTGAACGGGGTTTTCTAGATCTGTTGATGGTTCTAATGACATCTCTGTTTAACCACACTGGTAGGTGTTCCTGAGAGAGCACGCAAAATTAGGTTCCTAAAGCAAATAATGACTAATCTAACTGGCTCCATGGGAGCAGTTGAATTCGTAGGTACAATCAGAGGTGGCCATCTAGTCTAGGTACTTCATCATTCAGTTTTCAGAATCACAACCAATTGTGAGGAAAATATCAACTACAGCTTACTGGGATTAAACCTTTTTGGATCGATTTCCTCAACTAACTGGTTATTATTTCACTCGGTACATCACCTTTGAATTGCAGTCGTATGTATAGAGAAAGGCTGTTAGCAAGAAGCCTGTAATCAAAACTGTTCAGTGCTCAGATATGCTTAGCCATTAAGGCATTTGAACAAGGGCATCAGAAAGCTGCGACATAATTCTTCTGTGCAATACGTTACCAAATTAGATTGTTCCGATATGAATAGTTCTTATCTAAGGTTAACTAATGGTCTTATTTAGATGGTCTTAGACTCAGACCTTCTAAAGGCTAGACAGTTATTGTTAATACCAAACATCGACAAGACTTCTTTGGACTAGCTCGGTCACATAACACACTGATGTAAAATAAATCGAAAATTACCTATCTTCGTACCAATTTCTCTTCATATCTTTTTGTCGGTCGTCTCATATCTAATTGATTTCTAAGAAAATCTTTCTTCTAACGTAATACATAAAGAGGCTGAGACATTCTTGCACAGTTCAACCCTTTCCCGTACAATTTACTAACTCATGTATTCTGCCCATTTTTCCTTTACCCTTCCTTGGATTTCTCAAGAATGACCGTGTTTTATTACCGAGGGTTTTAGTGGCTGTTAGTAAAGATAATGGTGCAGCTTTGAACCCATTAACTAACATTGCTGTTGATAAACAACTAGATAAAGTCATCTTGTCAGATGCTGAACATCCTCTCTCTATTCACAGACTTCACGTTGTGTCATAACAATTTATCCTCCAATAGAAAAACAGATAAACTCAACCACATTGTTAATTAATTGATGGATGGTGACTAGCAGTGGAATCCACCAGGATGCGCATTTCGTTCACTGATTGGGACTCATTAGCTAACTGGATGCACCTGCTTACCGCAGTGAGTGATGATGTTCTCACTGAGGCTCAAAGTTAGTGTCCATAGTTAAAAACCCCAAGGCGTTATCCATTAGATCACTTGGGCCACGAGAGTCTTATTAGTTATTTAATTCAATTTTGGATTTTCCCATTGGTTGACTGAACCGAAGTGCTTGGTCTCAGGTTGACACCTGTGCTCCTTGTGTAGGTAGTTCAACGATGTCTGAGATTGTAATTACATTTAATTTGGGTTTTGTGTGAAGAGAGACATTTCAGAAATGAAGCTTATACAAATTATATTTGACGTGTAAATAAGACAAAAATTATAACCCGTATTATCATCAACAAAAATACTGTTCATCTATTGGCCCTTAGGTTTTGTGGTTTTACGATTTTTACTATTTTATGTATTCTTATATTTGTACAAGAAGATAAGTTATTGTAGTATTTACAACAGCGTAAATTTCATTGTGTACAATTAATTACTACTGTTTCGAATAAAGTGATAATTATTACCATTATTATTAGCTTAATAACAAGTTGACCTATGGGTATAAATTTACTTGGTGATAAATAAATGGACACAGCTGAAAATTATCACGAACTGTTAATTAACTCGTGTTTAAATTAACTATATCAAGTGTATTAAGGGTAATAAAACCTCTGAAGACGACTATACACAACACAGTTCGCCAGAAAAGACAGTTGTATGACTCATGAAGAATTCCGAAAGCTGACTTTACATTGAAGTGAATGCTGAAGATGTAGTGTAGCTAAACAAATAACCAGATAGTCCTGGATTCGAATCCCTGTGAAGTGTCACAAACTAGGCTAATGAAACTGCTGTCCAGTGCTCCCAGGTTTTCCAATGGTTCTCTAACCAATGTCAGCTCATGATGAAATCCTATAAATAAATAACCTTGTTACAAGATCAAATCAAAAGCAACTACCTGAACTACAGATGTTTTACATTATTACGGGACCCTTCAAACCTCATTTTATTATTCCCTGTGTTTCCGAGTGGAACACGTCTCCACTTTCATCTGTTATCTGAATTTCTCTTTGGATAACCCCACGACTGCCATTAACTTTCTTCTTCTCCTCATATGATCTCTTCTAAAACACGTCTCTGACAAACACTCGACTCACTGTTCAATATTCCAGTTTTTGTTTGGTGATGGCCTGGAGTATAATGTCACCCGGTGGTCTCCACAATGTGTTTCCAGTCCATCTCCATTTTATTCCCCATATATGTTGATCAAAAGGTCATTGGATGGTTCGTCCTCAGAGTTTCTTGTTTCTAATTCTTTCTGGCCGACAGGAAATGGTTTTCAATATGGAGCCAATGCAGCCTGCTTACAACTTGGCCTGCGAAAAACTTCTATCTCTCTATTGCATATATTTTATCTCCTTTGGTTTGTTTTTATCGATCAAAACATGACATCTGCTGTTACCGCCTACTCTTGTGTGTATTTAAAGTTTTTACAAGGGCCTGAATAGCAAGTCCCCACTGAACTTGAGGAGAGGTCTGATTGTGGGTGGCAACGTGTTCCAATACATCAGGAAACTACCATTCAGTCATTTCCTTGGGTTTTGAAGTGTACTCCTGAGCATTTTACCATTGGTTTTCAACCAGATATCGTGGATTTCTTGGAGGAAACACAGCAGAAATATTGTGATGTAATGGTTTGTCCTTCAATTGGGAGGTCATTGTGTTACAGCATATGCTATTGCCAATGAATATTTTACTTGAAGATATTGTACTTGGAGGAAAATACCTCGCAATAAACTCCTCTGAAAATGCTGCACATTTAAAAAAAATCCGGAATAAAAATATTATGATTATTAAAACGTCTGCAGTGGCCTGTCATAAATGTGCCTAGGCTAATTTTCTTAATCATGCGCAAGAACCGACCAATTTGACATTGGTGTTGACAATCCGAATATTGTTGTCAATGCTGAGTGCAACTGATTTCCAAACTAATTGCAAACTGATGAAGGCCCATCTTGTACTTTCGATTCAGGTTTTCACATTCTCATATGTACCAGTTACTTGTAGTTGAGATGATGTTGGCAGATAAGTGAAGGATATGGCTTCTTTCAAAATATCTTCCTTTGATAGTGTTTGGTGCTTGTTGTTGTTGTTGTTGGTAGGCTATTTTCATCACTTCCATCCTCTCGTTGTTTGCTTTACTTCCTGTCTTTGCTGCTTTTTCTGACAGCTTGATGCTGTAGGTTTCCCAATTTGTCTGATATCAGACATAAATCATAAGCGAAGGAAGGATTTCCTGGAGTTTTATTATCAGTTCGACGTGTTCCTGTCTTATGGCTCCTACGTTCAGTGCACCACATAATCCATTCCATAAAACTTTAGATATCACAGAAATATTTATTCAAACTCATGTGTTTTATTGCATGGAGGATTTAATCATGAGCTGACATCAGTTAGAGAACCACTGGAAAACCTGGGGGTACTGGACAGCTGTTTCGTCCTAGTTTGGGACTCTTCAGCAGTACGTACCCACCGAGATTCGAACCCAGGACCTTCTGGTCCAGCAGGTTGAAGATGAGGCAGTAACTCACCAAAGAAGACATTGCGAAGTGGTCGCGCTATGTCGTGAATTGGCAGAAGTTAGAATTCAAGGCCCATTGGATCGGCTCCCAGTGGCTCAATGGTCTACGAGCTCGCCTTGTAACCAGAAGGTCCTGGTTCGAATCCTGGTGGTGCGTACTGCTGAAGAGTCTCAAACTAGGACGAAAAATCTGTCCAGTACCCCCAGGTTTTCCAGTGGTTCTCTAACTGATGTCAGCTCATGAATAAATCCTCCATGCAATCAAACAAAATCCCTACAAAACCAATACTTGAAGATCATGTGTTTTAATTTCCCATTTGTTGATCAGGCTCAAGACTCGTGAGTGGAACCCGAATCGGAAATGGTGATTCAAGTATCCAAGTATGAACTAGAGGAGATTCTGTGAGGAAGAGATGAAAACTTGTGGGAAATTGTGGAGCCTGTTGAAGACCACTTTAAAGAATAGCGTAGAATAGACATGTCTTTTTGAAGCCCTATGTTCAACTTGGTATCCAAGGTAGTATTAATAATATATTACATCTTCTTCTGAGGGACTATACTTCATCCAGAATATCTTATTACTTAAGTTTATACTTGAAGAACTCAAGTAACTAGAAATCCTGTGTTTCAGCCGTCCCAGTCAATTGAGCTATAACAGATTAGTTCCATAATATTTCGATTTTCAAAATTAACGTTTAAGGTTTCATGGATAGGTAACAATGCAAATATCATGATGACATTTTACACTACAAGTCAGAACAGTGGACATTGTCGTTCGTTATTCAACCGCTTCTCTGTATGACATTCACTCAAAGGAAATTGTCTTAATAACCGAAGCTTATATATATATATAGTTACAACGAGGATCAAGCAAAACTTTTGTACTTTTAATAAACAGAGTTTAAAAGTAATCAGCTTGCAGATGGCTGCAATTCTAATGAGTGAATAGCCCTATCAACACAAAACCATCTCTCAGTTAAATTCCTGGAAAGGTTATATCAAAATGAATTTCAAAAGGCTCATATCACTTGAATATACATATATATATATGACTTAGAGAATTGTAACTTGACTACTCCAATCGGATGATGTTTACATGAGACAAGTTCAAGTAGATTTGACTTATCTCATGGAGAATGTGTAGATGTGAACACTTCTAGAAACAGAATAGCATTAATTGACTACATGTTGCATTATCCCGCAAAATTCGCCTAAAATGATCACTTTTTGACTATTTGAATTCCTCAAGGACTGGGGGGATATAAATTTTTTTTTACCTAAAACTGCACGATACCGAAAAGGTAATATTCCATGCAGTCAATTGTCACCTGCAATTGAAACAATCCTGGTGGATATTATGGGTCATAACTTTCTAGGAGGACTCATGAAAATTAGTTTCAAAAATTGGTATTGATGCGCCGTAAGTTGACAATGAGGTTGGCAACCTCACCTCGTGAAAAACCCAGCTAACACTGAAACTTCAAATCCCAGCCTTGGAGCCCTATGTTCCACTTGGAATGCAAAGGGATAAAATAAAAATAAGATGGGAAAGTGTTCGGCAACAGTGTGTCAGCGGTCCAGAGGTAATAAGCTCCCTAACCACGCTTCATTCGGTTTCTTATTCAAACGGTAGAATGCATATCCAAGCGCCTTCAATGGATGATGTTAACACTAGTGGAAATGATAAAAACGGATAGACGAAAAGCTCCTTTGCTAGAAGAGGCAAAATACGGGCGATCGTTCAGATATTAGACTCCTTTCTTTTTAATTCCAATTAAGTATTGAATTTTACTTTATACCTAGCCAGCAGTGTTTTTTTTCATCGAATATGTTAACTTATTCGTTGACTTATTCCTTGTAATAGTGACAGATATCACCAAAGAAGACTATTTTACCTGTATAGTTATAGAATTCTTATCCTCGATCAGGAGGCTAAAAGACGTAACTCCTTTGTAAAAGAGGCATCAGGAAGGTATATTGGAATTCAGAAGGCGCATTTCATCCTATTTGAAGCTCATCAGCTACTGGATACACCTGTATTCCTCAGTGAATTCCCACAGAGGTTTGAACCCAGCGTCCATCGTTTCAAGCGCCGAAGCGTTATCCCCTATACCACTTGGGTCAGCAGGTTGACCTCTTGTGCAAAGAGTTTCAGTTATTATTTGACTTCAGTTCAATATTCATTTTCCCACTGATTGATTTAACCAAAATGTTTAGCCCCTGTTGACATATCGAACGATTTGTGCATCCCAAGTTCCACTGCGTCGGTGGTATATCGGTGGAATGCTCACCAACCCTGTATGTAGTCCAAGGTTTGATTCCCAGCCAACGCACTCCTGCAACTTAGCAAAGCCAGTAATAAAACTTGTAAAGAGGGAAAGTTGGGTATGAGGCTTGCAAACTCATCCCGTAAAAATAAACACCACTAATACTGAAACTCCAAGCCTCTAGTTAAGGTCCTATGTTCAACTGTAAACGTAAAGGAATAATAAGAGGTTCCACTGCTAGTCACCTCAAACATCCGCGAAGCATCCATACCAGTTAGGAGCAGACATCTCAAAAGAAACTGAACATTTCGGTCCAATCAATTAACAAACTGAATTATAAATAAAATAAACTTCGCTTTGGGATTCCTCGGAAAGAGACTCTTTTCTGAATTTCTCTTTCACGGTATTTTTAGACCAGCTGCTTTCGGATCCCTAGGCCAACATTTTACCAGGTGGGCTACGATGCTCAACTGCTCACAAGATAACTATTTTTTTACAATCATTTGAGTTAATGCCCAGCAGCTCTACGAATGAACAATTCACAATTGTCTGTTTATCGCTACATTAGCCATGAAAGTCAAAACAGTACACGTTCCTTAACTGATTATGACGTTATCCTGAATAGCCTTAAATAGTCTGAATACTGTTGATGTAGTGTGTGGTTCTTGCATGAGAAATTTTTGGACATGACGATCTTTATGTCAGTATTTATTTCTGCTTGGCTAAAGGAGCGTATCAACGCCTTTGGTAACAATAAATTAGAGCACTTAATAAATTTTGCCTGACTCCCTTATCTTACCACCAGTTTAAGTAGTTTTTTTCTTTTCTTTTTGCTTGACGTTCTGTAGAAAAAGTGTGTTTGTCTTAAGAGATTAACTTACTCAAAGAAATTGATATTATTAAGGTTGATTAACGGCAGCAACAGTACAGACTATCTTACATAGGGCATATGAATAGAAGGAAAACCACGTTTTTGAGATTGATTTTGTCAAAAACCTAGTCTGGTTCCAAGAACCATAGAAAAAGAGAAGCACTGGATAGCAGTTCCGCTTTTAAAACTCCTTAGCAGTATACTCGCATGACTCGAACTTAGATCAGACACCAAGTCTTTATGTTATGAGGCCAGGGGATCATCACTGAGTCACTGAGCAAGAAATGAATTCCCTACTATCATCTCAATTCTGTAATTTGCCAACATAGCTTCTGCACAAATTACTGTCATCGCCAAATAAATTGGTAACCCAAGAGACCATTAGATTCTAATCAAATACCCGAATGAGAAACTCACTCAATACGTTATATGAAATCGGAGGTTAGTTCCCAGGCGGAATCGTGGATGTACACTGGTATGAAACTGCTTTTTAGTTCTTCCGGGATTTTAAGGATGCTGTAAATGATTTCATCTCTCCGCAATATCTCTCTTAGAATCATCCAAATATCCATAAACATGACAGTAAACAAAAATGACAAATAAAAGTATATACGCCTGGATTAATTTCACTGTTTAAAAGTTTCCCTCATAGTCATTTATCATTGATAGACACAATAAACATGCATAGTTTATGTTCATCAATGCGTGTTACACTTATGATCGTATTAATTGCAGAAAATTTTCATATTGTTTCAGACATATAAACGTCTAATAATCAATAGATAGGAAAATAATATACAATAATCTAATGTTTATTTGTGATCAGAAGAGATTTCCTGTTGACTAATGTTCAGTATACTAAATCTCCATGTAATTAAGTGGAACAACAGAGATATACAATTTACACGGTAGGTAAGGTTTGTTTGTGTGTGTGTGTGTATATATGTATAATATTTGAGGCCTAATCAACTGGAAGTAACTTGATATTTGGTAGATAACAAAGCTTGGATTTCAGTCATATATATATTACACAATTAACAAGGTGTATGTCAATGTTCTTTTGGTTCATGTGAGCACTGTGTAGAAGTAAGGTTGAAACGTTTGCGTAGATGGTCTAATGATGTCTGATGCGACGTTCAACGGTAAATTTGTTACACGCAGATCAACCAGTTATTCTCTACAAATACGTCACAGACTTGAAGTTTAGTAGACCAACAGTAAGTGTTGAGAAGGATGCAGGAGAGATGTTTGGAAATAAAATACGAATATGAGGGTACACACTTGACATACTGCTGAAATAGTCTGTTGTTGTTCATTCCACTTACTTTATTATCGGACACCCGGAGAAGGGATGAAATAGGTCATGCTCTCCCATCTGATCCACATCTATCGAACGGATGCAATGCCTAATTAACATCGTAATTTATAATAACACTTTAGTTTCCGTCTTTTAGAAGTGATGAAACTTCATAAAATTCCACTAATAACTTATTGACTTCAATTGAGATTGAAAACAGTTCACAGGTGACAGTGAAGCTTAGGGATGGAGCACAAATTTTCGTCTTAATATGCTGTTTTACTTTATTTTGACACTTAATTCTTAGTTGGAGAACTTCATCATGAGCTGAAATCAGTTAGAGAACCATTAGTAAACCATCTAGGAGTATTGAACAGCTGTTCCATCCCGTTCTGGGACCCTTCATCAGTATTCATCCACTGCCACGTAATTTGTAATAGGTCAGAATAAAATATTTATAAAATCGTTTCCCATGGTGATGAAGAGTGTGACAAAATGCTTAGTCAGTTCTTCTGTGTGTGTTTCAAAGTGTTGGTGAGTCAGGGAAATGAATTTCCGATAGGCTTCAGACTTTTATCAGCAACTGTCTTCACTTCATACTGAAGATAATGTCAGATGATCTACAGTGGAAAAGTAAACGAGGTGGTCGAGGTGAATATAGGAGTAAGACAAGGCTGCCCTCTACTAATGTCGACCATATTCCTAATTGTGGTGGACTGAATTATGAAGAAGACTGTGGGAGTAAGAAGACAGAAATACGTTGGACTAATAAGAAGACTCTAGAAGATCTGGATTGCCCTGATGATTTAAGTTTCATGTCACACGAATTCAAAGACCTACAGACAGACGTAAACCGACGACCTAGCAGCAGTAGCTGGCAGGGAGCGAAGACAGGACTGTAGGTGAACAAAGAGAAGATGGAGGTGATGAAGATAACCGACCACCACCATCAACAGCAACAACAACAACCAGCACTAATCACCATCAACGAGAGAGTTTTGAAACAAGTTAACTCTCTTCACTTATCTAGTCAGGAAGCAGAGTTTCAGCGACAGACTTTCATCAGCCTAAAACCAGTTTGGAAATCTTCTGCACTCCACCTCAGAATCATAAAGAAAAAGATTCGGATTTCTAACACAAATTTGTGGACAGCTAGCTCTTCTATACGGGTCAGAAACCTACACTGCATGTCACAAAGTGGATTTTGAACAACATTTTACAGACTTTATTCAACAGGTGGCTTCACTCTGTATTGAAGATCAAATGGCCAGCCGGCAAGCCAGCCAGAAAGAATTAGCAATAAGAAACTCTGGCTGGCGATGAACCGAGCAACAGTCAATTGCTCAAGAAATATGTAGGAGGGTATGCAGATGAAGAAGCCGTCGACTGATATCACGCGCAATGCACGCTATCGCCTGAGTGGCAAAGTCGAGTGGAGCGTCGCTACAAGGTTGATATGGAGGATATAAGAGATTATGGGTGGTCGTTGTCCCAGATGAAGAAGGCAACAGAAAATAGAAGAAAGTGGAGTTGTTTTGCTGAAGCTCTATGTTCCACTCGGAACCCAATAATAAATAATAATAATTTTTCCTTCACGTTCCCAGTGGAACATAGGACTTCAAGCTAGTGACTTGAAGTTTCTGTAGCAGTGTTCAATTTTACAGGATGGGGTTGCTAGCCCCATGCCCAACCTTTCCTCTTCACCAGCTTTACTTCTGGCTGAGTGAGGTAAAGGAGTGCGCCGGCCGGGGATCGAACCCCGGACCATAAGCATGGTCGGAACCCAAAGGAATAATAATAACATAATGAATACCAGATAGCCGGCCAGAAAGAACTCGGGATATAAAACTCTGGGAACAAAATAACAAAAAACCTAATGCTCAGAAAAATTTGCCCAAATGAAATATGGCTAGATCAGTCACACATAGAGGATACCATCAAGTAAATTTGTACAACAGGTCACAGCTCGAGTGTAACCAGAGTTAGGCGTCTGAAGTGAGAATGAATTGGATGAGATTGTGTGAGGAGGAGGTAATAATAATTTGCTTTATTCCAAAACAGTACTTGTGATACAGAATGGAATTCTCAGCATTTTACTGCAGTATTGCATCCAGTTAGTACATTATCAATAAATAAAATTCTACATAGATTATGGGTAATCTCAGTTCATTTTGACAACAATATATTAGAATGTCGGTAGCAAAGCCAAAATTAAACAGAATGTTTGAACGTGCTAGAAAAGTAGATCCTAGCATATTTACTGGCATAAGCGATAGCAAAAAGTCGAGATATACAGAGTGTGAAAGAACGAAGAAGAATAATACTTTGATAAAGCTATTAGCATTAAATAGCGAAACGTCAGTAAAAAAACAATGTCGTTTTGTTTTCCATTCATTGGGAAATACAAAAAACCTTTATTATAATGAACGAAGAAAGTTTTTAAATAGGTTTTGTAAGGAAGAGAAAAACAAAGCAGCATATAACAGAAAAAAAGAGAGAGAGAAAAGGAAAAGAAAGAAAGAAAACGTTGTTCCTGTAAATGATATGAGTTGGAAAGACGAGATCCAGTTGTTCTACTGACTATTTAATAAGTTATAAGTTTCACGCCTAATGCATTCTTTATCGCACAAAACACGAGCTCAGTAGGGTATGGTTGAGTTTTGGTACTTTCTAAAGCAACCATATATTTTTCTATATAGGCTCCTGGTTTCGCCTGATAAGATACATGGAGAGAGTTGTGAATGAAGAGGGTGATGTGAGTTAGATAGAATGGATTTAGCGCATTCGCCACATGAATCTGAGTGCCTGTCGATCAGAATATTACCAAGCTGGTTAATTGGCACGTTTCTTACCATGCTGACAACCTTTAACATCTTGCGTAATAAGGTATAGTCTTTCTCCAGTAGCCCGAAAAGAACTGAGGGGGGACAACAAGGAATGATAGGCAGAATGCGAGAGTTAACGAATCGTAAGAGTGAAGGTTGGGTTATTCCAGAATGTCTTAACTTCTAGATGTACAAGGAAAGGCGGAAAATGTTCCTAGAAATCATCAAGATATGAGAAAACCAGGAAAGATCAGCAGATAGAATGACGCCAAGATATTTAACTTCCAACTTGGTTTCTATTTCAGTGCCATCTATGTTGCACACTTTGTGAGTGCTAACCAGTTTGTTTAGACCAGATTTATGCCTAAAAGTTAAATTAACTGTTTGGCATTTGGAGGGGTTTAAGGTAAGACCGTTTTTCTTGGACCACTGGCTGATTTTTGATAAAATGCCGTTTAGTTTAGAGCAGTCACTTTGACATTTGACAGGCAAAGATACAGTCAGGTGGTCAGCGTATTTGACAAAAATAATTTCATTTGAAGATGGTAAGTCATGTAGAAAGAAAGAAAAGAGAAGTAGGGAGAGTACAGCACCTTGGGGGACACCAGCTTTTTGGTGAGCACAACAGAGGAGGATTTACCTTTGTATACAGTGTACTGCATTCTGTTCGAGAAGTAGGAATGCAATCAGTTAGTGACCCAGGACTCAGTTTGTGTCATAGAGAGCTTATTTAGGAAGAGACATCTAGGTATGGAGTCGAAATCAGAAGTGAAGTCGAGAAACGTGCAGCGGACGTATTTGACACCTTTATCTAATTATGAGACGATACCGTTGTGTAAGACGGATGCAGTGTGTAAAGTGCTCCTACCCTGTCTATAGGGAAACTGTTTGGGTTCTTCAAAGCTTTTAAGCGAGGGTTCAAGTTTAAGGAGAACTAATTTTTACACAAGCTTTAGAAACGGGGAAATGATGGCAATGGGTCTGAACTTCACGTTCTTGCTATTGCCAGGTTTAGGGACAGGGAGTATTTTGATGTTCTTTCCATGGAGAAAGAAGCATTTAGGATGTTAGTTAGTGGAGAACATAAAGCATCTGCACATTGTTTTAGAACATATGCATGTAAACCATCAGAGATGAAGTCTTATGAACGATCGTGGAGCCAGCTGAAGGATATGTGATTTTGAAGCTTGATATTCCACTCAGAACCTAAGGGAATGATAATACGTCGATGACACTATTGTTATTATTATGCCTCACGCAAGTTTTACTGATAATGCTCCATTCATTTTACAGGCTTAATACCGAATCCTGTGTAAAAATCTACATCGCTTTTGGTCAAATACTTCTTTACAAATATTAACCTTCTATTCAGAATTCTAGACCTGAGAATCATTCATTTTACTACGCAGATCTCGCTGAAAAGCTGATGCAATATCGCTAGTGACACGTCAATTTATGGTGTACTTTTCAATTAGAATTGTACAGTATTCGTTGTGTAGAGATTGTGACACCAGATATCAAGCTCAGTGCCTAAGCCATCAGTTGACATATTGACTTGTTACCTGTCTTTATGTCATTCAATATTTACATAAAACTGTCTGAGTAATTCTATACACCACAAACAAGCTTTTTCTGTTGACAACATCAAAACAACCTAAGGACAGACAGTTATCAGACAGTTCCTCATATGTCCCAAAGGCATATTCTGCGCAAAATTATACGCTTCATTTCACATTAGTAAAACAAATTGAATTTCTCTGAATGTATTTTTGAACACGTTACCATCCTCAATAGCATTTCTTTATTGCGCATAACCAACATCATCTACATTAGTAGTGTAAGTAACCATTATAAGATATCCTGACATGAATGTTGATAGCAGGTACACTATAAGTCTCTTTGTTAGCGGTTGTGCGTTAACAAACAAAAAGGGTTACTGAAGCGTGTTAAACTGTAACATTTCAGTTATCCTATGTCATTTATAGTTAACACATTGACATATGATAAAAGCTTTCTTCCAAGTTTACTTGCTCGTCATCAAAAAAATGTTTATTTCAAACTGCTGATAATTTGCTTTCAAAAAAAGTTGGGAAAAGTGATGATGATAAACAGGGAAATAAAACTTTTGAAAATGTCTGATAAACGATGTTTACATCTGTGTGTCAGTGAGTAGCGCTCAAATTCTACCTTACAAGGCATTATTATTAGTGGGAAAAGGGAACATAATTAATTTTCAAGTATTGGTTATGTAGGGATTAATGTTTGATTGCTTGGAGGATTTCATTATGAGCTGACATCAGTTAGAGAACCACTGGAAAACTACCTGGGAGTACTGCACACCTGTTTGTGACTCTTCATTAGTATGCATTCACCTCCACGGTTCGAACCCATCATCTTCTGGTTACAAGCCGAGCAAGTTCGTAGACCATTAAGCCACTGGGACACTATCAAATGGTCACTCCATGAAATCTATTATTATTATATTCTTTAATTCCTAGAGGAACATAGGGCTTTAGCTGCACACCTCCATTGCCTTCTGTTTTCTGACAACTTTTTCACCCCTCTCCAAGTCTGCCCACATGCTTTCATCTCCTCTTCACATGACCTACTCCGAGTCACCCTCGCACTGAGGACCAACTCGCCGCTCCCCTTTCGGGTTCCACTCTAGCGATGGCTTGTCTAGTGATGTCACTTGATGGTTTCCTCAGCGTATGACTAATCAATCTCCATTTCTTCCTGCCTATTTGTTTCATAATCGGTTCCGGGTGGGTCTGCTCCCAGAGATCCCTGTTGCTGATCTTTTCTGGCCGGCCATCTGATCTTGAGTGTTGAGAGAAGACAACAGTTAATGAATGTCTGCAGTTCGTTTGAGGTGCTCTTAATGACGCGCAGTGCAAATCTCTGATCCGTATAGTAGCACTGACTTGACATTGGATCTTACTTTTGATGCTGAGTGATGTTGACCTCCACACAGACTTAAGAGTAGTGGAGGCTTGTCTTGCTTTTCCGATTCTGGCTTTGATATCCTCGTCAGTTCCGCCTGTAGTTGAAATGATGCTTCCCAGGTGGGTAAGTAAATGAGGTTTTTTTTCAGGTTCCTCCCATTTATGCTCATTGTTGTCTGTTGTTGTTGTAGCTGTTGTCCGGTAATCCCCATCACCTCTGTTTTCTCTGTGTTCACCTGAAGGAAGTCCAATCTTCCCTGGATGCTTCTTCTGTCAACTTGTTCCTTTTCACTTGCATATCTTCCAGTTTGTGGGAAATCAGACATGTATCATCGGCGAAGTCCAGATCCTCCAAGTTGTTTTGTGTGAGTCCATTTTATGCCTGTTTCCTCGCTGCTCGTCACTGTCTGTCGCATTATCCAATCTACTGCAATCAGGAAAATCATTAGCGATAATACACAGCCTCTCCTCACTCCCGTCCTCACTTCGAAGGCTTCCGTAAGTTTCCCGTTGTGGATTACTTGGCATGCAGCATTGTCGTATAACTGTTGGATGAGATGTATAATTGTCGATGGGACCCCTTGGTGGTAGCGAAGTAGTTTCCAAATGACCTCTCGATCGACGCTGTCGAAGGCCACTTCAAAGTCGATGAAGTTGGGCTAGAGAGGTGATTGCCATTCCAAGCTTTGTTCAATGATGATCCGTAGAGTGGCGATAATACGTGACTTAGCGCGACTACTTCTGAATGTCTTCTTCGATGAGTTACTGCCTCATCTTCTACCTGCTATATCCTTCTGGTCACGGCTTTCCACTAGAACCCCAGGTCACTTCATGAGTAGGGACAGTCGTTAGTGAGCATCAGATTAATCTTCAAGTATTGATTTTGTTTGAATTGTTCGAATCCTAAACGAGAACGAAACTGCTGTGTAATACTCCCAAGTGGTTTTCCAGTAGTTCTCTAAGTGATTTTATCTCATGATGAAATCGTTCATCGAATTTTTGTCTGTCTACCCTTTTTACTGAGGCGGGAAACTCCAGCGGGGTGATACCTTTTATTTCGTTACAAGAAGTATGAAATGTTCTGAAATTTCAATGGATTATACCAAAATTTAATTTCTAATAAAATGGCTTAAAAACTAGGAATCCACATGAACGAAAACCACATAGGCATGAGAAATTAGATAATAAATCATAATGAAGTACGATATTGTATAAACATCAATGAACAGCTAGGTATATGACAACGCCAAATGCCAAGTGAATCACAAGTGAAAACTAAGGGAGACCTGTAATTAGGGACGAACGTAAGACAAGACTGGCTGCCTACTATCACAGAGGATACTTCTAATTTAGGTGAATCGAATCATGCGGCAGACCCTGGGGAACGAGGATACGCGAATATATTGGACTGATTAAAAAGGCATTAGGGGGTTTGGATGCAGAAGATGATTTAAGTCTACTGTTGAAAACCGACAAGTTAGTAGAAGAAGCGGTTAAGATGGGACTTCAGTTGGACAAAGAGAAGGTAGAGGTGATTAGTACACCCACTTACCAGTTTTGAGAAAGCTATCTATATAGCTTTTCTACATAGTATTGTTTTAACTACAGGCAGTCGGCGAGGAGGAGGATATCAAGACAGGATCGGAATTTTGGTACAGTGAACATGAAGAAAGAGATTCCAATTTTCAACGGGAATGTTAGGTGAGTGATCGTATTGAATACTAGTTTATTGAGTAGCTGCCTCTGCTTAGTCATGAAGATCGGATGGCCGACCAAAAAGAATTTGTAAGTGAAACTGAAGAAACAAACCAATCGAAATGGACGTGGGTTGTAAGTGTGACATAGAAGTGACGGTTTGGGGAAGAGATTAGGGAATATAGTTAGCCGTCGGATCAGCTAAACAGGACTAAAGAGCGGTACAGATTGCTTTCTTTTCACAGCCTGTATTTCTAAATTGCACGAAAGGACGCAATATTATTAAGTGATATTTTTCGAAAAAAAAACAATGTTTGAGAACTAGTGAATAAATTCAAATTTGGTACAGATACAAAGTAATTTCCGTAAATTACAATAAATGAAGCACTCATTTTATTATTCTGTTCTTACTACAACCGTACTGTTTAAGAATTTCGCAAAAGCGATATAATGCCGTCACCATCGCATTATTCAGCTTGGGAATTTATTGTATGTTGGATTAAAAATCGTCACTTGTGAACAGTTGGCACCTGATGATTTGCAAGCCTTTTATCATTTCATTAAGACACAAAAAGTAACACTTGTGTATGGTGCTAGCTCCCATAGCTTTGAGAAACATTATTGCAGCTGTCATAGCTGGGTAATCTAGGGGAGAATGCTTTTACTTTCGAAACAATATTTGTTGAGTTAGGGTTATAATGAGAGGACACCGAGATTCAGGTAGATCCAGATGACGAGTCCAAGTTACGTTACGACCTAGAGTTTCTTTGTTGCAGTTGTGTTCCCTGCTCTGGATGGTTGATTTGAGAAGCTTTCATTGCCTTACCAGGTAACATCTTCAGTGTATACTTCAATTTGTTGAAGTGAGCTTTTAGATATCTCCACGAGTTTATTACTCATCTCTCCTGATGGGTAACCATGAACGTGATTGGTTGTTTTTGTGTGTTTTGACAGCAGTAGTGCAATGAAAGCTTCTCAAAAATGAACCAGTATCCAGCTTAGGGGGACACAACTACATCAAAAATCATCCAATTGAGCTACAGATCTTCTCCATGAAAGTGTTTTTTTTAATTCGAATGTTTGATATTTATGCCTTTAATGAACATTGAAAAGTCTGTGAATTTAATCAAAACCGCATAACAAAGTGAAACGCATGGTATAATGTATTTTTGTGATGAATTTACATGAACAGAGATTTGCAAATACGTGATTCCTAATTAAATGTATACACTACACTACTGCCATTATTGGAAATTATTGGAAATTCTTAAATGTGCTATTGAAATTGACTGCTTCCTCGAATGATAGTGATACTAATCATACACCTTGAAAACTCATTTCACTCTCAGTAGTCACCTCAATTTCCAAACTTTTATAAAACCTAAATTTTACAAGAATGATCGGATTTTAATTAAAATTCCAGTTTGAGAAAATACACTAGTCTTACTATCAACTGGCCAAGTCATCTCATACATCGAGACACCTTTTTTTCTTAAAAATGAAAGTTGGTAACTGATAAGTTGTAACTTTGATTGGACACTAGTAGTTAGTGTGACGTGTCTGGCTAGTCTTTTCTTTGGTGCAGACTGAATTCTATCAGTCAGTCAGGTTTTGCAATTTGGCCACCATTCTAGGTAGCTCGCCATCATGGTGCACATTGATTTGATGGTATTATATAGTTGGAGGCAATCAGCAGGAAACCTTGCCTGACGTAAGTTTCGTGCTAGTTGGCACTCATCAGAAAGGTGTATATGCAACCCTGAAGGAACTCATTTCCTTTCTGAGATTGGAACGTATGTCACCCAGTGAATTATGCAGTCAGAAACGTTACCAAGTTGTAACTTGGTTTCATTAAGTAGCAATAGTGGCAACATGTAGACTGACGGCTATAGAGTACGAATGCATTTGATGATCTTGAATGCGCATGTCATTCGTTGAATTTTCAGAATCTTCCACTGCGTGATTTACATCAAAAAGCCGTGTATTCACGAGAAACATTAACGTAATAATAATGAAACACATAAAAGACGACAGTGTTCCGTGACGTAACTCAAAATTTACTCTCAATAACAATAAAGGTCATCAGTTTCCACATTTCATAGCTATCTAAAGGGGATTTCATCCATAGAGACAGCGAGATACTCTCTTTCCATTAATTTATCGACAAGGAAAATAGAGATTATAATAAAAACAATCTAACCTTAACCTTAACCCTTACTTTAACATTAACCCTAGCACAAAATGATACTTTAACCTTAACTCTAAAGTACTACCAACTCATTGTGCAAAAAAGAACTTAAAAACAAGGTCATGGGGAAATTTACACATTGACTCGTAAACAACATTCAGTGTTTTTATTCCTCTTTACGTTGAAATTTCGGTAGCAGTGGTGTTTATTTTTACAGAATGGGGTTGTTAGTCTCATGCCCAACCTTCCCTCTTTACCAGAGTTATTTCTTGCTTCGTGAGGTTGCAGGAGTCCATGGTTGGTGAGCATTCTACCGCTGTGCCGCCGTCACTCAAACAGCATTTATACTGGCACTGTGATAATGACAGGTTCTGTAATCCAATGAATGGTAAGCGTTCAACGGTAATTGATGCGTTCGTACACTACAGTAATAAGTGACAGTATCTCATACAGAAACAGCCAGTGGTGACTGAGGCAACAACATTCCATAGATCTTTATCTTACTTGGGGTTTTCATGTCATTAAACGGTTGCCATTTCGATATTATTTTATTTTAACTTGAATAAATGAGTTTGTATTGTTCAGCCTTTTAAATCACCTTTTATAATATATTCGTCTAAAAATAAACTCATGATACTTTTTGCTCCATTTGTTCATGTTTTTTGGCTGTATATCTCAGAAAAAGAGTAGGATATTCAGGGGAAGGCGAAAAGAGAAGAGTGGCTTTTTTCTCTCTCCCTCTCTCTCTCTCTCGCGCGCTATTTTTCTCCATTTTCATTTCACTATTTAGACATAAAAAAGGCCTACCTATTCATAGAACAAAATAAGTCAGTCAACAATAATATATTAACTGAAATAATGTGGCTTTTATCATTATTACTACTATTATTACTGTTATTATTATAACTATTATTATTGCTCAAAAGACAGAGAACCATTTTATAACTTGCCCCATATATTCTTCTCTCTCTCTGCCTAATTCATAATGCCATTCCTATTCTGATTATTTAGTTATAATGCTTGCATATCAGCAACCTATTAGACACTTAGGAATATTCCATACTTGTGGTAATTATGGGTAAAAATGTATCTATATGTGAGCCTAGTGTAGACTCGTTCATAATTTATATGTTTTCTACACCAACAACCTATTGTTGTTGCTACCAGTTTATTTAATGTACTTTTCGAGATATTTTTATATTGAAGATGATATATATATATATATATATATATATATATATATATATAACCATAACGGTAGACATATTTGTTGGTTGTAATTAATTTGGCGCCAATTATTATACACAATACATAACTACTATCGAATATTATCAATAAACAGGCACGTTGACGACAAGATTTTATGGTCAACCTAAAATGCATAAACCAGGGATAGTGTTAAGACCAATACTTGATATGCAAACTTCACCCTACCATGCTCTAGCTAGATAGTTAGCAAATATTCTCAAACCTTTGCATGATAAGATAGTGAAACATAGCGTCGAAGGTGTATTTAAATTCGTAGACAAGATCAAAGATATTAATATCAAGGACAAAACCATGATATTTCTGGACATAACATCTTTATTCAAAAATGTACCTCTAGTAGAAACAGATAACTACGTATGTGAACAAGTGGATGACCAGTCGATAA
The DNA here is from genome assembly GCA_944472135.2 of Trichobilharzia regenti. NCBI lineage: Eukaryota > Metazoa > Platyhelminthes > Trematoda > Strigeidida > Schistosomatidae > Trichobilharzia > Trichobilharzia regenti. The sequence goes on along the minus strand of OX235264.1, from coordinate 35,472,551 downwards.
ACATGAGCAACCGTAATGAAATCCTAAAAGAATAGTTATTAAGGTGTACCGTGAATGAAAATTTCAAATTTGACGGCACACTTTATAGGCTAGTGGACGTGGTGGCGATGGGCTCCCCATTGGGTCCCATTCTGGCTGATTTTTTTTCTAAGTAAGCTAGAAAATGGACCTTTGAATAACCTTATCAGTAAGCTCTCATTTTATCGCCGATATATAGATGACACCTTCATTCTTTGTGATAATGATTTGGAAAGGAGTATAATAATTACTGAACTGAATGAAGTACATTCGGTTATGAAATTCACATGCGAATAGGAATCCCGAGACAGAATTGTCTACCTGAATATCCTCCTTATAAGAAAACCAGATGGTAGCATAAAAAGAAATTTGCATAGAAAAAGTACTTGTACAGGACAATATGCACATAGCTTCGTTCCGCTCAAGTACTAAAAAAATTTAGTGAAGACCCTCAGCCACCGAGTTAGAGCTATATGCACGGAAGAACTAATTGAAGATGAATTAGGCATTGTATATGATACTTTGATCGAAAATAGCTATCCCGAAAAATTTATCAAGAAACACATGACAAGGAAAGAAGCCACTTTATATACGACTACAATTCAAGGGTGATATACCAGGTGAGATAATTACAAGGAAATTAAGAAAATCAGTTCAAAGAACTGCATATATTATTCTCTACACAATCGATGGTGCTACCTCGACTGAAATATGAAATACCTAGACTAGCCACTTCAAGTTGTACCTACCAATTCAACTGCGCTTGTGGAGCGAGTTATATTGGCTGTTACTCTAGGAACTTGATTTTTCGTGCTCGAGAACATCTCCCACTATGGAAAAGTAAAGGTGTAGTTAAAACTATTGACAGTTCGATATCAGACGGTCTGGTGCAAACCGGCCACAAAGCCAGTCAGCGTGGAAGAATCCTTCTCTATCATCTACCGGGTGCCTAGTAAATTGCCAAAATCATCATCGAAGCACCGCATGCTCCAAACAGCAGAGGCTATTGCAATTCGCCTCAGACAACCAGTGCTCTGTGTTCAAAAGAAGCAAATCCAGCTAGACCCTACTAAAGGCCCTGGCCGGCCTTCAGTAGGACTATAAACTCATGAATTTGTAATATTATTTTTCCTAATTTACCTGTCTGACATTCAGCTTATTGTTATATTGATGCTATTGAACTGTAATCTATTGATATTATTATTGATTTGACGTTACTTAAACAGTGACATTAATGTTGTTCATTACACTAATTCATTCATTCATTCACTATAATGTATATATAACTGTAGAGCCTGATGAAGAGTAAGTTATCGAAAAGAGTACTCTTTGTTCCGTATCCATTCTTCAAGGTATGTTTGCTTATACCAAGTGTTATAGGCAAACAAGGACCAAGTTAAACTTTTAGCACCACTAACTACCAAATGGAGTGTGATTGCACCAGTGACCTTGAAAACTCACTGAGTAAGTTAGTGAAATCCAATAAAACTTGTTTTCGAACGCATAAAGGTGGTTTGAACTTTCTAAATGCTAGGGATTCGACGAACTTAAGGACACGCTCTCCCCCAAGCACGTTTTATAGATAGGTTAAAAAGATGTGTTAACGTCAATTTTATGTCCTGTCTCTATGATATGTTTTGCAATAGATGTGCTAGGTCTCCTGTTCTCACCATTAATAGGTTCAGTCAATTTTATTTGCTTCTAGAGTCATATAGGAATATGCTCTGATGCCGGCCTTTACTTTCAGAGATCGATAAGTCCTCCCTATGTATATGTGTGCACACCTACATTCAAATTGGTAAACACGGTAGGATGTGACATCATTTTTTGCATGTTCAATGGGTTTACATAGATACATGGGCTTCACATTCTCAATTGTTATCATCTTAACTGCATAAAAATTCTTTTTAACAGTAGCGTTCAGCCGTTGTCGAGTTACCAAGCTGCTATGGTTACACATATAGGGTAGCTTGATGTACACGTCTTTCTTAGCGGCGAGTCGGAGAGCGGTTCTTGATATTCCGACTACTATATATCTCCTTATGGACACTTGTTTGGGTAATTGTTGTGTCAACTTTCTTTCTTCCTCATCAAGTTTGTATTTGCTGCATATTCGTTGGATTCTACTAAGAAGGCACCTTATTAAGGCTCTTTTGTACTGAACAGGACGGAAACTGTGATAATTAGGATATTGTCCTGACCAGATATGTAAACTATAAATAGATCGTTTTATTGACCTATCAAGCCGTCAATTTAAAGCTGAGGTAGCAGAGCAAGACTTATCACTGGTGATTACAATATCATCTACACACCTTCTACAAATCAGCATATTTTCGATTAAATCCTCCGATTAACTCCCAGTGTACGACGTATAAATATCTACTAAAAAGGGCCATAACCGACTGCCCATAGCAACACCATCAACTTGGCGGAAACAATCGCCTCTATTGTGGAAAATATTATAGAAACAGGACATAAAGTTGACGTTAATACATCTTTTGAACCTATCAATAAAATTTGTGCACTGCTGCAGGGTATAATTCCATTATGGGGAAAAATTTTTCTTGATAAAGTCTCACAGTGTTATACAGTAAGTAATATTTACTGATGACGTTTCGAGCACAGTTTATTGCTCAGTAAATATTTTTGTTTGATTACAGCTTGATTCCACACTGTATTTTTGGTACAAGTATCGAATTTTCAGCATTTGATATCGGTATACATTTGGTGGATGGTGGCTAGCAGTGGAATCTAGGATGCGCATTTCTTCCTATTTGGGACTCCTCAGCTGGTGCACCTGCATTTCTCGGTGAGTGATGACATTCCCACCGAAGCTCGAACCCAGTACCCATAGTTTCAAACGCCAAAGCCGACATGTCAACCTGAGACCGAGCAATTCGGTCCAAACAATCGACGGGAAAATCAAAAATTCAATTCAATAATTTGATATCGGTAGCCCAAATTTTGCAGGACGACCATAGATATCAGGTGTGCGTTGGCAGGGGATCGAACCTCGGACCATGTGCATGGTCGGCGAGAGTCCTAACCACTCTAAAACTCTAAATAAAACAAATAAATTTTACTCACAATGGAATTTCACTCTGTTTACACTGCAACCTAAAACTGAGAGCTATTTTTATCACACTTTTATACAGTTTTTATGATTTTTTCTTAAATATATGTATTCCATACACAAAAATACCTCCTTCACGTGATTGGTGCGCTCGAGGTCATTCGCTGATTGATACTTTGTGTCGCTTAAAGTTTTACTTTAAGTGGATGTTTGATGTCACACAAAATCGAAGACTTACAAATAAAAAACGACAAACTGGTCGAAGAAGCAGCAAAGACAGGACTGCTGGTGAACATAGACAAGACAGAGTTTATGAAAATAACCAGCCAACAACAAGAACGGCAGCATCATCCAGCGCCAATCACCATCAACGGGAGGGATTTGAAAGAGGTTACTTCATTCATTTATCTAGGAAGCATTGTCTCAATTACAGGAAGTCGCAACGGTCAAGGATTTCAAATCGAGCGAGAATCGGGAAGGCGAGAAACACATTCATCAACCAACTGAAACCAATCTGGAAATCTTCATCATCACTCAGCATCAACAACAAAATTTGGTCAGATTTTCAATGCAAACAACGTCAAGTTAGTCAGTTCTTCTATATGGATCAGAAACCTGGCGGGCGGGTCACAAAGGATATTTTTAACAGCCAGTTGCAGACCTTTTTCAACCAACAACTGTCTTCGCTGGGTCTATACTGAAGATCAGATGGCCGGGCCGGAAAGAATCACCAACAACAAACTATGGGAAGGAACAAACAAACAAAACAAGAACCAATCGCCAACCAACAATTATGCAGGAGAAAGCGAAGAGATGGATTGGACACTCGCTGAAGAGGCCGCCACTGGGTGACACCGCGCGTAACGCAGGCCATTGCTCAAGTGGAACCAGGCCGAAAGGGAAGCGGCTAGTCGGTCGTAAGTGCAAGGGTGACATGGATGAGATCGTGTGACGAAGAGTTGAAAGAGTATGGAGTAACATGGATGGAGGTGAAAAGTACAGCAGAAGCAAAACAGAAGCAAGTGGAAACGTGCAGTTGAAGCCCTATATTCCACTAGGAACCCAAGGGAACAATAATAATGATAATAAGGTTTAACTTTGCCCAAACAGATATAGGAAGGAAGTATTGCACCTAGGTTTCACGTCTGGTGTATCTACAATCTTAAAGGCACTCATGTTCATTCTAAGATTATAAACCGTGTCATCTAGTGACCTGCAGTTAGAGGCATTACTACTGAGCTATTCAGGCTCACTAATGGCATCATTTGGGACTTTATTAGATACTTTGATATGACAATAGGTAGTAACCAGTGTCATGCTTCTCTGACTGCAGGTCGAATCTCAATAGGGACATGATTGCCTTCAAGATTGCGAAAACGTCATGGTGACGAACACTGATGAGCACGAAACCTAGGCCTCTTGTCGACTGCCTCCGACTATCTGGTGATGTACAGAGAGAACAATGTATGCAAATTACTAGGCTATAACTTCCTAACATGCCAGCAACGGAGTTTCAGTGTTACGTCTTCGGATTGCCAACTTCAGATAATTTCTTTTTAAGATTATTTTGAATTTGGTTTATGAATTGCAAGTGGCATTCTCTGTTACTCAAAACCGACAAAATTCTAAACCACTTAACATTTACAACACTGTACATTTCCCTCTTAGACGCATGAATCTTAATTTCCCTGTAGATAATCCCCTTTTATTGTGTTTATTTGTTTGTCTTATAGTCAACAGTTGCTTATGAGGAGTTTTATATATTTATTGCAGGCACATTCACATTTTGTTATTCCTATTTTTTATTTTATTCCTTTACGTTCCCAGCGGAACATACGGCTTCAAGCTACAGCTTTGGGTTTCGGTGGGGTGGGGTTGATGGACTTACACCAAATCTTCCCTTTTTACGGACCTTACTACCGGCTTAGCGATATTTAGGTGACTGTCTGCCGGGGATCGAACTGCGGACCAAGTGAGGCATGGTTGGTGAGCTTTCTACCGTTATACCACTGACAATTCAATAAACTGAATGCACGCGTGGACATGCACACATAGGATGGACTCATCTATCCCTGCAAGAAAGTAAGGGCTGGCTTCACAGCATATTCCTAAATAGCTTCAGTAGCGAACAGAATCTCCAGAACCAACTAATGATGAGAATAGGCAGCCTAGCTCCGCTATTGCGAAACATATCATAGAGACAGGACATAAAAGTGACGTTAACACATCTTTCAATACTATCTATTAAACGTGTTTGGGAGAGGGAGTATCCTAAAATTTGTGGTAGCCATAGCTGGCAATTAGGAAGTTCAACCCACCCGTACGAGTTCAAAACACAATCCGTCATCACACTAAACCTTCCTTGGCAAACGTTGTTTCGATAGCAGCCAGGTTAGATGTAATATTACCTCTTTTATTTGGTCTAGTGACTTTCATTGTTATTTTGACCTTTAATATGTCCTTTTAACTTCAACTAAATTATTTTCTCATTTCTTAACTCTTAAATAATTTCCCTGTGAATGTGCTTTTTCTACACACGCTTCTCCCAAGTGACCCATCTTCTCGCCTACTTAGCAAAACATCCAGAAAATACAGTTTATTCTCTTGTTCCTCTTCACAAACAAAAGAAAGCGAAGGGTGGACGCTGTTGAATTTCAGCCACAATTCGTTCATGTTAATATTCCCATCAGCTAAGATAAATATATCATCGACATATCGGTAATACATATCAAACTCTTTGATGATGTCCTTCAATTTCCCGTTTTCAATTTTGCGAGAAAGAAGTCAACTAACATTGGGCCTAATGCTGAATGCATAGCTATTCCACCTACTTGTCGGTAGTAAGAATTATTGAAGACAAAGTGAACATTCATTGTACATTTGAGAAGTAATTCTTTGAGGTTACATAAGGGGATTCCTAAGTCGAATTGTCTTTTGGTGATTTCTTGACAAATGTAATCTACTGTCTCCATAAGCGGTACATTAGTGAATATTGATGATACATGCATGGATAACATGTGTTTATACCTCACATTAGTCTCGGATATTTGCACGATATCTCTGTGCAAAGGACCCAGAATCTTCACTTATCCCTTCGCTGTTCGGTGAAATGGAGAGTTATACATATCTAAAACAGGGGGGAAGAGAAAGACCCAGTTTGTGCACTTTGAGTAGACCGTAAAGACGTGGAGCATTGGTACCCGTTGGTTTCATGGACTCATACGTGGCTGATGATAATACACCCGTTTCGGTTCCGCTTTTTGAGAGAGTCGGTCATTAGTTTCTCCGCTCTTACACTGAGGTCTTTGTAAACATCAAGATATTGAAATTTAGACAAATTACGTCTTGTTATTTCTTTGACTAAATTCACAAGTTGAACTGATTGTTTTAAATTTCTTATATATGTCACGAGTAGGTTTGTGAATTTAGTCATTGGAAGCGTCATTTTATATGAATTTAACGAAAATAATTTTGGTATTACTTACCTATGACAACATTTCATATATTTGGCTGAATTCGAAAATGAATTAGCCAATCTTTCACCAGATTCATAATTTGCTGAAGATGAAGCAATTGAATCGCATTTTACCTTAGCACCCTCTGGAAGAAATTCTTTTAATGAATACTCTTGCGCGGTTTGTAACTGTGAGTGTGCAGGACACTGATATTGACTGTTTGGATAATAGGTCGGATGACCACCACTGAATAAGATATCGCTGATATCACAGTCTTCTTGAGGTTTTTTATTACACTGACACATAGAAGAAGGTGAGTGAGCGCATAGATTTTGGCAGACAATATGACTATTCTCCAAGATATGTTCACACTTCTGATTAATAACCTTCGCGTGTTCTATTGGTTCAGTGGAAAGATTTTTTGGCAAACATGTGTCCTTGGGGTTAGTCAACTGATTATTAGGATTACTTATATAGATAAAGTGTGGTACAGTCTGTAGAAATTGCAAAGATTTATTCTGTAATCGACCTGTTGTTGCTGATGATGATGTTGATGTTAGGAGTTTATCATTTGTATGCGAACGATTTGTCCCAGTTTGTGAATTGAAATTTGTACGAATACGTGGATGTGTATAACCAACTTTATGCAGTGTATTGAATAATCCTTGTGCTTCTGAAACCAGTGGAGTTTCTGGACAACTTGGTATACAAGGATATGGATTGCTTTTTTTACAACATTCAGCGTCCAATGTCAAGAGGTGATTTACACTGGTGTCAAATAAACGTGAATCACTGCATACTGGTGGGTACGAAGAGGATTTCACATCAGAATTTGACAGATTTAAATTCATTATATTTACATGGGATTGTTGATTAGTTGGATTCATGTGTAACTCACAACCAAGGTCGAAATTTTGAGCACACTGATTGTTTGCAGGCATTTCAGAGTACTTCCTGAATGTCTTCATTTTAGTTATAGTTTATTGCTATGTAATAATTAAATTGGTTGGCTGATGACAATTATTTTTCTCTCTTTTTTTTCACAATTTGTACTCCGTCATGTTAATGTTGTTATGTGGTGAATTATAATAATTATAATAATAAAAAATATTTATCTATCCTTATTTCTCTTTTTTACATGTTAGGAATATTCTATTGGTTGGATAAACTGACCAATCAGATAACAGATATCAGAGATGATGAACAAGATGATACGTTTTTATTTCCAGACATCTTGTTAGCAAATGAAATAAATTCATCATTATATGAAAGGGATGTTATTGAAAGCCAGTATTGTGTTGTTGCTGATCTAATGAGTGGTTTTTATGTTATGACATGTGGAGAAATATTTTGTGTATGAATGTGACCCTACTGCCTATAGGTGGGTCGACGGTTCCGTGAGATAGTGGTTAAATACGCGCGCGGCCGAGACACTCCTAAAGGTCACCTTACCGGTATTGGACTTAGAAAAGAGGAGAGATTGAGCATGGGACTAACAGTCCCACCCGAGTATTATTACTTCAAAACACAAAGCTTCAGGCCCTATGCTCCACTCAAGACGTAAAGGGTTGACTGCTGAGGATTGCTTAGAGAAATTAGCAGTCCAAACTGATGGGCCAAGGTGTGATTAATGTAAGCAGAAGTATTCTTTAACCAACAGGCTATATAACTAAACTGAATATTTTGGTGAAGCAGTGTTCTTTGAGTTTATAAAAAGGATCGAGTATACCGTTTGATTCTACACAGCATTTTGGTAGAAGTGTGGAATTTTCAGCAAGTGATATACCGGTACCCCAAATTTAGCAGGCTGACCACTGATATCAGGTTTGCCTCCACCAGCTGTCGTACCTCGAACCATGCACATTGTAAGCGAGTGTGCTAACTAGTTTGCCAATCCTCGAGATAATGCAATACACGGCCGACCCTTGGACGGGGCTGAACATGCACACAGCTCCCGTCCTTAAGGGAATAATACAAGTAATTTCATCGGTCTTAGTTTAGAGACTGTTGCAGAAATCACACTGCAAAGAACAGACACTACACATGATCTTAGCTCAGACGAACAATAATATATATGTCACCTGGAGGTCCAGTGAATTCACTAGCAAGTCTCATTAAAATCTACACATTTGTAGATGAAATAAAATTTATCTCGGACACAGAAGCTTACCCGCAGTTCTAGTGAGAACACATGACCGGCTGAATCCACCAAATCAAGTTAGAAAACTGTTACCTGTCTATAACAGTGATTGGCGAATGCGCCATATATCACGAACTAGCAGGAATTGTAACTCATGAGGCATTTTAGATCATATCCTTGTGACTTAATAGTCTACCAGCTTGTCTTTTAATAGAGGGGGGGGGCTGAGTTCAAACTCCGTCAGGTGCACAGATTTGAGAAGTCCCAAACTGGGACGAAACAGTTATCCAGTATTCTCTAGTTTTCCAGTGGTTCTCTAACTGACTGATATCTGCTCATGATGACACCTCTAACCAACCAAATTTCTGCAAGTGAACACTTGATAAATTCATTAAATTGTCAGTGGAGTCACTGCACTTATCTTCTGTCATTTCCACCGAATACAAACGTTTTTCATTGCAGGTATACAACATATCAGACGCACTTAATCTATCTAAACTAAAGAAAAAATATGTCATCACTTATGATGCGTTTAATATCTACAAACAGAGTGTTGACTTGTTGCTGAAATATAAGTCAGTTAAATATTTAATTTGGAGTAAATGAGTATGGGTCAAAGCAGACCAATAAAATTTGAAGAAAAATTTGCAGAAATCAGTTTTTCATCAACATTTTGCATCACCTTGTGATGAATGAAGATAAGACTTGGTGATAAAGCCTTTAGGTTGATTGTGAGTAACCAGTCACTTACGATTTATCCAAATACCAATTGAGGTATAAAGTGAAATTGTAACCTAATTTAGAGTGAGGTTTTGAAAGTCACTTGATGTTGTATCCGACTGATGATCCGAAGCAAGCTGACTTGAATTATTAAGTAATACATATTTTCGTCACATCTTTATTCACCTTTCATTGCTTGATCTTTAGGTCACTATGGTAATTCTGTATCTTATAGTCAAATTAGAGTCGAATAAGGGTTCCGTGTTAATTGATTTTATGTGAAACAGTCTTTTCAAAGTTGTAGTGAGTACTTCATCATGAGCTGATGTAGGTTAGAGAACCACTAGAAAATCGTCTGGGAGTACTAGATAGCCAGCTTTTTAGTCCTGGTTTGAGACTCTTCACCAGTACTCGCCCACCGCCAAAGATCAAAGCCAGGACCCTCTGATTACAAGGCAAGCCAGCTCGTAGACCATTAAGTCACTGGGACCCGATCCAGTGGTCAGTGTATAAATTCTAACTTCTGACAATTCGTGACTTAGCATGACCACTTTGCAATGTCTCCTTCGATGAGTTACTGCCTCACCTTCAACCTGTTGTACCCTACTGATCGCCGCTTCCCACTAGAACCCAAGATCAGTCGCTAGTGAGCATCAGATCAATTTTTCAAGCATTGGTTTTTGTAAGGAATTTTGTTCGATTGGTTGGAGAATTTCATCATGGGCAGTTGGATTGGGTCCCAGTGGCTTAATGGTCTATGAGCTGGCTGGCATTGTAACCAGAAGATCCCGAGTTTCAACTCTGTCGGCTGGTACGTACTGATGAAGAGTCCCAAACTAGGACGTGGGAAACAGCTGTCCAGTAGTCCCAGATGGTTTTCCAATAGTTCTCAAACTGATGTCAGCTTATGATGAAATCCTTCAACCAATCAACCAAAATCCCTACAAAAAGACCGATACTTGAAAAATTCTAGTGAGTAGCTTAAGAAATTCTACTGGTTTTTAAAAAGTGGTTTCACGTTTTGCACTGTGATACAAATTTTGAAAATAATACATATTCTAAATAGATACTGTCTGTCTGTCTGGATTCAACATAGAACCGAAGTGCAGCAGTTCCAGTTGCCACGTTCCAAATAGCACACAGAGGTAGACAAGAAGATGAGTGAAGAGAATCAATAGAGTTTGACAAGTATAAGAGTGAAACAGAATGGGTAATGGTAGAAAGGAATATGAAAGATTACAGAGACTGAATACATCTGCGCTTGCCATTGACAACGATTTTGAGCCATGTCACCTATTGTCTCCAGCCATTGATTCCTAGGGTCCCGAGGGCCCCAACCCGGGAGTCTGAATCTCCCTACCTACCTTACTCAGTTTAACTGTCAAGGATTTCATGGATTGATGAGGCCATGTTTTTGTTTGGCCACCACTGGCTCTTTTCCAACCTGCACCTATATCAGCTAGCAATGCCCGTCGGGGGAGGCGATGGTTAGGCATGCACAACACGTGACCTAGCCATCTCAATCTATGTAACTTTATAGCCTCGTCGATTGATTTTCCCTCTTTGCCTGCTAAACACTCTACGCCTAACGTCAACATTACTTACCTTATTAAACCACCTAACGTGAGACAGGGATCGCAGAAATCTGTGATCGAAAGCAGTCAACCTCTTCATGTCTTCAACGCGTATTGGCCATGTTTCAGAGCCATAGAGAAGGACGGAGCGAACTGCTGAGCAGTACACACGTCCCTTGGTTGATAGCCGGATGTCACGCCTACGCCAGAGATGGTGTAAGTTGGCGAAAGCAGCTCGACCTTTTTGGATCCTTGCTGAGATTTCGTCGCCAATCAGTACGTTTGTGCTAATACAACTTCCCATATAGGTGAAGTGGTCAACATGTTCTATCACTTCACTCCCCCCTATTACTAAGCTAGGAGTTGACATTTTGTAGGGGCGAATCGCATGCCAAACATACGAAGATTGCTGCTCAAGGTGTTCAGAAGACTCTGCATTTTCTAAATAGATACGGAGAACTTTGGTCTTAGACATGTGAATATGCAAAATTAACCTGTTTTAGAAAGGTTGGATTAGCTTTGTAAATTGAATGGAAACATTTTGCTTGATTTGTTTCGTTTGCTGACATCCTTCTAAGCAGAGAATCAAGATTGTTGATATTTTTATTTAAGAAAATTGCCGTTTTCTGTCCCGTTTTGAATTCACTGTACACACGTGACCGGTTCATTTCTGTCTAACCAGCACCTTATTTATTGAGGTTATTTCACTGATTTCCATTGGGTGTCTCGAACACTTTCGGAATAAGGTTAGCCCAGATACATCTAGTTAGATCTCCTTATTAAACTCTTAAATCCAGTATTATCACGGAGTGTTATTGTTTCCATGGTTGTCGTCTGTCCTGAAAACACTGCGCCTCCAAATACGACGCTATATCCAGCTGATCACTTGAAAAGGTATTCGCGACAACGGAAAACTTGACGAAGTCTTCTTCCATGTAAACATGTAAGTAGACCAAGGTGGCTGCCAACTGTCACTGATGATATTCTTAATTGTGACAGACTGGATTAGACGTCAGATTATGTTTGGGAGCATGGAGACAGGCACGCGTTGGACCGATAAGATGACTTTAGATCATCTGAATTTCACGTGCAAATTATGTCTAGTCGAGCATAAACCTGAAGAAAATACACAGGGGAACACTAATGAAGACAGAAGTTCAGGTGAGCATCAATCGCCATCAATAGAAAAAGTCTTCAGTTGTTTAAGAAGGATCGTTTCAACTACAGGAGGAAACACGGATGAGGATGTCAAAATCGGACAGAATTGGAAGGACAAGAGAGACGCCCATCACTCTGAAACCAATTTGGAAAACTGTTCCACTCAGAATAAAGAACAAAATTAGGATTGACGTCCAGCTAACAAGACAAGAATCGGATGGAACACTGAAAAGATCTATCAACAGAAAGTCGACGTAGAACGGACAACTTACTAACTTTCACAGGTGGGTACCTCTATACACCAAACGAAACCTGATCCGTTCACTCAGCCACAGAGTCCGCACAATTTGTACCCCGGACACCATAGAAGATGAACTGGATAATCTCAAGAGAATCCTCATCGAGAATTGTTATCCAGAAAGATTTATTGCAAAATCTATGAATCCTAGACCACAAAAGCCGCCCATGCTTAGCGTCCCGAAGAAACTACTCTTCATGAACCTTCAATTCAATGGAGATATATCTGCGGAAACATTAAAAAATCGACTGTCGCGCTCACTCAAGAAGACCTTCTTCTCAGCTGAACTACGACTAACTTTCTCCACGAAACCTATGATTCATGTGAACGTGAAGGATAAGCTACCACCGCTGGCCTCATCAGTGTGTTTTTATCAGTTCACCTGCTCGTGTGGAGCCAGTTATGTCAGTCGTACCCCGCCTTCGCTTTCCGAACGTATCACCGAGCACTTACCCACAGTCATGGTTTTACAAAGGAGAGAAACGATGTCCGTGCAGCTCCGTCTTAGAACATCTGATAGAGTCCGGACACCAAGCTACACCCCAAACAAATTTCAAAGTCATCTACGGAATACAAAGTAGTCTTTCTAAAGGTGTACAAATCAGACTTCTTCAAACTTCAGAAGCAATGGCGATTCACTTGCTGAGCCCTCAACTCTGCATACAGAAGTTCGTTTAATCACTACACTTGCAATGGACTTAATCTATTTTACTACCCGACAAGAAAATTCTACCTAATCTTTTTTTTCTGCCTCTTCATTAGTATTATTTTGTCTTCTCAATTGTAATATTTTACATTTTCAACTTTCCTGTTCTCTACCCCCACCCGATTTAATTTCTACACCTCACTACCACTGTTACTAACTTGACCAACGCTCAATTTCTAGTCATTCATGTCACGTCATCCAACTGACCAACTTAATCTTACTTTAGCTGCTGTCTAACTAGCATTGTTTCTGTATTAGATCATTCTTATATTACCTGATCAATTACCTAAATTTGATAAACCTCATGTACACACACACACAAAGTATTTATATATAAATGCAATTGTACAGGTATGTGAAAGAATTCGCCGACGTAAAGAGTCTCTTCGCTGAACGTCTTCTGTTTTTCACACGACTCAATGGAGATTTTCAAGCTACTCTTCTTTATGTGTCACAAACTTGGTGCGTGATAAGATGCATTTCTGATAGGCCACAGCAGACTTTTACCAACAGTCGACTTCTCTGGCTCCATTTTGATAATCACGTGACCAGAGAGAATTAGCATCAAAAAACTATGAGAAAGGTCAAATGATGAATCTGTTGTTCAATAATTATTCCGAAGATAATCCATATGAGTCTGACACATGCCGCTGAGGAGGCTTTCTGGTGACGTCGCACACCACACCATGTCAGTGGGACACAATCAGGAAACAATGAGTTAGATGAGGTTCTGAAGGTGGGATGGAAGAGATTATGTAAGGAGGAGGCTGAAGAGAACCGCAAATAACAGGGTAAAGTGAGGCTGTGCGGTTGATGCCCTATGTTTCACTCGGGACCCCCGGGAACAACAATGATAACGCACGGTTTTCACACACCAATTGAAATTTAAACCATAAATTAATAATAATCACTGATTGGCTGTATGATCTTGAAGATCCCACAAAATTAAATCAATTAAAAATTGTCCAATCAGCTTATCATACCACTGCATGCATCAATCATGATTTCATGCCTAGTAAAGATAGGTCCTCCATAGGTCTAACATTCAGATAATAATCTTTAGAAGGCAATATATCATTCCATTTATTTCTTTTTTCACAATTGTCATCACTTCCTGTGTTATTTATTCTCAAAGGAAGTTATATGGTTGTTTTACCTCATGTGATTTTTTTTGATTGACAAACCTGATAGGTTATTTCCAAGTCTAATTACCTTGACAGATATGCTAAATTATATAAATTTTGCGCTTCAATTAGTTCTGCTTCTATCGCTTAACATACAACTGCGACTGTATGTCATTGCTCTCGCATTTGAGTATCATATGTTGATTTCATCCTTATTATTTGTCTATAACACTGTTTAATATCTAATTTGAAGGCTTCTTTTTCTGGTTGTGCGATATACTGATAATGCCTTGTTTTACATCGTGATTTCTCTGAAGTGAGTGATGGTCATTCCGACATTCTAGACTGTGTGCAGGATTTGTTGGTGTGTGTGTGTGTGTGCGACCCCACCTTGTTGGAAGTATACAACTTGATTCTCAGCACCTCTTTAGTACTAGAAATTTATATTGCTTGTAAAGCTGACTCAAGGCATTTTCGACTATCTCAGATTTTATTGTAAGCAACTGGCTTTTTGCTGTCGTTAGGGATATTTTATCACAGTGAATAGCTAAAGACAGTTTTGGCCAGCTACACCATTAGAATTCAAGGATAAGTTTCCTTGCGCTTACACCACAACGATGTGGTTTTCGTCGTAACAGAATTTGCTTATTAACTTATTTTTACGAGTTTGACCACGGGATTGGTATCAGTTAGAGAGGAATTGAAAACCAGCTGGGAGTACTGGACAGCTGTTCCAGCCTAGTTTTGCGAATAACCGGCGGTACTCGTCAAAAAAATCTAATTTTTAAAAACCAGCTACTGAAAATTAATCTGATGCTCGCTAGTGACTCGCTACAGGACGGAGTTTCCTGGAGTTCTCCTGACAAGTCGTGACCAGCGCTAAGTCAAAAATTGGTAGAAGTTAGAATTCATGCGTTGACCGTTGAAGAATCGGTTCCAACTTCTCTGCGAGCCAGTCAGCCACTTTGTGAGGAGGCGATTTGATCAAAGTTAGTTTAGATCTCAGGTGGACATGTTCTCTGTATGTTTTTGACAGGTCTTACGTGTAAGGAAAATAGGATCGTCGGAGTTTTAGATCATTCTAAGCATAGTTGTTTGTCAATTCCTTCTTTAGAAGATCTCTCAGTATGATTTTGATGTGCTTTTCAACTGCATTTGTCATGTCTTTTTATCGATAGTCTACACTAGATGACTTGAATCTATGATTTCCAAAAGAGTACGAACGTCTACTGTTACCGGATGGCGCCCCATGTTAAACTAAAAAGAGGAATGGTGCCAGATTTCTTAGTGTTCTGGAATACCTTTGTGTAAATAAAACGGTCACCGAGCTTCTACTGGAGACTAATTATATTAACAAATTGCTTCAACGTCTTTCAAAGCTGAAAAGTAGTATGAACTAATGAAGCTTCGTCTTAATCATTTCTATTTTACCTTATTATGTTCTTCTTTCTAAACGTCTATTTACTAAACGTCATGTCTACACAGGAATCGTTAAAACATTGACTAATAATAAACATTGAATACCACCCTAGTAAATACGGAGTCAATTACGATTCTCTGAAATCGATTTCATACCGTCTTAAATAAGTACATGGTCAATGGAAGCACCGAACCAACGAGTCTGGGTATGCGTTTAGATTGTGTGTAAAATCTGAAAAGCCTTGTCATAAAGATGTCCTCCGGATACCAGTAAAATAATTAAGAGGTTAAAATTCTGTCTTGAAATTAATTATCTTACATTAAGAGGGATTTTATCTAGACAGACAAATGGTGTTGCTGTGGTTTCACCAGTTTCCCAATAGCTGTTGATGTTTTTATGAACAGATTCGAAGATAACATCCCTTCAAGCATACTCACTCCTAAATTATGGTTAATATACGTAGATGATGCTTTTATTGTGGTAAAACGAGATACACACAATATACATATTCTTGGAGAACCTGAACAGTCTATCTCCCAGAGTCCTGGTCACTTCGGAAGGATAATCAGACATCGGTGAACTACCATTTCTAGACTGCCTAGTTAGGAGGAAAGAAAATGAAGACTTTAGCAGATCCGTATTCAGGGAGAAAACACACTCCAAGTAATATTTAGACTTCGGATCATTACACCTCATCAGCGAAAAGGTTTCAGTTGTTTCAAGTCTTCTTAAACCAGTGCAGTTTTCGGTGTTAACGGACAAGAAGGAAAGAGAAATATCAAGCATTATTGAAATTCTCAAGCAAAACCACTACCCGAAGAACTTATTCAACAGAAGCAACACTGACATTAAATGTGGTCGAAAAGGTGTGTCGAAAAAATGAACCTCAATAGTTGTCAATCCACATAGAGCAGAGACGTCAGATGATATCAAAAGAGTACTCAAAAAGCTCGACATCACAGTTTTCTTCAAAACATCGGACACACTGTTAAGCAATCTTGTCCTTATAAAAGACCAAATCCTTAAGGATTCTCTGTCTAATTGTGTCTATATAATAAATTGCTTAGAATTTGATGCGATATACATCGGACAAACATAGCTAGTGAGAAATCAAAACCAGAATAAATGAATACCACAGAGCCGGATCTGTTCAACTGCCGAGAAATTCAGTTAGTGAACTAGAAAAGCTTGAAAATTCATCAATCACAGGTCTACACGCCATAGAATAAGGCCACAAAATTGATTTCGACAATATTGAGATGATTTAGAAAAATTGCAGAAATCACAAGGAACGTCTGATATCAGAAGTATTTCAAAGCAAATGGAATCAAAATTGTTTGAGTCGGGATGACGGGTTTAAACCGAATTTGACGTGGTTACAACCCTCCCCCTACAGTCTTCCGTAAAATGACAAAATTAACACAAGTGCAACAGGCAATTTCATTGTGTAAACACAAGCTACTTTTGTAATTTTACACACTTATCAAATCCAACAATCTACACCTGGTTTTGTTATCTTTACCAATTGGTCATTTTGACAACGCGAAAATGCCCCATGAAGAGGAACGATGATTAAGTTGTTATATATCAAGTGAGATTTTGTAAATCCTGGTTTAATAATACCAGTTTGATAAAGCTATTAGCGGCAGCATTAAATAGCGAAACGTCGGTAAGAACAACGATATCGTTTTGTTTTTCATTCATTGAGAAATACAAAAACCTTTTATAATTATGTAGCCCCATGTGTCTAACTTAAAATTCAAATTGATTTTTATCAATCAAATCATTCAAACAAAACAATCCTGAGCAAAGGAGAATATCAATGAACGGGTAAGTGAGGGAACAGAATAGTTAAGTGGAAGAAATATCTAAGTAGCCACCGATCTATGTAGCATTCTCCAGAAATGTTTTATATGTATATATGACATGTTGACTTCTTTGTAGAATTGTTTAAATGGATGTCAGTGATATATCAATTAAATTATAGGCTCGTAAAAACAACAGCTCACCAAATTTATATTACATGAACTTTAGGTGTATAACACAATCATATCGTTTGTATCAATTCATTTGAACAAGACAGGTCATGCAAAGTCCACAGGAAAATAGGGAAGATCATAAGTGTTATTTCGATAGTAAGTAATTAGGGATTCGTTTGATCAAGAGTTGATACTAGTTCTCTCTAAGTGATGTCAGCTTGTGATCAGCCCGTGTAACCAATCAAATCTTTGCAAACCAACGCTGGGGTTATTCGACTGTTAGGTTTATTAAGAAGAAAAGAACAAGAAGTTAAGTAGGCAAATATATTTTCATGGAGGATTTAATCATGAGCTGACATCACTGAGAGAACCACTAGAAAACCGCCTGGGAGTACTGGACAGCTGTTTCGTCCTAGTTTGGGACTCCTAGGCAGTACACTTTCACCTGGGTTCGAACCCAGGACCTTCTGGTTACAAGGCGAGCTCGTAGACCATTCAGCCACTGGGACCCAATCCATTGGTTCTTGAATTTTAACGTCTGCCGATTCACGATATAGCGCGGCCACTTCGCAATGTCTTCTTCGATGAGTTACTGCCTCCTCGCATTTATGTAGACATAAGTTTACATATATGCAATCAATACTTAGTTCCTCATAGTAACGAAGGAGATTATAGGTCACAATCATTTTCAGCTTGATATAAAAGGCAGAAAATGTGAATATAGAGTGCAAAAGGCCTAGGAACAAAATTACGCAGGATTATAAAACAGTTTTTTAACGAGAAAAGATCCAAAGAACTAGATCCAAGGCAAATATAGATGTTGGATTAGTTACTTTGGAACACATAGCTCCAGCTTCACGATGCACATGGAAAGAGTATCTGCAGTATAAAGAAGTAGGAAACACGTTGCTTTTGGTAGATTTTCGTTCAACTTGTAAATGACTCTAAATGATGAGTCATTTGAGATGCTGTGACAGGCGTTGACAAGGTTTTCAATAATTGCGCTTCTGATTGAACCAGTGCCTATTCTTCACAGGTATTTTGGATAGTGTTCTTTAACAACTTTTGTAACGACAGACATAGAAGGACCTATGTATCTAGTTCCTCACAAGCTGGAGAACTGATACACGCATATTGGAGTGGTCATATGTGAACGTTTGTCCTTCATATTGCGTAGAAGCACTGAACGGCTAGAGAATATCACTCTTAGAGTTGCTGCAAGAAAAATCTTCTTTAGGGTACTAGAGATTTTCCTCTAAAGGATGTCTACCCTGAAGTCCAGATTTGAATACAGTGTTTTCCTTGGTACTGAAGTGCATTCCTCTCTTTTCGGTTGCAACTGCATGTTTGTCTCTCCAAGAAATGCGGTAGGTATTCGTTTTGACGCAGGATATTTTTTGAAAAATAAGAGCTCTTTTTATGAAGAGGACAATGCTGCAAATTCTTCTGATACAGTGGACCAATGAAACGATGAAAGTTCTTTTTTGAATGAAAGATATCCAACTATAGAAGTTTGTCAGTTGGCCATAACTATTGCACCACTCTTGAAAATAAAAATGCATATTATTAAATGTAATTCAAAATTAGAAACTATATTTGCTAGAGTTCAGATATTTGAATAAAGCAAGGACAACAGAGGCTTTTCCAGAATAACATGGTACCATCACTGTCTATTTAGTTGGCTTCTCATCATCGGCTTACAGGCCAAAGTCATTATTAAGTGTATCTACAGAAAGAATTTCAACATACTTGCACAGAGGGTTCATTTCTAAACAAAAATCAATCAGTCATTATATGCATACAATAATAATATATATAATAATAAACACTTTATCTCGAACAATAATAATCATACACAATGGAAACTTTTCAGCATTACGTATTCAAATGAAAGTGAGATGAAAATATCTAGTTACCAAGGAAAAGAAAGACTGATAACTGCTTCTTTCTGGACGCATAAATCAGGTTTCAGGCACTTGATGGGGGCGGCCTCTGCAAACTTGAGGAGAATTGAACTCTTTTGCCTTTCGATATATATTGAACGATCTTGCAACGTCCACTTCATGATCTGCGTCAATGAGATACCTGGAGATGGCACTGTTTAAAGCATCTGTTCCCTTTAGACAAAGGGGTTTCGGTATATGCTCAGAAAATCGTAGGTATCCCCTACTTTCTGTTCTTCCAATGTAATTGTTGCCACAGATTAAACTATTCTAATTCCGGTTTCACTTCGAAGGATGACACTAGAAATCTTTAGATGACTTTTCTCTTCAGAATTCTACTTTGTCCATGTCCTCAACCATATGCATCGAAGGCGATTGAAGAAAATAGATGACAAGGCGTTTACTGGAATTTAATAACTAATCCTTTCAAATTTTGTGTACGCTCACTAGTTCACTACTGAAATTTACTAAATAAGTAGTATATGTCAAAGACTGAATAGTCTGAATTTTACATTTTTATGCATCAGTTATATAAATGTCTGCTACACAGTTTCAATTTATCCTTTACTCATATTCTTGATATTCCATATCAGGATTGTATAATGAAAAGAAAATCTCACGAAATATTGGATTATTTAGTTTATGCCTAATTTCTTCTGTTAATTGAAAATTGGTGACAGTAATCTCTAGCCTTCAATACTAGAGGAGGCCGATAAAAATCAGGCATTCAGATGAGAGATTAACAGCATATTAGACATTTTTTATGAAATGTGCCATAAGTTTTTGTTGTGATCTTGTCAGCATTAACTGCAGATACGACAAAGTTAAGTAGGTATATTCTAGTCAAATAAAAGACGATTTTGCTTCTAACTTTTATCTTCAGATATCAGATTTAAGTTGCTGATCACGTGGAGATTCTGTTAGCTGAAATTCTTTTTCTAGGATAGAATTTAGTACTGAGAAGTTTGATCACATATATGCGTGCGTTGTAAATTGTATACAGGTGAAGGTGATTATTATCGTTGAGAAACAGCATTACCTATTGAGTACCAGAACAGGCTGGATTCAGGAGAAACAAGTTATGCCTCGATCAAATCGCAACACTACGGATCATCATTGAACAGAGCATGGAATGGCAGTCAGCTCTCTATCTCAACTTCAATGACTTTGAAAAGGACTTCGACAGTGTCAATCAGAAGGTGATTTGGCAACTACTTCGCTACTAAGGGGTGCCGCCAACCATTATACATCTCACCCACCAGTACGACAATGCTGCATGCCAAGTAATCCACAACGAGAAACTCACGAAATCTCTTAAAATGAAGATGGGAGTAAGACAAGCTGGCTGGCTGCCTACTATTTTCAATGATTTTCCTGATTGCGGTAGGCTGGATAATGCGACAGAAAGTGGTACGCAACGAGGAAACAGGTATAAAAAGGACAGACACACAAAACTTGGAGGATAAGGACTTTGCTCATGCTGATACATGTCTTATTTTCCACTTGCTCGAAGATATGCAAGTGAAAAGCAACAAGTTGGCAGAAGAAGCATCCCGAGAAGATAGGCCTTCAAGAAAATATAGAGAAAACAGATGTTTCCTGGCCAGCAGCAACAACTTACAGCGATCAGCCAGCATAAATGAGAGGAAACCAAAAGAAACAGCCTCCTTCACCTACCAAACTGGGTAGCATAGTTTCAGCTACAGAAGGAACTGCCGAGGATATCAA
The DNA here is from genome assembly GCA_944472135.2 of Trichobilharzia regenti. Lineage (NCBI taxonomy): Eukaryota > Metazoa > Platyhelminthes > Trematoda > Strigeidida > Schistosomatidae > Trichobilharzia > Trichobilharzia regenti. The sequence continues at coordinate 35,451,215 of OX235264.1, read as the reverse complement.
AGCAGCAAGGATCGGGAAGGCAAGAGAAGCTTTCATTACTCCCAAGTCTGTGTTGAGGTCAACAGAACTCAGCATGAAAATGAAAATAAGATCCGGATTTTCAACTCCAATGTGAAGTCAGTGCTACTATACGGACCAGAGGCTTAGCGCGTGATAAAGAGCACCTCAAACAAACTACAGACTTTCATCAACAGATGTCTTCGCTCAATACCACTGAAGATCAGATGACCAGCCAGAAGAGACCAGCAACAGGGATTTCACGCAACGAACGAACCAACCAGGAATCGATTATGTAACAAATATGCAGGAAGAAATGGAGTTAGACTGGCTCTGCCCTGAGAAAACAAACCATAAAGTGACATCACTAGACAGGCCATCACTCGAGTGGAACCCGAATGGGAGGCGGCGAGTTGGTTCTCAGTGTGAGGGTGACATGGAGGAAGAGGTCATGTGAGGAAGAGATGAAACCATGTGGGCAGACTTGGAGCCAGGTGAAAACTCTAGCAGAGAACCAAAGGCAATGGACATGCGCGGCTAAATTCCTTTGTTCCTCTAGGAATTAAATGAAATAATAATAGTAATTTTATCCTTTAACTAAACAACAACAACCGACATTTTTGTCAACGCCTAAACTATCTTAGTATAATATGTTCTACGAGGAGTTCAGCTATCTAGCAAATTGCTTAGTGTTAATACAATCACTGCAGAACCGAATAAGTTGGCCCTTGTTATAGTGAGTTGGTGATAATTAAAATTGAAGCGAAATTCCGAACTACTCTCTGTAAGGACCAAAACTTACTCGTTTTGTTATTCAAGTATTGGTTTGTAGGGATTTGGTTGATTGGCTACAGGATTTCTTAATCAGCTGACACTGATTAGAGAACCATTGGAAAACCAGCTGGGAGTGCTGGACAGCCGATTTGTCCTAGTTTGGGACTCCTCATCAGTACGCACCCACCGGGGTTTGAACTCAGAACCTTCTGGTTACAAAGCCACCTCTAGTCCTATTCAGATAGGCAGTTACCTGGGGTTCTGGGGGGGAAGTCGTGACCGGTAGGATGCAGCAGGTCAGGTGTGAGGACAAATACTCGCCGAAGACATTAGCTAGCGGTTGCACTATATCGTGAATTTGCAGAATTTAGAATCGATGGGCCATTGGATCGGGTCCCAGTGGCTTAGTGGTCTAGGAGCACGCTAGCATTGTAACCAGAAGGTCCTGGTTTCGAACCCCGGTGGGTGTGTTCTGATGAGGAGTCCCGAACTAGGACGAAACAGCTATCCAGTACTCCTTGCTGGTTTTTGAATGCTTCTCTAGCCAATGTCAGCTCATGATGAAATTCTGTTACTCATGCTGGTTTGCACACAAAGGACGCGATCCCAGAGTCCCACTCTGTAGCCAACCAAAACTTCTTTGAGACACGCACAGTCATAAAACGCTCCAAAGACACCAAAAAAAGACGATTATTCTTGATGGTATCTATGAGTGGTTCCATGGTAAGAAGTACCTGGGAATCAGGTAGTATATTCCCAACAAGGTGATATCAGAACTTTGCCCACAAGAATCACACACCAACGCTTCCCACAGCCAGTCCAGAGCGTCGAGATGACCTTGTTCAACTAAAAACAAGATGACATCCAAAAAAACATACTACCAATACCATTATGCAGCGACAACGAGAAACACTGGAATTAGAGATTAAACAAGGCGAAAGACAAATGATAAAGAGGATTAAGACAACATGTGACACGCAGATGTCAGAACAATATGATACACAATCTATGACGATAAAACGAAAAATAATGGCAAAGTTAGTTTAATATTCCAAATAATTATCAATATAGTTATGGAACTAAGAATATTATTTTCAACAACCTGCTCTTCATCAGGTTCTACAGTTATATATACATAAGAGTGACTTAATTAGTGTTATTAACAAAATTAATGTTGTTTAAATAATATCGAATCATAAATAATAATAATAATATCAATGGATTGTAGTTCAGTTGAATCAACATAACACCCTACACTGAATATCAGAGTGACAAATTAGGAAAGGTAATAATACAAATTGATGAGTTTATAGTCTCCACTGAAGACCGGCCGGAGCAGTAGAAATGGCTGGACTTGCTGATTCTATACGCAAAGCACTGGTTGTCTCGAGAGAATCGCGATAGCCTCTCCTGTTTGTAGTATGCGGTATATCGGTGTTTTAGGCAATTTATTTGGTGCTCGGTAGATGATAGACAATGATTCTTCAATGGTGGCTTATGTATCCGGTTTGGACCAGATGGTCTGATATCGAATTGTTGATGGTTTTTACTAAACCTTTACTTAGTCATACTGGGCAATGTTCCCGAGGGAACACGAAAAGTCAAGTTCTTAGAACAACGGCCAATATAACTCGCTCCACAAGCGCAGTTGAATTGGTAGATACAATTTGAAGTGACTCGTCTAGGTTCTTCATCTTTCAGTTGAGGAATCACCATTGGTTGTGTAGAAAATGAGACTTGTAATTTGCAAGCGTGAAAAGCTCTTTGAACTGATTTTCTTAACTTCTTCGTAGTTATTTCACTAGGTAAATCGCCCTTGAATTGTATTCGTATGTATAAAGGCTTCTTGTTTACGGATTGTTGAATAGTCCTTCTCAGTTTTCTTTGTCATGTGTTTCTTGATAAATTTGTCGGGATAGCTATTTTTAATCAAGGTACCATATAAAATCCTTAGTTCGTCTTCAATAACCTCTTCTCAGCATATACCTCTAACCCTGTGACTGAGGGCCCTTATTAAATTTCTTTTGTACTTGAGAGGGACGAAGCTGTGAAGCTATGTGTATATTGTCCTGTCCAGGTACTTCTGTGCGAATTTCTCCTTATAACACCATCTGGTTGCCTTGTAAGGAGGGCATTTAGGAAAGCAATCCTATTTTGAGAATCTGCTTCATACGTGAACATCATAACAGAATGTCCTTCATTGAATTCAGTTACTGTTGTGTTCCCGTTCGAATAATTATCTCAAGGAATAAAGAGTCACCCATATACCGGGCAATAAAATGAGAGCTTTGTGATAAGGTTGTTAAAATGACCATTTCGTATTTTGTTTAGAAAGAAACCTGCTAAAATGGGATTCAATGGAGAGCCCATCGCCACCCTGTCCACTAGCCTGTAAAGTGTGACGTCAAATTTCAAATTTACATTCACGGTACACTTTATTAACAATTCTTTTAGGATTTCAGTGAGGATGCCAGTGTTTATCGACTGGTTATCCACTTGTTAGTTAACTGTTTCTACTATAGGTACATTTGTGAATGAAGATTTTATGTCCATAGATATTATGGTTTTTCCTGGATGTTAATATCTTTGATTCTGCCTAACCATCTAGCTAGAGCATGGAAAGGTGAATTTCGCATATCAAGTATTGGTCTCTAACAGTACCCCGGTTCATGCATTTAAGGTTGATCATGCAATCTTAGCGTCTACGTGCCCATTGGCCTGATTATTTCAGAAGATGTCTGCCCCCTTCTTAGTTTCTACAGACGTCTGGTTAATTCGTTCTCTACTTTGCTATTGAAATCTTTCTTCCCCTCAAGTGTTTGAAACTTTTATGTGTCCTTCAATATATCATTCATCTTTTTAATATAGTCTTTTCTATCGAGAAAGACTACTCCTGATCCTTTGTCAGGGTGTTGTAATTATCAGTCTTTCATAATTTATCAGTTTCTTTAGTTCTTCTCTGTGCTCCTTTGTCAATAAACTGTTACACTGTCGCATTTGAGGTTTTAGTACTGATAACAACAATCCCCTAGACTGGATATGAGGCGTTCTAGTTCCATTGTAGATGATGGAACTAGACCGCTCATTTGACGGAAATAAGTTTTCAAATTCAATATCAGTATCTAAGTGATTAACTCGTTTCGGTCTATCGCAAAGTCTAAGGCCGAAGGAAAGTACTTCAAGTTTCACCTTACTTAATTCAACACTGCTATAACTTTGAACAAAGAAAGAAGAAACATCGGCGCAGAATAATCTGGATCCGTCTTATTTCGTCGGTTCTCATCAGCTGTGTACAACCCTAATTCTTTAATAAAATATAAAGGTATACAATTTTAACAAACTTTTATCCATTAGCAAGCATACTGTCAGAGCGTTATAGTAAAATAAGGTGTTGAGATTTGCAGGGTGTCTAAAGTGTTACGACATATATATATATTTTGTTAGAGAGAAGTTTGTTGAAAAAAATTTATTAACAGTTGTGTTCTTGAGGTGGTAACAAAAGACAATTAGTAATAGTTACGGAATTAAATAAGAGAAGATCAAAATTTCAGTGCACATGAGGTCAGATGAAAAGTTGATGATGTAATTCAGTGAGCAGAACTCAGAAGATCACGAAAAAATAATAATAATAATAACAGCTTTATTCCAAACAGTATTTGTGGTACAGGTATGGAATTTTCAGCGTGCATTACAGTATATCATATTGCATCTAATTACCTCATAAATTATATAAGATTTTTAAAAATCAAAGATAAATAAATAAAAATAAAATAAATAAGTTATAAATAATTAAAATAAATAAAAATTAAAAATTAAGAAAAAACAGCGTACAGTATTACAATTCAAACAATGCACTACAGGATTTGAAATATAAAGTTGATGTGTGGTACAAGATGAGAATAACAGTGTAATAGTGACGAGGAAAGGAAAACAAAAACTAATGAGACTATTTGTTAGAGTGCCTCAGTAAGTTTATCGTGTCATACCTAACGGATTTCTCATCACATAACAGCTGTGCCAGATATGGTATTGTGGAGTTTTTGTATTTGGTAGTCCTAGCATATAGCCTCCTGTAGCTGCTTCTAGTTCTTCCAGATGAAATGCAAGGAGATAGATGCGTATAGAGAGGATGCTTGGGGTCCGACAATATTGCATTCGCTAGTTTCTTACATGACATAATATGTCTATCTACAATAGTGTTCACCAGTTGGTTTAACGATATCCCACTTGCCCTACTAACAGCTTTTAGTGCCCTTCTCAGCGAAGCAAAGTCTTTCTTAAGTAGTCCAGGAAAGACTAATGGGGAGCAGTAAAGGAGGATGGGTAGAATACAAGAATTTACAAATTGAGTAAGTGTGGTGAGAGCAGGCTTCTAGCCGATTGGTTGACACTAAGCTACGTTAATATGGGCCGTGAGAAAATATGAACAAGGCTGAGTCAACAACCAATCACAGCAAGGTTAACGTGGCAAAATATGATTCGCAGATAGAGAACACTATTTGTCAAGGAATCCCGAAACAACCAATCAGAAGCCTGCGTTTGTCTGCCTAACTTCTGATAAACAACCAATCAGATGACTGCGCTTGTCTATAATAATGTATGCGAAATATGTATAAATACGTGTTGATTTTCATAATAAAACGATCTGTTGCCTGGCCCTTGTCTTCTGTTGTTGCTTTATACCAGACTGCCTAAATTTCCTAATGTAGAACGTTAAGCGAAACATCTTTCTAGTAACTAGCAAGATGTGGGAAGACCAGGAAAGATCAGTGGAAAAACTCAGCCCAAGGTACTTGATATTAGATGTATTTTCAACCTCTATGCCGTCAATGAGAGTGGGGCCATGTGAGCTAACTAGTTGCTGTAGGTCACATTTACGTCTGTAAGTGAAATTGACTATCTGACATTTAGACGGATTCAGCTTAAGACCGTTTGAAGAGGACCACTGACTAATTTCCGACAGAAAGTTATTTAATTTGGAACAATCTGACTGAGAGTTGACAGGCATAGAAACCGAGAGGTCATCGGCATACTTAACAAAAGTGGCTACATCAGAATGAGGCAAGTCATGTAAGAAAAACGAAAACAGAAAGGGAGAAAGAACAGCACCTTGAGGAACACCAGCTAAATTAAGTGAGGTAGTGGAGGATTTTCCATTGTAGACGGTGTACTGCTTCCTTTCAGAAAAATAGGAATGCAACCACTTATTTGTCCAGCTTTCAGCCTGTGTTGCAGCAAGCTTACTTAGCAAGAGAGACTTGGGAACAGAGTCAAATGCAGATGTGTAATCAAGGAAGGCACAGCGAACGTATTTAGCTCCTCTATCTAAACTAGAGACTATGCTATGGTGGAGGACGACAGCGGCATCTAACGTACTCCTACTATGTTTATAAGCAAACTGGTTGGGGTCGTTGAAAGGTTTTAAAGAGGGATCAAGATTAAGTAAAATAAGTCTTTCCATAACTTTCAAAAAAAGTGAGGTAATTGCAATGGGTCACTAGAGAATTTGAAACATACATTATTAGACGTACACCATTGTGAATTGATGAAGATGGCGACACCGCCATCGCGTTTCTCCCTGGAACTACACCGATCTTGTCTGAATAGTTTGAAATTATTTAGATACACTAGATTGTCATCATATAGATCATGAAGCCATGTTTCTTGAAGTGATATAATCCCAGTATTATGATATATAATGGAAGACACCAGCGATTGAAGACAGTTAATTTTAGCCGGCAGGGAGCGACAATTGGTACTCATAATTGCGGGAACAGTCATGAATTGAATAGGGGTATTTTTTGATGCTCTCTGCCAGCCGGCATGATGCTTATTCTTGTCTTTCTTATCGAGTTTCCGATCAGTAGGTTTTAAAGATATTAGATATTCACGAGAATAAATAATCCTATTTGAGGTCATATTTGAATAAGATTTATTGATTAAAATATCAATTAGAAATGAGAAATTAGATGCAATATGATTTGCAATGTTTAACGTAATCGGTAGCCCAAGATTTAAGCAGGCCGCCAAGGTTATATATATTATATATATATATATCAAAAAAAAAATTATCTCTTAAGACAGTCAAGCAAAAAATAAAGCCGGGGTGGTAGTGACAAGATTAGAAAACAAAGAGTTACCAAGAGGTGTTGAGTCATCAATGTAAGTGAAGTCCAACAACGGATTCTTTTTGGACACATAACTCAGGCTTCAATCGTTTTATTGGTATAGCTTCAGCAAACCTAAGAAGACTTGAGGTACTACTTCGTCTGTTAATTATTTTGAATGATTCCAGCACATCTACCCGGTGTCCTGTGTCAGTCAAGTGTTTGGCGGCGATAGAAGAGCTTAAAAAATTTGGTCTCTTTTACCGGAGGCTCCTTGGTACATGTTCGCACAATCTGACGTAGGCCCTCCCCTCTGTTCTTCCAAGGTAACTGCTCCCGCAGATACATGTGAACTGCTATACACAGTTTGGAGGTAACATGTGAGGGGTACTTGTCAATCTTTGACCGCACTAGTGAGGAGGTTGTTCGGGGTAGAGAGACTAATAATGCTGCAGGATACGTCCTAGACAGAGCTGTGCTTAATCTTTGATTTACTGACTGTTACAGTAAGTAAGAAGCCTATTTTCGTCAAACTCGACTACAAGGGCGATCACATTATGAGAATGGATCCAGATTATTCTGTGCCTATGTTTCTTCTTTCTTTGTTCAAATTTCTGAAAGGGAATCACTGTATGAAAACTACTATAACTGCAGACGTACATTTTAGGGTCCACTGGAAATTTACTAATAGTGCGTGATTTGATCGTTCAGGGGGACGTTCTCCAAAACCATTATTCTGTCACACTGTCCGACTGAAACCAATAAGTAACCAGTCCCGTCAATGTCAACCTAATCGCCTATCCATACAGTGTTTTTATAGCTTCACTTTCTAAAGAATAGTAGTCATGTCCATAACATAAACAAAGATTGTGTTTTGCTGATAAGCTGGCCTTAAAAAAACTACTAGTAGTAAAACACTTAATTGCATTTATCTGTTTCAAAAATCTTCTGATTTCTCAGTGTGTGTGCGTAATCCGCTTGATAAGTTTTGTTGTTGTTGTTGATGGTAAGAGGGGATGATGTAACGAGTAATGATATATACTAGAGAAAGGTAGGTAGGTGTTTCACATATTCACTAACACCTTAAGTGGTTTCAATTAATTAATGGAAGGGAAAATTTCGCCAGTAAAATTATCCTTTGGGTAGATGTCTAGAAATTCACTCAATGTATTCGTGGGACTACACGACAAGAGGTAAATGTTATCTTGAATTGAATGTTTGTTTGTTTGTTCGTTTCATTGTGTTTTTTCTACATAAAAGAGGTCTGCTATTTTCTGCAGAAAAAGCAGAAAAATGCATCTGTAAAAAATCTGTATAGATTTTTGTCTATCATGTACTCGTAAATAGACAATTTAATTACCTACATTTTTAAAAAAAGTCGAAAGAGAAGACTTCTTGGAGGTCGATAGAAATTTTTAGTTTTGTTAACAGTCTCTAAGAATTAAATGATTGGAGGTGGTAAACAGGAGGCTTTGTTTGGCCTTGATTTCATGCCTATTAGCACTCACCGGTCGTCAAAGGGTATCTGCATTCTTGAAACAACTCATGTCCTCTCCCCATGATTAGAATCGCGGCTACCAAATGAAAAGAATTCTAACAATGAAAACGATTCAAAAATTGTTCATGTATTGTAAACTAAACTAAGTGCGTTCATAAATAATATAAATTATCAAGTATTGGTTTTGTAGGGATTTTGTTTGATTGCATGGAGGATTTAATCATGAGCTGACATCAGTTAGAGAACCACTGGAAAACCTGGGAGTACTGGACAGCTATTTCGTCCTAGTTTGGGACTCTTCAACAGTACGCACCCACCGGGAATGTCGTGAATCGGCAGAAGTTAGAATTCAAGGACCATTCGATTGGGTCCCAGTGGCTGAATGGTCTACGAGCTCGCCTTGTACCCAGAAGGTCCTGGGTTCGAATGCCGGTGGGTGCGTACTGCTGAAGAGTCCCAAACTAGGACGAAACAGCTGTCCAATACTCTCAGGTTTTCCAGTGGTTCTCTAACTGATGTCAGCTCATGATTAAATCCTCCATGCAATATAAATTATCTTTTAGAGTTTGATGACATTAGGCTGAAGATCAGGCAGATAAAATATGAAAAGTCCACAAGTAAATTGTCATATTATATGTCTTACGAGTTGATCAGGGATTGATATCAGTTAGAGAACCATTGAAAACCAGCACTGGAGGACTGGACAGCTGTTTCATCCTAGTTTGGGAATCACCGGTAGTGCGAACCCACCAGGATTCGAACCCACGATCTTCCTTTTCCAAGGCAAGCTCGTATACCATTCAGTCACTGGGACCCCATTCAACGACCAATGAATTCATGAACTGATAGAATTTAGATTTCATCGGCGGTTGTTGCTAATTTATGTCTATATTGGCCATTTTTATTGACTCGGAATTCAAACTTTCTTGTCATGTAATTAACTTTCTGTTAGCTAGTAAATTTGATGTATAGCAATGAGCGTTTTTGAATCGCTGATTATTAGTCCCATTGCAAGGCTCCTAGAAATTCCCTGAATGCACTTTTAGTGCTTACTCTGTCTAAAATTTCTACATCCTTCCAATCCTCTAATTGAACGCTATTATTATCCATATGCACTGATACGAAATAGCATGTATCGAGGATTCGAAGGGACGCCCACTTTGACCAATGTAATCCTTATTGCGGTTCATACAGTTTATTTTATAAATGGCATTAATTTTTTACCTTTTTTGTTTGGTTTACACAATATCGAATGAAGTGATTGTGTCGGCTGGTTGTCTTGTGTGCTATATCTATTTCAAACGGTCTTAATATTCTAGCTATTATTTCAGAGATATGTTTTATATACGGAGGGATAAATTTTCTTGTGGTCCTTGGTGTCAGCTTGTTGTTGGTGTTGTGACTCGAATTTAAACACATTTTGATGAAATTATGAGGAGATCCATTTACTTTGAAGACGGTTAGTAGATATTTTCCGTCCATTCTCTTCAAGACTGGAGTGCTACAATGTGTTCGAACTCTTTTAAACAATGTCTGCACACAGTTTCTTTTGAGGGTAATTAGGTTGGGTTATTACTATTAAAGTTGGGTATTCCGTCTGTGTGCGTTGATTTTCTGTTTACTTATTTTTCTAAATTTCCTGTGTTAGTTCTGATTTAGACATTTAAAGAGGGGATTTTGATATCTAATTCTTCTTCTCTTGTGAATTTGATATCTTCAAATATGTTGTTCATTAATTTATGGATATATTCTAAATCATTTCCTTTAATTATTGCAAATGCATCTTTGCATGCTGGCTTCAGCTGTTAATCCTGATATTGGAGATCCCATTGGTATTCTTTTTATCTGTTTGTATTTTTGAGTACTGAATTAGAAGTATGTTGTAGGACATAATTCTATCCCAGCTGATCATTGCGTTTTTGTGTTATCATCGCGATAGATTAGTTGTTGCATAGTTGCTTTTGCTAGTTTTGGACCGATTGAAGTATATAATACTGTGACATCAAAGGACACCATTATTTCATAGTCATCCACTTGAATGCTTTTGATTTTCTCCATAACGTGGATTGATGAATTGATAGAATATTCGCATGATTCTATCATTCATGGAGAATTTTAATCAGTTCATTTTATGATAAAACTTCCACTGAAGATAATGTCCAGAAGGACGACGAAAGCTTCGCAGTTAAACTAACCAGCTCAGGGAACAAAAATAATTTCAAAACCATCTACCTGAACTTGCAGATCTTCTGTATTATTTCAAAATACCCTTTTTGGCAATGACGATTATTCTAGAATATTCTGTATGGATACAAATATATGAATATTATTGGAGAGCCGAAATAGGAAATTATCGAAATGTATATTCTTTGCTCAAATTTTTGCTACAATATTGCATCTAATTTACTCGACAACCAAAACTTCATTACAGGCAACAGATAAACAAATTGTTTACAACAACCTTCTGACATTGGTGGAAACAAATAATTCAAAAAATACAAAAGATATAAAATAATATTAAATTCAATAACTAAATCTATAGGATATTTGAAGTGGTGTCACCTTAAATTACAGAAAAGACACGATAAAAGATCCGATTATTTTGCCGATTACATAGTAATTAAAAGTCGATCTAAACGAAGGATATTCCTTTCAATAATTTCTCTTCAGGTTCTTACAATAAAATAAATGTATAATATTTGTTGTCGCTATAGTTATTGTCAGTTATGTAACGGACACACTTTTTCCTAACGTAGAATAACAGATTAGTTATAGGGTGTCAAAATAAACAGTTGTATTTGTGTGACAAACGTGCTAGGCTGAAATCGATTACAAAATATTGTAAAACGGGAGACAATGGTGGTGATTAATCATAATAGATTTGTAGGGTGTGGGGTAGGAAAATTGACAAGTCAGTTCAAGGTTATAAAAGGTGTCAGGTGAGTGGCTAGTACAAAGTGGTCTGTCTTAAACAGGAGACAGTAAGACTCCAATGAGAGATTCATAATGAAATAACGAATATGTGAAATGAAACAGGTGGAGGCATATATTGAGAAAAGAGGTAATGTCACTAATAATAAGTCCGGAAAGTATAAATGAAAAATTCTATAGTATTGAGGGAATGTTTGCATGAAGGGCATCGATTATGACGAATAGTGATAATAATTGTAATAATAGGCGAAGAAAGCAAACAACCAAGAGGGTTAAGGGGAAGGAGCACTCTTGGTGAGAAGAATCATCAATCCAAGTTTGGTCACGGTAGGAACAGCGTCTGGACGTGTTCTTTTTGGATACAAAGTTCCGGTTTAGTCGATCTTATTGCAACAGCTTCAGCTATGTGTAGCAGACGTAAGCGAACTGCACGTGATAACGACTTCGGAATTTGGTATATAACTCTGAAAGCTGTGTTGACATCGCTGTTATATCCAGTATCTACCAAGTGTGACAAGATCGAGCTTTTTATGCACTTAAGTTTCCTCTGCTGAACCTAGCTGGTAAATGTTCTCAAAACCGTAGACAAACCTACCTAATTGTGCGACCTATATAACTTTAACCACAGGAACAGTTGAAATGGTATATGCATGGAGAAGAGCTAAGGTTAGGTAAGACATCTTTGAGTTACTGGGTGAACATTTGTCGGCTACTGAAGGATAGAGGCAGACGTGCAGAGTAGAAAGGTTTCTTTATCGCCCTGGTTACACGTTACGATAGAATCTTCGCAGGAGCATCACCCATTGCGTTTAAATAAATAATATAATAAATCAATACCAGAGGAACATAGAGCTTCAGCTGCGCATCTCCATTTCGTTCGGTTCTCTGCTAGAGTTTTCATCTGGCTCCAAGTCTGCCCACATGCTTTCACCTCCTCTTCACATGACCTCCTCCATGTCACCCTTGGACGACCAACTCGCTGCTTCCCTCTCGGGTTCCACTCGAGCGATGGCTTGTCTTTTGATGTCACTTGATGGTTTCCTCAGAGTATGACCAATCCATATCCATTTTGTCCTGCCTATTTGTTGCACAATCGGTTCCGAGTTGGTTTGCTCCCAGAGATCCCTGTTGCTGTTCTTTTCTGGCCATCTGATCTTGAGCACTGAGCGAAGACGACTGTTGATGAAGGTCTGTAGTTTGTTTGAGGTGCTCTTCATGACGCGCCAAGCCTCTGGTCCGTATAGTAGGACTGACTTCACATTGGAGTTGAAAATCCGGATCTTATTTTCATTTTCATGCTGAGTTCTGTTGGCCTCCACACAGACTTGAGAGAAATGAATGCTTGCCTTGCTTCCTCGATACTTGCTGCTTTGATATCCTCGTCAAATCCTCCTGTAGCTGAAACTATGCTTCCTAGGTAGGTAGAGGGGGCTGTTTCTTTCAGTTTCCTCTCATTTATGCTTGCTGATTGTTGTCTGTTGTTGATGCTGTTTCTCTTGTTGGCCAGTAATCTTCATCACCGTATCTGTTTTCTGTATGTTCACCTGCACTGAAGTCCTATCTTTGATGCTTCTTGTCACAACTTGTTTCTTTTCACTTGCATATCTTACAGTTTATGGGAAATCAGACATATATCATCGGTGAAGTCCAGATACGCCAAGTTTTTTGTGTGAGTCCATTTTATGCCTGATTCCTCATCCCCCGTTGTCTGTCTCATTATCCAATCTACCGCAATCAGGAAAATCATTGAAGATAGTCGGCAACCTTGTCTTAATCTTATCTTTACTTCGAAGTGTTGCGTGAGTTTCCCGTTGGGGATTACTTGGAATGCAGCATTGTCTGGAGTAGTTTTTGTAGAAATTGACAAGGTATGGGCTGTCCATGGAAGGTGAGAGGATAAAACTATTCCACAATATTTTATGCTTCATTTAGTTTGTTCTACGGTGTCATCTATACCATGCTACAGGCACCTTCTGGACGGACCACCTCTTGTAGATCACGTTTATATCTAAAAGTGAAGTTAAATGCCTGGCATATATCCTTTACACAGTGTCATGGGTTATGCCTAGCTAAATACAATTTCAGATTTGCAAATAACGCTATAAGAAGCCCGCTCTTAAACAATACGACACTTCCCTGATAGATACCGTGCCTGGTGTTTAAACATCAAAGATTACTTCTAGCGCATTTATCCTAATGAAAGACTTATGAGTGTGTGACGCTCAGTTTCAAAGTTTCCCCAGTGAATTTCATTTTACCATATAAACGTATATGTACTTGAAAGAAATAAATTATTCATGTAAAATAAAAAGCAGTGGATTTAAACACCTCTCACACCCACACTCACACACACAGATACACTTAAAAACCTGTGAAACCAACTCCTAATTTTGTTCTTTACTTCTCTTACATTACTTCATTTATTGATTGTAATTAGACAGAAACTCATTTGTAGATTATCTATCAGGTAAAATGTTGAATTTACTTTTTTGTTTTTCTACAATGCGTAGAGTAAAATCAGAACAGGCACAGCAACATCAACAACAACAACGTGTAGTCAGTCAGCATTTATGAAGTTATCAAATGTTTCATTCACAATTCCCATGTGGATAAGGAGATATATGAGTATAAAAAATAAGACTTAGTATAAAAAAGTAATTATTGTGTTGTATAGGAAAAAAAACGAGAAATTGCTTGTATTCCATGCTTTATTCTTCCAGTCCCCGTCCCCGTCCACGCTTCCGCTCCCCGCCTCCTCCTAAATACACTCTTCGTTGCATAAATAGGTAGATTATCGTGTGCGTAGATATACATATATGTATTTATATATATCTGTTAGCGTCTGGAACAAAAGCGTTTGAAGTAATTTAAGCTTTACAGTCAAAAGCTTAGAGGAACAATCAGATTCTGTTTTAAAATGTTTAAATCTAAATATGGTATATGATTAACAGAGTATGAAAAAGAATAGTGATGCTTTCAGCTGAATGTTAGTAATTTATCTGATTGACAAATATAATAGGTAATGCATTTAAAAAAAATGTAGGATGATACATATTAACGGGATTTACCACTGCGTGTAAAATTCTACTGTTTTATCAGTAAATTAGGATGGTCTGGTTATCTGTTGAAGAAAAATGGGGAGTACAGTCTAGTTGTCTAGCTACTCTTGGTAACCAAGCAGTGAAGGCATGGAAAACTGGCGCGTGTCTGATGGAGACAGTGATACCACGACCTGATAAAAAATAGGTGAAGTGTTTGACAGCTAGATAGATAGATGGTTAACAGTTCTCCATCAAAGGTCTAACAGTGAGTTTGTGCAGGCTCAAACTTTTCTGAAAACAAGATGTTGTATGAATGCTACCTGCATTGCATCTGAACACAATATAATAAATGCCTTAGTATAGGATACGGGATAAAATATCCACCGAAAGGTTTTGGACCCAGGACCTACTGGTTGCAAGGAGATTTGGTAGACCGTTAAGCCACCCACTCAAATCCAATCCAGCGGCATTTGCATGAATTCCAACTTCTGACAGTTCGTGACTTAGCGTGACTACTACCCAATGTCTCTTCCGAAGAGTTACTGCTTCACTTTCAACCTGCTGCACTCTACTGATCATAGCTTCCCATTAGAACCCCAGGTTAAATGGGTGATAACGGCCAGTTGCTAGTGAGCATCAGATTAGTTTTCAAGTATTGATTTTGTAGGGATTCTGTTTGATTTGTTGGGGGATTTCATGGTGAGCTGACATTAGTTAGGGGACCACTGGTAGACCACCTGGTAGTACTGCACAGCTATCTCGTCCTAGCGTGGGACTCTTGAACAGCACGCACCTACCGGGATTCGAACTCAGGATCTTCCAGTTACAAGACGAGCTTATTGACCATTAAGCCACTAGTTCTCTAACTGACGTCAGATCACGATGAAATCCTCCAACTGATGAAACAGAATTCTTCACAAAACAAATACTTGAAAATTTTTAGATTTATTTTCGAAAAGAATTGATCAAGTATGATCAAGTCACATGAAGAAATAATGTGTCGAACGTTTTCTAGGAATCTGGTTCAGAGAAGCTTTCACTTGTCTTCATCTTTCCAGCCGTAGTCGCAATACCCACTGATCTGATCCTATCTCTGGAACATTCTATTAAAGCACCAGCGAACATACACTTTTAAAATAAATTCCCATTTCACATTGTTGAAGACATTAAAACAAAGTACTCAGGTGACGTAAATGCTCCTTTATAGAGTGGCTGGCCATGAGGACATCATCGATAATTGCAGTTACCAATTTCAGAGCTTAAGTAACTTGGTCCATAAAGCTCTGAGATGAATGAGTAGCGTTCGTGAGGCCTAAATGTAGCCACAGAAGTTTGAACAGTCCAAAAGTTGTCTTGACAGTTGTCTCTCCACTATCTTCTGCAGCTACCGGTATCTGGTGGTGTCTCCTGATAGAACGCGATAAGATTGTGATCAAGAATTATTGCATTTCTTATAGCGCAGCAATAATCACAGGGACGCCAGTCATGTTTCCTTTTAGGGTACGACATGAAAGACTAAAACTTATGATTATTATTAATTATATGACTAACTTAGCACAAATAATGTCCATCTGAACGTTTTGAGACTTTTCTTTTCATACCTTGAAACTACCTTCAGATAGCTATGTTTTCATTGATGTTAGATAGTTGGTTTCATGCACGCTTATGCTGATCAGCAGGGTATATTTGCAGCCTCAAGAGAACCGATGTCCCCTCTGAGAATCGAACCTTCTTTAGTCAGTGCTGCAGTCAGACATATTACGACCGAGGTATTTGGTTCTTTTATTGATCTCCTGTAGGACTATGACCGGTATGCATACATACATATATTATCGATTGTTCACTATCTGACATCAGTTTGCAGTGCACCTTGTTGGTGATTCACCTAAATTAGTGACCATACTGCAAATTATTCCGATAGCATTCAACCAATATCAACACGCTGAACTAGATGTACGACGTTGTTAGCTCCCTGTTGATCACCAAGTGTAAGTTATACCAGTATTACTAAATAAAACCTCATATTCTAATTGGTACCGTTGTGGTGAGAGCAGGCTGCTAGCCGATTGGTTGGCACTAATCTACGTTAAGGTCTAGGTCACTAATATGGGCCGTGAACAAGGCTGAGTCAACAACCAATCACAGCGAAGTTAACGTGGCAAAATATGATTCGCAGATAGAGAACTCTGTTTGTCAAGGAATCCCGAAACAACCAATCAGAAGCCTGCGTTTGTCTACCTAAACAACCAATCAGATGACTGCGCTTGTCTATAATAATGTTGTCTGAAATATGTATAAATACGTGTTGATTTTCATAATAAAACGATCTGTTGCCTGGCCCTTGTCTTCTGTTGCTACATTTGGTGTCGCTGCCTACCGACAAATGAAAAGCCTATACCCTGCAGTTTTTGATGGAGACATATGGATCTTCGGGCAGGACTTCAAGGCTTCTGCGCAGTTGAGTGGCGTTCAAGATCTGCCAGCGATGGAGCTGCTACTTGAGACGCTGCTGGGAGGTCGGGCGAAAGCAGCATATGTAGGTGTCGGCCGAAGTATGGACGAATGTTCGACAGGGTCAGGCAAACAGTTTCCAAAGTGGGAAGGACCATATATGGTCACTTCGAGATGGGGTTACGCAGACACAGTCGCAATGGCGAACAATGAGAGGCGCGTGAACGTCAGCGAGCTCCAGAAATGGATACAGCGAGACAAGCCAACGATGACGCCTGCACCAAGTAGATCAAGCCGACTTCAGTCGCACGTATTTGACGGGGGGACGAGTGTGGTGAGAGCAGGCTGCTAGCCGATTGGTTGGCACTAATCTACGTTAAGGTCTAGGTCACTAATATGGGCCGTGAACAAGGCTGAGTCAACAACCAATCACAGCGAAGTTAACGTGGCAAAATATGATTCGCAGATAGAGAACTCTGTTTGTCAAGGAATCCCGAAACAACCAATCAGAAGCCTGCGTTTGTCTACCTAAACAACCAATCAGATGACTGCGCTTGTCTATAATAATGTTGTCTGAAATATGTATAAATACGTGTTGATTTTCATAATAAAACGATCTGTTGCCTGGCCCTTGTCTTCTGTTGTTACACCGTATTTACCTTCAAAAACAACGCAGTTGAAATGAAAAACAAATGATAAAATAAACTACTGGGAGTTCGATTTCTGACGTCTGAAGAGAAATGTTGTCAGTCCTTGCTTGATAAACTCACCGTAGAACTGTCGATTCTTTCTTATGTAAAAAATCAAAACAAGTGTTTCAGCGAAGAAACTCTTTTCAATGAATTTATCATCAAGCTGTAAAATCGTATATATGGCTTTTAAGAAGTTATATCCGGTGAGGGAATTCTTATGTTCCAAGTTTGATCACGATTTGACATAAGTCGGTGAATCATTGAAAAACCTAAAAGTAATGGACAGCTATTTCGTCCTAATGTGGGGCTCTTCACAATACGCATCCACCGGGATGTGAACCCGGGACCTGTCGGTCGCAAAGCAAAACATTAGTTCAATAGTTCAGCCACTGGAACACGATCCAGTTTTTGTGTGTGAAAACTAAATACTTATTAGAATCGAATTTTTCTAACTGTTTCCTATTCTAAGATATTAGAAGACACTTTTTATATCTTAACCCTCCTAAATACGTGGAAATGTCGTTTATCTACAAAGTTCTTAGTTGGCTATCACCGGTTCTTAATTCCTCACTGTAGCTGATTTCTAGCACTGCTTCAACAAAAAGCTTCATGATCAATAAGAATAATATATATCGGCTTTATTTAAGAATTATTGGTTATATACATTTCAGAATTCCAAGAGTAGTTTCTTGCAAAATAACTGCTCCCTGTGTGCAATCTTAAAGAGAAATAGCCATGGGACTAAATGCCGTTCTGTTTAAAACATCACCCAGTCTTCTGCGAAATTTCTCCTTCATTTTCTTTATAAACTGTACAGTAATATACTGAAAGTCAGTCTCGTCTAAATAGTCTTAAAGTAAATCCACGTAGGTGTCATAATGTTGATTTTAGTTTCAGATGCAAAAAATGGCTTGCATGGACTCATTCAGTTGCATGATTCCTTTATTAGTGAGCATGCTATGATAGGCAGTAAATCAAATATCTCTCATCTTGGAATCAGTTTCTCTTCGAATCTCTGTTGGTCGTCTCATATCCTACTGATTTCTAAGGAAATTTTTCGTTTGACTTATTACGTAAATACGTTGGGACTTCTGCTGACATAACTCAACCTCTTCGCTTAAAATTTGTTAATTCATGTATACTTCCCATCCTCCCTTATTGTTCGCCCCACTTATTCTTCCCTGGACTTTTCAAAAAAGACCATGTCACATTACGCAGAACACTGAGGGCTGTGAGTGGGAAGTGTTGGTGGTGTGCCTGTGACTCAAAAGGTAATTCAATCCTAACAAGCATTTGACTGAAGTTATCCTGTCTGATACTGAACATTCTGAACTAAAAAGAGATGTGTGTAGTCCTGTGTTTCATGCTGACTGAATTCTATCAGTCAGATTGATGATATTAGATGATCGGAGGCGGTCAGCAGGAAGCCTTGAACAACACCTAATTTTCTTGCAAGTCGTCACTTATCAATCAGTCAGCAAGGCGTATCTGCAACTGCCTTGAAGGAACTGGCATCCCTCCCGAGGAGATTCGAACCCTCGTCACCCAGTGAGCGCTGTAATCAGAGAAGTTATCACTGAGCTATTATTATTATATGTATTTTCTATGATACTATCTACTTATACTTCATTATGTTTCCACCAACATTTTGTTTCTAATGGTTTAATTATTAATATTATTATTACCATTTTAAATTTTATGTATGTACATATTTATAAAAGCAGCTAAATTGTTGCAATAAGTATAGAAACGCTGAAAATTCCATTCTGTATAATTATTATTCTTGTTTGGAATAAAATGTTTAGTATTATTAAAAATCTACTTGAGTTCATGAATTCAGACATAATTGAAAGATTACAACAATAAGCAGCGTAGAAAAATAGATGCATCACAGTGGATAACAATTTAGCTAGCCCATAGGGTTTAACTAAGCCTCCAGTATGTAATATTATGTATTACATCATATTACCACATTTTATATCATATTGCATTACTCAGTGTTTCTCAGTTGTTTAACGTCCACTAGAAGATGTTTTATTTTCTCCAAGAAATGTAATCCAAATATTATGATAAATAAATTTAGGACACAACTAGAAGGTCCTGGGTTCGAATCCCGGTGGGTGTGTACTGATGAAGAGTCCCAAATTAGGACGAAACAGCTGTCCAGTACTCCCAGGTTTTCCAGTGATTCTCTAACTGATGTCAGCTCATGATTAAATCCTCCATGCAATCAAACAACTTAAGCAAGCAAGAAAACATATTTTTGGTAAATTCCTATCAGGCCTGCTACAATAACACAATAAAATATCAGTCATACACATTTGAAACAACGTGGACCGATAAAATCGAATATAATCACGGAGAATGCAAATATAATAATAATGTTTTGTGAAACTAAGGTTAGAATATGCACATTTATTTAACACAGTATGATATTCATAATAGAGTTACCGGTACAAACAAAAATAATATCTATTGTTGACATAATCACTTATGAGTAGCTTCAAAAGCAGAAACAAAAGTTATAAATTACATCATAAATACCCAACGACTCAAAGGAAGAAACTATTAGAACTTTGATAAGAAGATGTAATTTGTCTGATTCATGTAATGCGCATTTGCGTAACACATTTTGAACAATCTGATCACATACATGGACTTGTCATAGGACCGAATATATATGAAATAAAGAGTTAAGAGGTGAGAAAATAGACAAATTAGGTCAACTTAATAGGATATATTGAAGGTCAAAATAACAATGAAGACCACTAAATCAAATAACAGAGGTAATGGTACATCCACCACGGCTGGTATAAAAAAAAGTTTATCAAGGAGGGGGGTTTTGTGTGGGGACTATTTGCTGCTCTGAACACATAAAGGTGGTTTGAACTTCCTAATTACCAGCTAGAGTTTCCACAATCTTTAGGATACGCCCTCACCCAAACACGTTTTGGATATGTTTCGCAGTATAGGAGTTAAATCGTCTGTTCTCACAGTTAATAGGTTCTGGGTATTCTGTTTGCCTCCGAAGCCCTGGTTTGCAATGATAGATGAGTCCTCCCTATGTATGTTTGTCCACACGTACGTTCAAATTAGTAAATACAGTGGAATGTGACATTTTTCGCATGTTCAAAGGGTTTACATTGATACATGGGCTTCACGCCCTCATTTAATATGAGATTAGCTACATAAGAAGTCCTTTTATTAGCAGCATTCAATCTTTGTCTAGTTGTCAAGCTGGTATGATACCTCAAATAGGGTGGCTTAATGTACATGTCTTTCTTAGTTGCAAGTTGAAGAGTGGGTCTCGGTGTTCTAACTACTTTATATTTCCTGATGAACTTGTCTGGGTAGTTATTACCAACCAGAATTTGTGTCAAATTTCTTTAGGTACATAGAAATACATGGATATTCCCACTATAAATAAGTATCAATTTTGACGAATATATGATCTATGAGCGGCGAATGATGATCTATCGACGTCATTATTAAGTGAATAATATTCATCAAAGCACACGCTAACATGTAAGCTGGAGTTACCATACAATTATAATACAGCTGATGATATTGACATGCAAAGAAACTTCGTGGAAAACAAACAAATTAATTTAATTTTTAAGAAGCTGCTGGTTTCGAACGCTGGCGGTGGGTGCGTACTGATGAAGAGATCCAAACTAAGTTGGAGAAAACACCTGTCCAGTACTCCCAGTTGATTTTCCAATTGTTATGTCAGCTCATGATGATATCCTCCAAGTAATCAAATAAATTTAACATCTGTAAACTACATGGAACTAAATAACAAGATCTCGGCATAACTGATCTAAACGAATGCGTCAGAATTGTGTGTGTGTAATGTGTTTGCTCAACAAATTTTGAACAATCTCATCACACACACGAACTTGTCATAGGAATATATATGAAATTAATAAAGAGGTAAGAGGTGAGAAAACTAATTTGGGTCAAGTTAAAGGGACATATTGAAAGCCAAAATGACAGTGGAAATCATCAAATCCAAAAAAGAGAAGTAATAGTACATCTACCCTGATATGTATCAAAACAAAGTAACGTTTACCAAGGAAGATATAATGCGATGACGAATTGTTTTTCAACACATAAAGGCAGTTTAAACTTCCACAAACTTTAGGATGCTCCCCAATCACGTTTTACAAATAGGTTTTTAAAGATGTGTAAACGCCAGTTTTATATCCTGTCTCAATAATACGGTTCGTAATAGAGCAGGGACGTTGCCTGTTTACACCATTACGTAATTCTGGAGATTCTGTCTGCTTCTGAAGCAATTTAGTGGCAACTTGGAGAATGGGTCTTGATTTTCTGACTGCTTTATATCTTCAAGTATTGGTTTTGTAGGGATTTTGTTTGATTGCATGGGGGATTTGACCATGAGCTGACATCACTTAGAGAACCACTGGAAAATCCCTACAAAACCAATACTTGAAAATTAATTTGATGCTCACTAGTGACTGGCCCTATTCAGGAAGTTAGCCTGGGGTTCTAGTGGGAAGCTGTGACCAGTAGGGTACAGCGGGTTAAAGATGAGGCAGTAAATCATCGAAGAAGACATTGTGAAGTGGTCGCGCTACGTCGTAAATTGGCGGAACTTAGGTTTCAAGGACCATTGAATCCGGTCCCAGTGACTCAGTGGTGTACGAGCTGACCTTGCAACCAGAAGGTCTCGGGTTCAAACCCCGGTGGGTGCGTCCTGATGAAGAGTCTCAAACTAGGACGAAACAGCTGTCCAGTACTCCTAGGTTTTCCAGTGGTTCTGTAACTGACGTCAGCTCATGATGAAATTCCCCATATTTTATATCTCCTTATGCACCTGTCCGGATGATTATTATTACTATTACACAGTTCAGACAAATTATGTCTTCTTATTGCTTTGTCTAAATTCATGAAAAGAGCTGTTTTAAAAATTTCATAAGGTTAAAACTGTTATTGATTGAGAAGAAAGGTTGTTGAATGTCCATTTAACAAGTATGAAGAGGGTGAGAAAAAGAGCAAACAAGGAACATGTGAAAGTGATAATAATGAATTAATTATTAAAGTTAAAGCAAAGTAATCATTAGAAATAAAAATTTACAAGGAACGACTAATGTAGAGGTCAAGACCATGGCAGAATAACAGACTGGACAAATTTTTTCTGTGTGCAGAGTTCAGGGTTGTATATTGACGAAATGATAATGTCTCTACCATACAAAAATGCCCTGTTCAATGGACATTAGACTACCTTTCTTCTCACTTAATAACAACTCTTACCTTATCAAGTTCCTAACCCTTTCTTTCTTTGTACTGTTGAGTATTACGTAATTTATAACTTTTGTAATTTTTACTCTTGGAGACACTTCTGAGTAATTATATCAATTATGTCATGCCCTATTACTGAATAATGGTGACTATAAATACAGCTGTACAGCCTATGAATGTGTATAGTTGACCCAGTTTCACTGAGTTAACTATTTTAGGTTAGGGTTGAAAGCCATAGCAGGGAAAAAGATTGAACAAACGTATTCTGGATACCAAATTTGGAATGAATCATTTTTTCGCAATTGCCTCAGTAATGCTTAGCGGTCGAAGGTGTACAAACTTATGGAATTGTGGTGGCATCTTGTGCAGAATCGTAAAAGTAGATATCTTATCATTCCTTTGATCCGTATGTACAAGGTCTGTGCGATATGGATGGAACTCCCGGTTGAGTTTTTGGCTCCCTTGCCTGACGTCTTAGAAAAATTCTCAAGAAGGAGACACTGTGCTTTCTGAATTGTTCTACCTATATAACGGTCACCACAGGAACAGTTAAGTTTATGAATTCTCGCTGAAGTCGCCAGACAAGGTAGTTTATCCTTCACCTGGAGTGGTGAGTTTTAACCT
Organism: Trichobilharzia regenti; assembly: GCA_944472135.2. Lineage (NCBI taxonomy): Eukaryota > Metazoa > Platyhelminthes > Trematoda > Strigeidida > Schistosomatidae > Trichobilharzia > Trichobilharzia regenti. The sequence goes on along the minus strand of OX235264.1, from coordinate 35,427,835 downwards.
TAGTGTCACAGTGGAGAATAACCGAATTTTACTGACAGTAATCCATTGTCAGTATCTCCTTTGAACGGTGCAGTCGTATGTACATATATCTGTTCTCATGATGAAGACTATAACAATTTTCCCTGGATATCTGTTCTCAAATAATACGCTTTCTATTTCTCTTATTCCATAGTAATTTAAGGTTGCAAATCATTATCAACAGCTATCACCATCGTTGGCTCCATAATGAAGATCAAACGGCTGACCGGCGAGAAATAATTAGTAACAGGATTCTCTGAATGGTGAGGAATCAACCAAAAGCCGATTGCTGAACAAATATATGTAAGAAAATGGAGATTGATTGGGCACACACCACTGAGGAAGCCATCAGACAACATCGTGAGCAATGTAGCTCACCACTCGAGTGGAATCCAAATCGGACGCGACGATTGGATCGTCGGTGAGAAGGTGACATGGAGAAGATCGTCGCTAGCGTTGAGGTTAGGAGTCTGGCCGACCATGCACATGGTCCGGGATTCGATCCCCTGCCGATGCACATCCGATATCAGTGGTCGGCCTGTTAAATTTGGGCTATCGATATCACATGCATAAAATTCCACACTTGTATCAAAAACTATGGTGTGGAATCAAGATATAATCAAGAAAAGATCATGTGTCTTGGAGAGGGGAGATGAGAGCTAACCAGTTGAAGAAGACATCAGAAAATGGAACAAAGTGGAGATGTATTGGTGAAGCCCTATGTTCCACTCGGACCAAAAAAAGGAATACCAATACCTAATAATAGATATTTCATCGTCAAGACTGTCAACTGTGAAGATATTTCTACCACGATCTAGTCGAAAATTGTGTATTTTCTCTGCTTATTGTTTAATCGCATTTGACCACGGATTGATTGATATCAGTTATAGAACCATTGAAAACCAGCTGGCAGTACTAGACAGCTGTTTCAACAGCCTCGTTTAAAAATCATCGGCAGTACCCCCCCTCACTGGGTTTCACTGGTTCTTCAACTGATATCAATCCGTGGTCAAACTCGTATAAACAAATCTAATCCTTACTAACCAACTCTTGAAAAGTAATCCAATGCTTGCTAGTGACTTGCTACAGGGCGGAGTCGCCTGGAGTTCTAGTGAGGAGTCGTGACCAGTGAGGTCCAATCAGTTAAGTGTGAGGATGGATTTCCCACTGATGACATTGGTTGGTGGTTGCGCTAAATCACGAATTAGTAGAAAAAAGAATTCATAGGCTGGATGGTCATTGAATCGGGTTCCTATGGCTGAATGGTAGTCGGGTTCGCCTTGTAACCCGAAGGTCCTTGATTCGAAACCTTACAGCAAGTACGTGCTGCCGATGATTCCCAAACTAGGATGAACCAGATATCATGTACTCCCAGCTGGTTCTCCAACTGATATCAATCCGTGGTCAAACTCGTATAAACAAATCTAATGCCTACAAACCAAACTCTTGAAAATTACTTCATTGTCTTCTAAATGTCTCTCTTGTAAATCACCAAAATTAACTCCCACTTATTTTCATCTATCAAACACATATGTGAGGGAATGATAAATTGTTGATAATATTTCATAAGAGAGAAATTTTCTACTGACAATCATTTAAGATGTCTGACATACTACTGATAAACAAGTACATGCATAAATCTACATTTTGACATTATCTTCATTTGAACTGTTAAAATTTCTCTCAGCAAAAACAATGAATTATTACAATCTATTGAAGGACACCAGAAATAAACAACAACGACCAATCCTCACATTATTAATATTAATAATAATAAAATTGAAATATTTTCTAAAACTATTTCTCTCTTTTTTCCCTAATGGTCACTCGTGTTATCGTTAAGGTGTATCGTCAACAAGATTACTACAGCTATTATTGTTTTGTTATTTTACCCGTAGTGTTCTCTTTCGCTTTCTGAAGGACAGAGATACTTCTTCTCCATCAAGGGATGATCACGATGATGATGATGATGATTTCATTCTAGTTTCAGGAATTATTGTCCCCTGTTTACGTGTTTATCAAACTTTTAATTTTTTTCTAAAAATGGGAAAAATTCATAAAGAGATGAACAGTTTTCAGGATATACATATATACTGCATAAACACATAGAGATATTAACTGCAAGTTTTCAGTAGTATAACAAATAAAAGCAGAAAAGATAATTATTTGTTTTGAAAAGTCAATTGTTTTATGACATAAATTTTTTTTAAAATAAAAGCAATAAAACAAACAAATATTTTGTCATTTAATGGACACAAACAACTTTGTTTTGTTTATTTATATGAGGTTGATCAACTTCCACCTATGCTCAAGTCACTTTACTCATCACGCTGAAAAGTATAAGTATAGTCTGGTCAGGTGATCTAGTTATAGATTGCGGATAATGCTTAGTACTTGTCAAGATTCAAGGACTTCTTGTCAGATGACTCCAGGGTGAATTATACGAAACTACGGTACAAGTAATTTATGAAGCCTCAGATTGCTGTCGTTTGGATAGGGGAACGGACAGAAAATGAAGAATACGCAAGAATTTGCGTAGAGACAGGGTAAGAGCACTTCAGATGCTTCAGCCATCTTACACAACAGTATTGTCTCTTCATTAGATAAAGGTGTCAAATACGTATGCTGCACGTTTCTCGACTTCACTCCTGCTTTTGACCTAAATGTCTCTTGCTAAATAAGCTCTCGTTGACACAAACTGAGTCTTGGGTCACCAACTGGTTGCATTCCTACTTCTCTAACAGAATCCAGTACAACATATACAAAGGCAAATCCTCCTCTCCTGTGCTCACTGAAGCTGGTGTCCTCCAAAGTGTTGTACTCTCCCCACTTCGCTTTTTTTTCCCTCTACATGACTTACCATCTTCAAATGACATTAATTTTGTCAAATTTGCTGACGATATGACTGTAACTTTTCCTGTCAAGTGCCAAAGTGAATGCTCCAAACTAAATGGCTTTTTATCAGAAATTAGCCAGTGGTTCAATGAAAACGGTCTAACCTAAAACCACTCGAAATGCAAAACAGGCAATTTCATCTTTAAGCATAAATCTGGTCTAAATAAACTGGTTAGAACTCACGAGGTGTGCAACATAGATGGTACTAAAATAGAAACACAGATTATGTTCAGCGAAGAAATTTCTTTTCATCGACTTCATTTTCAAGCTGTACAGTCGTATTTATGTTACAGAAAAAGGTTATTAAGTGGCACTAAATAATTGCTCAGTCAATATACATATATATGTGATAAAAGTTATAAGGGGTAGAGTTGAAGTGGATAAATTACAAAAATATTAAAGATTGTTCTATAACAAAAATGTCAAGTGTTGTCTAAAAAGTTTGAAAATTAGGAGTACGATAACGATAAGAATGAAGATGTGAAATGAAGTGGAAAGAATTCAAGTGGTAAAATAAAATAAAAACTAGAAAGGACATTACTGCGACCAAGGTAAAGAAAGGGGTTTGACAAAACGCTTTTAAACACATAATTTAGGTTTCTGTTCATGTATAGCTAAAGCTTCGGCTAGCTATGCATAAGTGAAGAAAACGTAAGCTTTTGGATCGATTCGATTTTGCCATGTATATAACTTTGAAAGATGAATCACGTGGGGCTAAATGACCAGACTCTAACAGGTGATCACAGATAGACGACTTTGCAGTTCTACGTTCGCCTTTCATTAACCAAACCGGATAGTGTTCAGCTACACGTTTTCGGAGATTACGCTTACAACGTCCAATATAAACAGCTCCACAAGAGCAGGTAAAAGAGTAAATGCACATAGATGTGGACAAAAGCGGTAATCTATCCTTGACGCATTGTCTGATCATATTTCGGCTGGTAAAAACTAGTTGCAGGTCAGCTGCAGGAAAAGTACGTTTAATACATTTAGATAAACGGTTTTTAATCAATTCTGAAATGGTATCACCTTTGAATGCAAGACTCATAAACAGCTTTTTCCTTGGTACTGTGACTTGTCTCGGGGCGGATTCTTTCTTGATGTTACGTTCAATAAACCTTGTGGGATAACCATTGTTAAGGAGATTTGATCGAAGGTTGTCTAGTTCCCTATCAATTGTCTGTGCAGAGCAGATTTTACAAATTCTGGAGCATAAGGAATGAATAAGATTTCTCTTTCTCCCTGTGCGTCAGTGGCACAGTGGTTAGGACTCTCGCCGACCATGCACATAGTCCGAGGTTCGAGCCCACGCCGACGCACAGCGGATATCTATGGTCGGCCTGCAAAATTTGGGCTACCGATATCCATGCTGAAAATTCCATACCTGTACAAAACATACAGTGCGGAATCAAGCTGTAATCAAAATAAAAAAAATAAATAAATAAAATATAAAAGGTACCCAACTGTTGAAGTTAGTGTACTGCCCAGTGAATGTTGGCTTTCGGTAAGCGTAATCTCCGAAAATGTGTAGCTGAACACTATCCGGTTTGGTTAATGAAAGGCGAACGTAGAACTGCAAAGTCGTCTATCTGTGATCACCTGTTAGAATCTGTTCATTTAGCCCCACGTGATTCATCTTTCAAAGTTATATACATGGCAAAATCGAATCGATCCAAAAGCTTACGTTTTCTTCACTTATGCATAGCTAGCCGAAGCTTTAGCTATACATGAACAGAAACCTAAATTATGTGTTTAAAAGCGTTTTGTCAAACCCCTTTCTTTACCTTGGTCGCAGTAATGTCCTTTCTAGTTTTTATTTTATTTTACCACTTGAATTCTTTCCACTTCATTTCACATCTTCATTCTTATCGTTATCGTACTCCTAATTTTCAAACTTTTTAGACAACACTTGACATTTTTGTTATAGAACAATCTTTAATATTTTTGTAATTTATCCACTTCAACTCTACCCCTTATAACTTTTATCACATATATATGTATATTGACTGAGCAATTATTTAGTGCCACTTAATAACCTTTTTCTGTAACATAAATACGACTGTACAGCTTGAAAATGAAGTCGATGAAAAGAAATTTCTTCGCTGAACATAAACTGTGTTTTTACTGAAATAGAAACCAAGTTGAAAATTAAATATCTTGGCGTCATTCTATCTGCTGATCTTTCTTGGTCTCCTCATATCTTGATGATTTCTAGGAAAAGTTTCCGCCTTACCTTGTACATCTAGAAGTTAAGACATTCTGGAATAACCCAACCTTCACTCTTACGATTCATTAACTCTCGCATTCCGCCTATTATTCCTTATTTTCCCCCCTCAGTTCTTTTCGGGCTACTGGAGAAAGACTATACCTTATTACACAGGATGTTAAAGGTTGTGAGCATGGTAAGCAACGTGCCAGTTAACCAGCTTGTTAATATTCTGATCGACAGGCACTCAGATTCATGTGGCGAATGCGCTAAATCCATTCTATTTAACTCACATCACCCTCTTCATTCACATCTCTCTCCTTTTATCTCATCAGGAGAAACCAGGAGCCTATATAGAAAACTATATGGTCGCACTAGAAAGTACCAAAACTCAACCATACCCTACTTAGCTCGTGTTTTGTGCGATAAAGAAAGCATTAGGCGTGAAACTTATAACTTATTAAATAGTCAGTAGAACAACTGGATCTCGTCTTTCCAACTCATATCATTTACAGGAACAACGTTTTCTTTCTTTCTTTTCCTTTTCTCTCCCTCTCTCTCGCTTTCTGTTATATGCTGCTTTGTTTCTCTCTTCCTTACAAAACCTATTTAAAAACTTTCTTCGTTCATTATAATAAAGGTTTTTCTATTTCCCAATGAATGAAAAACAAAACGACATTGTTTTTTACTGACGTTTCGCTATTTAATGCTAAAAGCTTTATCAAAATATTATTCTTCTTCGTTCTTTCACACTCTGTATATCTCGACTTTTTGTTACCGCTTACACCAGTAAATATGCTAGGATCTACTTTTCTAACACGTTCAAACATTCTGTTTAATTTTGGCTTTGCTACCGACATTCGAATATGTTGTTGTCAAAACTGACTGAGATAACCTTAATCTATGTAGAACTATATTTATTGTTAATATACAAACTGGATGCAATACTGTAGTAAAATGCTGAGAATTCCATTCTGTATCACAAATACTGTTAAAGAATAAAGCAAAATATTATTATTATATTAACCAATGAGGTGAGACCCTCATAATAATAATAATAATAATAATGATACTGCTTTCAAGTAATAAGGCGATCCACAAAAATATATTCTGATGTTAAATTCATGAAAATAGTTTTATAACTTATCGAAAATCAAATCAAGTGATTCAGTGAAGAGAATCTTTTCAACGAATTTATTATCAAGCTGTACATTCGTATATATATATATATACATGTATATATATGGCTTTTGTAAGAAATTATATCCGGTGAAGGAATTGAATCAAAGGTGTGAAAACATAAGAGAATAATAGTATGAAATGCAATTAAAACTAAAATGTTTGTGATAATGATCATAATTAAATGTCAAGCGGCAAAGCAAATTAATGTCATACATAGCATAATTCATAGGATGGATAGAACTTGAATCCGGCCGATAACTGCTACCTTGTCGTCGTGGTCGGGCTTGAATACCGCAATGACCCAACAAGCTGAACTGACTGGGACTCTGTCTCTACAGGTCCTACCATGTCAGGAAGGTTTTCTGGATAGCGGTTAAACTAAAAGCAGTTACCATGGGGTACATGGGCTCCAGTTTCCAATCGGATCAAATGGCGTATGAACCCACATGGGTCACCGGCAACCATGGGAATGCAGCTCCTGACGCTGCTCCGCTGCCTTGCGGATTAGACTCCAAGTCAAAGGCTCGGGGGTGGTCCCTTAATAAAACCACCTGCTTCGGTCTGGGCGCCCGGGCAGTATCTCAGCCCGCACACAATGAATGAATTAAAGCAACGAACTCCCATTGAAACTCAACGCGCGCTAGTAAAATGATTCCAAGCAATATTGATCCCTCAAGGAACTTATTTCCTTCCTACCCTACTTTTATTTTTATACATAGTTTCCTGTATTGTACCTTTTCTAACCTTGGCTTCTTAACCTTCGACAGCCTTTCGCCTTTGTCGAGATTCCCAGCCTATCCGTGTCGTTTCGAGATGTTAGTGAGTAGTCCTCAAAATGGTTGTTCCCAATGTGACATCTAACACGGATATCCTGAAACCGCGTGCTGCGTTCAAGCTGGCTACCTACAATGTTCGGACGCTGATGCAAATCGGACAACAGGCAGGGTTGGCAAGAACTTTGGAAAGCCTCGCTATCGATGTCTGCTGCATTTCGGAGACCCGCATTCAAGATCCCAGTGAAGTGCTTCGACTATCCTCTCCATCTGGAAGTTCTAGTAGTATGTACCACCTGCGCTTATCCGGGGACCCTGTGGCGTCGGCATCCGGCGTAGCTGGTGTCGGTGTCGCACTGAGCGCTAGAGCCGAAGCTGCACTGCTCGACTGGATTCCCATTAACAGTCGTTTATGTGCTGTGAGGCTGGAAGGTTATACGAAAGTAAAGAGTAGTAGGCCAGATAGGCGGTGTCTATTTGTTGTCTCTGCCTATGCACCGACGGATTGCAGCCCGGATGCAATGAAGGATGAGTTTTACTACCAACTGAGCGATCTCTTGAAACAGGCGGGTCGGAGGGATATCGTAGTGCTGGCTGGGGACTTGAATGCACAGGTGGGGCGTCTAAGCTCAGAGGAGAATCGTCTAGGTGGTCAGTGGGGACTACATGGTCGCAGGTCAGATAATGGGGACCGTCTTCTGCAGCTTTGCGCGGATCACAACCTATTTCTAGCTAGCACCAACTTCCGGCACAGCCATCGCCGTAGCGCTACCTGGCGTCCTCCCTCTGCGAAGCAAGCTTGGACTCAGATTGATCATATCGCGGTCAGTTTCCGGTGGCGAGGATGCATACAAGACTGTCGCTCCTTCTGGAGCACATGCCTGGACTCCGATCATGCGTTAGTGTGTGCCAAGTTCGTCTTGCGATTTGGTGGGGTTCGTAAAAGCCGTCGTCTAAGCGTTGATGTGAGCAAACTAGTAGCACCTGCTACTTCTTTGAAATATCAGAATGAGTTAAAAACAATGCTTGCCAGCAACCCCCCAAGTAGTATAGATGAACATTGGCTTCATGTGCAAGGTGCCATGCAAAAGGCGAGTGTAGCCGCTTGCGGCTTGAAAGAATGCTCCGCTAACAACCACTGGGTTTCTGCGAGTTCCTTGCAACTCATGGATGAACGCCGGTCCATTCCGGCTGGCAGCGAATACAACAATCAGCGAAAGGCGCTCACGCGCAAGATTAGACAGTGTTTACGTAAGGACCGCGAAGCCTGGTGGTCAGAACGTGCGTGTGAGATGGAGTCAGCTGCTGCATCTGGCAACAGTCGGAAGCTGTTCCAACTCATACGAGCCACCGGCAGCAAGAAACAAGGTGTCAGCGAGACGGTCTGTGAGGCAGATGGCACTCCAATTACCAGCCTGAAAAGACGCCTGGAACGCTGGGCAGAGCACTTCGGGAAGCAGTTCAGCTGGCCACCAGCTTCAGTGTCTACTATCATTAGCCCGAGTGCTCCTTGGTCGGTTAGTACCGACCCACCCACCGAAGCGGAGGTCCGTAAGGAACTCCAAGTTCTGAAACGCCATAAGGCGCCCGGCCCAGACAAATTACCCCCGGCTCTTTTTAAAGATGGTGGCGAGACTCTCACAATGGCTCTAACTGGGTTGTTCAGGAAGGTGTGGGAGACAGAGAGTGTACCATCAATGTGGAACGAAGCCATTATCGTCCCCATCTTTAAAAAGGGTCGACGTAATTCGTGTGACAATCATAGGGGTATCAGTCTGTTACCAGTCGCGTCTAAAATATTGGCTGCTGTCTTGCTTCGCAGACTGTGCAAAATACGTGAAGGATTGATTCGCGAAGAGCAGGCTGGGTTTCGTTCAGGTCGTGGATGCATTGATCATGTGTTCACCCTTCGTCAGTTGTTGGAACACCGCCACACGTATTGCAGGCCAACGATCGTTGTGTTTCTTGATATTAGGGCTGCCTTCGATTCGTTGGACAGAACTGTGCTCTGGAACTGTCTGTTAGAGAGAGGTGTACCTGAGAAATTTGTTAACATCCTGAAAGCCCTATACAGAAACACCTCAGGTAGAGTGAGGGCATACAACCAACTATCACCACTGTTCCCAACCAACAGTGGGGTTAGACAGGGTTGCCCAATCTCTCCATTTCTCTTTAACTTTGCCATCGATGACATTCTGGAGTCAGCTCTGAAGGATGTGCGTGAAGGTGGTGTAGATCTGCTACCTGGAGATAGACTTTTCGACCTCGAGTATGCAGACGATATCGTCTTACTGTGCGATAGCATGCAGGCTGCCCAAATCGCACTTAATCAGTTGGCGATCAGTGTCTGTAAGTATGGTATGTGCTTTGCGCCGTCTAAGTGCAAAGTACTGTTACAAGATTGGCAGGAGCCTGTACCTGCACTCACTCTTGCGGGTGAACCGCTTGAAGTTGTTGATAAGTTTGTGTACCTGGGTAGTTGTGTGAGTGCTGGCGGAGGGGTGACGGATGAGATTTCCAACCGTATAATGAAGGCTAGGGTGGCATACATCAACTTGAGCCACCTATGGCGCCGTCGCGACGTTAGCCTGGCTGTCAAAGGTCGGGTATACAATGCTTCGGTGCGGGCTGCGCTGCTCTACGCCTGTGAAACCTGGCCTCTCCGAGCTGAGGATGTGCGGCGACTCTGCGTGTTCGATCACCGCTGTCTCCGCAGGATTGCTTGCGTTCGATGGCATCATCGCGTGAGTAATTCTGAGGTTCGGCGGCGTGTGTTTGAACACAGTGGAGATCACCATTCATTGAATGTCGTCATCTGGAAACACCGGCTCCGGTGGCTTGGACATGTGCTCCGAATGTCACCCCAGAGGCTTCCGTACAGGTCTCTGTTCGCTAGCCCTGGGACGGGATGGAAAAGGCGGAGAGGTGGTCAGTCCATGACGTGGCGTCGTGGGATGAAGGATTTTTGTGCTAGATTAGCATCGGTTGGTGTGTCACGACTCCCTGGTTGGGGTCCGAGAGATAGCTCAAATCGATGGCTCGAAACGTTATCGGATATGGCCAAGAATCGTAATCAGTGGCGAATGTGTTGCGATTTCCTTCTTTCTTCCCTTCCCGATGATAGCTAACGAACACTGTTTGAACTTGTTAAGCATGACTGTTTTCCTTCCAGATGAAGTTCTTTATCCGTTCTCTACTTATATATATTTTTTCTTTTCCTTCCTTCCTTTTTTTGATCTATGTTGTTTTATTATTATTGTGTGGCGCATCTTTCTTGGTGCCATATTGTACCAAGTTTTTTATGCGTTTAAATAAATTAAATAAATAGAACTTGAAAAAGGGTGTGCAATTATAGGATTAGTAGGCAAATCGAATAAAATAAAAAAGTAACGTAACACTGTGTGAAATTTGATTACGTAGAATTTAATGTTGCAAAACAGAGCTGGTTTAGAATGACAAGTAGAACAAGTGAAATAATACTGGAGACAGTTCAAAGTGAGAATAGTATTAGTAACAGTTGACGTAATAAAGGAAGATTATATAAGTTCGACAGACAAAATGAAAAATTGGTAGAGCCAAAATATGATTGGGGATTACCATACTTTAGAGTAGAGGGATTAAGTTCATGAAAGTTGGATGGGTTGAACGAACTCTCTCTGTGTACACAGATCTGGCTTTTCTATCTCGTTAGCCATGGCTTTAGCAACACAGATGAGTCGGACATGTAGTGATTTGGACAAATTACTTTTCTCCTTTTAGATGACTTCAATGGGGGAGGCTGTCAAGATAAGGTAATTTTCCTACCAATCCCATAACTGCACACCCCTTCCAAGTTTTGCACATCCCTTGACTTTTCTATGTATGACATCAGTTGTTTTACCACTTGACATTTAACTGTGAGTACAATCAAAAATATTTTAACTGCATTTCATACTATTATTCTCTCATGTATTCACACGTTTGATTCAATTCCCTCACTGGATATAATTTTTTCAAAAGGCCATATATATATACGAACGTACAGCTTGATAATAGATTCGTTGAAAAAAGTCTCTTAGCTGAATCACCATTTGTTTTGATTTGCAAGTAGTAGTTAGTAGGCAAGTAGTAATACCACTTGTTGCAATGGACTAATTGATTTGGAAGACCACTAAATAACGATCTTATCACACTATTTATTCATCCTTAATTTGATGTCTCAACTAACTCTTGTTTTAATATTTCTCTTTGTGATTGTGTGCTTCATTGATATTTATGTTGTGTTACGATGTGAATCAAGGTGTATTTTGAAATTAGACTGTCCCGGGGAATTGTTTGTTTGTGGCTCTTCTTCTTTGGACAGAGGTTTGATCTCACCAAGCTGGAAATATTCTACTCGATTCTAAGGTACTTCTTACCACCGAAAATCGGTTAAACCAATTCCGTCGTACAGTACTTTTTCTGTACTGGGATCTTATCTATCCTTTATATCTGCCACATAAGGCCTTTGTTGAAATGACTTTGAGTTTTCGATGTTACGATTATTGAATAGAGCCGCAGAGATCTACCCAACGAACAATCGTCCTTTCGCCGTCTTTCAAAGCGTTTTGTAACTGCATGTCTGCTAAAAAATTTTGCGGGGCGCGGAGATCCGTTTTTCTGCATTCGAACCACGACAAGTCGATTCTCGTCGTTACACTTGCCTCATTAGACACGCTGTGCAGAAATGGGCCATATTGAAGCCCGTTCTGAGAGATTGTGAACACGAAGTTTACACTGCAGGAGATATAGCTCTTTCCTATGTAAGAAAGTAGATGAATAAAACTAAGCTTATGAACAGCTTGTAGAAATATCATGTTTAAAGCTAATCATGTGCATTTTTCTACCACAAGTATGCAATTAATCAATGCGTATGTTGTCTGAGAAATCGCTAATTGTACGTCCCTTTAATAGTGTACAGTATATCCAGGCGTAAAAAAAACTATTACTAAGCATATGAGTTTCAATTTCCACTTGTCGAGGGGAACAGTCAACCTATCTTTAGTTACATATGAGTTATATATTCAATGGAATTGACCTCTAGGTTAACAGCATTGAAATATACTCAACCAGCACTAATCTCAGATTTCATTTGCTTGAATTTAGTAACCTCAATTTCTTCGTAAATCTGTTATTAATATTACCTTTATATGAAAACTGAGTTTATTTTTCGTGATACTTCATCATTTGCCTGAGATAAGATAGAAATATCGAATACCTGACTATATGCTTCTTAGTGGTAAAACTAAATCATTATTTTTTTTTACCCATTTACGTTTCCAGTGGAACATAGAGCGCCTTCAAGCTAGAGGCTTAAAGTTTCAGTAGCAGTGGTGGTGTTTATTTTTACAGGATGGGGTTGCTAGCCGCATGCCCCCCCTCTTTATCAGTCTTATTACTTGCTTAATGAGGTGGCGCAGTGCGTCGGTGGCCGATGATCGAACCCCAGACCATATGGGTGTTTGGCGAGTATTCTACCAGTGGGCCACAGATGCACATAAATAAATATTAATGAGTGTTTCACAATTATTTCACATAACTCTAATTCAAGGTTATTGGAGGTGATGGAAGCACTTTTGAGGATTAATCACATACAGCCTAAACTGTGTGTACAAAAATCAACAGACTTCAATATTCACCTACCCTGAACTGCATGACCTATCTAAATATGATTGGTCATTAGTATGTACTTTTGTTTTTATTTAACTGAGTAATTTTCATGAACTTTATTTTATCATTGTTAACCATGTTAGTTGTAAAGCGGTTGTAAAGAAACTACGAAATGATGCCATCATCTCGCGAAATTTGTCTTCTTAATGCCTTGTTCGAAACTAAATTATATGGTTCTTGTCAATATTCATGTTTACACACTCTCTTACATAATATCACACAAAACACAAACTGGAAAAACTGCCTAGGTATCCAAATAACAGGCGAGCTCTACATGCGTCACTGGTTCAGAGACAGATTGACCACTGACCACTAACGTGGTCTGGGTTATTATGCCCGGCCAACGCACTCACAAACCTCACTTGGTTGGTAGTAAACCCGACAAAGAAGAGAAGCCTAACCGTGAGACTAGCATCCTCACCCCGTAAAAGTGAAACTCACTGCTATCAAAACTTCACAGGTCTAGTAGCTTGAAGTCCTATGTTCCATCGAGAATGCAAATTGACAGAAAAAAGTATAAAAAAAAGAAATTACAACAAATCATTTTCAAACACATAACTTCAGTCAGACGAACTTAAATTTCCGCGCATTCTATGTATGAGTGGAAATGAAACTTGTTTCAACAGAGTCAACAGAAATAAAGTGATGCTATCTAGAGTGTAATCATATTTCGATTACAGGAATGACCTTATTGAATGAAGGCAAATAAAGTAACGATTGCAAGGAAATCAGGTTAGTATCTACAAGATAACTCACTTGAACTGTATAACTCAATAATTAATTGTTCTCACCGTTTTCTGTTTCTAGGGTCAAGTGTTACTCATATGCATACAAACATAGCTTATAATATTATTTATTCTGGTGAGCGAAACTTCCATACTCTTGAATTCACTACTTATTTAAGTGAAATATTATCAGTTCAACCGCGCATGAGGTGAAGCGAGTTATATTGGCCGTTGCTCTAGGAAATTTATTTCTCGTGCTTGCTCCGGAACACCTCCCAGTATGACGAAGTAAAGGTGTGGTGAAATCCATTAACAGTTCGATACTGGACCATCTGGTGCAAACCGGTCACCGGTCACAGCCAGCCAGCGTGGAAGAATCCTTCACTATATTCTACCGGGTATATTATAAATCGCAAAAAGTCATCGAAGCACCGCATGCTCCGAACAGCAGAGGCTATTGCAATTCGCCTCAAACAACAACCAGTGCTGTGTGTTCAAAAGAAGCAAGTCCAGCCCCTACTACTGCCCTGGTCGGTATTCAGTAGAGACTATAAATTCATGAATTTGTAATATTATCTTTCCTAATTTCTCTGACATTCATGTTATTTTATGTTGATGCTATTGAGCTGTAATCTGTCAATACTATTGATTCAATGTTATTTAAACAACATTAATGTTGTTCATAACACTAATTCATTCATTCACCATAATGCATATATAACTGTAGAGCTTGATGATGAAGGGGTTATCAAAAAGAGTACTCGTTGTTCAGTATCCATTCTTTTGAAATAATGCTTCATTTCACACATAGTACTGAATTAGTTGTGTTCTCTAAGCTGCTGGTTGATTTATTTGCGAAGCTTTTGTCATCCATCTAGACATCATCCCCTTCAGCGCAAGCTTTAGTACAAAATGAACTTATTTAAATTCTCCATGAATGATGAGAGTGTATTCTCCCAGCAACCACTGTCATGATTACTTGTTGTTAATTTACGTCTCTATTGGTCATATATTTATTGACTTGGAATTCAAACTTTCTTGTCGTGTGATTTACTTTTCATTAGCTGGCGAATTTGGCCTGTAGTAATGCGTGTTTTTTAACAGCTGATTATTCATCTGAGTACCAGGCTTCTAGAAATTCCCTGACTGCAGTTTTAGTGTTCAAAATTTCTACATTCTCCCAATCGTGAAATTATTGTCCGTAACTAACTACAGGAAATGAGACGAAAGAATATATCTCAAGTCTTTTTACTGTCAATTTGCGTTCTTGGATTTGAATTCGAAGGCGACGCCGACTTTGGCAGATGTAATGTTTTTGCAGTACATACAATTTACCCTGTAATCGTTATTAATTTTAATTTCTTTTCTGTTGGATCTTTGGTTCGCACTACATCGAATGAAGTGATTGTGCCAGCTGGTTAGCTTGTGTGCTATATCCATTTCAAACGGCTTTAATATTCCAGCTTTTATTTCAGAGACATTTTTGATATATTGTAGTAGGATGTTTCTTGTATTCTTTGATGATGGTTCCTTGTTGGTGTTGTGACTCTATTTTAAACACGTTTTGATGAAATTTTGTGGATAACCATTCTTTTTGACGACCGTTTGTAGGTGTTTTTCTTCCATTCTCTTCAACACTGGGGTGCTAGAATGTGGGTGATTGGATCATTACTAGTACAGTTGAGTATTTGGTCTGCGCGCGGTGATTTTCTATATTCTTGTGTTTCTAAATTTCCTGTGTTAGTTCTCCTGATAAAGACATCTAAAAATGCGACTTTTTGTTATCTAAATCTTCTTTTCTTGTGATGAATTTGATGTCTTCAAATATGTTGTTCATTAATTTATGGGTATATTCCAAATCATTTCTTTTAATTGTTACAAATGTATCATCAACCTAACTTGACCAAAGTTTTGGTTTAATTATAAGTAGAGCTAATTATTCCAGTCTGTGCATAACGGCTTCAGCTATTCATCCTGATATTGGCGATCCAATTGATGTTCCTTTTATCTGTTCGTATATTCGAGTATTGAATTGAAACTGTGTTGTAAGATATAATTCTATGAGTTCCATCTAAGTTGAAAGTTGAGCTTTCGTGTTCGCATCGTCAAGGAGTAGTTGTTGTGCAGTTGCATTTGCTAGTTTTGGATCGATTGAAGTATATAATGCTGTGGCACCAAACAAAACCATTATTTCATTGTCATCCACTTAAATGATTTCGATTTTCTCTAAAAACTGGATTGGCGGATTGACAAATTGGTCGCATAGTTCTGTCATTCATGGAGAACTTAAATCAGTTCATTTTATGCTAAACCCTGCGCTGAAGATGTTGTCCAGAAGGAACAGGAAAGCTTCACAGTTCAGCCAACCAGATCAGGGAATACAACTAATTCAATGACAACCACCTTAACTAGAAATCTTCTCTATTATTTTAGAACATATAATACAGAAACTTTCAGCGTATTTACATGTTAAGTCATAATATGAGGTATTTTATGTGACAGAGTTCCGTTTCATACGCAGACACCTATTTTTGCACACGTTTTCTTCATTTCTTTCAAGAATTACACACCATTTAGTTCTGTAACACACAGTGGCAACAGTCACAACCGAAGAAGGAAAAACACGAACAGAGAGTTAGAGATGTGTATATTTGACTAAGCAAAGCCTACAGTAAGCGGGCATAAAGCTATTTGTCATCATTTATAACACGTTTATCTTAATAGTCGTCTTCTTGTTCCAGTAGCTTTACGTCAGCGTTCCTTTCTGAAAGAGAAGAGAAAAAAAGCTTATTTTGTGACATCATACTGGTTTTTATCGCATTACAGTTTGAAAAATGCGCGCGAGTTCACATAGTGTTGATTTGATATAATTACACGATTAAAACAATAAGAAGTACAGAAGAGTCTAAATCACATTTGTTGGATGTTTTAAGTGAATTAATTTTGTTGTTAACATAACTAATATTTCAGATTCACAAATACATCACAAGAATTTGTAAAAATGTTAAAAATAAGTGAACAATTCATCTAAAGTTCCATGAAGCCAACATCACTAAAATCGCATATCCCCTCTGTCTGAACCTGCATGTCAGTTAAGGTTCATAGGCAGAAATACTAAGAAACTGATTGTCCTGGTTACTAAATGAAACCTTCTTACCAGCTGAAGTCCAACTCACTTTTTCTCAAAAGTCAATGATCCTTATGAATGTCAAGGAATAGGATACCACTGCTGGACTCATCAATGTGTATCTGTCACTTCACTTGCCCGTGTGGAGCTAGGTGTGTTGGCTGTATTCAACGTTTGTTATCGAAACGTATCATCGAACGTTTACCCTCATGGTTTTAAAAAATGAGAAGAAAGATCTCTCCTCAGCTCTATCCTGGAACAGCTTATAGACTTGAAACCAAGTAAAGCCGCAAAGCAGTTTCAGAGTAACCTGAAAGATAAACGGAAATCTTTCCATAGGGGTACTAATCGAACGTCTCTTCAAACAATCAAGCGAAGGCAATCTACATGGTTGATTTGTAACTCTGCATACAGAAAATGTTCGCCCAGTCGCTGAACCTATAACGAAGCTAATTTTCCTTAACACTTGATATGTAATTTTAATTGATCATAATGTTTTTTAAAATTTAATATTATTTTTTCGCCTCACGTCATTTCGACATATGTACTTCTTATGACACCGATGTAAGTTTGACTGTCTTACAATTTCAGCTGAGTTCTGCTAAATCCTGTCATTTATATCACGTAACGCGATTCACTTATTTTATTCTCGTTTCTATCCGAAAAACTTAATTGTTATCCAAAAATTACAATTCAAATGACACATTCCGTTACGGATAAGGATTTATTTTCATAAGTCACACAGCGTTGTACAGAGCTTGTCTCTGTGTGAGTTTGTAGGTTTAAATGCCCTCATCCTAATTCCTGTTTTGTTGAGAACCCTGGGTAGAGCCTCAGATGTCGCTTCTCTCTTCATATGATAAAACTGTAGATGCTTTATATTCTTTCTTATTTATGTTATCATTATTAGTTTCACAATCATTTTATTTTCCTTTCGACCTTTTTTGATATTCCCAATGAATTTTATAGGATAGTTATTTAACACCAACACCTTTTCTATCAGTTTCATTTTTGTAGGCTCAGGGACCCAATGGAGCCAGTGAAACAAAATGATATAATTTGCACTGACTGTGATGTCAACTACATAGGTCATACTAGTAGATCGAGAGTAGTGAGATTATCAGAACATAAGAATTCAGCTAAGGACAGAATGATTGATCCCACAAAGATAAGTTATTTAGGAAAAACAGCAATAGCACTGCATACATTAACACACAACCACAGAATAGGCTGCCAGGGAAAAAGTCGAAATTCTAAGAAGTAATATACTTAGGTGGAGAGAGAGGTTGATTACTGAATCCTGGATCATCGAGTCTACACACAACACAACACATGCAACAGAAATGACTCAACGCAAATACCAGAGATATACGTGGAAGATATTATTACCACCAGTCAGTCAAATCAGAGGAGGATAATAAATATTCTTAAAATTCTATTTCAATTCACATACCTTATAAGATTCTAACAAGTAACTTATTTTGACTATAAAAACACTCGTCTTATTTCCCATCTTATTGTAATTTATTGATAACACTAATTTTATTTCCAAATGTACTCTATCTTATATTAATTTTATGGAAATGTTTAATCAATTTAACTCATGTTTATAAATGAAGCAAAAGTTGTGTGAGTGCCTTCACATACTTATGAGCAATAATTTGTGCTTGAAATGTGGTCATTAGTAAATATTACTGTATAACAACACTGTGTGATTTATCAAAATAAAATCTAATCTATAATGAAATTATACTCTACCATAGTGCCTCGGTGTTATACTTATATTTCTAATGACACGTCTTTGGTCACATTTCTTCTATACATCCGCGATTGTACAGCTTCAGTACGATATCACTAAAAAGGATAACTCTTCGCTGAACGCTTTTTCTTCTGAATATTTTTTTGGGTATTTTTAATGTTTTACTTCTGACAGAAAAGGAATCCTATTTGACAGTGCCACGTATCAGGTGATCTACAACTGAGCACTCAGCAACCACTCGAAGTAAATACTCGGAAAAGACAAGACTTCCCACTATTTACTACCATCGATGGCATTCCTAATTGTGGTGGCCTGGATTATAAGGAAGACTGTGGGTAACATGGAGATAGGAATACATTAGACTGATCAGAAGACTCTAGAAGTCTCTGGATCTCGCTGATAATTTTTGTATGTTATGACACAAACTAGTAAACTCACAGGCAGGAGGTAACCAACAAACTGTGTCAGAAAAAGCAGCCAAAAGAGACTCGATTTCAAGTGAACATAGATAAGACGGAAGTGATCAAGGCAACCTGCCAATTGCAACAACAACAACAACAAGCACCAATCACTATCAATAGGGAACATCTGAAAGAGGTTACTTCCTTCGATTATCTTTGAAGCACTGTTTCAAACTCAAGCGGGACGGATGAAGATGTCAAATGCAGCCAGAACCGGAAAGGCAAGATACAACTTCATCAATATGAAGCTGGTTTGAAAATCTTCCGTATTCGGCTTCAGCATAAAGGACAAGACTTGGATTTTCAGCATCAATGTGAAGTCAGTAAGTTCTTTTCTACGGGTGAGAAACTTGACAGGTACGTCACTAAAACAATTTCCAACGAGTACCTGCAGTTTTTATCAAAATCTGCCTTCTGTGCCAAGTAATCCACAACGGAAAACTCGCGGAATCCTTCGAAGTGAAAATGGGAGTAAGACAAGCTGGCTGGCAGCCTACTATCTTCAATGATTTTTCTGATTACAGTAGACTGGATAGGCAGCGGTGGATAACGAAGAGACAGGCATAAAATGGATCGACAAGAAAAGCTTAAAGGATCTAGACTTCGCCGATGACATATGTCTGATTTACAACACACTGGAAGATATGCAAGTGGAAAGCAACAAGTTGGAAGAGAAAGCATCAAAGATAGAAAGGACTTCAGGCAAACAAAAAGAAAAAACAGAGGTGATTGAGATTACCAGACAACAGCAAAAGAAACAGCTACAGACAATAATCGCCAAAAATGGGAGAAATCTGAAAGCAAAAACCTCCTTCACCTACCTATCTGGGAAGCATCGTCTCAACTACCGGGGGGGGGGTGCACGAAACTGATGGGAATATCATCAAAGCGAGGATCGGGAAAGCAGGGCAAGCTCTCATTACTCTTACCAAGTCTGTATGGAGGTCAACAGCAGTCAGCATGAAAAATAACATCCTGATTTTTAACTCCAGTGTGACGTCAGTTGGTGCAACTTTACAGATCGGAGACTTGGCCAGAGCATGGAGAAGCGCACTTCGAACAAACCACCTACCTAGATCAACAGCTATCTTTGTTCACTATTCAAGATCAGATAGCTAGCCAGAAAAGGTCAGCAACAGGTATCTCTGGCAATAAACAAACCAATCCAGGTGAAACCAACGTGCAACAAATAAGCAGGAGGAAATGGATTGAACACACTCAGAGAAAACAAACCATCAACTGGGTGACATCACACGCCAGGCTATTGCTCGAGTGGAACCCTAACGGGAAGCGACGAGTTGATAGTCAGTGTGAGGGTGTCATGGAGGAGGAGGTCATGTGAGGAAGAGATGAAAGCATATGGGCTGACTTGGAGTCAGGTGAAAACGTTGGCAGAGAAACCCTATGTTCCTCTAGGAACTAAAGGAAACAATGATATAATAATAATGTAATCCACCTTCTGCGACTGCATATAGAAGATCAGATTGCTGGTGGGCGAGAAACAATTAGCAATAAGAAACTCTGGCAACGACTGAGTCAAGAACCTACTGTTCGACCAATTTTCCAAAGTAAGTGAATAGATGTACACACATTGAGAAGACCGCTGAGTGACATCCCATAGTAGGCGATGGCTTGAGTGGAAACCGAATGGGAAATGACTAGTTGGACTGAAGGGAGACGGTGAGATGGAGGAGAAGTCCTATGTTCCACTGGGAACCCTAGCGAAAACTAAAAATAATCATGATAAATATAGAGACAAAATGGCAAAGAAAATACTCCCAAATCCTCTACTAAATCTGTTACATACTACTTATACGGATACGGACAATTCTTGTTGTAGCAATGGTTTGACTTATAAATTTAGAATGAAATTCCGTCGAAGCATTACCACACTATTCTTGAACATTATAATGCATTCTCTGATGTGTACATTGTGACTTTTATCTATGAAAGAAGCTATATTGCAAGAATACGTTCTACTTCCTTTTCTCTATGTCACCGTAGATCTCTTTTTCAACTCACTTAAAACCACTGTGAGCAGTATTCATTACTTTGATTTTTGGAGTTTTGAAGTACCTATTAAGTATCACTTCACTGATATCATTTTGTCTTTATCAAAAAAAAAGCAGTTTCTGATTCCCAGTCTGTAATTCCTTCAACGAAAATGTTAAAACGCAAAATAATTTTCGATGATTTCCTCTTCTGGTTCTACAATTATATGTGTGTATATTTCTACATAGAATATTCTAGATTAATAGTGAATAACAATATTAGTGTCTTTTAAATAATATCGATTTGTAAAGTAAGATCAGTGGAATTACACTGCATCAAAGTTGCTTAAATTTTAATAATAATAATAATAAAGATATGGTAGCAAATAGGATGTCAACTAAAATTAGGAAAATTCCACAAAAATTCAGGATCACTGAAACTTAGATGGCCAAGTGGGTAAGGATAATGTCTGAACTAACTTCTTTTGGACGCAAAAATTAGGCCTCTTAATATGGATCCCAACAACCAGCCTCAGCAATATTTACTAAACGAACTCTTACGGCGAAGTTAAGATTTGTTGATATGCGGTAAATGGCCCTGAAAGCCTGATTAACACTAATCTTGTGTCCTGCATTCTCAAGATAAGATAGAATAGCGCTGCAAATGAATTTTATTTGTCCTTTACTTAACCAACAACGTGGAATGATGTTCGAAAATCCAACGAGAAACCCGCCTAATTGCACGGCCTCTGTAACTGGCTCATTCCACAGGAGCAGTTACCGCTTATCGACAAATCTTAGTTTCGCCTTAAAAGTTCGACTACTATATATTACAGAGGCTGGCTATTGGAATCCATATTAAGAGGCCTAATTTGTGCGTCCAAAAGAAGCTAGTTCAGACATTATCCTTACTTTGGCCATCGAATGATCCTTAATTTTTGTAGAAATTTCCCAATTTTAGTTGATATTCTATTCGCTATTTATCTTTATTATTATTATTATAATTTAAGCAACTTCGATGAACTGTAATTCCACTGGTCTTACCTTACAAATCGATATTATTTAAAAAACACCAGTATTGTTATTGACTACTATTCTAAAATATTCTATGCATGTAAGCATATATAAAACTGTAGAGCTAGAAGAGGAAATTAGCAAAAAATATATTTTTCGCTCAATTATTTTGCGTTTTATAGATGTCTGAATGAATAGTTTTGCATTGAAAATGTTAAATTCATGGATAATCCCTATCCAGGCATTATTGAAAACAAAACAGGTAGTTCAGCAAAGAGTCCCTTTTCGACGGCGAATTCATTGTCTTATACATATATGTGATATCTTTTATGTATGTGTTCATTAAGTTTGCCAAACAAAATTACAATTGGTTATGGTTATTTTAATTAAACGGTGAAGATTGGTAATAGGAGTTACGTAATACAAAATCAGTCAAGAAAATTAGGTGTTAATGAAACTATACTGTAGTATTAAAAGTGATGAGTTGTCACAAACAGTTATTAAAAAAAGAAGTTATGTAATAATATGAATAGTTTGATGATTGAGTTTTACTCAGGATACACATAGGAACAAAGTAGATAAAACGAAATTACGTAGAAGAATTATAAGTAATTAAAGAACAGGCAAACAAATAAAATGAAGTCATCAAAATCAACAAAGTTGTTACAATGACTGTTGAAGTGGTTGAGTAATTCTATTTTGTATACACAGCTTCGGTTTCTCTATGTGAATGGTCAGAGCTTCAGAGATACAAAGAAGACGAAACCGTATTGTCTTTGATAGGTTATTCTTGACTCTGTAGATTACTTTGAAGCAGGAGGTGTTTGTTGAAATAGAATGATCAGTGTTAACCAGTTGTTCAATTATCGCACTCCTTGTTCCACCACTATTGCCTTCTCGCAACCATGCTGGATAGTGTTCTTGAATCCTCTTGGACAGGATGCGCGTCGAACGACCAATGGCGCTAGCTGGCTCCACAGCAGGAGGTGAACTGATATATGCACATAGAAGTGGTCAAATGCGTGATCTCGTCCTTGAGGCTTCTGCAGATCAGTGGACTACTAGAGAACAACATTCTTAGCGTTGCTGCAAAGAATGTTCTTCTCAGAGATGATGTGATCCTTCTCTTGAGAATATCGCCGGTCAAATCTCCCTTGAAATCCAAGTTCATGTAGAGTTTCCTGTTAGGCGTAATTAATGTTCAATGTCAACAATTTTACAACCTTACAATGAATGAAATGCCACCACTCATACTCACTGTTTGTCAGCGACTAACTCAATGAAACATTTTCTAAAACACTTTGTGAAGTATATCATATTTACTCAAAATCCATATCACTGATTAACTAACTGCCTGCCTTGTGTTATTCACATTTATATTGCCTAACCAAAGTTGCCTTTAATGTGGAACAGTCCATGCATCTATCTGTGATTTTCTCTACTTCTCTACTCTACCCATCATTAAAACTAATACAATATTTAAAAAATGTCTATCTTATCCTTTACACCTCATTAACTCTGTGTCAGTCACTAAAATAATCAAAAAATAAACTGTTTTACAGCAAATCTACTACTACCAGTTAAGTCCTTGTCTATTGATTATAAAATCAGGCTAAAAATATGTCTGTCTCTGTGATATGATTTTCTCGCCATCTCACTTAATCACTCACTCATTCACTCACTCACTCACTTACTCACTCACTACTTTTGTCTCCCTCTCTCTCTCTCCATTCCTTATTTGCATCACCCTTCTTTAGATTGCATTATCTGCTTAAATTATATATAAGCTATATAATTACTTGGCTTCAAAATTCTGTAGTGGATTTAGTAACACCATTTCTCTGGTGTATTTCCTTGCCTACATGTAAATGGTTTTCTATCTTTGTTTTTTTTCATGAAAAATAAAAATTTTCCTGTTAAAATTCTTTTTTTGTGGATGTGTTTTCAAGCCTGGATGATTTAACTACAAATCTATGATTATCTTTCTAGGGAACATTTTCAGTCCTTATGTTAAAATGAAGCAGGGTTTCACAATTCTTTGTGGCGCTATTAAAATGTCATGTTTTTGGCGCTTTTTAATTTTGCCGAACCGATATTTTGCCTGACTCACTCAAGAGTTAGTTTGTAGGGATGATGTTTGTAGAATTGAGGGGACTATAATTGAAACAAAGTCTAATGCAAAATACCTCGGACTAGTTCTATCTTCCGACCTTACTTGGTCATCTCATATCCTAATGATTTCTGAGAAAGTGTTCCGTCTAACCTTCTACGTTAAGAAACTTAGACTATCTGGAATCACCCAACCTCTACTTTCACAATTTGTCAACTCTCTTGTCTTACCTGTTCTACTTTACTGCTCCCCGTTAGTCTTTCCTGGGTTACTGAAAAAGGACTATACCATTCTAAGAAGGATGTTGAAGGTAGTTAGTAGGACTAGTGGTGTAAAACTCAGTCAACTCGTCACTACATTAGTGGATAAGCATCTGAATACATGTGAGAAATGGTCTAAAACCATACTCTCTGACCCCCAACACTCCCTCTATTCCCAACTCTCTCCTTGCATCTCATCAGGTAGAACCATAAATCAGTATAAAATAATATATGCTCGTACAACCAAGTTTAGGAACTCAACGATACCATATTTGGCCCGTGTTCTAAGTGACAGAGACAATGTTAGGCGTGAAACCTATGACTTACTTTGTTGTTAATAACATAATTTTGGCCCTTGTTATTTCCCCCTTACACTCTCTTAGTTGTACTCTATAGTGAACAACCTTCTTAAACATACTTAGCTGCTTAAAATTATTATCATTGGCTTACTTTTTTTATTCTTTATTCTATTCCTTCTTTATACATCTACTGGGTCCGACTGTATTATCACTATGATTATTAAAAATGGTCCCGTCATTAACCATCATGTAACATTAGTTTTGTGGTTGTTCTTTGTTCGGCACTATTTAACTGACAATCTTGTTTGTTATTGCCACTATCCACATCTTAAAAAAAATTTTGTATTATACATGATTCCTCACACTACCACTACAAACAACCGCATTAGTGCTGACAATAAAAAAAAAAAACAACCTGAAAGGTTTATCTTATGATTGCTTAGTGTTGTTCAATCAGATTAACTGATCATCTTAGCTATAAACATTTTTTTTAAGAACATCTCATAATTCCCCGTATGATTATAGCTGTTACTGTTCACCACGCATACTCATATCGTAGCTTCCACTAACCAATACTGAAATATTTTTTCATTATTTGTGTTTATCTTCCTTCTTACTTGGCATTTTTTATTGCATTTTTTTTGTTATTTCTGTGTTTCTTTTTGGGTTTTTTTGTTGTTATTGTCTTTTTTTTGTTTTTTTTTGTTTTTTTTTTAAATATTTTATTTTTTTTATAATACTCCTTTTAAATGCATGATGAAATTAGATGCAATATTGTAGATATGTGCTGAAAATTCCACACTGTACCACAAGTACTGTTTCTGGAATAAAGCGAAATTGTTATTGTTATTGTTATTATTATCTGTTTGCACGAGTTTCCCCACGGATTGATATCAATTAGTTATAGAAGTAGTGAGAATCAGATGAGAGTAGTGCACAGTTATTTCATCGAAGTTTGGGAATTACTGGCGACACACGAACACACACACACACATACACACTGACGTTGAAACCCGTGATCTTTGGGTTACAAGGTAGGCTGATAGAACATTTAGCCAATAGGACAGACTCAATGACCCATGACATTGAGTGTCAACGTAAATGATGAAGACAACGATCGGTTGTTTACAGCTTTCTAAAATGTTTAATGAAGCTCAGACTTCGTGGAGTTTTATATTGATTCTGTTTAGCCAGGCAGTGGATATTGCAAAAAATTCCTGTTTAACCAAAGGTAACGAAGAAAGATAAAGACAAAAGGATGTAACAATAAAGGAAAGTATGTAGTAAATCAGATTCAGGAGAAACAAGTTATGTATTGACCAAATCGCCACACTAAGGATCATCAATGAACAAGGGTTGGAATGGCAGTTACCTCTCTATCTCAAATCCATCGACTTTGAGAAGGCCTTCAGCAGAAAGTGTCGATCGAGAGGTGTTTTGGAAACCACTCCTCCGCCAACAATCATACATGTCATCCAACAGTTGTACGACAATTCTGCATGGCAAGTAATCCACAACGGGAAACTCACAGAATTTTTCGAAATGAAGACGGGAGTGAGACAAGCTGACTGGCTGCCTATTATCTTCAATAATCTTCCTGATTTTGATAGATTGGATAATGAGACAGACAACGGGCCGGTCAACGAGGAGACAGGCATAAAATGGACCCACAGAAAAACTTAGAGGATCTGGACTTCACCAGTGATGATATATGTCTGATTTCCCACAAACTGGAAGATATGCAAGAGAAAAGCAACAAGCTGGCAGAAGAAGCATCAAAGATAAGAAGGAATTCAAGTGAACATAGAGAAAACAGAAATAGGTGATGAAGATTCCTGGCCAAAATCAAGAGCAACAACAACAACAGACGACAATCAGCATAAATGGGAGGAACCTGAAAGAAATAGCCTCCTTCACCTACCTGGGAAGCATCGTTTCAACTACAGGCGGAACTGACGAGGATATCAAAGCCAGAATCGGAAAAGCAAGACAAGCTTTCATTACACTCAAATCTGTGTGGAGGTCAACAGCACTCAGCATCAAAAATAACATCCGGATTTTCAACTCCAATGTAAAGTCAGTCAGTGCTACTATACGGATCAGGGACTTGGCGCGTCATAAAGAGCATCTCTAACAAACTTCGGACCTTCATTAACAGTTGTCTTGGCTCAATACTCAAGATCAGATGGCCAGGAAAGATCAGCAACAGGGATCTATGACAATGAGCTACCCAACTAAGAACCGATTGTGCAATAAATAAGCAGGAAGAAATGGAGATGGATTGGCCATACTCTGAGGAAACAAACCATCAAGTGACATCACTAGACAAGCCATCGCTCGAGTGGAACCCGAAAGGTAAGCGGAGAGTTGGTCCTCAGTGCGAGGGTGACTTGGAGGAGGTCATGTGAAGAGGAGATGAAGTCATGTGGGCAGACTTGTAGCGGATAATAAAAATAACATAGCAAATTCATCCTCCTTGATTTTCTCTAGTATTTAATTTGTCTAAGGAATATTTGTAGTCTTTAGAATTTTGGGGAATATTTAGTTTTTTTCACAGACGAATTTGTCTAACTGCTTGATAATCTGTTGACTACCAGATTCCTGTTGGCCACCATTCGGGTTCTTAATTGACTTCGATCAGTAATCACGAACAAAAATAAAATTCTGTAACAGTCAAGGTAAATGATGAATCAGATATTTTACTCTGAAATTTCTTCTTTGTCAGACAGACATGAGAAATAGTGACTATGGAGTGGGAATGCCGTTAATTTACGAGAAAATTACACATAATAGCAATAATGAATCACAATTAGGACGATATTATATCCCGATGTAGTTCAAAAATACATCCCAGTTACAATTAGGGCTTTCAGTGTTTAATCTTCATATGTATCAAAACAGTTTTCCCTATACACCCTCCCCCCCATTTAATTATTTACAGATAATAATAAAACACCCTAATGGCAACCATAATGTTAATCTGAAATCCAATTCTTACCTTGAGCCTAACCGTAGCTGCGATTCTGACTGAAATACTAATCATAACCCTAACCCTAACGTACTATTAATCCAGTGGTCAAACGGTGCTTCAAAATGAGATCAGGATTAACGTCGCATCTCAACTAGTGCACAGCTTTCATACGGGCACTGTAATAACAGCAGGTATTGGCTACATCACAAACTTGTCCGATAGAATTCAGTCTGCCCCAAAGATAGGACTAGACACGTTACACTAGTCACTGACTAGTGTCCATTCAGAAGTCTCTAACTGCAGCACACTGGGTGACACGGGTTCGAATCTCAGAAAGGACATGAGTTACTTCAAGACTGTAGATACGCCTTGCTGACTTATGAGTGACAACCAGTACTAAACCCAAGTTCCAGCAAAGCTTCCTTCCGACTGTCCTACATCACTTAGTCTCCTCTGTCCCTCTGTCAGTTACCAGAAGATTTATGTTCATAAATACTTCTGTCTCTAAAACTGTAACATTAGCATTTCTTAGAAAACATAAATGATACATACAGTCTAATATATATATCTAACTCGTTTGTTTTGAGAGGTGATTTTCACGAGAATTAAGCACTCAAATGTAAGTGGTTGAAATAAGTGACTCAACCTTCTCGGGGGAAAATTGTTAAGATAAAATCAGGCTGGTCAATGGTTTTAAGAATCGAAAAGGAGGAAG
This sequence comes from Trichobilharzia regenti, assembly GCA_944472135.2. Classification (NCBI taxonomy): domain Eukaryota; kingdom Metazoa; phylum Platyhelminthes; class Trematoda; order Strigeidida; family Schistosomatidae; genus Trichobilharzia; species Trichobilharzia regenti. The sequence continues at coordinate 35,399,641 of OX235264.1, read as the reverse complement.
AAAGTGGATTTTGGGACAGGAGTTTTAATTTTCTGTTGCACAAATGTGAAAACTACGTTTAAACTAGACTTAAATACATTTTCATTAAGTTAAATAACTTTTGATTCTGCTAAAATGTTGACTCTTTAGTTAACCTTAAAAATTTTATGCTGCTTAGTTACAGAGAAAGGAAAGTTCTTTGTTCTTCTATTTATTTCGAAAACTTTGAAGCAGTCGTCTGAGTAAACCATACTACATTTCGTAGAGTTCTTTATGTTCATTATTATTGTTGTTCCCTTGGGTTGCAAATGGAATATAAGGCTTCAATTGCACATTTTGACTCTGTCCTGTTCTCTGAAGTCTTTTTCAACAGGCTCCACTATTTCGCATAGGATCTCATCTACTCCTCGCCACATGATGTCCTGCATTCCAGACTTGGATCCACACCCAATTCGTCTTCCCACATTAGAGTTCCACTTGAGTGGTGACCTGGTGCGTGACATCATTTGATGGCCTCCTCAGTGATATGTGTTCAATCCATCTCTATTTTCCTCTACATTTATATAGAGCAATGAGTTCCGGATTGGTTCTCTCACAGAGTTTCTTCTTACTAATTCTTTCTGGCCAGCCATCTCATCTTCAGTGGAGAGTCAGCGAAGGTGGCAGCTGTTGATAAGAGACCTACAGCTGGCTGTTGGAAATGCTTTCTGTAATGAGAAGTGCACGTTTCTGACGCATATCGAAGCAGTGACTCACTTGACATTGGTATTAAAAATCCGAATTTTGTTGTTTGTGGTACGGAGTGGGGTAGATTTCTGAAATGAATTCGTAAGGGTGAAGGTCTTTTTTGTCACTTCAATTCTGGTTTCAACATCTTCATTCACGCTGTCATCTGCAGTTGAAATGATGGTTCCTAGATAAATGTAGGAAGTGTTACTTCTTTCGAATTTCTTCCTTTGACAGTGACTGGCACTTGTTGGTGTTGTTGGTTGTCTGCTTAACTTCATCACCTCCGTCTTCTCTACATTCACCTGAAGTCATATCTTTACTGCTTCTTCCGACAGTGTGTTGGTTTTCGCCAGTAAGTCGTCGGATTCGTGTGATATTAGACATTGATTACATGCTTATTGAATTTTCGAAGATATTTCTATGTATTACGTCATCTTAATTTTAAATTCATGTCTCTAGAAATCTACCACGAATTGGCAAAAGTTAGAACTCATGAACTGACCAACAAATGCCCTTGTGACCGGTAGGTCCTGGATTTGAGACCCAGTGAGTGCATACTGCCAATGAATCCCAAACTAGGATAAAACAGCTGTCCAGTTATTCCAGATGATTTTCAATGGTTTTTAATGATAATAATAATAATTTACTTTATCCCAAAACAGTACTTGTGATACAGAATGGAATTGTCAGCGTTAATCACAATATTGCATCTAATTTCCTCAAATAATAAATAAAAATTAATCACACAGAAAATTTTCCACATTTACAATAGAGGTAGTGTCAAAAACATGCAGCATATAAAATGGAAATAACAATAATAATAACAGCTAGGGTAATAATAATAAGAATACAAGTGAAAATTTCCGTTGGCTTGTGTCACACAGTATTGTCAATGTGGTATAGAAATCCTGACATGTTTAAAAATGCTGAATATAATGTTCCCCTTACATGATGATGATGGTGAGGGGAAAAACAAAGATTCAAGCAGTCATAGAGATAAGTTGCTATTTCCAATTATGAAAGCCAAACAAACAAAAAAGCAACATGACCATAAATATAATAGAAATAATAAAATTAAAACTTGAAGGTATATACGGATGGATGGAGGAAATTGTTTATTTACTAGATGAGGGAGAAAGGTTAGTTAGTTCTTGCCTGACACTATTTTGATCACATAAAATACGTTCCAAGTATGGTATCATAGAATTTCTATACTTAGACGTGAGAGCATACAGTTTTCTGAAGTTACTCCTTGTTCTACCTGAGGAGATGCAAGGTGAAAGCTGAGGGTGCTGTGGTGGATGCTCGAAGTCAGACAAAATCCCTTTAGCAAATTTATTGCACGAAGTCAAGTGCCTATCGACAACGACGTTAACTATGTGGTCCACTGGGACACCAGTCACCTTACTGACCGTCTTCAGCATTCTACGAATTGTGACATAGTCCTTTTTAAGGAAACCAGGAAAGAATAAGGGTGAACAATAGAGATGTCAAACCGTGGTCTACCCTGAAACAAATACGATCCCTACAAACTAATTCATGAAAATTTTCATTTATACAGTAATATCAGACAAAGCAATAATTGTTATTATTTCCTTTACTTCCTAGGGCTTCAGCTGCGCGTGTCCACTATGTTCAGTTCTCTGCGAGAGTTCACACCTGGCTCTAAGTCTGCCCACATGACTTCATCTCCTCTTCACATGACCTCCTCCAAGTCACCTTCGCACTGAGGACCAACTCTCCGCTTACCTTTCGGGTTCCACTCGAGCGATGGCTTGTCTAGTGATGTCACTTGATGGTTTGTTTCCTCAGAGTATGGCCAATCCATCTCCATTTCTTCCTGCTTATTTGTTGCACAATCGGTTCTTAGTTGGGTGGCTCATTGCCAGAGATCCCTGTTGCTGATCTTTTCTAGCCGGCCATCTGTGCTCAAGTGGTATTGAGTGCAGACAGCTGTTGATGAAAGTCCGTATTTTGTTCGAAGTGGCCCCTCGTGACGTGGCGCCAATTTTCTCATCCGAATAATATCAACAGCTTCACAATGGAGTTGAATCTTGGATCTTAACTTTCATGCTGAGTTCTGTTGACCTCCACACAGACTTGAGAGTAGTGGAAGCTTTTCTAGCTTTCCCAAACCTTGCAATAGGGCGTAATTTGTCTGAATTGTGTGTGTAATGTATTTACGCAAAACTTTTCGAACTATCTGATCAAATACATGGACATGTCGTAGGAAACGAATATATATGAAGTTGATAATGAGATAAGAGGTGAGAAAATAGACCTAGGTCAAGTTAAAAGGACATACTGAAGGTCAAAATAACAGTGAAAATTCCCTTAATCAAATAACAGAGGTAATATTACATCTACCGTGTTATGTATCAAAGCAAAGCTTAGTGAGTGTGATGGCAAATTATTGCTTTGACAGCATAAAGGTAGTTTGAACTTCCACAATCTTTACGCTGCTTCTCAAACACGTTTTAAAAATAGGCTTAAAAGACGAGTATACATCAATTTTATGTCCTGTTTCTATAATATGTTTCCCAATATAGGAGTTAGATCGTCTGCTCTCACCATTGATGGATTCTGGGTATTCTGTTTGCCTCTGAATCCCTTACTTGCAATGATAGATGAGTTCTCCCTGTGTATGTGTGTCCACACGTACACTCAAATTAGTAAATACAGTGAGATCTGACATCATTTTTCGCATATTCAAAGGATTTACACTGATACATGGGCTTCACACTCTTGTTTAGTATGACATTAACTGCATGAAAAGTCTTTTATTAGCAGCATTTGATCTTTGTCTAGTTATCAAGCTGCTAGGATGTCCCATATATGGTAGCTTGATGTACACGTCTTTCTAAATGGCGAGTTGGGGAGAGGGTCGTGGTGTTCTGACTACTTTAAATCTCCTTCTGAACTTGTCTGGATAATTGTTATCAACCAGAGTATGTGTCAACTTTCTCTCTTCCTCAGTCATATAAGATTAGATGCATACAAACACATGGAGATTTTCACAATAGATAAGTATCAATTTTGACGTATATATGATGTATGAAGGGTGAATGCTAATCTAATGACGTCATTATTAAGTGAATAATATTCATCAAAGCACATGTCAACATGTATGCTGGAGTTACCACGGAAGATGTAATGCAATTATGATAGATTTGATAATACTGAAATGCGAAGAAACTTCGCGAAAAACAAATAAATAAATTTAACACATGTAAACCGGTTGGAATTAAATAACAAGATTTCAGAATGTCTGATCTAAACACATACGACAGTTTGAACACTCCTCACAAAGAGTAATACTCATTTATGATTTTCAATTTTCACATATCTTAAGAAAACTGACAGTAAGTCACATAAAAATACGAATAATATCCTCACAAACCAATTGTAGAAAATTAATCTGATGCTCACTAGTGACTTGCTACAGGATAGAGTTTCGTGGAGTTCTAGTCAGAAGTCATGACCAGTACGTCCCATCCAGTCACGTGTGAAGAAGGATTTCCCACCGACGACATTAGTTAGGGTCCCGCTAAATCACTAATTGGTGGAAGTTAGAATTCATGGTCTAGCTATTGAATCAGATCATGTGGACTGAATTGTTTACAAGCTTGCCTTGTAATCGGAAGGTCTTGGTTTCAAACCTCTGTGGAGTGAGTGCGTACTGACGATAGTTCCCAAACTAGACTGTTGGAACAGCTACCCAATACCCCGACCTCGTTCTCAATGTTTCTCTAACTGAAATCAATCCATGATCAACTCGTAAAAACAAAACTAATCCTTACAAACCAATTACCGAAAAAAAGACGTTTTAAAGAGAATAGGGAAGGAAATGAAAATCACAAAAGTAAAATAATAGTATGCTTCCAAAGTAGATTTAAGCTAACTACTGTCTCATTTTGTATTACATCGATCCGGCTTCTTTAATCTTATTACTCAGACTTCTGTAAAAACAACGGCTTTTTTTTATTACTCTGCTCAACGTCACTGTATGAATAAAGTACAATAAAAGTCGTATAACTAACCTCCTTGGGATGAAATCATGAGTTATAGAAAGCCATTGGCGTCAGTGTTCCGCAAGGCAAGCTAAAATTCATTCAAATCTTCAGTTTTCAATTTTTCGGGCTCTGACTTCCTCTTTCCTCAAGGCGTTCACATCTTTTCATATTAAAGTTGTTACAGGCAGTATACAATTGAAAAGATCGGGAAAAACAAAATGGTATCATATAATCTAACTCATTTTGTTACTACATGAATAATTTTGATGAATGCGACATGAGTAAAACAAGCGAAAACTTTACTTTGACACGAAAAGTATTTGAAAAATGCAACAGTTATTCCTTAAGTTAACTGAAGCAACTTCAAATGAATAATAATCATAATAATAATGCTTACTAACTAGACATTGTTTGCATTAATTGTTCCATTGTTCGAATTATTGATTACAAAATCAATCAAGTAGTCTAAGCGTACTAACAAAGAAAAATAGAGACAAACAAAAACAACGTGTCTATGAGCAAAAATTATTTGAGCATACTGAAGTTGGTAAGACTTTTTCCCAAAGGTAAATAATGAGAATACCACAGGTGTTTGTGTTTCTCTTCAACCATTCATCATCTATCGACCTGTCAACAAACACAGTTTACATAATCAAAGTAAGCATAAAAAAGGGTTTAGAAAATTCGATAAAATTGAATATATAATGAAAAAGAAAAGAAAATGTGTGGTTTTTGAGCAGCACTTCAATCTAGTGAATACATCAACTCATGGAATTCTACTGTCGCTACGTGGATAATGCACTTTTGATCATGAAAAATGAGGATGAAGCTAAATTCATCCTGGAAAATTTTAACAATGTTCATGCTGCAATAAGAGGAAGAAAGAGACTCTAGTGTTTCATTTCCAGACATCCTTATGACTAGAAAAGAGGACGGTACAATAAGATGAAGTGTATATAGAAAACCTACATCAGCTAACTGTCAGTATACTCATTTTTCAGCTTTGTGCTTTTGAAATACAAACGCAATCTTTTAAAGCGCTTGGTTTACAGAGAAAGAGCAATCTGCTCTGATGAATGTTTTAACAAAGAGTTTAATATTTATTAAAGAGTAAATTGCTGAGTGAAAATGGTTATCCAGAAATATTCATTGATAAGAATATGAATCTAAAATTAAAGCAGCCCAAGGCACCAACAGTACCAAAAAAGACCTTATTCTTAAAAATTCAGTTCCTCGGGGATAAAATCAGCGAGACATTAACATTACGCCTTAGACATGCGAGATAAAGAAAACTTATTTCTGCTGAGTTACGTTGTGTTTTCAAAACCACCGGCATTTTGCCTAATTTCGCCTTTGCTATGGGCAGCTACTGGTCTGATTGCTTCTGCCAAGCCGGTTACATAGGTCGCACAATTAGGCGTGTTTCTCGTCGGATTTCTGAACATTATCCTACGTGGTTAAGTAAGGGCGAAGCGAAATTCATTCACAACTCTATTCAATCTCGTCTTGTAGATACAGAACACAACAGTGATGTTACCGAGGCGGCTTTCAAAGTCATCCACCGCACACCATTTAATCTTAACTTCACCTTAAGACTTCGCCTATGAGATATTGCTGAGGCCTTTGGAATATGCATTAAGAAACCTAACTTATGTATCCAAAAGAAGTTGGTTCAGATCCTGTCCTTATCTTGGCCATCAAGGTTCTAGTAATCTTTTACGGGTTGATCACGGATTGATATCAGTTAGAGAACCATTGAAAACCAGGGAGTACTGGACAGCTGCTGTTTCATCCTAGTTTGGGAATCATCGGCAGTACGCACCCACTGGGATTCGAACCCGGGACCTTCCGGTTACAAGGCAAGCTCGTATACCATTCAGCAGCTGTCCAGTACTCCCTGGTTTTCAATGGTTCTCTAACTGATATCAATCCGTGATCAACCCGTAAAACATAACTAATCCTTACAAACCAAACTATAGAAAGTTCTAGTAATCCCTAATTGGTTGTGGAAATTTCCGGAATTTTAGTTCATATTCTATTTGCTATACATTTTAATGCTTACTGTAACTTATGCATCTTTCTTGAAATGTAATTGGTCTTAATAAATCGAAGTTATTCAAAAAACTACAATACGATTAATGACGATTATTCTAGAATATTCTGTGTGTATAAATATGGGTATAGCCGGAGGAGTGAATTACCTAAGAGAATATTTCATACAATTATTACCTTTTATAAATTTTAACAAAGAAAGAAGAAACATTGGCGCAGAATTATCTGGATCCATTTTATTTCGTTGGTTCTCATCAGCTGCGTACAACCTGAATTTTTTTAATAAAAATAAAAATTGTACAATTTTAACAAACCTTTGTCCATTAGCAAGCATACTATCAGAGCGTCATAGTAAAATAAGGCGTTGAGATTTACAGGGTGTCTAAAGTGTTACGAAATACATACATATATATCTTAGCAGGGAGAAGTTGCTTGAAAAAAAAATTAATTGACAATTATGTTGTTGGGGTGGTAACAAAAGACATTTAGCAGTGGATCAAAGTTTTACAATTTCGGTGCACATGAGGTCAGATGAAAAGTTGATGATGTAATACAGTGAGCAGAACTCAGAAGATTAAGAAACATTATCTCTTAAGAGAGTCAAGCGAAAAATAAAGGTCGGAAGGGTGGAGTGAAAAGGTAAGTTAACATAATTGGAAAACAAAGAGTTACTAAGAGGTGTTGAGTCACCAGGATAATTGAAGTCCAACAACGGGTTCTTTTTGGACACATAAATCAGGCCTCAACAGTTTTATTGCTATAGCTTTGCTCAAATTTTCATTCGTCTGCTAAAACAAAGCTACATGTTTTCACGCCCAGATTTCGCGAATCAAACAAAATATCATAGTGAATGTTCAAATTATTAAGAATATTAAAACTCCAAGGTGGACGTTGTCAAGCCGTTACTGAATGAATACTCTTTTGAAAAAGATAAGAGATTTTGGTAAATTTCAAAATATGCACCCAGAGAATTAACGTTGGGAAAGAGAAAGTTGCGATGAATGACAAGCCGAAGCGTGAACAAAAATGAGTTTACTCCAATCCAGCGAAAACGTTATTATTAAAAGACAATATATATATATATATAAATATGATAGAGAATATTTGTAGGTCAGGTAGATGAGTTTGAAGAGGTTTCGTTCTCTGAGCTGGATGGTTAATTTGCGAAGCTTTCATCACCCTACTGGGTGACATCTTCAGCGCATACTTCAATTTGAAGTGAGCTTTTAGATTTCTCCACGAGTTTATTAATCATCTCTCCTGGTGACCTTGGACGTGATTGGTTGTTTCTGTGTGTTTTCACACCTTCTAGGTTACTTGTATTGGAACTGATTGTTTCTTTGACTTGAACTTTGACCCTTTGTGTGTGAAGTTTCTTTCTTATTGGTTGATAAATTTTGTCTATCTCGATGTGTCTATTGATTGATGATTCACTGGAATGCCAAGCTTCTAAAAATTCTCTAGCATTCTTGTTATTTCCTTTGTCTAATATTTGAACGTTGTCCCAGTCGAATTGATGTCCGTGGTTGTCTGTGTGTAGTGAAATGAGGGAGTGGATATCATGTCTTTTGACGGCTAGCTGATGTTCGTGGATACGAAGACGAAGGGGACGTCCACTTTGGCCAATGTAGTGTTTTTCGCAGTTGTTACAGTTTATTTTGTAGATGATGTTGGTTTTATCTTCTTTCGCTGTTGAGTCTTTTGGTTGACATAGAATTGAGTGAAGCGACTTTGTTGGTTTGTGTACGACGTCAATTCCTAAAGGTTTGAAGAGTCTTTTAGTGATTTCTGAGATATCCTTTATATATGGTAAGGCGATTTTCTTTGTGTTCTCCTTGGTGGCTTTTGCTTTGGTAGGTTGGCTTGGGGGTATATGTCTCTTGATGAAATTCCGTGGATATCCATTCTTTTGGAAGACGTCCATGAGATACTTTTCTTCAATTTTTCTTAAGGTGGGAGTGCTGCAGTGAGTCCTTGCTCTCTTGAATAGTGTTTGTATGCAATTCCTTTTGTGTGTTATTGGGTTGTTGCTGTTGTAATTCAGTATTTGGTCTGTGTGAGTTGATTTCCTATAAACTTGAGTTTCTAATTCTCCTGTAGTTGTTCGCCTGACTAAGACGTCCAAAAATGGTATTTTGTTCTCGGATTCCTCTTCTCTTGTGAATTTGATGTCGTTGAAGACGTTGTTTATTAAGTTGTGAGTTTTATCTAATTCGTTTCTTTTGATTATTACAAATGTGTCGTCGACGTAGCGTATCCAAATCTTGGGTTTGATCTTTGGTAGAATTATGTTTTCGAGTCTTTGCATCACTGCTTCTGCAATCAAACCTGATATTGGCGATCCCATGGGTGTTCCTTTGACTTGTTCATATATTTGGCCGTTGAATTGGAAGTATGTTGTTAGGCATAGATTTATGCATTCCATCCAGCTTGTGTGTTGCATTTTTGATTGTTGTGGAAGTTGTTCGTCGTTGCTAAGTAATTGCTCCATGGTTTCTTTTGCTAGGTTTTGTCCGATGGATGTATATAATGCTGTCACGTCGAAGGATACCATTATTTCTTGTTCATCTATTTGGATGTCTCTGATTTTCTCTAGGAATTGGATAGCAGAGTTGATGGAGTGATCGCAAGATTCCGTTAGGTGTTTTAGTTTTCTGTATAATTCTTTGGATAAATTATATGTTGGAGTTCCTGGGAGTGATACAATTGGTCGTAACGGGATATTTGCCTTGTGTATTTTGGGTCTGCCGTAGAATCGAGGTAGGACTGGTCCATTGGATTTCATTCGCCATTGGTCTTGTTTTGTGATCTGTCCAGTTTTGGTGAGCTTGTTTAAGGTCCTTTGGATGCGGTTATCCAATGTTTGTATGGGATTTGTTGGGAGTTGTTGATATACATCTTCATCTTTGAGTAGTTCTTCAGCTTTCTTGGTGTATTCTTCTCTGTCCATGACTACTGTTGTTCTTCCTTTGTCGGCTGGTAAAATGACGATGTCCTTCCTATTTTTCAGCTTTTTGAGGGCCTTTAGTTCTTGAGCGTTGAGTTGTGTGTGTTGTCTTTTCTGTTTGACCATTGGTACAATTGTTTGGCGTATCTCTTCCTGTGTTTCCTCGTTCAAGTTTGATGATTTGAGTAATGATTCAAAGGCAGCGAAGAAATCAGTTTTTGAAGCATCTCCGGTGTTGTAGTTTAATCCTTTTTGTAGTAGTTGTTGTTCCATTTTTGATAGTGGTTGTTTTGATAGGTTGACTACGCAGTCTATGGGCGTATTGTCTGGTTGTTGTTTTCTAATCTTGGCTAGCTTGGTTTTGAGGACTCTTCGTCTTTGTTCTCTGTGTTTTTCACTTGACAGTGTGATTGTGGTGATCACACTGTCAAGCTAACCGTCAAAAGACATGATATCCACTCCCTCATATCACTACATACTGACAACCACGGACATCAATTCGACTGGGACAGCCAACGTTCAAATATTAGACAGAGGAAACAACAAGAATGCTAGAGAATTTTTATAAGCTTGGCATTCCAGTGAATCATCAATCAATAGACACATCGAGCAACATAGACAAAATTTATCAACCAATAAGAAAGAAACTTCACACACAAAGGGTCAAAGTTCAAATCAAAGAAACAGTCAGTTCCAATACAAGTAACCTAGAAGATGTGAAAACACACAGAAACAACCAATCACGTCCAAGGTCACCAGGAGAGATGATTAATAAACTCGTGGAGAAATCTAAAAGCTCACTTCAAATTGAAGTATGCGCTGAAGATGTCACCCAGTAGGGTGATGAAAGCTTCGCAAATTAACCATCCAGCTCAGAGAACAAAGCCATATCAAAATATATATGTATATACGAAACGGCTGTTTCAGTTTACGTCTGTCTCGGTGTTAGTGATAATAACTCAGAACACAGAATGATACACTTACTAAAATCACCAATGGAAAAAGATGAACGTCAGACAATCGATTGGCGTGAATATACCAATGACTTCGGAACGAAATGCACTGCACAAAATTAAATGTGGTCCCTCAAGCTGATCCTAAATCGAATCATTCATTAATCTAAACGTAATCCACCCCTTATCTGTTCCTAACCAACTATTGTATCTCCTTAAATAGATTAAACTAACCTTAACTTGTCCCTAGCCTAAACTTTTTCTCACGCAAAGCTAACCAGTATTCTTATCATCTAGCATTTCTCGAATACTTATCATTTTTATGAATTGTATTGGGAATCTTATCATTAATACAAGTACTGTTATGAGAAGCATAGATACCATCATACCGACTGTGAGTATGACTATATGCAGACTTCGTTCTGGCTTTATCTTCCCTCACATAAATTTCCACAATCGGTTCATATTTATTGATATAAGTATAAAACTTGGGCAATGTGGAGTATAACTCCATTACAGATCAAACTTTATTTTGATAAATCGCACAGCATTATACAGTAATATTTACCGATGACCACGTTTCGAGCACAATCTATCACTGCTCATAATCATATCAAGTCACTCACATAACCTTTTACTTCATTTATACACATGTGTGAAATTCACTAGACATTTGAATAAAAACCAATATGTGATGATGCACATTCAGAGTGTTATTGATCAAATACAATCAGATGGGGTATAAGATATCTTTACAGTCAAAATAAGTAACTTCTTAAAATGCTATGATATACGTGAATTGAGGTAGAATTTTAAGATGATTAATTATCCTCCTCTGATTTGACTGGTGGTAATAATATCTTTAATGCATATCTATGGTATTTGCATTAAGTCATTTCTGTGCCACATGTTCGATGTAAACTCAATCAACCAGGATTCATGCAGTGCTATAGCTGCGTTTTTTTCTAAATTACTTATCTCCATGGGATCCATCACTATAATCCTAGCTAATTTGTTGTAATCTGCCAGACAATCTCACTACTCCTTATCTACTATTTTGACCTATGTAGTTGACTTAACTCACAGTCGTTAGTAGGTAGGTAGGTTAGTAGGTAGGTATTTTGTAAGTTATATAATTTTAATTAAAACAATTAGTCCCTTTGATAAATTTGAACAAGGCATTAAGAAGACAAATTTCGCGAGATGATATCATTTCGTAGTTTCTTTACAACCGCTTTACAACTAACATGGTTAACAATGATAAAATAAAGTTCATGAAAATTACTCAGTTAAATAAAAACAAAAGTACATACTAATGACCAATCATATTAAGATAGGTCATGCAGTCCAGGGTAGGCGAAGATTGAAGTCTATTGATTTTTGTACACACAGTTTAGGCAGTATGTGATTAATCCAAAGTGCTTCCATCACCTTCAATAACCTTGAATTAGAGTTATGTGAAATAATAATCGATGGTGTTGCGATGGGGAGCCCTCTGGGGCCCCTGTTAGCAGATATATTTATGTCGAAATTAGAGAAACAAATGCAAGGTATGCTTGGAGGATTTATGCTGTATAAACGTTATGTAGATGATACTCTTATTATTGGTAATAATAGTGAGTCTATTGAAAACTTCATTACTCTATTTAATCATATTCATCCAAATATTCGAGTGACTTCCGAACTAGAATCGAATAACAAACTTGGTTTCCTGGATATCACTATGACTAGGAGAAATGATGGAACGATTCAGCGCTCTATTTTTCGTAAACAAACATGGACTGGACAATATCTTCATTTTACCAGTTCTGTTCCTATCCAGTATAAACGTTCCCTAGTGAAATGTTTGTTCTCAAGGGCCCGAAAAATATGCACGAGCGACACACTGATGGATGAGCTTCGACATGTACATTCAGTTTTATTAGCTAATGGTTATCCGGAGAGCTTTATCACTTGTCACAGCAAAGAAAAACCACATCTCGAAAAGACAGCTTCTGTACCAAAGAAAGCCATCTTTATTAATCTACCATTCAAGGGCGACCAGATTATGCAGTTGACAACTCAAAGACTTCGATCAGCCATCAAACGCACATTCTACGCCGCATCTCTTTTTCTCACTTGCCGAACATTTTCGATCCCTGTTCCTACGATTAAAGGACGAAATTCTGTGGACTCTACTTCAAACTGTATCTACAAGTTCACCTGCAGCTGCGGTGACACCTATATAGGTAGAACTAACAGAATGTTCCAATGTCGTCGAAAAGAACATATTCCAAAATGGCTAGTAAACCATATCGAAAATCCCAACGCGATTAATCTTAATAGAAATCCAGCATCATCCATTGCAAAACACTTATTAATGTCTGGTCACAAAATAAATATTAATGACTGTTTCACAATTATTTCACATAACTCTAATTCAAGGTTATTGAAGGTGATGGAAGCACTTTGGATTAATCACATACTGCCTAAACTGTGTGTACAAAAATCAATAGACTTCAATCTTCGCCTACTCTGGACTGCATGACCTATCTTAATATGATTGGTCATTAGTATGTACTTTTGTTTTTATTTAACTGAGTAATTTTCATGAACTTTATTTTATCATTGTTAACCATGTTAGTTGTAAAGCGGTTGTAAAGAAACTACGAAATGATATCATCTCGCGAAATTTGTCTTCTTAATGCCTTGTTCAAATTATATAATTTTGTCTAATTGGGTCAACCAACGGGGTCATTTATCCTAGAGGGTTTGTCCAACCTGATTGAGTTTGTAGGTTTAAATGCCACTCTTATTCCTGTTTCATTAAGAATCCTAAGATGTTCCCTCCTTATACAGTGAGACTACCGTAGATGCCTTATATTCTCTCTTATTTATTTTATCATTACTGGTTTCTCAATTATTTTTATTTTGGCCTTTTCTCATCTGCCTAATGAATTTTATGGGGTAGTTATTTGACACCAACGCCTCTTTAATCTGTTTGACTTCATTATTTAGATTTTGAGCTGTACTACTCATTAGTAGTGAGATTTTCAGAACATACGAACTGAGCTATGGTTAGAATGATTGACCTTGAGAAGATAAGTTATTGAGAAAAAAGCTCAGCACTAAATTGCACTGCATGCCTTACCACACAACCAAATAAGAAGATGCGAGAGGGTTAAAATTCTAAGAAGTAATATAGGTAGGTGGAGAGCGAGAGAGATTGATTACTGAATCCTACCTGGTTCATCGAGTCCACATCCAACAGATCCACATGCAACAGAAATCACTCATGACTCATACCGAAAATATGGAAAATACTACTATCCATCAAGTCAAGCGATGGAAAATAATGGAATCATATAAGCAAAGTTAAAACGTTGCATGATTAGTGCTTTAATATGATTATGAGCAATAAATTGTGCTCGAAACATTGTCACATCAAATAAAGTATAATTATTTTTCAGTGATTTACACACAATGATAAGTTTTGTTATTAGTAATATTTCGAGCAAAATTACTACCCGTGTTCACACCACTGTTGGAATTGTTTTATTCACACATTTATGATTTGTACTCAAATATATAGTTCTTAATTATTATTTTTTTCCTCATTCATGTTTTGTGTGTGTATGTGTGTTCAGGATTATATTCCACATTCATTCATGTGTTTGTATTTAGAATTATATTCCAAGTTGTTGATAGTTGTACTGAGTCACCCTTGTTACATGTATCCGGTGTGACTTTAATGAATTACGATTCTGTTATGAGTCTTTCTTTCCATTTGTTCATGTTAGTTTTTAGAATACACACATTGTTCCAATCGATATTGTGGTTTTTGTCCCATGCATGTGCATCTATCGATGAATTTTTTTCAAGAATTTTGTAGGCTTGTGTCCCTGTTGGTTGACCTTTGGTTAGGCGTTTATGTTCGTTCACTCTTATTTTGAGTGATCTGGACGTTTGCCCCACATATTGAGTTGGACAGTCAGCGCAAGATATTTTATAAATCAAATTGTTTTTATCCATCATTTTTATGGGATCTTTCAGTTGATTTATTTTATTTTTGATTAGATTTGTCGGTTTGAACGTTGTTCGAATGCCGATATTTTTGAGCTTTCTTTGTATTGCCTCTGATGTACCATTTTTATATGGTATTGCGACTGTTCTTTTTCCATTCTTCCATCTTGTTATCCTCCGGTTTTACCCTCTTTTTTCTCTTTTTGATATTATCTTTTATAAATTCTTTAGGGTAGTTGTTTTCGAGTAGCATTTTGAATAGGACTTTTATTTCTTTACGCTGGTCCTCTGGTGTTGTTGTACGTCTACATATTCTATCTGCAAGACCTTGTATTAATCCTCGTTTTACCGAGAGTGGATGAGCTGAGTGATAATCAAGGAATCTTCCAGAATGTGTGGCTTTTCTATATATCGTTGTTTTTATGCTACCATCTATCATTCTTTGTAGTTTGCAGTCTAACATGGGCAGTTCTCCAATTTCATTCTCTAATTCCATAGTGGATTTTATTGAGTCGACGTGTCTGTTTATGTGTGAGAAAAGTTTCTCAGTATCGTTTTTTTCACTATTACTAGTGTGTCGTCTACATATCTCCACCAACATTTTAGTGATGATCTGAATGGTTTAAGGGCATTCTCCTCCCAATAATACATGAATATGTCAGCTATAATTGTTGAGATAGGCGATCCCATAGCTACTCCCTCATTTTGTTAGTATATTTTTTCTTCGGATGTGAAATATGTTGTTGTTAGACAGAATTCTACCCCTTTTATTATTTCTTCTACGGATAACTCTGTTCTGTCTTTCAGGCCATTATCTTCATTTAGTTTCCCTTTCAGTGCATCCATGGCCATTTGAATGGGTATTTTCGTATAGAGACTGTTTAAATCAAAGCTAACTAGTATTTCTTCTTTCTCTATTTTAGTTGTATTTATTCGCCTCACTAATTCAAATGAATCTACTATTCTAGCTTTTGAGTTGTCTCTTGTCGGTCTTAGTAATGTCGAGAGAAATCTGGATAGCATATACGTTGGTGTGCTTCTGAAGTCTTCAATCGGTCTTATTGGATATCCCTCTTTATGCAATTTTATCTTGCCATACATCCTAGATAGATTACAAGATTTTGACATAATTTCAAATCATTTTGACTTACCAATTACTTCTTTCATTTGTCTGACTACCTTAGCTGTTTGTTTCATTGTTTTGTTGGAGATTGTTTCAGCTGATTTAGTCATTATGGTATAGGGTCCAGATTGTAGATGTTCATTCATCTTTTCATTACATGTTGTTCTGTTAAGTATTACTGTTGTGTTTCCTTTGTCTGCTTGAGTAATGACAGTGGATTTGTCTGCTTTTATGTCTTGAAGTGCTTTTAGTTCCTCCTTCGTTATATTTGGTTTTTCTGCTTTTTGCTTTCCAACAGTGGTGTGAACACGGGTAGTAATTTTGCTCGAAATATTACCAATAACAAAACTTATCATTGTGTGTAAATAACTGAAATATAATTATACTTTATTTGATCTAATCCACAATGCTCAAACTTTTACTGATATTAATGGTCACATCATTTGTAAAAAATTATATTTGTAAAATCTCAGCGATATTGAAATGAGTAATTCCAACGTTTCATTCGGCAATCTGGTCCGAACTTCTTCAGGGAAATTAATCCCAATTAACACAACAGAGGTTTATATATAAAAGGAACATCTCTTGATTTTAAAAACTTTGTCCAATCATGATTCATAAAACAAATATTAGCAAGTATAATAAACAAAATTGTACGAGTTGTGATCAAAATTTGACCTCAGACTTTCAAATATTGATCTACATGTGTTAAACACTTTAAACACAGTGTGTATGTGTGTGTGTGCGGGTATACAGTTGTAAAACAATGTGTTAACGTCTCCATAAGTAGATATAGACAGTCGGGAATTTTGACCAAGCATGATTAATTAGTGATACATATCCATTTTTATATGGAGGATTTAATCATGAGCTGACATCAGTTAGAGAACCACTGGAAAACCTGGGAGTACTGGACAGCTGTTTCGTGGTTCTCTAACTGATGTCAGCTCATGATTAAATCCTCCATACAATCAAACCAAATCCCTACAAAACCAACACTTGAAAATATCCATTTTTATTTATTAATCAGGATTTCCTGTGAGTCAGCTTACATCACACCTTCATGTCTGTTCAAACTATCAGTATCTAGAATTTTATGATTAAACGTATTTTCAAAATTATGGTGTTTAGGATTAGAGTTTAGTTCAAGCACCCTGTCGAACTTATTGCTTTGTCTTCTTTCTGAGGACTGAGCTGCTTTATTCGACCTACTGGAGTTGTCAGGTGACTGGACAGCTATGTATTTAGGATACGCATTCTGTTGCAGACAACGGAGAGTGGAAACACGATGATTGTGCCAATTACATAGTTTTTTTGTTAATTTAATTCGATTGCAAAATAAATCAAATGAACTGTAGTCAAGATTTGACAGAATAGTTCTAAAATATTTAAAAATATTTTATTACTTGTTTTATGACTCATGATTGGACAAAGTTTTAAAAATCAAGAGATGTTCCTTTTATATATAAACCTCTGTTATGTTAATTCGGATTAATTTCCCTGAAGAAGTTCGGACAAGATTGCCGAACGAAACGTTGGAATTACTCATTTCAATATCGCTGAAATTGTACATATATAATAATTTTTTACAAACGTCTACTTCTCACTCGGTGCCCAAATATTTTAGAACTATTTTGTCAAATCTTGACTGGAGTTCATTTGATGGTCACATCAGTAATTATTACTGTATAACACCATGAGACTTTATCAAACTACATTTTACCTATAATGAAATTAGCATTCCTTAACAGTAATTATTCTGGAGGTTTGATTCTCCTTCACAAATTTCCGTGTACTGCTTAATTACTGTATAGGACCTTGTAAATGAATTCCACTTTTGAACATATCCAGGTGGTGCGTATATATATATAAATACATATAATCCCTACTAATATATTTATAATCCAGGATATTTTTAGGGGAACAATTGAAAGGAATAGTTTTATCTGATGACTAACTGACAGTTTAACCATTATTATTACTACTGTTATTATTGTTCTTGTAAAGGTTTTATTGTTTTAAATAGATATCAGTAGGGAAATAAAAAAGAATTAAAATCAACCCTCCACTGAAATAAATAATAAGTAACATATCTAATCTGTCATTAAAAAAAGTGAAATACATAAATAAATATGCATAGTGGTACTGCTACCTGACTGACAGATGTCTATTATCATCCTTTTTACCCAGAATTAAGTTAAGTTTACCAACAAAAGAGTGAATTAAATGGCAGATAACAAAGTTGAACAGAATCTTCAGAATTTCTGTTATAGCAGGAAAGTTAAAAATTAAGCCAAATGGGACTACTTTTATGGCATACATACATAGGAGTAAAAAATTTGGTCAACTTAAATGCTGACCTAAAAGCGAGAGCAGTTAGGACAGTCAACCATTTAGCTAGATAATGGAGTGTTTTAAAAATAGATTAGAGGTCATCTCATTTTGGTTTACTTGATGACTATAGAGGCTTCAATTTATAAAAGAGGCGGTTTGACAAATTGAGTATTCTATTCCATATTAGTTTTTTTTATTGGATGTATCACACTGTGAGTGAAACAGTATTAGTATTTACTGAATGACGTTTAGAATAAAATTTATTGTTCATAATCGTATCAGTTATAATCACACAACTTCGAAACTTGTGTTTTATAGTTTTCTTTCTTCTCTCTTATTTGTCTCTGTTGGGGTAGTAAAATTTTCCAGATATCTGGACGGACAGGTGCCGAATCATTCCCTTAACATGAGGCAGTCAGGAACGAACTCATTTCTGACCAAGAACTAGAATTTGGGACGGAAGTGCCACTTGAGGACATAATGCTGGGGGTGCAGCTGTGCCTGAATTCTACAGTGTTAAAATTCCAAGGGAAAATATACAAACAAACTGAGGGAGTTGACATGGGATCACCAATATCCTCTGTTGTAGCAGATATATTCATGGATAGATGGGAAAACATAGTGATTGAAACGTTCACCCCCACCATAAAAGTATGGTGGAGGTATGTAGATGACACATTCACAATACGGAATCTAAATCATCAGTAGTAATTCCATACAAGGAAGGAACCTCGGAAACCTTACGCAGAATTCCTAACAAGGCAGGAAAAGAGGTAGCTGGCATTCACACCACCCACAAACTCAATTAGAAACAAGCTTTGTCGGTTAAAGGACGAATCCTGTGGAATCTTTAAAACAAAACAATTTAGTTTATCTAATACCCTGCTGGAATGATTTTCAGGTCAAATACATAGGTCAAACTAGTAGAACAGATGCAGTCAGACTAACCAAGCATTCACATCTATCAAAGTCTAGATAAGTTGACCCGATTGAGATAAGAAATCTAGAGAATCGTTCAGCTATACCACTCACTACTCACACTACTCTTATAACACACAACCATACAATAGGATGGGATAGGATGACAGTTTTAAAATCTAACGTCACAGGGTAGAGGAAGAGATTGAGAACAGAAGCTTTATTTATCCAGTCAACTGCAAATACATGTAGTAGGAATGATTCAACACCTGCCCACCTAGAAATCTGGAAACTTCTACTACCCCAACGACGACAAATAGGAGAGAACAAAGAAAACTATAAAACTCAAGTTTCGAAGTCGTGTGATCAAAATTGATGAAATGATTATGAACAATAAATTTTGTTCGAAACGTCATCCAGTAAATACTACTGTTTCACTGTGTGATACATCTAATAAACAAACTAATATGGAATTACTTACTACCACAGTGCCCAAATTTAACACATATATGAGTATTCTATTTTTTCTTTGGTAAATGAAAGTCCCAAAGATAACTTAGTATAATGCTCCTCATCCAGAATATCAGCTAAATATACTATTCTCAATACTTACATGTAAATTAACCCCCTGTCATTATGTGACAGGATAACTGTTTGAAAAATCTCTCCTGAAGGATCCAATCAACCTATTTTTACTTATTTGGGGGTTTCAACTAACTTTGTGATTACTATTCAATTTCCTCTAAGACTCTGTGTTACTGTGCTGATATTTGCAGTATCATGTATTGAATTGGTCCTTATTATTTGTCTTTGTCCCTATTTATTCGCCAATTGTAATGCTTCCCACTTGTGCCATGCACTGATAGTTTGCTGTTTCATGGAGTGATTTGTTTGAATGAATAAAGGTGATTGTGACACAACATTGTCTTCTGGAATTGTTGATGTGTGACTCTTGCTTTCAGAGTTATTGATCCTCAGGTATTTCGTGAAGTTCAATTTTGTCCTACACTACTTGATTTTTACTCATATATTTTCCTTGTTTGTATAGTTGCGTGATGGCACTGTTGAGATAATTTTGAGTTTGTGATGTTACTTCTTTGCTAAGTAGAACCACACACAGATCCAACCAAACACAGTCAGGATTTTGGTGTCTTTGGAGAGTTTTGTGACTAGGGCGGTATTCAAGGGATTTATGGACAGCCATAGAGTAGGACGTAGAGATCGGTTCCCTGCATTCAGATTACAACGAGACGGTTTCAGTAGTTACATACATTACATGTTTGTATTCTTTGACTGGAGGCTAGTAATTAGTGTGGTGTGTCTAGTCCTTTCTTTGGTGCAGACTGAATTCTGTCAGTCAGGTTTGCAATATGGCCACCATTCTAGGTAGATCACCATGACGAATGGCTCAAATAGCTCGGTGGTAACTTTTCTGACTGCAGCGATCACTGGGTGACGCAGGTTCGAATCTCCTCAGAAGGGACATGACTTCCTTCAAGGTTGCAGATACCCCTTGTTGACTGATGAGTGCCAACCAGCAGGAAACCTAGGACCAGTTAAGGCATTCTGCGGATTGCCTCCAACCATCGAATACATGTTTACATTATCATAAAGCATCAATGATAGGATTTCAGGTGGACATAGAGAAAACAGAGGTGATGAAGTTTCCTGGCCAACAGCAACAACAACAGACAACAATCAGCTTAAATTGGAGGAACCTCCTTCACCTGCCTACCTGGGAAGCATCGTTTCAACTACAGGCTGAACAGGTAAGGATATAAAGCAAGAATTGTAAAAGCAAGACAAGCTTTCATTACACTCAAATCAGTGCGGAGATCAACAGCACTCAGCATCAAAAATAACAACCGGATTGTCAACTTCAGTGTGAAGTCAGTGCTACTTACTATACGGATCAGAGACTTGGAGCGTCATAAAGAGCACCTTCAACAAACTTCGGACCTTCATTAACAGTTGTCTTGGCTCAGTACTCAAGATCAGATGGCCGGCTAGAAAAGATCAGCAACAGGGATTTTTGGCAGTGAGCAAACCAACAAGGAACCGATTGTGCAACAAATAAGCAGGAAGAACTGGAGGTAGATTGGGGCCATACTCTCAGGTAACCATCAAGTGACATTACTAGACAAGCCCTCGAGTGCAACTCGAACGGGAAGCGACAAGTTGGTCGTCGGTGCGAGAGTGACATGGAGGAACTCATGTAAAGAGGAGATGAAGACATGTGGTCAGATTGAAGGCAGGTGAAAGCTCTAGCAGAGAACCGAACGCAATGGAGACGTGCAGCTGAAGCCCTATGTTCCTCTAGGAATTAAAGGAAGTAATAATAATTATTATCAGATGAACTAGTCAATTATGACGACTTGATTTACAATATAGTTCGCGTATTGGGGAGTGGGGGGCTCAAAATGCTTGATTAGATTCACTTTACTTCAGACTTGATTGTTTCTTCGGTTGAATTATCTTCATTTCAGAAAATGACTAACTGATCAAATTTGTGGCGAAATTAAAAATATTGTCTTTTTCTATGTGAATGCTCTCCATATAAGCTTTGAAATAATTTCCTTTTTAGAATTTAATATTATTATTCCCTTTGGGTTCCGAATGGAACACATCTCCACATTGTTCTTTCTTCTGCCATCGTCTTCAGCTGGGCCCACGATTGCCCGTAATGTCTCACCTCTATACCAATCTCGCACCGACGACCCACTCACCGTTTCCCACTTGGACTCCATACGATGGCCTGGCGTGCAATGTCATTCATTAGTTTCCTCCCCACGTGTCCGATCCATCTCTATTTTGTCCCATACATCTGATAAGCGATCGGCTCTTGGTTGGTTTGTTTCTAGCCAGGGTTTCTTGTTACTAATTCTTTCTGGCCATTTAGTATAACGTATTCAGTTCTGTCCAGAAATAATTTTGAAAAGTCATAACCGCATTATAGACCTCTGAGATTATTTGAGGGATGATAGTGTTATTGACTCCTATCATAAGTGCATCTAAATGCAGAGAAAGCGAACTGAAAGAGGGAAAAGTAATTTGTCACTAATATATATATATATATATACCTTGCGCGTCTTCCCACCAGACTCCTGTTTTCCATTGGCTTTTTAATCATTAATCCAGCAGGATTGAACAAAGTTAAAATGTGTATATTCATTACACATTATTGACGTCATATCTGATATTTTCTAATTGGCATTATCATGCAAAAAATAAATAAACTTAAGTGAATTTACTACATTTTTAGTACGTCTTGAAATATTTTATGAGTTATACAAGAAATCGACGAAGAAATAAAGTCGACAACTTTTCAGGTTGATTTATTCGACAGAATGAAAATAGTGTGCTTCAGCAGTTGTCAGTAGTAAAATCGTCTTGTTGCGTCTTGGTTGTGATTTACTTTGTATCCCGTTACTCTGTTGACTAAAGCAGTCACATAATCCTACCTCTCTTATAATCACTATATTCCTACTCATTCTTCGTGTTACTTGTGGAATATAGGTTTTCAGCGGTATACCTGCATTCCAGTCGACTCTTTTCCGTCACATTCAGCTGACTGTACGAGTACACATGACTTTGCTTCCTCATTGAAAGGCCTCCTTCAATTGTCAGCTAATACCCAACCCGTAGATTTCTATTCAGCTTCCACTCAAAGGCTTGCAAGATTACTAGCTGGTCATAAGCTCGTAAACGGATATAAGTATGGCATGAGACTAGCAAGCCAATCTCGTGGAAAATACTCCCATCAATACTGCAAGGCACAAGAAAAATAAACGTATTCCATTATAAAACCTACTGGAGAAACAAATTTGGCATCCATTTGAATCTACGTATTTGAGTCTGAACGAAAGTCCTTAAAAGAGGTCATTCTAGTAACCTGCATTTCACGTGGTTCTAGAAAGTTAAATTTCACCACAGTGATAGGATCCCACGCACTTTGTTATTGATCAATTATTTCAACGGCTGTTAATCTCGCATAAATGGTATATCATCATTTCCCACGCACTTTGTTATTGATTATTACGATCAATTATTTCAAATGCTGTTAGCTGTCTGTATTGTTGTAAAAATTTATAAATACCATGTGTTGTTTTCCTAAATAAGTTCTTTGTCGTACTTGTTGTACTACAATATACAGTCACAGACCAGCCTTTGTCTTTTGATATTTGCATGGTTTACTGAATCGGAAGGTACCACAAGCAGATAGGCGTATTAGTCAGGCGCAGACAGAACAAGGCCACAACGTCCTCACTTAATTCCCTACAGTTATAACCGACAGTCTCATTTGGGAACATAAAGTATTCAAATTGCAGCATTTATGATCAACTTGACATCATAAATATTGGTCAAGAAAGCAGGTATACATGTATAAAACCATATGATACTTAATGACTCAGATAATTATTTATACATTACTTAAACCACGCAAAAGTAGTTGCTGGCGAATTTGGTTTGTCATTCGTTCGCCGAAGTAGCTTCCCAGGAATCGAGTAGATTGAGATGCGCCCAACCATATACACCATAGATTGTCAGAGAGAAACTAACAAGAAGTTCAACGAATGGATATCTTTTCGGCGATTTCATTCTCAAATGCAGCTGTACAATCGCATTTCTATAGATTAGTTAACATGGATACAATTATTATTTGTTTAATTCTACATAGTAACAAAGGGGTTAATAATTTTCAACTTGGTATGAATTACAAGAGGCTTAGAAACAAAAGTTACGCATGGATAGAATGAATTACAGGTATGAGCGAAATGAGCATGGAAACAAATTGAAATGTAAGTTAGGAGGTGTGAATGTAGATTACAAGAGATATAGAAACAAAACCAACACACAAGATTACAATATAATTGTAAAATAGTTATTCTAAACGGATTACAAGTGTGATCAGGAGGAGCATGGAAACGAAATTGAAATAACTGGTTTTATAACTGAAAAACTGAGATGTTTGAATGAAAGCAAAGAGAGAAAATTACACGCACACACAGAAAAAAGCAAAACAAAAAATCTGAAGGATCAGGGAACTTACCGAACTAAGTCCATGTTAGTTGCACTGGCTGGACTAGTTTCCTTTGAACACATAGCTGCGGCTTTTCAATGCATATGGCGAGAACTGTCTTTGATAGATTTTTGTTCACTTTATAAATGACTCTGAATGATGAGTTAGTTGAGATTCTGTGGCAGGTATTGACGAGGTGTTCAGTTACGACGCTATTGATTGAACCAGTGCCTCCTGTTTCCAGCCATGTTGGATGATTTTCTCTAACACATTTCGATAAGACCTATATAGAACGACCGCATCGTGGGTTAGCTGAGCCCCAGTCGGCAGAAATGACTGTCCACTGTTTAGATCACCTCGATCTGACACCATTGGATGATGTGAGTGGCACACAAATAACTCGTTTGAGTCAATCAGCAACAAATCAGTGTAACAATTACATCACAATATGTGACTTGGATGGAAACAAATAATCACATCACAAATAGTCAAATTGAATTTCTTGCTTCTCTTTCCACAAAATTCTTCTCCGTGTCACTCTGATGACAAAGTGAATTTGGCAGATTTCAGAGTTTTATCATACACCACCTGGATTTGAATGTCGACATATTGTTTCCCTTGTCTCTCTGCTGAGAATTCTTCAGTCCTGAGGAACAACAAGACAAGCAGATTGTATACTAGCTGATTCTCATTTCAGATTAAACGAACGGGTAGAATTCATTAAAAGTGAGGAAATATCATTAAGCGAATCATTATTATTATTGTCCCTTTAAGTTCCTAATGGAACACAGAGCTTCAAAAACATACCTCAACTTTGTTCTGTTTTCTGCTGACCTCCTCAATTAAAACGAAATTATGAGTGGACCCAATTGGAACTCTGCGCATCATCATTAGACAAACCACAGAATGGCAGTCGCCAGCTACAAATACGGCTTCGACAGCGTTGACGTCGAAGTTATAATAATAATTATTATTATTGTTTACTTTATTCCAAAAAAACAGTACTTGTGATACAGAATGGAATTGTCAGCGTTAATCACAATATTGCATCTAATATCCTCAAATTATAAATGAAAATTAATCACACAGAAAATTTTCCACATTTACAATACAGGTAGTGTCAAAAACATGCAGCATATAAAATGGAAATAATAATAATAATGATAACAGCTAGGGTAATAATAATAATAAGAATACAAGTGAAAATTGCCGTTGGCTTGTGTCACACAGTATTGGCAATGTGGTATAGAAATCCTAACATGTTTAAAAATATTGAATATAATGTTCTTTTACATGATATGGTGAGGGCAAAAACAAAGATTACAGCCGTCATGGAGATAAGCTGGTGTTTGCAATTCTGAGAGTAAAACAGAGAAGTAACAGGACCATAAATATAATAGAAATAATAAAATTAATACTTGAAGGTATATAAGCATGGATGAATGGAGGAAATTGTTTATTTACTAGATGAAAAAA
This sequence comes from Trichobilharzia regenti, assembly GCA_944472135.2. Lineage (NCBI taxonomy): Eukaryota > Metazoa > Platyhelminthes > Trematoda > Strigeidida > Schistosomatidae > Trichobilharzia > Trichobilharzia regenti. The sequence continues at coordinate 35,374,095 of OX235264.1, read as the reverse complement.
GGTTAGTTAATTCTTGCCTGACACTATTTTCATCACATAAAATACGTTCCAAATATGGTATCACAGAATTTTTATACTTAGACGTGCGAGCATACAGTTTTCTGAAGTTACTCCTTGTTCCACCTGAAGAGATGCAAGGTGAAAGCTGAGGGTGCTGTGGTGGATGCTCCAAGTCAGACCAAATCCCTTTGGCAAATTTATTGCACGAAGTCAAGTGCCTATCGACAACGACGTTAACTATGTGGTCCACTGGGACACCAGTCACCTTACTGACCGTCTTCAGTATTCTACGAATTGTGACATAGTCCTTTTTAAGGAAACCAGGAGAGAATAAGCGTGAACAATAAACAAGAATAGGTGGGATACAAGAGTTTATGAACTGTAAGAGGAGGGCTTGGTTGAATTATACCCGAGTGTCTTAACTTCTTAATGTAAAATGTCAGGCGGAATATTTTACTGGAGATTGCTAAGACATGGGAAGACCAGAAGAGATCAGAAGAGAGAATGAGTCCAGGATACTTAATTTCTGATTTGATTCCTATATCACTGTCGTCAATTTTACAACTGTCATGAGAATCGATGACTTCTTTTAACTGTCGTTTACATCTTAAGCTGAAATCAACAGTTTGACATTTAGAAGGATTCATTTTAAGACCGTTAGACTCAGACCATTTGCTCACTCCCGATAGAAAGCTATTTATTTTAGTATAATTTAGCTGGGAGTTAACAGCTATTGAAACCGTTAAATCATCAACGTACTTCACAAAGTTTATTTATTTTTTTTAATTTTTATTTACAGCTTGATTCCACACTGAGAGTGTGCGGCAAGTCATCAGAGTGAGGCAAGTCATGCAAGAAGAAAGAAAAAAGAAAAGGAGAAAGAACAGCGCCTTGAGGGACACCAGCTTCAGTAGGCAATGAAGTGGAAGACTTCCCTTTATATACGGTGTACTGCTTTCTATCTGAGAAATAGGAATGTAACCAGTTAACAGCCCAACATTCTGTTTGACTAGCAGCAAGTTTATTTAATAAGATGTCCCTAGGGACCGAGTCGAAAGCAGATGTATAGTCTAGGAAGGCGCAACGAACAAATTTAGCCCCCTTGTCTAGACTGGAAGCAATGTTATGATATAAGACGGCAGCTGCATCTAAAGTGCTTCTACTGTGCTTATAGGCAAATTGTTTAGGGTCATTAAAGGATTTAAGCGAAGGTACAAGACTAAGTAAAAGTAATTTCTCCATAGTTTTCAAAAAAGGAGAGGTAATAGCAATGGGTCTAAATTTGACACATGCTCCAGTAGAAGATTTAGGTATGGGTACAACTTTAATGTCCTTCCAAACGGCAGGCACAATATTATCGGAAAAAGATTTGTTAAATAGATCAGTAAGAGGGTGACACAGAATATCAGAACATTTTTTAAAAATAATACTAGGTACATAATCGGGACCTAAGCTCTGGGAAGGGTTTAGAGACTTGAGGCACTTTTGAACATCATTTGTGTTAAAACCTGGAAAGGGGCTATTATTAACACAAGTGATGCTGGGAAGCATGGCATTTGAGGGAGAGTAAATAAAAGATTTGTTAAGAGTACATACATCAAAAGAATATGGAATATTGTTTATCTGCTTACCACCAGTGATTTCCTTAAATAGTTTCCACATATTAGAAGGATTTTTGCAGGATATGAATTTCTGGTTATATATTACATTCAACCTCTGCATTTCAGACTTAATTAAGAAGTTAGTTCTTTTTACACCACTTTTATCTTTCATCTTATACAGTTTTTCCTTCTCTCTACGAAGCTTTTTAAGTTGAGGCGAGGAGAAACGGTCAAATTTGACGAATAGTGTTTCTTTTGGACAACAGATTTCAAAACAGAATTTCAGATAGGATGTAATATTAGAGATATTGTCATCAAGTGAATCATCATTAAACAAATCCCATCTTGTGTCACTGAGCATGTTTCTAAGATGATGTACGTTCTCATTTGAGTAGCATCTGTGAACAACTTTCTTAGACAAGTTTGAGAAGGCTTTACTGTGTAACTTTCCGTAAATTTTGGGTAAGACTCGTACAATACAATGATCAGAATTGAAGAGCGGGGCTCTTTTACGAGCTTCGTATATTCCAGAATCATTTATAAATACTAAATCAAGTGAAGTATTTTGTCGAGTTGGGAAATTAACAACATTTTCATGGCCCAGCAATGTAATAAAACTGCAGTCGCTGGAGTTGAAGTCGCCGGTCACTATAGATAAGGAGTTACCAAACGAAGCAGCAGCAAAAATAGTGAATTCATCAGCGAAGATAGATAGTTCTGAGGGACTGCAACAAGGTGTGATATAGATATTTGTGACAAAAATGAGCTATACTTAGGTAAGTGTTTAGGTCGACATTTTACAGTTATACAGTCAATATTGTCATTTGAGAATTTGAAGCAGACGTTGTTGGCAGTAGACCACTGAGAATTAATAAAAGTGGCAACACCACCACCTCTCTTCTTCTTTGAGCTGCATCGGTCTTGTCTGTAGATTGTGAACCCACTTAAGGAGACTAAATTATCGTCATATGAATCATGGAGCCAAGTCTCTTGAAGAGTGATTACACCAGTATTACAATATACATTTGAGTATAATAGAGAATGCAAGTAGTTAATCTTGTTCGATAATGACCTGCAATTTGTGCTCATAATCACAGGAACAGTCATCTGATGCATTGGAGTACACTTTAATGATCTCTGCCAACCTCCATGATGCTTTTTCTTAACGTTATTATATACTCGTAAATCAACAGGTTGAAAACATTTTAAATAATCGCGAGAGTAAGTAATGCGACTTGGATACATAATTGAATAATTAAAACAAAATAAATCCGAGGAAATAGATGCAATATGTAGGATGGAAATTTTGGTAGCCCAAGATTTAAGCAGGCCGCCTATATGAACTACTTCGTTACTACGTGCTGCAGTGGATAAACCTCTATAAATATCATCCAACAGCAATATGAAAATTCTACTTGTGAGGAAATCCAGGATGGAAACCTCAGTGAAGACTTTGATATAAAGACAGGAATAAGACACAGCTGCCTGCTATAGTATTCTTAATTCGGATGAACTAGACTATTCGGAAGACTGTGCATAGGAGCAAGAGCACAGGAATAAGTTAAACTTATAAGAAGGCTCTAGAAGACCTGGATTTCGCGCATGGATGATTTACGTTTCGTGCCACAAAAAAACCAACAAACTGTCTGAAGAGGTGAAGCAGACAACGAAGACAAAGAGGATAGCAGTGATGGAAACAACCAACTAACAGCAAAAACACCATCAACGGGAGAAAATCGAGGGAATTTACTTCTTTCACTTATCCAGAAATCATCGTCTAACCACAGGCGGTAGGAACGGATGAAGATGTCAAAGCCAGTTAGCCAGAATGGAAAGCTGGGATACGCCTCCATCAACCTGATATCAGTCTGGAAATCTTCTATATTCCACCTCATTATAAAGAACAAGATTCAGATTTTCAGTACAAATATGAAGTCAGTCAGTTCTAATATACGAATCAGAAACTTTGCCAGTGCGTAATGAAAAGCATTTCCGACAAACTACTCAAGACTTATATCAATAACTGTCTTTGCTGGCTTCATATTGAAGATAAGATAGCTGGCTGGCGACGAACCAACCGAGAATCGATCACTCAACAAATATATATAGGATAAAATGAAGATAGCTCGGGCATACATTGAGTAGGCCATCGAATGACCTCGCGAGCAATACAGTCCATCGCTAAAATGGAATCCAAATGAGAAGTGGTAAGTGGGTCGTCCTAGGTTGACTTGGAGTAGATCGTTTGTGTATGAGAAGATGAAAGATTATAGGCAGTCATGTAGCTGTAGCTGTAGCCAGCTACAGACGATAGCAGAAAATAAAAGGAAGGGTAGATTGCTGTTGAAGCCATATGTTTTACTCGAAACCCAAGGGAATAATAATAGTAATGTTGCATGTGAAGTGAGAACTAATTTATTTAATTTGTTTCTTCATTTCGTTCGAGAATTGCTCAGCATTTAGTTGGACGCTAATTAAATATGCGCGCGAGTTCATGTAGTGGTGATATGATTCAAACAAATCAGAAGTAAAGGAAACCTTAAGTATTCTGATGCATGAAAACTCTGGTAGCCGTATGATATCAGCAGACAGCCAAAGGTAATCATTATTTAAGAAAATTCACATGATTTTATAATAGAGGTTTTTGTATTTCTCAATGAATGAAAAACAAAACGATATTGCTGTTTTTACTGATGTTTCGCTATTTAATGCTAATAGCTTTATCAAAGTATTATCAAACCGGAATTTACAAAATCTCAGCATATATATAACACAGAGTTAGGGGGTGAGAAAAATATAGACTTAGTTCAACTTAAAAGGACATATTGAAAGTCAAAATAACAATGAAGATCGTTCAAACCAAATATCAAAGGTTATAGTATATCTGTTATTATTTCAAAATATAGTTTACTAACTTGATCATCGTTCGTCAGTCCGGGTCGTTTTTTGTTGTCAAGTTGGCGAACTGGTAAAGATAACAAAATCAAGTATAGATTGTTGGATTTTATCAGTGTGTGGAATTATGAAAGTAGTGTGTGTTTACATAGTGAACCTGCTTATCACATTTGCGTTGATTTTGCTACTTCATGGGGGAGGTTGTTGTAGCCAGGTCAGATTCTGTTTTAGTCCATCATTCCTATTCAGGCAATTTGGATTCCACTTGATATGAAGTGCTTCTGATATTAGACATTCTTTGTGGTTTCTGAAGTTTTTCTGGATTATTTCAATAATGTCAAAATCAATTTTGTGGCCTGATTCTATAGCATGTAGACCTATGGCTGATGATTTTTGAAGTTTTTCTAGTTCAATTGGATTTCTTGGTGGTCGAAGAGATGCTCTACGGTATTCATTTCTTCTGATTTTGATTTCTCGAGATGTTTGTCCGATGTAGATCGCATCACATTCCGAGCATTTTATTTTAAAGACACAATTAGATAGAGAATCTTCCGGGATTTGGTCTTTTATATGGACAAGGTTGTTTTGAAGTGTGTCCGATGTTTTGAAGAAAACTCTAATGTCGAGTTGATTAAGTACTCTTCTGATATCGTCTGATGCCTCTGCTCTATATGGAATGACGACTGTTGAAGTCCATGTTATCGGAATGCATTTTCGGCCATACTTAAAGTTTGTGTTGATTTTGTTGAAGAAGTTCCTTGGGTAGTTGTTTTTCTTGAGAGTTTCAGTAATGTTTGATATTTCTTCTTCTTTTTCTTGCTCATCCGTTATCAGAGAGTGTGCTCGTCTAAAAAGACTTGAAACAACTGAAAGCTTTGCGCTGATAGGGTGTGATGATTTGAAGTCTAAATATTTGTTGGAGAGGGTTTTCTTCCTGAATATGGATACACTAAAATGTCCGTTTTCCTTTCTCTTAACTAGGCTGTCTAGAAATGGTAGTTCGCCGATGTCTGATTCTGCTTCCGAAGTGAAATGGATTTTGGGAGATACACAGTTTATTTTCCTCAGGAATGAATTGTGTAGATCTCGTTTTAGTACTACAAAAGTATCATCCACATATCTTAACCATATTTTAGGAGTGAGTACGCTTGAAAAGATATTATATTTTCGAATTTATTCATGTAAAGATCGGCGGCTATTGGGGAGACTGGTGAACCCATAGCAACACCATTTGTCTGTCTAAATAAACTCTCTTTGATTTTGTTAGAACTTATCACCTGAATACTTCACAAACATGATTATTTGCATGAGTTCATAGATTTAGCACGCATAGAAATATATTATCGTGGTGATAAATAATTAGCAGATCCAACAAATCTATGGTCGACAAGAACTGAGAGATAATCTGCTAACGTAATTATGAAGTGTTAATATATATATATATATATATATATAAGTACGCATTAGCATATAATGTGGGGTTGCAAAAGTGAACATTGAAGTGAATTATGAATATTTAGTGGACTTGAAAATATTGATTTAAAGCGAAACTTGCAACTTTCTAAACTAAACAGGATTACAGAAATAAGCCTCTAACATACATGAGTAAAAAATACCCTTAAAAAAATGTTAATTCCAAACCACTAAGTCCCTCTTCAAATCACCACAAGAATGATGGAACGGAACAACCGAATAACTGAACAAATGAATAAATCACATGAAGAGAAGGAGGAAGGAATGATGTCGGTAAAGATTTTGCTGTGAATCTTGCATTTCCAGCTGCACATTCCTTAGACTATTTTATGAATCTCTTCAACTTTCTGAATTAGAGATGAATCCTTTGAATTTCATTTGTCTTAGAAAAAATTGTAGAGAGACTATCCCACTGCAGAGTTATGAATATTGACCAATCATTATTATTATTTCCTTAGGTTCCGAGTGGAACATAGGTCATCAACAACACATGTACACTTTCTTCTGTTTTCTGATGTCCTTGTCAGCTGGCTAGCTCCACATTTGCTCAGTATCCGACATCTCTAACTCCAACACACACTCAACCTCCTCCATGCCATCCTCCAACCGACGACCTACTCATCGTTTTCAATTGAGATTCCACTCCAGAGATGGCCTGCATTGCACGCGATGTCATTCGACGGCCTCCTCAATGGTGTATGCACAATTCATATCTATGTTCTTCAGCACATTGGTTGAGCAACAGGGCTCTTTGTTGGTTTGTCGCATGCCAGGGTTTTTTTCTCTCCGGCCAGCCATTTGATCTACAGTATGCGGCGAGTGACGGCAGCTGTTGATAAAAGTCGACACTAGCTTTTTTTGATACGCACTACAAGTTTCCAACCCGTGTAGAGGAACTGACTGACTTACTTCACATTTATGTTGACAATCTGAATCTTGTTTATTTTGCTGAAGCGGAATGAAAATTTTTGAAACTGGTTTCAGGTTGATGAAAGCGTTTCTTGCCTCTCGGATCCTCTCTGGCTGGCATTGACATTCTCATCCCTTCCGACTGTCTGTGGTTGAAACGTTGCTTCCCTGATAGATAAAAGAAGTAGTCTCATTCAATTTCTCCTGCTGATGCTGATTGGTAGTCTCCGAGCTAACTATCCCCCTAGTTTTCTACCCGGCCGTAAGCCCGGGCAAAGAAAGAGGGTTGGGTGTACGGCTAATGACCCCATACTACCGAACCACTTAAAATGCTACAAAAACTTCAACACACAATAAAAATAATAAAATCACGAAAAATATAAAAAAACAAATATATTTTTAGGTGAAATCGGAGGGGCGAAATGACGTGACGGGTTGATGAAAGCCTTGTGGAAGCCAGTCAGTCGATGCGTCTTCTTTCGATAGAAACAGAAATACGAATGGGGACGTGGAATGCAACATTATTACGTCACATGATATACTTCAGATTGTTACTTTGCATGTAAATCCTGTATGAAGAGGAAATATTTTCGAACTAAATGCACTGGAAATTTCTGTACTGTATTCAAATATTGTCTGAAATAAAGCTTAATTATTATTATTATTACTTTCATAATTGTTGTGACTTTTCAATTTGCCGTATATTCTTACCATCCCTAAACATCCTTCAGCATTCTAACATTTACTATCATTTGTCATGCTTATATCTCAATTTCAGTTCTTAGTAAATCCTTCTTTATTCTATAATTATTTCACCTTTCTATCCTACCATCACTGTCACCTACTAGTTACTCCTTCTTGTATTAAGTTCTCTACGAGCATAAGCTATAATCACACTTCCTGTTTAGAATTATGCCAAATTATTATTTTGTTTTCTTGATCAAATTCACAGTATGACTTGTCATTTTAAGAACAATTTGAAGTATTTCCGTGTATCAGTTAGTTTTGCTATGAACTTTCCCAATTAGGTATTGATTTTACAATGTTATCTATGTTTATGTTTGACAGTGACATTTCATTCTCTTTTTCAAATGTTGGTTTGTAGGGATTTGATTGGTTTCAGGATTTCATCATGAGCTGACAGTAGTTAGAGAACCATTGGAAAACCTGGGAGTACTGGACAACTGTTTCGTCCTAGTTTAGGACTCTTCATCAGTACGCACCCACCGGGATTCGAACCCAGGACCTTCTGGTTACAAGGCGAGCTCGTATACCATTAAGCCACTGGGACCCATTCCAATGGTCCTTGAATTCTAACTTCTGCCAATTCACGGCATAGCGCGACCGCTAGCCAATGTTTTCGGCGAGTATTTGTCCTCACATCCGACCAGCTGCACCCTACTGGTCACGACTTCCCACTGGAACCCAGGTAACTACCTACCTGAATAGGGCCAGTCGCCAGTGAGCATCTCATTGGTTTTTCAAATGTTGGTTTGTAGGGATTTGATTGGTTTCAGGATTTCATCATGAGCTGACATTCTATCAGGCTATATAGTATACTGTGCAATGTATCCAATCCTTTGTTTGTTGCGGACTGAATTCTTTCAGTCAAGTTTTGCAATATGACCACCATTCTAGATAGCTCATGTCACGGTACACTTTGAATTGTTGATATTAGACGGTTGGAGAAAGTAGGCAGGAAGCCTTGGACTTGCGCTTCGTGCTTGTTGGCAGTCGTCAGCAAGGCGTATCTGCAAACTTGAAGGGACATATGTCCCTTCTGAGATTCGACCCCACAAACTTGACTTTAAAAACCCAAGTCTTCACCAAGGATAGGATTAGAGACACCACACTTGTCATTGACTAGTGTTCAATCAAAGTGTCCAAAACAGTCCTACATGAGGTGAATCATAGGCTCAAACAGCTCAGTGTTAGAGACTCTGACTACAGAGCTCACTAAGTGACGTGGGTTCGAATCCTAGAAGGGACATCAGTTCCTTCAAGGTTGCAATTACGCCTTGCTGACTGATGATTACAAACTAGTACGAAACTGAGGTCTCATCAAGGCTTTCTGACGGTTACTACCAACTTTAAAATATATATAGCAAAAATATTCATTCAGATATCTATAAAACACAAAATAAGTGAGCAGAGAGTATCCTTTTTGATAAATTCCTCTTCTGGCTCTACAATTATACACATATGTTTGTATACATAGAATATTCTAGAATAGTAGTCAATACCGATCAATGGAATTACAGTTCAACAAAGACACCTAATTTCGCCTCTTTTGTGTGTATCTACTAATTTAGCTGCTGCTATCAAGCAAGTTACATAGGTTTTATAATTAGGCGTGTTTTTCGTCAGATTTCTGAACATCACCCTACAAAGTGATTAAGTAAAGGACAAGCAAAATCCATTCGTAGCGCTATTCTATCTCATCTTGAGGATGCAGGACACAAGATTGATGCTAACCAGGCTTTCAGGGTCATTTACCGCATACCTACGAATCTCAATTTCGCCTTAAGAGTTCGTTTACTCCACATTGCTGAGGTTGGCTGTTAGGATACATATTAACAGGCCTAATTTGTGCAACCGAAAGAAGTTAATTCAGACACTATTCTTACCTTGGCCATCTAGGTTTGAATGATCCTGAATTTTTGTGGAATTTTCTTTATTTCAGTTGATATTCTATTTGCCACTATATCTTTATTATAAGTATCTTTAAGTATCTTTAATGAACTGTAACTCCATTAATGTTACTTTACAAATCGATATGATTTAAGAAACATTAATATTGTTATTGACTACAGTTATAGAATATTCTATGTATATAAACATATGTGCATAATTGTAGAGCCAGAAAAGGAATTCATCGAAAAGGATACTCTCTGCTCACTTATTTTGTGTTTGATAAATATATGTAAATATACTGCACCGACCACAACTCACTTTATGTGGTATGAAGGCAGGAAAGCGATTTATATGTTCTACTGTATAGCTAACCTGAACATTTTTGAGTTACGTGCAGACTTAAAATACCTCAAAGAGAATAAAATGATATTTATTTGAGACAGAAAAAGTCTACAGTACTGGGTAACAGTAATGATACAACAAATAGGTGGAATTGCTTTAACAATGCTGTTAGATAGCTATACAGATCCAACTCCTTGCCGAGCTCAAAATAAGTACTGTAAAACAAAATTACTTAAAAAACAAATCAGTCATAAGATATATCTGAGCATCAAGTAGAATGTTTCCAAAATGATAGAATCTTAACTCTATCATAAAGAATCTCATATGAACCATTCTCACAGATAACCCAATGTCAAAAAGACCGAATGAACGTTAGATAACTTCATTATGGATAAGAGCGAATAACATTCACATTTGAATCGGAAAATGAACGAGGAGAATTAGCTATGTTAGACTGTAAAATAAAACGAATAAAAGAAGGCAAACTACACACTAGTGTTCATAGAAAACCAACGCATTCAGCTAGCAGATATTTAGATTTCAATTCATCTCATCCGTTAACTGTCAACGCAGGCTTAGTTATTTGTCTAAAAACCCGAGCACTAGCACTAAGTAGTACAATAAAAAACCTAAATTGATGGGATGAAACAGGTAGAAGAAGCATTGGTATCAAATAACTAAATATCCCATAAAATTCATTAGGAAGATCGAAAAAGTTCAAAAGCAAAATAAAAATAATAGCAATGATAACATAAATGAGAGAGAATATAAGTCATCTACTGTCATACCATATAAGGAGGGGATATCTGAGGCCCTACGTAGGATTCCTAATAAAGCAGGAATTATGGTGGCATTCAGTTGTACAAACTCAATCAGGTAAAACAAGCTTTACAGCCTAAAAGATCCGGTGGACCTAATTAAACAAATTAATATAATTTACGAAATACCCTGCGATGACTGTGAGGTCAGTTGTATAGGTCAGACTAGTAGGTCGGGGGTGATCTGATTGTCGGAATATAAGAATTTATCTAAAGTAAGAATGGCTGACTCCGAGAAGAAGAGTAATTTTTAAAAACGCTGAGCTCAGTGCGTAGGTGGCATAGAGGTTAGGACGCTCGCCGACCATGCACATGGTCCGGGGTTTAGTTCCGTGCCAAAGCACTCCTTCACCTCACCAAGCCAGAAATAATGCTGGTAAAGAGGAAAGGTCGGGCATAAGGCTAGCAACCCCATCTTATAAAATAAGAACTGCCACATAAACTTCAAGCCACTAGCTTGAAGCCGTGTGTTCTACTGGGAACGTGAAGGAAAAAAATTGCACTACATGCATTAACACAAAACCACACAAAAGGGTGGGAGGGGCTTAAGATTCTAAGAAGTAATCTCTGTAAGTGTAGGAAGAGATTGATTACTAAATCCTTCCTGGTTCATCGAGTTTACACCCAACACATGCAACAGAAATGACTCAATGCAAATACTAGAGATATGCATAGAAGATATTATTACCACCAGTCAGTCAAATCAGAGGAGGATAATAAATAATCTCAAAATTCTATTTCAATTCAAGCACATCACAACATTCTAAGAAATTACTTCATTTTTTAAATTTTTGTTTTATTGTTATTTTTGATTACAGCTTGATTCCACACTGTATTTTTGGTACAGGTATGGAATTTTCAGTATGGATATCGGTAGCCCAAATTTTACAGGCCGACCATAGATATCAGGTGCGCGTCGGCAGGGGCTCGAACCTCGGACTATGTGCATGGTCGGCGAGATTCCTAACCACTGTGCCACCGACTATAAAAACACTCATCTTATTTCTCATCTGATTGTAGTTGATCAATAACACCCGTATTGTCATTTCCAAAAGTACATAATCTCATACTGAAGAAAAACGTTACATGAATAACTTGATATTATTATAAGCAGCAATAATTTGTGCTCGAAACGTCATCAGTTAATACTACTGTGTAACATTGCGTGACTTATCAAAATAAAATCTTATCCATAATAGAGTTATACTCTACCACAATGCCCAAGTTTTATACCTATATGAACATAAGATATACGAGTTGCAGAATAATACAGTTCCGGAGGAAAGAAGGATGATGATTACAAAGCTAGTTGGAACAGTCAAATAAGTATCGCTATCATGATGATAACGTTCAGGAGTGATTTCTCGGGCAATTATTCTTCTTCGAGAAACTTGAAAACGGGAAATTGAAATACATCACCAAGGAGTTAGATATGTATTACCGATATCTCGATGATACATTTATCTTAGCTGATGGGAATGTTAACATAGACGAATCGTTGATGAAATTCAACAACATCCAACCTTCGCTTACTTTTACTTGTGAAGAGCAGTAGGAAAATAAACTACATTCTCTGGATATCTTGCTAAGTAGGCAACAAGATGAGTCACTTGAGAGAAGCGTGTACAGAAAAAGCACATTCACAGGGCAATACACACACTTCCTTTATTCACGCGCTCATTATATATGAAAGGAAGAGCAAGAAAGATATGTCCGGATGACCTCTTACAAAAGGAATTTGAATATATTCACGATTCCTTGTTTAAAAGGAAACATATGAAGACACCAGAGAAAAAATCCAAGACTATGACAGCACGTAAAATACCTCTATTTATGAAGTTACAATTTAATGGTGACTTATCAAGTGAGATTTTATTCCAGAGACTTTCCAGGAGTATACGAAGAACGTTTTACGCAGCATATCTATGTTTGTCATTCTCTAGCCGGCGAAAGATTGGGCCGTAAACGAAGGATAAGCTTGATAGTTTTGCCACATCTATGTGCATTTATCAATTCAACTGCGCCTGAAGTAGCAGTTATGTTGGGCGTAATACTAGACAGCTTAGCCAACGTGTTAGTGAACATCTACCATGGTGGTTTGGCAAAAGACAGACCAAACAATCCATAGCTCAATTTTGTCACATTTATTTAATAGTCGTCATTTGGTGGAGAAAACGAGAGCTTCCAAAGTAATTCATCGTATCCCACCGAATCTTTCCAGTAGATTTCATATTCATCTACTGAACACAGCTGAGGCGATAGGCATTCAAACTAGTAAACCTAAAATATGCATTCAAAAGAAGTTCGTACAGTCATTATCCCTCCCTTGACATAACCAACTAATGAATTTTACACCACCCCTTTGTTAATATTTTCAACCCCTTTCTTATCATCGCTTAATCTTATCACATCATCATTATAAACGTGTCTCATTTCCTTTCCTTATAATCTAACGTTACTTAATCGGTTCATTTGTTTTTACTAGCCTTTATCGTCTACTTCCACCTGGACAATTGTTTATTTAATCATTATTCGTCTTATTACAGATTGCCTAACTTTTTCATCCTTATTATTGATAAGAACATTATTATTATGACATTACAAAATTTATATTCACCATCTGATTATCCTTAAGACAAAACACCATGTTTGGCTTCATATTTGAATTTTTATTTGCAAAGTTATGTATATTAGAGTTTAATTAGGCCTGATGAGATCTAATTGAAAGCATGATATTGTTCGTCTGAATGTGTTGTTCGAAATTTTATTATGGGAATATTTATTTATATATATATATATATATATATATATATATATATATATACGTATATAATTTGCTTTATATGAACATTTGCTAAATCAATGTTTGGTAATCAGATTTTGGGAATCGCCTTTGAACGGTAAAGTTGTTCATGGACTTTTCAAAAAAATTAATGAAATTATTGTAGCGTTTCATTGTTTGATCCAGTAATAATGTAGTGAGATAGTGGGTTACAAAGTGGCTGTCTTCTCATTTTTCAGTTAGAAGACAACATACTGTTTTGAATGGGAAGTGCTCTACTTCGTTGCTAACGGAAACTGTACTCTCTCCATACCTTTTCTTCTTTCTTTTTACATGACCTTCAATATTCTTTCAAAGCTAACTTCATTAAATATGACGATGGCCTAACCATTTCTATCCCAGAAGTTTCTGATTCGACTTGTTCTCATATGAATACGTTCTTATCTGAAGTTAACAAATGGTCTCACCTAAATGGACTTAAATTAAATCTATCTAAATGTTATATTATTGATTTTAGTCTCAGATGCGAACAAGACTTGCATGGACTGCTGATTTAGTCTCATGATTCCTGTAATATTGACAGCACTATGGTAGGGAGTAATGTGAATATCTTTCATCTCGGAATCACTTTCTCTTCAAATCTCTGTTGGCCGTTTCATATCCTGTTGATTTCTGTGAAAACTTTTCGTTTGAATTATCACATGAAGAAGTTGAGACTTTCTGCTGGCATTAGTGAACCTCTTCTGTTACGATTAGTTGATTCATGTATTCTACCCATCCTACTTTATTCTTCGCCCCACTTATTCTTCGCTGGACTTCTCAGACAGACTTTGTCATATTACGTAGAAGACTGAAGGCTGATAGGTAAGCAGGGTAAGTGGTATGACTCTGAGTTAGCTTACTGACATTAGTGTCAATGCGCGCCTCATTTCTTGCAAGCATTTGGCTAAAGTTATCTGGTCTGATACTGAACATCCTTTTTTGCGAATCGCAACTTTTTCCTTGTATCTCTTAGGGTAAAACCAGAAGAAACTTCATAAGAAGCGTTTAGGCTCGTACAGCTACTACATATAAAAATTCTATCATACCGCCATATTTGGCAAGAGTTTTGTGTGAAGAGAGTCAGGTGTCATAAAAGAAGTTAGAGCTTTCTAAATCAGTAACTGAACTGCAAAGTGTAAGCTAAGATTATTGTTCTATGCACTATCTGTAATACTATCTACTTATACTTCATTATGTTTCCACCAGCATTCTGTTCCTAGTGGTTTTATCAGTGATAATTATTACTATTTTAAATTTTATGTATGTACATATTTATAAAAGGGGCTAAATTGTTGCAAAACTCAACTTAACACTCAAAAACAAAATGCATTGAAGCGATTGAAGAATAGATAGGATATAGCTATGCCATCAGCTGACAACGGAAGAACAACAATAATCATGGAGACAGAAGACTACGTAAGGAAGGCGGATGATCTACTCAGAGATAATAATGTATATCAACAGTTGACGAAAAAATTCTATACAAACGTTAGATAACGAAAATCAAAACAAGATCATTGGTGAACAAAATCTAACGGATCTATTTTACCTCGAACTTATAGTCTGTCTGTCTGTCTGTTTTCGACATAGAACTTTGCACAAATGTGCGGAAGTTCAAGTCGCCACACTCCGTGTAGTACGCGAAGCAAGAGAAGAAAGTACAAGAAAAGCATAATAGAGGCAGTGAGCAGAGGTGTGAGACAAAGGAGTAATAACGAAGAACAAAACAGTTTCATTGGAAATCATAAGTCACAGGGAGTGGATGCATCTGCGCCACTGAGAACGATTTTGAGCCACGTCACCAATTGTTTCCAACCATTGATTTTTACCGTCTCGAGGACCCCAGCCTGGAAGTCTACACCTTTCTACGTGGCTTAGACCAACTGTTGTGGATTTCATTGACTGATGCCAAGTTTTTGTTTGACCGCCGCTAGCTTTTTTCCAGCCTGACCCTATATCCGCTAACATTGCTCGTCGAGGGAGGCGATGGCTTGGCATACGTAACACATGTCCTAACCATCTCAGTCTTTGTAACTTCACGACTTCGTCGACTGATTTCCCCTGTTTACCTAGCACCCGACGCCTAACCTCAATGTTGCTCACCTTATTATCCCACTTTACACGGGAAATAGAGCGCAGGCACCTATGATCAAAGACAGCTAGTCTTTTCATGTCTTTCACTCTGAGTGGCCAGGTCTCACAACCATAAAGGAGGACGGAGCGGACTGATGAGCAGTACACCCGCCCTTTGGTCGATAGTCGAACATCTCGTCTACACCAGAGTCGGCGTAAACTGGCAAATGCGAAACGAGCCCCCTGTATCGAATTTATAGTAAACCAAAATTACTCAGACTAAGCATTCGCTGCCAGGAAAGCCAATATACAATCTATCTAAAAATTTTTTCAGGGAATTAAATTACTTAACAGAATCATGAGATCATTCTATCGATTCGTCAATCCAATTTTTGGAGAAAATCAAAACATCCAAGTGGATGACAAAGAAATAATGGTGTCCTTTGATGTCATAGAATTATTCACTTCAAATGGTCTGAAACTAGCAAAGGAAACTATGCAACAACTATTCTATAAGGATGAGGATACAAAAAACCAAATGTTCAGCTGGGATGGAACTCACAGAATTAAGTTTCACAACATAATTCCAAATCAATGCTAATATATACGAACAGATAAAATGAACACCAATGGGATCGTCCATATCAGGATGAATAGCTGAAGCCGTCATGCAAAGATTAGAATTAATAGCTCTACTTATAATTAAGCCAAAACTCTGGATACGTTACGTTGATGATACATTTTTAATAAACAAAATAAATGATTTGTAATTCACCAGCAAATTGACAAACATATACAAAGACGTTAAATTAACAAGACAAGAGGAACTAGACAGTAAAATCTCATCCTTAGATGTCAAGAGAAATGACACAGGAAATTTAGAATAACAGAAGTATACAGAAAGTAGTACTCGCTTCGGCGGTACATATGCTGAAATTAACCTCGCCTAGATTACTAGCTCGCTAGTTTTCTAGCCGGTTCCAAGCCTGGATAAAGAGGGGGTTGGGCCGCGGTGCTAGTAACTCCACCCCCAAGACTTAATCAAACCGCTACAGAAACTTCAATGCACAAATATATTAAAAATTCTAAAAATATAGACAATAGCCTTATTTTTCGTTGGAATCGGGGAAGTGAAATGACGCAGGCTGGGGAAAGCCTTCAGGAAACCAGTCAACCGATGTACCTTCTTTGAATGAAAGCAAAAATAAAGCTGAGTACCTGGAATGTTCGTAAAGTGTAAGAAACTGGAAAGGCTGTCCAGATAGCCGCTGAAATCAGAAGGTACAGAATAGAAGAGTTGGGAATCTGCGAAAGCAGATGGAACGGAACTGGAAGTTGCCAACTACCTACTGGAGAGACAGTAATCTATTCCGGCCACCTAGAGGACAACCATGAGCACACCGAGGGAGTGGCCATCATGATTTCACCAACAGTAGTCAAAGGTCTCATGCAGTGGGAACCAATCTCCTCCAGGATAATGATAGCCAGGTTCAACTCAAAAGGAAGGAAGGTCACAATCACCCAATGCTATGCGCCTACAAACGTCTCAGAACACGAGAAGAAGGAGGTGTTCTACAGACAACTACAAGCAATAATGGACAACTTCCCAAATGGCGACATCAAAATCCTGATGGGTGATATAGATGTGAAGCTGGGATGAGACAACACAGGAAGAGAACTCACCATGGGTCGTGAGGCCCTCGGCGAAATGAACGACAATGGTGAACTCTTCTCAGACTTCTGCGCCTTCAATGATTTGGTGATTGCTGGCAGTGTGTTCAAACACAAGGATACACACAAGGCGACATGGATTTCGCCAGATGGAAACACCAAAAACCAAATAGACCTCATCTCAATTTCAAGAAAGTGGAGACGGAGCCTACTGGACACAAGGTTGAGGAGAGGAGCAGATGTGGGTTCAGACCAATATTTAGTACAAGGGACTTTCAAGGTGAAGCTGAAAGCCTTGAGGATAGCTGGGATGGGCCACAATGCTAGTTCAACACTCAATTAATGAAGGACACAACCACAAAGGACACCTTCACTGCAACTGTCAGAGCAAAGCAGGAAACACTACGCGACATCACTGAAGAATCATGCGTGGAAGAACATTGGAAGTCTCAGAAGGCGATTCTCAACGAAACGTGTTCAACGGTTCTAGGAAGAAAGAAAAGGCAAGACAAGGAATGGCTCTCAATGGACACTTGGAAATTAATAGAAGAGAGGAGAATGGTGAAAGGGAATGATTCAGTGCAAGGATGGACAGGAGAAGGAGACGCTGAGCTCAACTTACACAGCACTGGACAAAGAAGTGAAGAATAGTGTCAGGACGGACAAAAGACGATTCTACGACAATCTAGCTACTGAAGCTGAAAAGGCAGCAGGCAAAAGGGACTTGAGGACATTATATCAGATAACCAAATCTCTATCCGGGAAGGGATAACCACAAGCGAAACCTATAAAAGACAACTCAGGGGACCCAATTACCAAGAGAGAAAAACAGATTAAACAATGGGTGGAGCACTTCAAAGGACTCTTGAACCGACCATCACCTGCAACCCGTCCAGAAATACCAACAACAACAGCAACATCCAGCGCCAATCACCATCAACGGGAGGGATTTGAAAGAGGTTACTTCACTTACTCACTTATCTAGGGAGCATGGTCTCAACTACAGGAAGTTGAAATGGACGAGGATGTCAAATCGAGTGAGAATCGGGAAGGCGAGAAACACAATCTGGAAATCTTTGTCACTCAGCGTCAACAACAAAATTCTCTCGAATTTTCAATACAAACAACGTCAAGTCAGTCAGTTCTTCTATACGGATCAGAACAATAACAATAACAATTTCGCTTTATTCCAGAAACAGTACTTGTGGTACAGTGTGGAATTTTCAGCACATATCTACAATATTGCATCTAATTTCATCGTACTTGGCGGGCGGGTCACAAAGGATATTTTTAACAGCCAGTTGCAGACCTTTTTCAACCAACAACTGTCTTCGCTGCCTCTATACTGAAGATCAGATGACCGGGCCAGAAAGAATCACCAACAAGGAACTATGGGAACAAACAAACAAAACAAGAACCAATAGTCAACCAACAAATATGCAGGAGAAAGTGGAGATGTATTGGACACTCGCTGAGGAGGCCGCTGGGCGACATCGCTTGCGTCGGGCCATCGCTCGATTGGAAATCGAAAGGGAAGCGGCGAGTGGGACTTTAATGCAAGGGTGACATGAAGGAGATCGTGTGAAGAGGAGTTTAAACAGTATGGAATAACATGGATGCAAGTGAAAAGTATAGCAGAAGACAGAAGCAAGTAGAGACGTGCAGTTGAAGCCCTATGTTCCACTAGGAACCCAAGGGAACACTAATAATACAGAAAATGAATGCATCCAGACCAAACACTAAAGTATAGTAGTAATAACTCAGTTCTCCACAGCATAAACTGTCAGCAGACATTGTTTAAAAGAGTTTAAACACAGTGTTGCACTTTTTGGTTGAGGAAATTAAAGGAAAAACACCTACTAACCGTCTTCAAAAAGAATGGATATCCTCACAATTTCATCAAAAATGTGTAAACTGCAGTCATAACACCAACAACAAGCCATTATCAAAGACCACAAGAAAATTCATCCTACCACATATAAAACATACCTCTGAAATAACAGCTGGAATATTAAGACCGTTTGGAATAGATATACCACACACGTCAGCCAGCCAGCATAATCACTTCATTCCCTATTGTACAAACCAAAAGGTCCAACAGAAAAGAAGATAAAATTAATATCATTTTTGAAATAAACTCTATGAAATGCAATAAAACGAACATCCTATGTTCCTAGCTGCACACGAGCGGGTGGATGCATAAATACACATGGAATTAGACAGCTGAAGTAACATTTTCCTGACACTGACTTTCACCAGTGGATGGCTAGAGTAGCGGCAGTACAGAATGTTTTTCTCTGTGATCTGGTCAGACGATTTTTAAGTATTTCGCTCGCAGCGTCACCCCTAAATTCTGAGTTCAGGTGCGGCCCATTTCTAGCTACTTTGTCAATCTTTTTATTTCTTCCACATAATTCGCTATTTGCCTCTACGAAACGTAGTGGATACTCATTCTCTGTGAAGGTTTCTTTCAGTGGTTTGGGTTCAATATATCTTCGCTAAATTCTTTGTTTTATGTCCCAGTTGAGATTATTAATATACGTATTTACAAGAACAAAGTGTCTATTAAAAAAATGAGCGCACTTATTGTTTCGGCGGGACAAACCAGTGATAATTGCGCAATCGGAGATAATAAAATACAACGGTCAGAACACATAAGACTAGGATGAACAGATAATGGCGTCATACAATGCATACTATTTAAAGGGTCAGAAAGTAAATCTAATGTGAAAGTCAGGCGGAAAATGAGGGATGATACTTGAAACAAAATGATGAAATCAATAAGCGAAAATGAGCTTCTAAGCAGAGAGTTACCATGCTAATCTAAATCCCATAACGAACTCCTTCTTGAACACACACAGGTTAGGTTTCAGTCGTTATTGTTTTGTGATAGCATCAGCATATCGAAGATGACATGATCATCCCTGTGTTTATCAGGTGTTTGTTGATTTTTTTATTACAGCTTGATTCCACACTGTATTTTTGGTACAAGTATGGAATTTTCAGCTTGGATATTGGTGGCCCAAATTTCTCAGGCCAACCATAGATATCAGGTGTGCGTCGGCGTGGGCTCGAACCCCGGACCATGTGCATGGTCGGCGAGAGTCCTAACCACTGTGCCACCGACTCACAAATTCGACAAATTCAAATTGCCCGCTCACTTTAATTGAAGGCTTTTTGATAAATATTTAGAAAACAAAAAGACTGAGGAAGCGAAGAGACATTTACTTATCAATTAGATTCTCATCTCTCTCTGGCTCTACTCTAATATACATGTATAGCATTTTTATTACAATACACAACAGTTTACTAATCAAGTGGTACTGATATGTTTGCTAACAATAATTAGCCGGTGTCAAAATTTCTATGGACTGGTTTATACATTCATGTAACGATGGCCAAGGAAGGTAAGGAAAGTGGCTGTACAAATTTCTTCTGAACACACAGGTAGATACACATAGAAGAGGCAAATTAAGGTAGTTTATCCTTATTTCTCGAAAGTAGAATAGGAGTGGCAGTGAAGAGACAACGTACCTCTGCTGCATAATAAGCTCTTTTAACTGCATTCCTCAGGCGCTGTATTACTATTTTGCTAATGTTGTCGTCAAGGAAATGCAGTTTTATGAACTTTGGTCTTTTTCGGAACTGTTGCCACAGTGACTGTCCTAGGTGATGAATTCATATTTTTCTCAATGAACTTATCTGAATAACTATTTTTCCTAAGTAATTCTCTAATAATCTTAAGCTCCTCATTGAGGCAGTCGTTAGCTCTATGAACCAGACACTTTACCAGGTTACGTTTATATTTCAAAGGTACAAAACTCAAAAAATTAGTGTCTTGACCTGTTGTAGTAGATTTCCTGTACACACTCCTTCTTAGTGTGCCATCTCCTTTCCTTGCCATGAAGATGTCTAGGAATGAGATACTGTCATTACTTTCTTCCTCTATGATAAAGTTTATTGAGGAACGAGTATCATTAAACTTGTCAAGGATGTTCATTGCATCATTCTCGTCTTTCATAACCAGAAATATAGCATCCATATATCGACAGAAGAAATCCAAGTCATTAATTACTCCTTTCAGTGGGGCATTCTCAAATTTGGCGAGGAAAAAATCAGCTAGGATTGGATCTAACGGGTAACTCATAGCTACACCATCAGTTTGTCTGTAATATTCTTCACATTGAATAAGAAATGAACACTCATTGTACATCTTAAAATAAGTTCCTTCAAGGTGGATTTAGAAATGTTATACATTATATATTAGAGTAGAGCCAGAGTGAGATGAGGATCTAATTCAAAAGGTAATTATTTCTTCACTTGCTCAATCTTTCTGTTTTCTAAATGTCTAAATGGGGATTTTTTCTTTCTATACTGAAATCTTTGATAAATGTCCAAAGAATTCGTCCTGTCACTTACATGCGAACTGATAAACACAGTTAAAGACAACAAATGACGGGTGCCTGTCGATTTATAAATCTTCACAAAGTTTAATTGTCTAAACATAAGACAGTAATAGGAATCACTTGGGTCTGCGCTTAGTTTATTTACGTCACTCAGCAATTAGTAAGCTGTATCAAATTAGTGAATGACTTTTAAAAAGACCGCCATCTTTAATTCATTATACCAGAAACAATATTGCTTACTAGTTCAAACTTTTTATACCAGATATAAGATAAGGAAGGGCCTATTTACGACACACACACACAGAGAGATGGAGTAATTCATCAGACTGTATCTTATACTTTTCTAAGCTTACTGTTAGTTAGACGTTGTTTGTTTGGTATTTTTTTCTCTCTTTAGCATAATGGTTGTCTCGTGACATAGATTAAATGGCATAGAAATATAAATTATTCATTTAAAACTATTAAATCAAAATAGATATATATGTATATGTATATTTCATGAGAATATTAGATTGGTACAACAAACCTAATGGCAGGTAGGTGGTACTTCCCTCTTGGTTTTTTTTTCGCCAATTTACGCGACATCCTTTATATAATCACTTTGTCTGCTATATATATATATATATTGTAGTGGAACGAAATGTTTATGCATAAATGAGTGGAGTTTTGCAATAGGCTATGCCTTTTTTTTCGGTTTTTACTATATACTACTTACTATACTCTTCTTTTGTCTTCTTATTCTTCAGGTAAATTACTTCCAATTAATAATGTAGTTTATAAGAATTGAGAAAAGACAAACGGGAAAAAAAGCCCAGCTTCTTTTTTTATCAGCCTATTGTAATTATTGTTCTGTTGGATAAAGCAAGTAGTAAGAAAATGTTAAAATGCTTTCAGTAAAGCTATTAGGCATGTTGTTGGTTTAATGATAAAGTTAGAGGAATTATCAGTTCACTAGAAAGTTTAATAACAGACTGTTATTAGATGAAATATAAAAAGGCACCACAGTTAGAGCAGTTGTGGTGGACTGAAATATATGTGGGAGACTGAATTACCTTGAACTGACCAATAAGAAGACACTAGAAGATCTGAATTTCGTGAGTGGATGATTTACACCCCAATATCACACAAACTCGAGGAAGATAAACAGGCGAAAAACAACAAACTGACTGTAAAAGAATAAGAGGGCAGAGAACAGAGGACTTCAAGTGAACATAGAGTAAATGGGGGGGCGGTGAAGATAACCAGCCAAGAGAAACTACGAAGACAATCAGCACCAATCACCATTAACGAGAATAATTTGAAAGATATTAGTCCCTTTACTTATCCGGCCAGGAAGCACACTTTTGAACCACAAGCAATCGGAACGGACGAAGATATTAAAACCAGACAGAGAAGATCTAAAAGGCAAGATACGCTTACATCAATCTGAAACCAGTTTGGAAATCTTGAATACACCGCCACAGTATAAAGAACAAGATTTCGATTTTCAACACAAATGTGAAGTAAGTCAGTTAGTTCTTCTTTACGAGTCATAAACATGGACAGCGTGTAACTTAAAAAGATTTCTAACAGGTGACAGTCTTTTACCAACAGCTGCCATCTTCGATGGCTTCATACTGAGGATCAGATGGCTGGCTATAAAGAATTAGCAACAAGAAACTTTGGCTGGAAACAAACCAATGAAAAAGCTGATTGGTGAACAAATAGTGTGAAGTAAATGGAGATGGATTGGGCACATGCCACAGAGAAGGCCGTTGAATGACATCGTTTTTGAGTGGAATTGAAATAGGAAGTGGCGAGTGGGTAATCGGTTCGGAAATGATGTGGAGAAGATTATTTGTATTGGAGAAGGAGATGAGAGAATACGGACAAGCGTGGAGGTAGCCTGATGCAGAGGACATCAGAAAATAGAAGCTGTATATGTGTTACTGAAGCTCTATGTTTCACTCAGAAGTCATAATAATAAAGGCAACTGGTTGTGTGAAAAATAACACAAACGAAAACTGGAATAGAAGCTATGGCAGAAAAGTTAGAGTACACAAAGCATTATAATTTTATAATTAATAATGACGATAAAGAATGACCATACTTACCTTAATAAATTAATGAATAAATCCACTTCGTAGACAGCCTACGTTGAAAATAAGATGATAATAGAAGTTACATTTGTGCTTCGATAGAGTAATCCGGTTTTTAATGAAGTTACATATATATCTAAACCAAGCTCACTTTTAACAGTTTGAAAATTCTCTCTGGTTTAAACTAAAATCAAAATCGTATGTACCTTCAAGATTCTACGGTCAACCAAAGAAACATAATTCCATAGTTCCATTAAGACCAGATTTCACCAACTCATCGACATACAACCTATCTAAATACTTACTCTCAGTACTTCAGCCACTACAAAAGGAAACTCAAAATATTTTAAGAAATTCATATGATTTCAAATCTCAAATAGAACACCGGGAAATTGATAAACAAGGCACTATGGTAAGCTATGATATTAACTCATTATATACTAGTATCCCTATTACCGAAAATCTTGATATCATTTCCATTCTACTATAATCAGATACGACGCTATCACAGAGATGTCCACTGGACACCAGTGAAATAATTAAGGGCTTGAAACTCTATCTAGACAGTAATTATTTTACATTTAAAGGGGAATCGTCTAGACAGACGGATGGTGTTGCTATGGGTTCACCAGTCTCCCCGAAAATCACTGACTTTTTCATGAATAGATTCGAAAATAACATCTTTTTAAGCACACTCACTCCTAAAATATGGTTAAGATACGTAGATAATACTTTTGTAGTGCTGAAACGAGATCTACACAGTTCATTCTTGGAGAAAATCAATTGTGTATCTCCCAGAATCCAGTTCACTTCGGAAGCAGAATCAGACGTCGGTGAACTGCCATTTCTAGACTGCCTAGTTAAGAGGAGGGAAAACGGATATTTTATTATATTCATAATTAGAAAAAAATCCACTCCAATAAATATTTAGACGTCAGCGCAAAGATTTCAGATGTTTCAAGTTTTCTTCGACGAGCACAGTCTTTGATAACGGATGTGCAAGAAAAAGAAGAAGAAATCTCAAACATTACTGAAACTCTCAACCAAAATAACTAACCAAGGAACTTCTTCAATAAAATCAACACAGACATTAGGTATGGCCGAAAAAGCATTCCGATAACGTGGATATCAACAGTCGTCATTTCATATAGAGCAGAGACGTTAGACGATATCAAAAGAGTACTCAATCAGCTCGACATTAGATATTTCTTCAAAACACCTGACACACTACAAAACAACCTTGTCCATACAAAAGACCAAATCCCTAAAGATTCTCCACCTAGTTGTGTCTATGAAATAAAATGACTGCTTGGAATGTGATGCGATACACATCGGATAAACTTCGCTAGAAATCAAAATCAGAAGAAATGAACACCGTGAAGAATCTGTTTGACCACCGAGAAATCCAGCTGGTGACAAAATTAACACGAATGTGATATGCAATTTCACTATGTAACGACACGCTGCTTTTATAATTTTACACACTGATCAAATCCAACAATCTACACTTGATTTTGTTATCTTTACCAATTGACCAACTTGACAACAAAAAGCGACCCCAGACTAACGAACGATGATCAAGTTAGTAAACTTTGTTTTCATACCAAAAAAGATATACTATTACCTTTGTTATTTGGTTTAGTGATCTTCATTGTTATTTTGACTTTCGATTTGTCCTTTTAACTTGACCTAAGTCTATTTTTCTCACCTCTTAACTCTTTGTTATATATATGCTGAGTGGATTTTGTAAATTTCGGTTTAATAATACCTTGATAAAGCTATTAGCATTAAATAGCGAAACGTCAGTAAAAGCAGCAACATCGTTTTGTTTTTCATTCATTGGGAAATACAAAAACCTTTTTTATAATGAAAATCATATACCTAATACCTCAATTTTTTCAAACTGTTAAAAGTGAACTTGGTTTGGACATATGTAAGTTAGTATTGTTTTATTCGTTTATGTTCCTATCGGAACATATGGCTTTAAGCTATGGGCTTGAAGTTTCGATAGCAGTAGTTTCACTTTTACAGGATGGAATTGCTTGCTTCACACCAAAACCTTCCGTCTTTACCAGTCTTCTTACTGGCTTAACAAGGTTGCAGCAGTGCGTCGCCTACCGGGGATCGAACCCTGGACCACCCCAACGCACAACTTACTTAGATTGCTAACCATATATTCTGGACACTCCAATGACCTCAACCACTGCAGAAGTAAGAATTATCAAGGAAAAACAACACCAACAAATGTAACAACAGCAACTCTCTAAAATCCTCTACTGGAATGCCAAAAATAATTAGCTTTTCCCTATATCCTGAAGATTTTTTACGCAGATGAGATGAATAATTCAAGTAATAGTAGATTGATTTCCAAAATAAACCATGGATAAATATATAACCATACTGTAGAAGGTGTGTGAGAATTTATTTTAATTCTATGAGCAAATATTTCACACCAATTAAACTGGACTAAAGATGCTGGGCTAGAAATTCCGTAAATTTATCAATAGTCAGGGCTTTTTTTCATGAGAAAATAATCAATCGCTTCAATAGCAAGAAAAAAATACTTCTTTTTTAGAAGTGATGCGTTCTACTCAATAATAACGAAAATTAGATCTGTATGAAGTGGTTAGTTTATTGGTTTCTAGAATTAACCTCGGCAAACTTGAGGAGAATTGAAGTGTACTGGCAACGGGTAATTTTTAGGGGTTTCAGGGTTTTTGCTTCATGACAGTGTATCATACGTACATGCATACACACATGTATGAAATTACACAGAATATTTTGAATTCACAGGATTACATACTTCAACTAGTCCAAAACTAGGGAAAGGAATTATGCAACAACTACTCTCTAGCTATGGGAACATGAAAACACGACGTTCAGCTGGGATTGAACTCATAGAAATGTGTCTTCCAACACACTTTGCATTCAATATTCAAGCGTACCGACAGATAAAATGAATACCAATGGGATCGCCCATATGAGGATTAATAGCTGAAGCCGTCATGCAAAGATTAGAATTAATAACTCTACCTGAAGACATCTGTAAAAAATTATATTTGTAAAATGTAATCCCAGGTCAAATTTTGATCTCAGCTCATACAATTTTTGTTTACTATACATGTTGATACCTGTTTCATGACTCATATGACTGGACAAAGTTTTTATAGGCAAGTGATGTTCTTTTTATACATAAACCTCTGTTATGTTATTGTCGATTAATTTCCCTGAAGAAATTCGGCCCAGATTGCTGAACGAAAAGTTGGAATTAGTCATTTCAATCTCGCTGAGATTCTGCAAATGTAATTTTTTACAAATGTCTACTTCTCACTCGGTGCTCAAATATTTTAGAACTATTCTGTCAAATCTTGACGATAGTTCATTTAAGCTCTACCTATAATCAAATCAAAACTCTGGGTACATTATGTTGATGATACATTTGCGACAATTGAAAGAAATGATTTGAAATATACCCATAAATTAATAAACAACATATGTGAAGACATCAAATTCACGAGAGAAGAAAAATTAGATATGTTAGAAATCCCATTCTTAGATGCTCTAATCAGGTGAACTAACACAAGAAATTTAGAAACGCAAGTATACAGAAAATCAACGCACGTACATACCAAATACTCAACGATAAAAATAAAAATAACACAATTACTCACGATTAGCAGTGTGTGCAGACATTGTTTAAAAGAGTTCAAACACACTGTTGCACTCCAGCGTTGAAGAGAATGAATGAAGGAAAAATACCTAATAACCATCTTCATAAAGGATGCACATCCTCATAATTCCATTTTAAACTGTTTAAAAAACTCAAATCATAGATAGCATCAACAACAAACCAGCATCAAAGATCACAAGAGAATTCATCCTTCCATGCATAGAAAATACCTTTAAAATAACAGTTTAAATACTGAGACCGTTTGAAGTAGATATAACACACAAGCCAGCCAACACAATCACTTCATTCGACATTGTACAAGCTAAGAGTTCCACCAGAAAAAGGAGATAAAATTAATACCATTCACAAAACAAACTGTGTGAACTTCAATAAACATTACTTCGATGGTCAAAGTAAGACTCCTCTTCGAATCCGAATCCAGGAACACAAATTACCTGGGAAAAGACATGATGAATATTATTTCATATCAATGCATGTAGATAATTATGAACATCAATTGGATTGGGATAATATCAATATTTTAAACACGGGGAAACACCAAGAGAATTCCTACAAGCCTTGTACTCAAGCGAATAGACGATTAACAAACATGTTAATTTAAACGAAATCTACCAACTCATAAAAAGTAAATGACAAACAAGAAAGTTCAAATTTCAAGTCAATAAAAAAGATCAATAGAGATGTAAACTAACAACAAACAGAAGACCCAATTCTAACATTCATGGCGAATTTTAATGAGTTCATTTTATGCTAAAACTTGCGCTGAATATGTTGGTTGTCCAGAAAGACGACGAAAGCTCCGTAACTAAACTAACCAGCTCAGACAACACAACTAATTGCGAAACACAAAATATTTATTTAAAATCCCTCTAAAGTTACATAGAATGGAATTAGAGTTGCCACACTAGATTAATGTTTTCAACAGAAATGTACATCAAGTTTCATTAATTCATTTATTGTCTCGTGTATGTATAGCTTGAAAGGTATTTAGTGTAAGACCAATCGTGAAAGCACATTTTTACCTAATTTTTAATGCTACCCAATAGCTTTTCCTTAATTCGATTTCACTCTAAACAGAATATTCATTGTTCAGTCAACTCTGATGGTATCTTTTCTGAATTCTACTGAAAACTTAATTTTAGGGGAAATTTAATCAAAGTATTCTTTTATGATACACAGTATTTTGACACAGAAATTGTGATATGTCTACAGCCTGTGTACTGCTCGTATTCGTACAAGACATTAATAGTGATTTGTAGGATGTGTGAGGATGTGGAGTAATTTTAGTAGGTAGAGATTTCGTCTTGAATCCCGAAATACGACAAGCAGGCAGCGAAGATAGGTCTCCAGGTCAACATAGAGAAGATGGAGAAATTTTGATGGAAGTTACTTCCTTCATCTTTCTAGACAACATCGTCGTGACTATAGGTGACAGCATGGATGAAGATTTCAAAGGCAGAATCCGATAGGTGAGGTAGACATTTATCAACCTGAAACTGGTTATAAATCTTTGTCAAGCCGCCAACATCAAGAATAAGACTCCACTTTAACACAAATGTGAAATCAGTCAGTCAGTCAGTGCTCCTTTACGGGTCAAAAAATTGGCAAGTGTTTCAAGAAGCCACTGTAGACTTTTATCAACAGCTGCCCCCACTCACTCCATACTGTATATCAGATGGCCGGCTGGAGAGAAAGAATTGACAACAGAAACCTCTGTCACGCAGCGAACCAACCAAGAGTAGATTGCTCGACAAACATGCAGAAGAAAATGGAAATGTGTCCGGCGTTGAGGAGACGGTCGAATGACATCGCGTGCAATGCAGGCCATCGTTGGAGTGGAATGCAAATGTAAAACGATGAGTGAGTTGTCGATAAGAAGGAGTGTGCTGCAGGAGGAGATGAGAGACTATGGGTGATTGTGGAGTTGGCCAGCTACAGAGGACAGCTGAAAATAGAATAAAGTGGGTATGTTTAACTGAGGCACTATGCTCGACTTCGGTCCCAAGGGAACTAAATAGCTCTCCTATGCTCCCTTTATTTTAACGATCTCTTTAACTGATGTTAGTTCGTGACGTAATCAACATCGAAATCAATCCAAGCAACCTAGAAAACCCATAATCTATATATCAATCGATGGCTACTGGACGAAGGCTGTGATGTTGTATTGAGAAGTTGTGGCCGTTGAGGTCCACTACGACAAACCGAAGTAACCGCCTATAGAAGGCATTGGTGAGAGTAGTTTGAATTCATGAACGGTCAATGACCACTGGATTTCTTCCCTGCCAGTAGGGTTGTTGGTGAGTGTCGATGAAGTGTCCCAAAATAGGATGAAACAGCTATCCAGTACTCTCTAGATTTCATGAAGAAATCTACCAAACTGGTAGAAGAATTAAAGTTTTTCATAAAAGAAAAAAAAACCGACAAATTTATGAATCCGCAAAAAGCTTAAGTATTATATACATAAATTATTAAGAATTTATCGTGGACTGCATAAGGCATAATCTAATTGTCGCTGGCTATTCGCCAAAAGTAAAAGGAACAAGACAGTTAAATCCTTATAAAATATTGATAAGAAATTTACATAAATCATTTAATAGGCTAAGTTATTTCACAGTGGATTTCAGTCGCATTCAGCTTGAAAGTACGAAAATACTCCGTAGTACCAGTCGAAGATGACTTTATCATCATTAAGAATAGGAAAAGCACAAAACATAATCCGTTTTTTCATCAACACATTAATCACAATGTTGGTTGTTCGGTTGGTTGGTTGGTTGGTTGTAATTATTCATGATGTTTTACAATAAAACTTTTCATGAAATTTACATACAAAACTGTAGACATTTTTACTTTGCCAAGAAAGTCTCAGATAAAGTTAGGCATACACTTTTTGTCTCTTTGGAAGATGTGATATTCCTCGATTCATAAGACTGATGCAAGAAAAAGATCCTGAAACCACTAAGTTTTTAATTTCTAAAGATGTTGTGATTATCAGCTTATGCTTCTCATCAATCGAAAGTAAACGACAGTTATAAGTATGGGTGTTGTGTTTACATGACGTTCAGCTTCGTATTATTATTATTATTATTATCCTCGTGCGTTCCGAGTGGAACATAGAGCTGGCTTCACCAATACATCTCCACTTTGTTCTGTTTTCTGACATCCGCTCAAGCTGGCTGGCTCCACAAGTGACCAAACTATCTCATCTCTTCCTTACACGATTTCCTCCATGTCAGACTCGTACTGACGACCAGCTCGTCGTTTTTCATTTGGATTCCACTCGAGCAATAGCCTGCATCGCGCCCGACTACCTTCAGCAACCTCCGAAATGTGTGCCTGACCATTTTGCACTTTCCTACATATTTTAACTGATTAAAATTAACTGACTAACTGATTAAACCGCAGGCTTCAAACAGCAGAGGCGATTGCGATTCGCCTCAAACAACCAGCGCTTTGTGTTCAAAAGAAGCAAGTCCAGCCACTACTACTGCCCTGGTCAGTCTTCACTAGAGACTATAAATTCATGAATTTGTACTATTATCTTTTCTAATTCTCCTGACATTCAGCTTATTTTATGTTGATGCTATTGAGCTGTAATCTGTCAATATTATTATTGATTCAATGTTATTTAAACAACATTAATGTTGTTCATAACACTAATTCATTCATTCACCATAATGCATATATAACTGTAGAGCTTGATGATGAAGGGGTTATCGAAAAGAGTACTCGTTGTTCAGTATCCATTCTTTTGAAATAATGCTTCATTTCACACATAGTACTGAATTAGTTGTGTTCTCTAAGCTGCTGGTTGATTTAATTGCGAAGCTTTTGTCATCCATCTAGACAACAGCACCCCCTTCAGCGCAAGCTCTAGGAAATTTATTTCTCGTGCTTGCTCCGGAACACCTCCCAGTATGACGAAGTAAAGGTGTGGTGAAAACCATTAAAAGTTCGATACTGGACCATCTGGTGCAAACCGGCCAACGGTCACAGCCAGCCAGCGTGGAAGAATCCTTCACTATATTCTACCGGGTATATTATAAATCGCAAAAAGTCATCGAAGCACCGCATGCTCCGAACAGCAGAGGCTATTGCAATTATCCTCAAACAACAACCAGTGCTGTGTGTTCAAAAGAAGCAAGTCCAGCCCCTACTACTGCCCTGGTCGGTATTCAGTAGAGACTATAAATTCACTAATTTGTAATATTATCTTTCCTAATTTCTCTGACATTCATGTTATTTTATGTTGATGCTATTGAGCTGTAATCTGTCAGTACTATTGATTCGATGTTATTTAAACAACATTAATGTTGTTCATAACACTAATTCATTTATTCATTCACTATAATGTCTATATAACTGTAGAGCCTGATGATGAAGGGGTTATCGAAAAGAGTATTCTTTGTTCAGTATCCATTTCTACATATTTGTTGACCGGTCTGCTCTCAGTTGATTTGTTCTCAGTCAGAGTTGCTTGTTGTTTATTATTTCCGGTCATTTGATCTTCAGTATGGAGCCAGCGAAGATGGCAGCTTTCGATGAAAGTCAGCAACCGGTTGTAAGTCATTTTCTCAGCTTTCAGTGATGAATAAATAAACATAAAATCACGAATTCGTAGAAGTTATAATTCATGAGCCATTGAGTCGGGTCCCAGTGGCTGAATGGCATACGAGCCAGCTCGCCTTGTAACCGGAAGGTCCTGGGTTTGAATCCCAGTGGGTACATATTGCCGATGATTCCCAAACTAGGATGATACAACAGCTGTTCATTACTCCCTGGTTTTCAATGGTTCTCTAACTGATATCAATCGGTGATCAACTCGTAAAAACATAACTAACCCTTACAAATCAAACTATAGTAAAATTACTCAGCTTTAGTTCAGGATCAAGCTGTAGTCTCAAAAGTGAACAAAACACCTAACATGTGGTCTTAACTCTCAACGGTGCTCCAACTAATGTTGACTAGCTTATCCTCATAAATACGACGTCCGTAACTTGAAATATAACATCGATGGTAAAGAATTCTCCAGGCATGACTCTTTTGTAAAATAATTCAATCATTGCTCAGTTAACAGTATTTGTACAAATATTTGTGCACATAGTTCAGGTATTTTCACAGTGTTATTAGTGCATCGGAAGACAGTGACAAATTAACGTACTATCTGATATAATCAGATGTTGGTTTTGCAGTGACTTGATTTGATCGGTTACAAGATTTCTTTACGAACTGATGTCGGTTAGAGTACCGTTGGAAAACCAGCTGGGAGTATTGAACAGCCAGTTATCTTGTCCTAGTCTCTTTCGACTTTTCAGTAGCACGTGCTCACCAGGACTGAAACTCAGGACCCTGCGGTTATAAGGTAAGCTCGTAAACCATTAAGTCACTGGGACCCAACCCGATAGCCCGGGAAGTTCAGGAGTACGCAACAACAAGAAGTTCCTGGATCCGAATCCCAATGGGTGCGTACTAATGAAGAGTCAGAAGAGAATGGGACGAAACAGCTGTCCAGTATAGTCAGGTTTTCTTATGGCTCTCCAACCAATGTCATCTCTTGATGGATTCCTGTAACCTATCTTCCAATATCCTTATTCTCTTGTGGGCCATTATCAAATTTCCATCATACAATGCTTAGGAGTAATATCTTACAGTCTAAAGTTGCTAGTAGGCCTTTCTCAAGGGTTCTTAAAATTTAGTTTATTTGCTGTCATTCATTATAAGTCATTTTATTATTTTTTTAGAAAAACATACGACAACCTGACTAGTTTGCCAATGAGGTTGTTGCCTACAATCTTGACTTCATCAATATTCACACTCTCCTATCAGATTTAAAAGGCGTCTTCGAATGACTAGTTAATTGCTCTGTTCCTTCTTTAGTTTCTCAATTTCTTGTGCTGGATAAAGGTTGAATAAAAAATTTTTATCCATCTATGAATTTGCGGGCGATTTATATCTAATGTCACATAAATTCGACGACTTAAGGACTAAAACCGACAAGTAGATGGAAGAAGCAACAAAGACAGGACCTGTCCGGAGCATAGAGAAGAGAAATTTTAAAGGGATTATTCGTTCCACATCACTAGACAACATCCTATCAACTTTTGGCGACACCGATGACGATTTAAAAGCCATAACAATAAAGATAAGAAATACCTTTATTACTTTGAAATGAGTATGAAAATATTCTCGACTTCGCGGCGTCAACAACAACTTTTATCAACAGCCGACTTCGCTTCCTTACTGATTGTCAGATGGCCAGAACGAACCAATCAGAAATCTTTTGCTCAACAAATATGGTGAACAAAATGGAAACGGATTTGACACACGCTGAGGTGACCATTCAGTAGCACCACTTGCCAGGGGATCGTTCGAGTGGAATCTGAGTGGAAGACAATGAACTGGGCATGGTTTACGAGGGTGAGAAGATCACATGAAGAGGAAACAAGAGCTTATAACCAATTGTGGGGTCAAATGAAGAAGATTGAAGATGCAAGGACAAAATGGAAATACACATACCCAGAGATTTGCTCAGCGTGGTCGAAAGACTGTGCATTTTTTACATAGTCTTCACCTGAAGTAGTGCCTTTCTTTCTGTAAATTTAGTCAACCAGTTCTTCTGCTGAGGGGGACTTACATTTCCGAAATCAATTAGGAAGTTTACAATGAAGTTAAATAAAAGTAGTGAAGTGATTCTTTCCGACATACACCAATGGCTGTCATTATTTTGATGAAGCTTTATGAATTTGAGCTGAGTACCTTGATTATAGTTGTATAAAGCTTGCTAACTTGATGAGGAAGATTGTCAGACCTAAATGTATACAAAGACCAATATTAAAAGTGTATCACTAATGTCATCATCCAAGCGAAGATAAATGGTGTCATCCGGTTGAATAATTTAGGGTAAAAATATCCTAGTTTCTCATTTAGTAACTGCAGTCTATATACATATATATACATATATATCGTGAACAAGTTGACAGTGGTTGAAATAACTCTTTTAAGTGATCAATAAATATTGGTTAACTATGCTGTTAACATCAACAGTTGGTCATAAAATCATCAGACTTATGAATAAAGAAATCAAGCCTGTGTAGGACTGAATCATATATATTATTTATTATTATTATTGCTCCCTTGGGTTCCTAGTGGAACATAGGGCTTCAGCTGCACGTTTCTATTTGCTTCTGTCTTCCTTCTGCTGTAATTTTCACCTGCATCCATGATAG
Organism: Trichobilharzia regenti; assembly: GCA_944472135.2. Classification (NCBI taxonomy): domain Eukaryota; kingdom Metazoa; phylum Platyhelminthes; class Trematoda; order Strigeidida; family Schistosomatidae; genus Trichobilharzia; species Trichobilharzia regenti. The sequence continues at coordinate 35,339,457 of OX235264.1, read as the reverse complement.
TCCATACTGTTTCAACTCCTCTTCACATGATCTCCTCCATGTCACCCTTCCACTGGCGTCCCACACGCCGCTACCCTTTCGGGTTCCACTCGAGGGCTTGACGCGCGATGTCACCCAGCGGCTTCCTCAGCCGCGAGTGTCCAATCCATCTCCACTTTCTCCTGCATATTTGTTGGTTGGCGATTGGTTCTTGTTTTGTTTGTTTGTTCCCATAGTTCCTTGTTGGTGATTCTTTCTGGCCCGGTCATCTGATCTACAGTATGGAGGCAGCGAAGACAGTTGTTGGTTGATGAAGGTCTGCAACAGGCTGTTGGGAATGTTCTTTGTGACCCACCTGCAAAATTCTGATCCATATAGAAGAAATGACTTGCTTGAGGTTTGAATTGAAAATCCGAGCGAATTTTGTTGTTGATGCTGAGTGACGAAGATTACCAGATTGGTTTCAGTTGGTTGATGAATGTGTTTCTCGCCTACCCGATTCTCGCTCGATTTGACATATTCATCGGTTCCAACTGCGTGTAGTTGAAACGGTGCTCGCTAGATAAGTAAGTAAGTGAAGTAACCTCTTTCAAATCCCTCCCGTTGATGGTGATTGACGCTGGATGTTGCTGTTGTTGTTGGTTGGTTATTTTCATAACCTCTGCCTTGTCTGTGTTCACTTAGAGTTCTGTCTTTGCCGCTTCTTCGACCAATTTGTCGCTACAGAAACTTCAACGAATCATATATATATATATATATATTTGTGTAACATTAATATAACAATTAAGAAACCTGATAGAGGTTCTGGAGTCGTCATCATGAACAAAATGGACTACAAGTCTAAACTGTTATCTATTTTTGATGATAAACGCGAATTCAGCTGTGATCCCTCTTCAGAAGACATTCAGTTGTAGCAAGGCAAAGTGGCAGCTGTAAGTGCTGTAAGTGAAGATACATTTGACTCTTTAAAACTATCAGAATGTAAATCCCCAAATATGTATGATTTACCAAAAGCACATAGACCCAATAATCTCGTATGTCTTATAATGTCAATGTGTAGATCACCAACACATAAACTTGCTCAACGACTAGTGGAATTATTGGACTCAGTGAAAACGTATTAAAAGATGCATTTGAACAGACTGATTACATTGATGGTATTTATATTAAAAATAATAATGTGCTTTCTTTTGATGTTAACTCTATATTCACTAATGTACATCGGGTTTTTCATTCCTTCATGTTCCTACTGGAACATAGGGCTTCAAGCTAGAGTCTTGAAGTTTCGGTTGCAGTAGTTTTGTTTTCACAGGATGAAATTGCTAGCTTCATACCCAACCTTCCGTCTTTACCAGTCTTATAACTGGCTTAGTGAGGTGAGTGTGTCTGCCCAGGATTGATCCCCTGACCACCTGTGTGGTTGACAAGCACTCTACCGCTGTACCACCGATGCGCAGTGTACCTCTAGTTAGAACAACTGACATTTTGTGTGAATAAATTTGCACAAATAATTTTTTCGTTAATTATCACTTCACTGACATTTTGTCACTGACTAATTATTGTTAACAAACATATCGCCGTTTGATTGGTAAATTGGTGTGTATTGTAATAAAAATGCTATACGTGTATATTAGAGTAGAGCCAGAGATGAGGATCTAATTGAAAAGTAAATATTTCTTCGCTCAATCTTTCTGTTTTCTAAATATCTAAATGGGAATTTTTTCTACAATAATTTTTTCTTCCCGTTCCCTTTATCCCATTTAAGGGACTTATTACTTCTAGGTACTTACAATGTTAGGTTTACATTTGAAGGCGATTGCTTCCGCTAATTTGATGCTGTTGCTATGGGAAGTCCGTTATGACCCCTTTTAGCAGATATTTATACGTCGTACACTGAGGATTTATTCAAAAATTTGCCACTTTAAAGAAAGAATGTAGATAATATTGCAATCATCAGTGATAAGTGTTGTTCTGCCACCTCAATTTTAAATTGAATGAATGAAGTTCAGAATAGCATATCACTTACATCTGTAGAAGTGGAAGATATGTGTTTACCTTTCCTAATCGACAGCTTGGTGGACTAGTAAAACGATCTATTTATAGAAAACGTACCTGAACAGCACAGTATCTTAATTATCATAGTTTCTGCCCTAATCGGTACAAAAGAGCCTTAGTGAGCCGAGTGTCTCTTCAGTGAAATCCAGCCAATATGCACTTAATACACACTTGATGAGGTAGACAGAAAGTTGACACAAACTCTGGTTGATAATAATTATCCAGACAAGTTCATCAGGAGATATAAAGTATTCAGAACACCAAGACTCACTCTTCAACTTGGCCCTAAAAAAGATGCGTACATCAAGCTACCCTATATGGGTATTCATAGCATCTTGACAACTAAACGAAGATTGAAGGCTGCTGTTTAAAAGACATTTTATGCATTTAATCCCTTATACATGTAAAAAATAATGTCATATCCCTCTGCGCTTACCAGTTTACTTCTGGCCATACGTAAATTGGGAGGACTCATCGTTCTCTGCAGGTAGGAGCCTAAGAAGCAAATTGAATGCGTAGAACCCATTCATGATGAGGGCAGGCAACCTAGCTACTCTATTGCGAAACATATTATAGAGAAAAGACATGAAATTGATATATACTCGTCTTTTGAACCTATCTATAGAACATGTGTGGCGGAGGGCCTATCCTAAAGTTTGTGGGAGCCCTACCTGACAATTAGGAAGTTCAAACCATCTTCATATGTTCAAAGCAATAATTCGTCATCCCACTAAAGCACCTTCCTTGGTAAACTTTGTTTACATACTACCCAGAGTTGATGTACTATTACCTCCGTCATTTGGTTTAGTGATCTTCATTGTTATTTTGACCTTCAATATGTCCTCTTAATTTAACTTGACCTAAATTTATTTCCTCTCCTCTTAACTCTATTAATTTCATATATACTCAGTCCTATGACAATTCCGTGTGATATTAGATTTTTCGAAATGTGTTGCGTAAATACACCACACTATTCAGACAAATTATGTCTTTTCATTATAAGTATGTACGTTGGTGGCACAGCGGTGAGGATGCTGGCCGACCATGCACAGGGTCCGAGGTTCGATTCCGCGCCGACGCACAGGTGATATCACATACTGAAATTTCCATACTTGTACCAAAAAGCTATGTGGAATCAAGCCGTAGTTGAAGTATATATATAAATATATATAGTATCTCGGTTCCGTGGCACTGTCTAAGACAATTACAAAAAGACATCAGTATTCACTGGAAGAAAATATTTCAGCGTTTGCTTCAATTGTTGTTCTTGTTCAGGTGTTTTAGATCTTTGTCGATACAGGATGGATTTTCTTAAGTGATGACACTGTTTAAGATACATCAACGAAAGTCGTAGGTTACTGGCAGAGTATGTCATCCCCTTCTGTGCATGCTAGAGGCGATTCACTGATGGTTCGCTAGGTAATTTATCACAGACTTACTGTGAGTAAAACATTTGTAATTTGGAAACAGTTGTTTTGCAGTACTTATTGAAAACAAGCAATCAAAGCTATTAAAGAAGGATTCATTGAATCGATCAGTCATTTGTGCTTTCTTTTCTTCTCAAGATCTTTATCGTTTAAATATATATTATATATCTTCCACCTTAATCGAGTTTGATGAATTAACAGGCCAGTGTTATTATTGTGGTCACCACTTTTGTGACAATTGTTCATATAACCTTCCTATAAGTGTTTGAATTCACACTGTCATTAGATGGTACAAGGTGTAAAAGAGTTTCTGTTAATCTCACCAGTGTTATTCACATTTATAATTATCGCTCATGACAATGTCATTATCGCTGTAACCACTATATTTTGTTCGCTTTACGCTCATGAGTTCAAGGTTGTGTACTGTCACCAAGCTTCTGTATTTATAACTACCTACTGCGATGAAGTTAATGTAATTCCTGCATTGCCCTTTCAATTTTCATCATCAGTGCAGTCATTACTGTTTCAAAGATAAAGCATTCCTTCTCAAATAACTACCTGTGATTCTCTATCACTTAGGTTCAGGGCCGTCGCCAAGAAGTATATATACGCACCGACATACGGATTCAACCGGTATCCATATAAACTCTGTATTACAACACGCTATGAGTTAAAGTTTGGTTTTACAAAATTCTCATCCACGCTAATCAAACATTTTTAAACTGAAAGAGTTAGAAAAAGACTTAGGTGGGCTGGTTGGAAAAAAATGTACTTGGTTAGAGTAAATTTTGATCTGGGGAAATATTTGAAGACAGAATACATATATATACACATATACTCTAAAAATTCATTGAAGTTGAAATAATATGAAGATTTTGTCAGATGCGGTTATTTTACTAAATGAATTCTTTTTAATTCATTGAAGATTAACTCTGTTAGCCTGTATAAATTTAAGCTACCAAAAATCTCCATCAATATATTCCATATGATTTCGCGTATTCAGTGTGTTGAAGTCTAGTAAAATATATTGTGGTGATGTGATACAAACAATGTGTACCAACGGCATATTATTCTCACGTATTCTCACAGTTCAATACTGTATATTTGAACATTCTATTTCATGTCGTTTGATGTTAACCGAAATTTCATGACTAGTCATTGATTAAAGAATATAAAACTGTACATACATAAATAACTGTTTGATCGTTTAAAAATATACCTTGGCTTCCGTGTCTTACCTTCTGCTATTACAATATGACCTCAAATAGTATCATTTACTCCCACGAGTATTTAAAATGTCTACAAACTGCTGATTAACAAGTTTCTAGTATACATGAGAAAAAGCAGAATCGTTGGTAGCAACATATCCCCGTACATGAGATAACTGTGTCCCTGAGTTATACCCTTGGTTGACAAAATGTACTCCTAAACATTTTACCATTGGCATTCAACTAGATGTCATATATTTCTTGAACAAGAAAAAGAGGAGATATCACAATGGATCAATTCGTGCTTCACGTCAGATAGAACTGTGTAACACGACTAGTAGGGTGCAGCAGGTCAGGTGCGGTGACGAATACTCGCCTAAGACATTGACTAGGGGTCGCGCTATTTCGTGAATTGGCAGAAGTTAGAATTCATTGGCCATTGGTTTGGATCTCAGTGACTCAATGGTCTACGAGCTCGCCTTGTAACCAGAAGGTCCTGGGTTCGAACACTGGCGGTGGGTGTGTACTACCGAAGAGTCCTAAACTAGGACGGAGAAAACAGCTGTCCAGTACTTCCAGTTGGTTTCCCAATGGTTCTCTAACTAATGTCAGCTCATGATGAAATCCTGTAATTATTCTTTTATTTGAAGATGCTGCACTAAATGAAAATATCACGCAAAAAACTCAGCTGAAAATTCTATACATTAGATGAACATTGTTCGGAATAAAGTTGTTATTATTAGGATGTCGCATTAAACATTTAAAAGACTAGTTATTTGACTAAGAAAGAATATTCTCGATAACTCCTTCTTCACTAGGTTGTACATTTATATGACCACAACTCTTAAAGAAATATTCTTATTAACAACATTAATGTCGTCTTAAACTATATTAAATCAATAATATCGACCGGTGATTAAATTTGAAAAGCATCAGTAAGAGGCAGAACGAGAGAGATAATATGCATTAATATAACATTAGACTGATTGATTGTCAAAAATAAATGAAGAGAAGCGATACATAATTTATGAATTCATTGGCTGGACAGTAGGCCAGGGTAGCAAAAGTGGCTGGGTGGAGCTATTTCTCTGGTACCCAGAGCTCCGTTTGATTTATGCGAATTGCAATGGCCTCTACTTTTTACAGTGTTTGATATCTAGATGCCTTTAGTAATTTATTAGATACCCGATAGATGATTGAATTTTACGGGGGAGTTGATGGTAGGAATTATTGAGGGGCACTACTTTGATAGTTGGTGTTTTATTAACTAAATAATATATGTTAGAAAACGTTAATAGTTTGTGATTGACCAGCAATGTCACGTTAAAAATCACATAAATATGAAGACAGAAAGAAGAACAATTTTTTTAAAGTGAACTGTTCTCAGATATGTTGTTCACTTAAGAAATATGAGAACATGATTATCGACGCATTGGTGGCAATAGGACACAAAATGAGCACGAATTGTTAGTAGATGCTAACAATTACTAGCAGCCAAGGTGGTGCACATAACTGTTAGCTGAAATGTAACTTTCATTTTACACAACTGTATGCTTGTGACGGTTGAGTGTGATTGGCTTTCCTAATAAGTGATACGTGGGGTAATAAAAACGGAGCATCGGTATTTACTTTTCTACACTATTAATTTTTTGAAAAACAAATGTGCCAATCCGTCAACCGTTGATGGATTAGGTCTTCTGACCCTTGATTTCACACTGGTTACACTTGTGTCTATATGTACAAATATCTGTAATTCTTCTGAATACTTCCTCGTCTCTTCGTCTTATTTCAATGTAGATTCCGTTACGAGTCAACATGTGTTAGACAGAGAGCGGTAAACTGCTGTTTCTTCCTAGACTTGGACACTTCATCCAGAGCCCACCCATGAATTCACCATGGATTGAATCCGACACCTTCAGGTTAAAAGCTCGATGATCTTGCAACCACCTGGGCGAGAACTGAATGACCCTCAAATCCTAACTTAGTATTTCTCGGTTTCCAGTGATCTCACTAATGGATGTTGGTTCATGACGAAATCTTCATTAAAATTAGATTCCGGATCCCTACAAAAACCTATGGTGTAAATCTTGGTCTTATAAAAATAAAAATGATTGCTCCATTCGCTTCTCACTCCTTTTCTAAATAGATTTAGGAAGATAATGTAGGTGTACAGGCGATTCGGATAACGGTCTACTATAGTACAAGAGAGGCTTGGTAAAATGCTTATTCAAGAGGATTCAGCCTATTTTTACAGCTGATGTCATGCACAAAGATAGTTAAACACTGATGGGTGCTATTTTTGAAAAAAATTTATCCCTTAAAAGTTTTAAACCAGTGTAGAAGTCATTCAGTTTTAAAACCTACAATCGATTCCGCCCCAAGAAAAGATGTCTTCATCAAATTATCATACGATGGGGAAATAAATACTAGGATTTTAAAACAGACTAAACTTGGTCATCCATAGGACAGTTAGGCTTGTATTCACTTAAAAATCCAAAAATATGCTCCACTACAAGGCTCCAAAGTCCACTAGTGACCATGTTACCGCTATTTGTTGATTTAAATGTGTATGTGAACACAAATACACAGGAAGGAGTAATCGCGTTTTGCATATGAGGGTTGGAAAGACAGATGAACTTTGGAAAATCAACAGATACGAGTGACCGACTACTAACTTCGTCTATAGCCAAACATCTAATCGATATGAACCATAAAATTGATGTCAATACAGCTTACAGGATCACCTATAAAAATGGTCAAGGGCGCTTGTTGAAATACTCGGAGGCTAAAGCTATTCACAAACATAAACCCTCTCTCACAGCATGTGTGTTCAAAAACAATTTATTATCATTCTTAATCTACCTTGTTAACCGAATGTAGTGTTAATTTGAAAAACGCATTTTGGAAGACAAATTTCGTAGTTTCTCTACAATCGCTTTATGACTAGCATGGATCACAGTAATAAAATATATGGCAATTACTCAGTTATATAAAACAAAAGTACATACTAATGACCAATCATACTTAAATAGGTCAAGTAGTCCATGGTAGGTGAAGATTGAAGTCTATTGACTTTTGTACACACAGTTTAGGCTGTATGTGATTAATCCTCAAAAGTGCTTCCATCACCTTTAATAACCAACCTTGAATTAGAGTTATGTGATGAAAAAATTATGAAACAGCCATCAATATTCACTTTGTGACCTGACATCAATAAGTACTTTGCAATGGATGATGATGATGATCCTGGATTTCTATTCAGATTAATCGGGTTGGGATTTTCGATGTGTTTTAATAACCATTTTGGAACATGTTGTTTCCGACGACATTAGAACCTTCTATTGGTTCTACCCCTATAAGTGTATGTCACCGAAACTGCATGTGAACTCGTTGATACAGTTTGATGTACAGTCCACAGAATTTTGTCCTTTAATCGTAGATACCGGGATCGAAAATGTTCGGCATGTGAGGGAAAGATATGCGGCGTAAAATAATGTGCGTTTGATGGCTGACCGAAGTCATTGAGCTGTCTTTGAACTGCATAATTTGATTGTTTTAACTTTCTGAAACGTAGTGTTAATTATTCTTATTATTCTTAAATACTTTTTGCCACTTTGTTTGCATTAATTGGCCTTTAGTTACCATAGAAACTGACTTGACAAGTAAATGTGTGGTCGATCGGATTTTCCGAAATGTATTGCCTAAATACATCACATACCTTTCAAATAATCTCCGTCATCCAATAACACTCTGCGGACCTAATTGTCTCAAATGGTAAAATCCATTCATCTTTAATTGTTGATTTTAAGCTGAGCTTGTGCGCATGAGTAGACCCTAAAACTCGATATAAAAATGCCCTTCTCACCTTAATTAATGCTAAATAATCTAAAAATTACAGTGTTATATATGTATATATGTATCCGCGGGCATCGTGTTTTAAATTCAATAACAATTAACTTATTGCTCGATTAAAAGAAGTCAAAATTTGACTCTTCTAAAGAACAAAAGGGTTTTGCACCAAACTTTGTTTTTGATATATGAAATGATAGCGAATACTACAGATTGAAAAAAAGATCGGTCGATAGTAATGAGACAACACTTGAGTTGGTTTCATTTCCCTTCGCAAGTTCTATTAAGGTGTTTTTTTATGTGGTAAAAAAAGAACTAAAATACTTATATCTCTGAGCTATAATTAGCCATTTATTTTCTATAATTTCATTTATTTTATGATGAAAATCAAATAAAAATTTTCCTGCGTTTATTCGCTTTTTATGAGTTTGAATAAAGGATCGATCATGAGGCGACATCAAATATAGAAGCATTGGAGAACCTGAGAGTACTGAACAGCTAGCTATTTCGTCCTAATCTGAAACACTTTATCTGTACGCACCTACCGACAGGGTTCGAACACAGGACCTTTGAGTTACAAGGCAAATTTGTAGATCATTCATCCACTGGAACCCTACCCAATGGTCAACGAATTCCAGTTTCTGTTAGTTGATGATATATCTAGCACAACCACAAGCCAATCTCATAGGCGAGTATCTGTTCTCTTACCAGGTTTGGTGGATCCTCCTGCCAGTCACAACTCTTCACTAGAACTCCAGGTAACTTCCTGTATTGAGCCAGTCTTTAGTGAGCATCAGATTAATTATCAAATCCCTGCTAAACAATACTTGATATATGTGTAAAACTTCGGCACTATGATAGTAAGTAATTCCATATTAGTTTGTTTATTGGATGTATCACACTGTGAGCGAAACAGTATTAGTATTTACTGGATGACAGTGTTTCGAACAAAATTTATTGTTCAAACTCTTATCAGTTTGTAATCACATGACTGTGAAACTTGCGTTTTATAGTTTCCTTTGTTTTCTCCTATTTGTCGTCCAACGGGTGGTAGAATTTCCCAGATTTCTACGCGGACAGGTATTGAATAATTCCTTTAACATGAGGAAGTCAGAAACGAACTCATTTCTGACCATGAAGTCGAACTAATGACTAAAGTGCCACTTGAGGACATAATGCTGGGGGTGCAGCTGTGCCTGAATTCTGCAGTGTTAAAATTCCAAGGGAAAATATACAAACAAACTGAGGGAGTTGTCGTGGGATTACCAATATCCACGGTGGTAGCAGATATATTCATGGATAGGTGGGAAAACATAGCAACTGCAACGTTCACCACCACCCCAAAAGTATGAAGGAGGTATGTAGATAACACATTTACTGCACTTAGAACACAGGATATAGATAGATTTTTCGAAAACATTAACTAAAAGGTGAAGGCAATGCAATTCACTTATGAATTAGAAAGTTACGAAGGGGGACTGCCAATGTTAAACTGCAGTGTAAAAAGGAAAGAAAATGGGAAGTTAAACACCAGTGTTTACAGGAAACCCACGCATTCAAAGAGATGTTTGGGCTTCCGATCATCCCATCCAGTGTCAGTAAAAGTAGGATTGGTGAAATTTTCAAGTGACATAGCAAAAAAACTAAGTAGTACCAAGGAAAATCTAAGACAGGAAGTGATAAACACAAAAGAAGCCTTGAAACTTAATAATTGCCCGGATAAATTAGTCAGGAAATATACAAAGAAATGTAAACATAAAATAAATAATGATAGTAGCGATAATAATAATATTAATGACACCACCAACAATAAGGAATATAAATCATCAGTAGTACTTCCGTACAAAGAAGAAACTTCGGAAACCACCCTATGGAGAATTCTTTGCAATGCCGGCAGGAATAAAAGTGGCTGGCATTGAAAGCACTCACAAACTCAATTAGAAACAAGCTTTCTCTGTTAAAGGATCAATCCTGTGAAGCCAATAAAACAAAACAATTTAGTTTATCTAATACCCTATCTGCAATGATTGTCAGGTTAAATACATAGGTCAAACTAGTACATCGGGTGAAGTCAGACTAGCCGAGCATAAAAACCTAGCAAAATCTAGATTAGTTGACTCGAATAAGATAAGAAATTTAGAGAATAGTTCAGCCGTAAATAGCACTACATGCAATTACACACAACCATACAATAGGCTGGATGGGATAAGATGACAGTTTTAAAATCTGTCACAGGGTGGAAGGGGGGAGAGATTGATAGCAGAAGCTTTGCTAATCGAATCAACTGCAAACACATGTAACAGGAATTATCCATCACCTGTCCCTGATGTCTGGAAAAGTCTGCTACCCCAAAGACGACAAATAGGAGAGAGCAAAGACAACTCAAGTTTCAAAGTCGTGTGATCACAACTGATATGATTGTGAATGATAAATTGTGTTTGAAACTTCGTCATGAAGTAAATAAGAATACTGTTTCATCACTGTGTGATACATCCAATAAACAAACTAATATGGAATACTTGATCATTTGAATAAAGAAAGAAAAACAATTTGTGTAGAATAAGATGGTTTCAGTACTATTTATTTCATTGGCTTCTTATCAACTGCGTAATAACTAAAGTAATTGTAACACATTTGCAAATGTTTTATACTGTCGGTTGACATGAGACTCCAAATTTAACAAACAATGCTCAGAAGTTACACTGTCGTACAGGTTATACACACAAGGTTCAAATTCAGGATTTCATCATGAATTAACATCGGCTAGAGAACCTTTGGAAAACCAGCTGGGAGTACTCAACAGCTGTTTCTTCCTAGTCTTTTCCAACTCACCTAGGTGCCAACTAAGAACCTTCCAGTTACAAGGTGAGCTAGTAGGCCATTCAGTCAAAGGCTCACGAATTCAAGCTCCTTTCAAATGACGATATAGCGCGACCACTAGCCAGTGTTATAGTCGAGTATCTAGCCTCACACCCGCCCTGTTGTGCAATGTTTTTTAAACGGTCTTCCTAAAGGGAACAAGAGAAGAAGACCGATAAAGCGAGAAACCATTCATACATCAAAATAGTATAAATGCTGGCCTTAAAGTTAAATCACTAATAAACTTCTCAACTAGGTAAACAGACTGATCCCAGGTAAGTAATAAGGTTAAGTGATTTTCTTACAGATGTATCCAAAACCTCTTGGTGGGAGCTATTGAATGACAGCCAAGTATAAATAACAATAGAACATGTGAAATATCTTTAACGACAAAGCCTGAAAATGGAGCATGCCAGAAAATGACACAATAATCAGAAAACTAGGATACCAAATTCAGATAAATGAACCAGTCTTGCAGAAGGGAATAAATGACCCAATAAGGAAAAATGGCTTTCAAGGATTTACTAGTAATACAAATAATTAGCCCTGTGAATGAACGTCTCTGAATACAGTTTATGTATGCACTGATAATAATATAATTTCACTTTCAATAGTTGGTTTGTAAGGCTTAGATTTGTTTTTACGAGTTTGAACACAAACCAACTATTGAAAATTAATCTGATGCTCACTAGTGTCGTGCTACAGGACAGAGTTTTCCAGAGTTCTAGTGAGAAGTTGTGACCGGTGAGATCCATCTAGTCAAGTGTGAGGATGGATATCCAGCCGATGACATTGGTTGTTGGTGGTCACGCTAAACTCATCAGGAATTTGGTAGAAGTTAGAATTCATGGGCTGACTGGCCGTGGAATCGTGTCCAGTGGTGGCTGAATGGCATACGAGCCAGCTTGCCTCGTAACCGGAAGGTCCTAGGTTCGAACGTTGGCGGTGGGTGTGTACTGGCGATGATTTCCAAACTAGGATTAAACAGCTGTCCAACACACCCAGCTGGTTCTCAATGGTTCTCTAACTTATATCAAGCCGTGGTCACACGATTGTATAATTCTGTATTTACTCTGTTACGTCATAACATAACTGACGTTGTTAGTTGCTGTGATGACTTCGGGAAAATTCTGCTAATGACAAGGAACACATAACTCTCTCTCTCAGTTACTTCACACAATTAAAATCCAGCTCTCCTGTAAACTGTCTTAGATGCATTAAATTCATTTCAAATCTTCAGTTTGTTAGGAGATAAATTGTTCATTAATAATGATTCGTGACCAAAATATCTTTTGTAGGATAAGAACATGCAAGCAGGTTAGTTTTTAAGCAATCTTAATAGTTTTCTGTAAAGTGTATTGATAAAGGACTTTTTATAGAAAGCATGGTCACGCACTAGAACATAATATGTTCTTACTGATAGCATAAGTGAATGACATAAGATATCTAACTAGGCATTCAGCATTATCCAATCTCACTGAGAGATAAGTGATTCCACCACTCTTTCCCTAGTTCTTCAACACCGTTAATCTTTTGATTCATATATATATATATATATATATATATATATATATATATATATTTATATGTACTTCTACAGGATGTAAACCGCTGGCCCGAATAGTTCAGTGGCAACGTCTCTGACTGTAGCACTAGGTGATATGGGTTCGAATCTAAGAAGTGATATCTGTTCTTTCGAGAATGTACATACATCTTGTTGACTGGCGAGTGCCAACAAACCCGAAAACTAGGTGCAAGGCTTCCAGCCAACTGCTTCAGACTGCCTAGTAGCTTGACATTCTTAGAGAACACAACCAGTAATTAAATCAGACCCCCTCTGTCTAGCGATAACTCTCTTCTAACCGTAAGTTAAATCGGTATTCCTATGAAACAGGTTTCCTTAACGATCGTTAATATAAGACAATTATAATAAATTTGTATTCTAATCGAACACTTGGCAATTTAGACAATTACATTGCTAAGCAAGTGATTTCTAGTTAACGTCTTCCAGTTTTATAGTTACAATTAAAACAATTTTTTAAAATTATTATATGATTCTGATGGTCATAAGATGGATAATAAGTAGAATGACGAAGTATTTAAATCAGTTGGTATACAATACCGATATTCAACAATCAATGCTTTACTTTTTAATAGATTAAAAATGCCCATTAAATTTTTTTCCAAAAGAATGGTTACTGAAAAAAGAATACATTTCTCGATAACTTCATCATCAGGCTCTACAGTTATGTATACATTATAATGAATAAATGAATTAGTCTTATGAACAACATTAATGTTGTTTAAATAACATCAATTCAATAATATTGATAGATTACAGCTCCATAGCATCAACATAAAATAAACTGAATATCAGAATAATTAGGAAAGATAATATTACAAATTCATGAATTTATAGTCTCTAATCAAGGCCGGGGTACTAGTAGGCGTAGGACTTGCTTCTTTTGAACACAGAGAACTGGTTGTTTCAGGCGGATCGCAGTAGCCTCTGCTGTTTGGGGCATACGGTGTTTCGATGATTTCAGCAATTTATTAGGCACCCGGTAGTTGATAGAGAAGGATTGTTCCACGCTGGCTTGCTTTGTGACCGGTTTGCACCAGATGATCCAATATTGAACTGTTAATGATTTTCACTACACCTTCACTTAGCCATACTGGTAGATGTTCCGGAGCAAGCACGAAAAGTCAAGTTCCTAGGGTGACGGCAAATATAACTCGCTCCATAAGCGCAGTTGAATTGGTAGGTACAATTGGAAGTGGCTAATCTAGGTACTTTATCTTTCAGTCGAGGAATCGCCATTGGTCATGTAGACAATAACTCGTGTATTTACCAGCATTAAAGGTTCTTTGGACTGGTTTTCTTAATTTCCTCGTAATTATCTCACTTGGTATATCGCCCTTGAATTGCAGTCGTATATATAAAGGCTTCTTGTTTACGGATAGTGAGTAGTGCTTTTCCGCTTTCTTCGTCATGTGTTTCTTGATAAATTTTTCAGGATAGCTACTTTCAGTCAAAGTATCATATACGATGCTTAATTCATCTTCACCTACTACTTCAAAGCATAAAGCTCTAACTCTGTGGCTGAGAGTCTCTGCTAAACTTCTTGTGTACTAGGGAGGAAGGAAACTGTGAAAGTGTGCACATTGTCCTGTCCATGTGCTTTTTATATGCAAATTTCTTATATACTACCATCTGGTTTTCTTGTAAGTTGAACATCTAGAAAGCCATTTCTTTATTGGGATTCCTCTTTGCACGTGAACTTTATAGCAGAATGTACTTCATTGAATTCGGTAATTATTGTACTCCTTTTTGTTAATTTCTTCAAGTCGGTTGCGTCTCTTAAATTATTCATACCCCTTTGTGTTGAGTGTATGATTATGTGTAAATAATTCGTTGAAAGAAATAATGTCACAGGTCTCTTTTAAAACGATACTACATTGTCAGATTTCTTTCCAAGTAAACTAGAAAATGGAACTTTGAACGACCTTATCAGAAAATTTTCGTTTTATTGCCGGTATATTGATGACACCTTTATTCTTTGTGATAATGATTCGGATAGGAGTACAATAATTACTGAATACCATAAAGTACATTCGGCTATGAAATTCCCATGCGAAGAGGAATCTCGAGACAGAATCGCCTTCATAGGTTTCTTCCTTATAAGAAAACCAGATGATGGTATAGAGAGAAATTTGCATAGAAAAAGTACATGGACAGGACAATATACACATAGCTTCGTAGCTTAGTTCCTGTCAACTACAAAAGAAATTTAGTGAAGACCCTCAGCCACAGAGTTAGACGTGTATGCTCAGAAGAGGTAACTAAAGATGAACTGTATGTGATACCTTGATTGAAAATAGCTATCCAGACGTATTCAGCAGGAAATGTATGACTAAGAAAGCTGAAAAGGACGATTCATTATCGTTAAAAAAGAAGCATTTATACATGCGACTGCAATTCAACGGCGATATACCAAGTGAGATAATTACGAGGAAATTAAGAAAATCAGTCCAAAGAACTTTTAATTCAGGGAAACCATGAGTCTTATTCACTACGCATCCGATGGTGATTCCTCGACTGAAAGATGAAGTACTTAGACTAGCCGTTTTCAGTTGTACCTAGCAATTCACCAGCGCTTGTGGAGCAACTTATATAGGTTGTTTCTCTAGGAACTTGATTTCCCATGCTCGGGAACATCTGCCAGTGTGGCTAAATAAAGGTGCAGTAAAAATCACCAACAGTTCAATATTGGACCATCTTGTTCAAACCGGCCACAAAGTCACCATTGAATAACCCTTCTCTATCATCTACCGTCTACCAAATAAATTTCCGAAAACACCCAGTTAACGCCTACTCCAAAAAGCTGAGGCTACCGCAATTCGCGTGAAACAACCGGTGCTTTGTGTGCAGAAGAAGAAAGTCCAAACAGCCACTACTACCGCGCTGGCCGACCTCCAGTGGAGACTGTAAATTCATGAATTTGTATTATTATCTTTCCTAATTTGCTTGTCTAATATTCAGTGTGGTTCAGCATTATGTTGATGTTTTCGAACTCTAATCCACTGATATTATTATTATTATTGAAACGACGTTATTTAAACGACATTATTGTTGTCAATAACACTAATTTATTCACTATTATGTATGTATAACTGCATAACCTAGTGAAAAAGGGGTTATCGAAAAGAATATTTTTTGTCCAGGAACCATTCTTTTGAATGATTTTAATGGACATTTTTATTCACTTAAAAATTTTAAAAGTCGAACCAGATAACTGCTAACTTCGAAGGTTCGTTAATCTTAGTGTCTGTATCGAAATCTTAAAGTTTGTGCCACTCCATAAATGCGAAAAACCCTGTTGCACTTTAACAAATCTGTGTGCAATCACGCAAACCAAATCTTTGTGGTTTGAACTCAGGATATTGATCTCTGAGTCCTACTCGATTGCTGTCGAAAACTTACTTGAGTCAGGCAAAGTCAAAATATCCTCCAAAGACAACAAAAAGACGATTATTCGTTTATAAATCTACGTAGTTGTATTCAAAAATATTAACATCGGAACTTGAAAATCATGTAGCTAATGCAAAATAAGTGCTGTTGAACAAAAATAGTTAACCGAAATTCAGCCGTAAGAAGTACTCGAAAGTCAGTCATTCCAATAGCATTGATGTCGGTATAGTGATCCACCACCTAAAAGAAATGTTAATACAACACACTTTCAACGGATACTTTAGTTTCAACAACGAAATATACAGGTACGTAGATGGAGTAGCAATAGTTTCTCCCTTAGGACCCCTCCTGGCTGGACTGCTTTATGGCTAACCTAGAAAATAACTCTTTATTATCAACTATCGGCGACCTCCATCTCTACAAGAGGTACATTGATGATACTTTCATAATTTGTGATGAGAACCTGGATCTCGAAAACATACTTCAAACCTTCAAAAATGCCAACCAAAACATTGACTTTACTCTTGAAGCTGAATCCGATGAAGTGTTCCACTTCCTCGACGTCCATCTGACAAGAAACGCTAGAAACTCGCTGAAACTGCCCATATATAGAAAGCCTACATGTAATGGACAATTCATCAACTTTCAAGCCTTCGTGCCCCTAAGCAGCAAGAGAAACCTTATATACTCTCTTTCCCGAGGATCCGGAAGATATGCAGCGAGGAAGTGACTGACGAAGAACTGTATAATTTCAGAGGAACGTTGGTGGAAAATGGTTTTCCGCCTAGGTTCATAGATAAGAATCTCAAATCAAAGAAGACTTCCGAACAAGTACAATCCGTCCCGAAGAAGATACTTCTGATTAATCTAGAATTCATAGGTGATACTGAAACAGAAATCCTTCGTAAACGCCTTTAAAAATCTCTGACGAAAACATACTTCAACATGAGCCTACAAGTGAAGTTTTCCTGCAAGAAACTGTTCAGCCAGAACGGGAAAGACAATCTTTCACACTGGGCAAATTCAACGTGCATATACCAGTTTACTTGCTCATGTGGAGCGACGTACACCGGGATACCATGCGCCAACTTGGAAATACGTGCTCATGAACACTATCTAGCCTGGCTAGTAAAAGGAGATCGAAAATGTGTATATAGTTCAGTGACAGAATATCTGGTCAACTCGGGACATTCAACGCTATTCCTGAAATCCTACAAAATCGTATACAAATTCCTATAAAACATTTCAAAGGGAGTGAGATCAAGACATCTGGGCATAACTGAGGCACTAGCTATCCAAAAGCTCATCCCCACACTACGTATCCGAAAGAAATATTTTCAAACCTTGTCTCTGTCATGACCGTCACAAACAGGTAATTCTTTTAATAATAACCATCCCATCGCCTTTCTTTTCCAAACTTCATGTGTATTCATGCTATTTTAAAGTTTTTCTTAATCCCTGTTTACACTACCATATTTTCATACCCGAACTTCGTGTTTATTTTGTCATTTTACTATTTCTACATATTTAATCCCTGATTGCATAAACAGTTATTCGTCACATTAGAAATGATCCCACTAGATTTTTTATCCAACCATCATATCTATTTTGTTATTTCTACATTTCTAACCCTTAATTGCTTAATATGTCAATCTTCTCAGCAATTATGATGCTTCTTTGTTTGAGTTTTATCCGTCACCCCCGTTTATTATGGCAGTTCTAATTCCGAATCCCCAACCCATCTGCGGGAAAATTTGAAATTCCAATAAATAATGTCTGAAGAACAATGTGTAAGACAGTTGATATCTCTGTGTAGACAAATTATGTATACCTAATCTTCAACGCCCCATTTGCCCAGATCCTCCGCGTTGTGGTACATCTTGACTTCATGTTGGTATTTCTTTGTGTTGCTTCCACGTGTCCCATGTATCTTTACACTCTGTATCATTTGCCTTTCCTGAAATCAAATTTCTCTCCCTGCTATTTGACGTTTTTATGCCGACGAATGTCTCTTTATATACTATTGATAAGTTTTGTCAGTAACATTCAACACATTAGTGATAAAACAGTGACGAAGACAAATAATATGGATCAAGTCAACGTGTGATATGCTAATATGAGAACGATGATATACATACAGTCTGGGAGAAAAATGCGTAATAATTACAAAGTAATTTTTCAAGTATTGCTTTTGTAGGGATTGTGTTCACATGGTTGTAGGGTTTGATTATGATCTGATATCATTTAGAAAACCATTGGAAAACCAGCTGGGAGTATTGGACAACAGAGAAGACTTGTACCTCAGATGAATAGTTTTGACTTAGTTGTGTTCATATTAAATGGTTGGAGGAAGCCTTCGGACTAGTTGGTGTATCTGTAAACTTGAAGTAACTCTCGTCCCTTCTGAGGAGATTCGAACCCGCGTCACCCAGTGCTACACTCAGAGACGTTACCATTGAGCTGTTCGGGCTCAGTACCCACATCCCATGTGATGAAACCCTCCAACCAATTACAAAGTTATTTGAAACATCCAAATAATTTTGCTTATTGTGATTTTTACAAAACAATTATTCCACTACACTGGAGTAATAAAATACCTAATATTATAAAGACGCGAATATGAATTTTTCATTATTTAGTCTACAGCTAATCAAAAAATCAATTAAACATAGAGAAGAAGAAAGGCGTCCACCTCTGAAATGCAACTGAAACCACCATTGGTTCCACACATGAGTAGAATAAACTATTTCTAAGTCCACGCAAAATGTTTCCACGTCAACGTCAATCACTGGAACAAAAAGTAAAACTTCAGTCTGTCTACTGGAACATTTTTGACAATGACATTCTCATATTTCGCTAAAAAAGACGACGGAAATTTTTCTACTCAAGCTTATTTAAACCTTAATACTGGACAAATGTACGAAAAAAAAATGATAGCAAGACAGATTGTTGGTAGTCTATTCAAGTATTTTTCATACGCTGACATGTATGACAAAAAGTAAATGGTCTTTGAGCATACCGTATTGTTTACTTATGCTATATGTAGGGGTATGTCGGCATAAGATAAGAAGATGCCCACCCTTATAGCTCATCTGATATCAGTCTAAACTCATATAAATAGATGCATATAGTTTTTACATGGGGTAATTATTCATAGCCTGTATGCGTGTTGTATGCCATATACTATCGAACGATAATACTAAGGATCAATGGCTCAGATTTCCCGAAAGAATTTCATTAGTGCGTTAACCTCTCTGTCCCCCTCGCGGCATCCCGTCTCACAAATTTCAAATAGCCTCTGCGTTTCTGAAACAGCATTGGAATATTTCGTAATTCGATTTGGTTTGTGCCATACTACTCTCATTAGATACTTAGTATTTTTAGAAAACGCATTTTTTAGGTTCAACTTGATCATGATAAATACCTTGCGCATACTGTAAGATTCATTCACTACACAACTCCACTGTGTTAGCTATCAGTCAGGAAGATATTGAGTCTTTTGATCGCTTGTCTCCTCATTTAGTATATCTTATTATATTATTATTGCTCTCTTGGGCTCCGGGTAGAACATAGGGCTTTATCAGCACATCTCAACATCATTCTGCTCTCCTTCATGTCACCGTCGGACCCATGCCCGTATCGGCCTTTTGCACTCGGGTTCCACTGTGGCGATGGCTTCGTGTGTGATTGCATTAGATGGTCCCCATAGTGTGTCCAAGCAATATCTATTTTCTTTCGCACCTTTACTGAGCAGCAGGTTTTTGATTGTTTGGTTCCTAGAGTTTCTAATTGCTGACTCTTTCTAACGATTTGATCTTCGGTGAGGAGCTAGTGAAGGTGATAGTTGGAAGTGTTTTTCATGACACTGGCGTCAAGTGTCTAACTCCCGGTTAAAGTGACCTAGGTAAATCTTTTGATTCTGACCTCCTGCTTCGAGAAGTTTTGATGAATATTGGTCATAAATAAGATAACTAACAGACAAATGTGATGAATCTTCGACAAAAATGAATCTGTCAGTCGTAATTTCAAATAAAGTATGACAAAGGAATTTTGTGGCCTACTAAGAAAGCAGACTGTTAGAAATCACATAGACACAAGTAGACAGAAATCAGAATTCTTTAGAGCGTCAGTGTGAATCAAATTAAAATACATTGTATTAATTCTTAATAGACACCTGTGGGTTACACAGTTAGAAACAGCCAAACGTAAATGTGCAGAATGCTGAATCAGAAGAAAGTCCAACTTATAACAGACGTTTAAGTCACTCAGCTTCTAAATATCCAATTGTAGTTGTGTATCGTTTATTGTACTACAAGCATGTAATTGCCGATACCGATGAGTTGTCGTCTGAAAGCAGGAAAACGATACTTAGGTCCTACTGTATAGCTTCCCAAAACTTGCTTGCGTCACGCAAAGTCAAAAAACGCTACTAAGAACCCGAATAGCTCATTGGTAACATCTCTGACTGTAGTACACTGGATGACGATGGTTCGAATCTCAGAAGGGGTATGAGTTCCTTCAAGGTTGCAGATACGACTTGCTAACTGACAAGTGATTGCCAACTAGCACGAGAACTAGATCCCAGCATGTCTTCCTGTGGCCGAATGCCTCCAATCATCTAGTTTCATGAAATCAATGTACACCGTGAAGGTTAGCTACCTAGAACAGTGGCCACATTGCAAACCTGATTGATAGAAAGAACTAGACATATCACATTAGTTACTAGTGTTCAATCAAAGTAAGAGGATTGTTCGTTGGATAAATCTATGTGGTTCTATTCAACAGTATTAACATCAAAAGTGAAAATTACCTCAACAGTGACGTCACGTAACTATACAGGTTAAATACGTTTCTACTACAAAGGAAGTGGTATGGAACCAAATTAGTTAACCAAAATTCAACTGTAAGAAGCACCCAAAAATCAAGTAGAATTTTCTTAACAACGTGGGATCAAAACTCTGTCAACAGGAATCACACACACACAGACGCTTCTCACAGACAGTCCAATGTCAGAATCACCTTGATTCACTCAAACCAAATCACATTATAACATTGCACCTTATCAATATTATCACATAATCAGAAAGAGAAGCACTAAAATTAAAGAATAAACAGGCAAAAAGACAAATCATAAGGACCAAGTCAACATACGACATACCAAAGTGAGGACAGTGATATACCGTCTAGGATAATAATAACAAATTTAGTTGTAGTATCTAAATAAGTACCAATATTTTGACTAAATCTTTAGCGAGGGATTTTCTAAATGATTATTCCGTAATGTGCATGCTTGTGACTCATCATAAAAACTAAGTAATGTTTATTGAAATAAAAACAACAAACACAACAGAATGTAGGGCATGAATAAGAAGATGAACAGTGGCCATAGAAACAGTACAAAGGACAGGACTGAGAAGAAAAGCATATGTTTCGAATAACTGAAATAAAACGTTCCATATTAGATTGCTCATTAGATATATCACACAGTGACGAAACAGTTTTATTAACTGGATGACAAAGTTTCGAATACAATGCATTCTTCAAAATCATACCACTTCAGTTATAATCACATGACTTCAAAACTTGAGTTTTATAGTTTTCTTTGTTCTCTCCTGTTTGTCGTAGATGTAGAAGAATTTTCCAGATTTTTGGGCAGACACGTGTTGAATCAATCCTATTACGTGTAATTGCAGTTGATTCGATAAACAAAGCTTCTGTTATCAATCTCTCCCTCCACCGTGTCACAACATTAGATTTTAAAACTTTCACCTTATCCCATCCAGCCTACTGTATGGTTGTGTGTAATTGCATGTAGTGCTATTTGCGGCTGAACTATTCTCTAGATTTCTTATCTTATTCGCGTCAACCAATCTAGATTTTGCTAGGATTTTATGTTCGACCAGTCTGACTGACTGCCCCTGTTCTACTAGTTTGACCTATGTATTTGACCTGACAATCATTGCAGATAGGGTATTAGATAAACTAATTTGTTTTGTTTTAAAGGCTCCACAGGATCCCTTAACGGACAAAGCTTGTTTCTAATTGAGTCTGTGGTTGGTTTGAATGCCAAGTGCTTTTATTCCTGCCTTGTTAAGAACTCTGTGTAAGGTTTCCGAGATTCCTTCTTTGTGTGGAAGTACTACTACTAGCAATAGTAGAAATGATCAGACACCTGTTCAGTCGGACACCTGGAAAATTCTACTACCCCAACGGTGACAAATATGAGAGAATCAAGAGGACTATGAACTCAAGTTTCGGAGTCGTGTGATTATGTAACAACAGAAGACAAGGTCCAGGCAACAGATCGTTTTATTATGAAAATCAACACGTATTTATACATATTTCACATACATTATTATAGACAAGCGCAGTCATCTGATTGGTTGTTTATCAGAAGTTAGGCAGACAAACGCAGGCTTCTGATTGGTTGTTTCGGGATTCCTCGACAAATAGAGTTCCCTATCCGCGAATCATATTTTGACACGTTAATTTTGCTGTGATTGGTTGTTGAATCAGCCTTGCTCATATTTTCTCACGGCCTGCTCTCACCACACTCGTCCCCCCGTCAAATACGTGCGACTGAAGTCGGCTTGATCTACTTGGTGCAGGCGTCATCGTTGGCTTGTCTCGCTGTATCCATTTCTGGAGCTCGCTGACGTTCACGCGCCTCTCATTGTTCATCATTGCGATTGTGTCCGCGTAATCCCATCTCGAAGTGACCATATGTGGTCCTTCCCAGTTTGGAAACTGTTTGCCTGACCCTGTCGAACATTCGTCAGTATTTCGTCTCACACTTTCATATGCTGCTTTCACCCGACCTCCCAGCAGCGTCCCAAGTAGCAGCTCCATCGCTGACAGATCTTGAACGCCACTCAACTGCGCAGAAGCCTTGAAGTCCTGCCCGAAGATCCATATGTCTTCATCAAAAACAGCAGGGCATAGGCTTTCCATTTGTCGGTAGGCAGCGACACCAAATGTAACAACAGAAGACAAGGGCCAGGCAACAGATCGCTTTATTATGAAAATCAACACGTATTTATACATATTTCACATACATTATTATAGACAAGCGCAGTCATCTGATTGGTTGTTTCGGGATTCCTCGACAAATAGAGTTCTCTATCCGCGAATCATATTTTGACACGTTAATTTTGCTGTGATTGGTTGTTGAATCAGCCTTGCTCATATTTTCTCAAGGCCTGCTCTCACCACAATTATAATTGATTACATGATTATGAACAGTAATAAATTGTGTTCCAAACAAAGTCATCCAGTAGATAAGAATACTGTTTTTTCAGTGTGTAACATATCTAATAAACAAATAAATACGGAATTACTTACTACCACAAGCCCAAGTTTTATATGTCTATCTTAATATGAATTAAATCGCATCTGAATCCTTTAAGATCATATGGTGTCCATTTTCTTACTATTTAATAAAAGTTTTAGATAAGTATCATCGATGCATGACTTAGAGCGAGGTGAAAAAGTTGGCAAAAAACAGAAGGCAATGGAGATGCGCAGCTGAAGCCCTATGTTCCTCTAGGAATTAAAGGATATAATAATATAGTAATAATGTCAATATTCACACAGTATCAGTTAGGTGGCCTATCCTACCAGATTATTATTTCCTTTAATTCCTAGAGGAACATAGGGCTTCAGCAGCGCGTCTCCATTGCCTTCGGTTTTCTGCCAAATTTTTTCACCCCGCTCCTAGTCTGCTCACATGCTTTCATCTCCTCTTCACATGACCTCCTCCTCGAAGTCACCCTTGCACTGACGACCAAGTCGCCTCTTCCCTTCCGGGTTCCACTTGAGCTATGGCTTGTCTAGTGATGTCACTTGATGGTTTCCTCCGAGTATGACCAATCCACCTCCATTTATCCCTGCTTATTTGCTGCATAATCGGTTCCTGGTTGGTTCGTTCCCAGAAATCCCTCACTGCTGCTGATCTTTTCTGGCCGGCCATCTAATCTTGAGCAGTATTGAGCGAAGACAGCTATTGATCAAGGTTTGTGGCTCGTTGAAAGTGCCGTTCGTGACGCGGTACCAAGTCTCTGATCTGTATTGAGTAGCACTGGTTGTCTTCATATTGGAGTTGAAAATCTGAATCTTATTTTTGATGCTGAGTGCTGTTGACCTCCACAAAGCCTTGAGAGCAGTGAAAGCTTGTCTTGCTTTCCCGATCCTCGTTGCTTTGATATCCTCGTCAGTTCCGCCTGTAGTTGAAACGATGCTTCCCGAATCTACCGGACGTATTTGAATATTCAATAGTAGAATGGCCTGATCAAGTGTTGCTGTCACTTAGCTGTGTGATCCAATCGTCAATTTAGTCAGCACCATATAATTATTTTATGATATAATAATTATTAGAATATATAGATATTTAGAATTTAATTCGTCTCATCCGTTAACTGTTAAGGCAGGCTTAGTGAAGTGTCTAACAAACCGAGCCATAGCACTAAGTAGCACAAGAAAAGACCTAAATGATGAAATAAAACAGATAGAAGAAGCGTTAGTGTTGAATCACTATCCTATAAAATTCATTAGGAAGATCAGTAAAGACCAAAAGGAAAATAAAAGTAATTGTGAAACTAGCAATGATAACATAAATAAGAGAGAACATGAGTCATCCACTGTTATACCATATAAGGAGGGGACATTGGATTCTTAATAAGGCAGGAATTAGGGTGGCATTAAAACCTACAAACTCACTCAGAGATAAGCTCTGTAGGCTAAAAGACCCCGTGGATACAATTAAACAAAATAATATAATGTGCAAAATAACTTGCAATGACTGTGAGTAAGGCAAACTACATAGGTCAAACTAGTATGCAAGGGATATTCAGATTGTTGGAACATAAGAATTTAGCTAAGGGAAGAATGGTTGACCCAGAGAAGATAAGCAATTCAGAAGAAAGCTCAGGTAAAGTAATGCATGCATTAACACACAACCATACAATGGGGTGGGTGGGAGAGGGTTAAAATTCTAAGAAGTAATCTAAGTAGGTGGAGAGAGGGAGAGGCTGATTACTGAATCCTTGTTCATCGAGTCTACACCTAACACATGCAATAGAAATGATTCATCACTCATACCCGAAATATGGAAAATACTACTACCAATCAAGTCAAGCGATGAAAAATAATCATGGAATTATATGAACGAAGTTAGAGAGTTGTGTGAGTATTGCCTTGATATGACTATGAGTCGTGATAAATTGTGCTCGAAACGTGGTCATCAGAAAACATTACTGTATAACACTGTGTGATTTATCGAAATAAAAATTTTATCTATAATGGAATTTGGCAAAGTTGACAACCAATATCATAGGTAACTCTACCCTTGTCTGACTTTTTGAACATTTCTGCTCGATATGACTTCTGAATAGGACTTCAGGTAACTTTCTGTTTACAGTCGGTTGCTAGTGAGGCACGGACTAATCGTCAAATTCCTGTTTTGGTTACAGGATGGGCCACCAGCTGACATCTTATATTAGCAAACATTCCTTTACCTTACATCTTTACTTTTGCATCAAATAATCCTGCATAAATGCCTGACTTTAGAGAAAGATGAACAGAATCTCTGAGAAAGATAACCAAAAAACACCTTTTTCTTCTATGCACCTTCGCTATTATTTTTTCTTTCAGTGACGCAGATAAACATCTAACTCTTGCCTAGATGGACAATATTGCATAATTGATAAAACATATTGTAATATGGGCTTGAAATGACAACATAAACTGAGTACGATATAGTGTTTTATGAGAAAATGTCGGTCATAGTCGGTATGCAAATAAATAACAGATGGTACACAGAGATAGGCAGAGTGAGGGAGAGACCGAGCAGAAGAAGAACTGTGGACAGCCTTACTGTAAATGAACATCCAATCAATTTATGTGTTTGCAAAATGAAGACATCGTAAGTGGACCTGTAAACCTGGGATTTTTTTCCTTCGTTACTTATCACTTCTTGTGTTTATTATGAAAAGTATACTAGTTATAATAATGATGCCTAACATGTAACATTTGTTACAGGATACGAGGGCTGGTGGGGAATGTTAAATTCTTCTTATTTACTAATTTACATAAGATAGAGATGTAGAGAAGAAAGTCAACAAATCAGGCAACAAATTGAATATAAAAAATATTATAGCAACTAAACAGTTTTAACACAGTAATGAAAACATTATTTGCGACAGTAGCCGGCCACAGGTTGAATCCAGGGGATGTATCTCGCGTTATTTCGACTAGTAGCCTAATTTATAATTGTTGGGCGTTAGAAAGATGCGTGTTGGAATAGTGCCCCACATAAAAGGGGTGCAATAACAAACGGATGATATGTCCCAAGCAGACTGAATTCTTTATCATGAGAGGGTAGACAGTTGCTTTTCTTAACAACCTATTTATTTACTTCCAAAACCTGGCTTTAATCAATATACGCAGTTTAAAGTGTTGAGCTTTGGCGACTGGTCTTCTTCAGATTATTAATCCACCCGTTTGGTGGTGGTAAGGAATACATGTTTTACAGCATAATAAGTCCTATTGATAGCTATATCGTATCTTCGTTTGACTACTCCTTGTACATCGTTTCATTTTATTGAGGCTCATTTCTTTAGAGTATTTATTGGTGAACTTCTCAGGATGCCATTCATAGACAAAACATCCTTCGGAGTCTTTATTTCATGTTCACTAAATTTCCGTGCTATGTTGAGCGCTGTTCTGACTAAGTTCTTTTTATGTAGGATTGGAACAATGCTTTTAAAATGTATGCACTTTCTTGTCCACGAAGACTTCCAAAATACAGATCTTTCGAGTGTGCTATCAGTCATTTTTATTGGAGAGTGATCTAGGAATTTGATGGTATCATTTCACTCAAGTTCTGTTATGAAGTTAAAATTCGGATAGCATGAGTTGAATTGTTTTCAATAGGTCTTCAGCTTTTAATCTGAACTCACGGCCAATAAAAGTGCCATCAATATATCTGAGGTACGATTCCCTTTGTTGTATGTGCTATCGCAAAATTTCAATGTATTTTATTTCCTTATCAATCGTATATCTCCCAATGTATTTCTAATATTGTATATTCTAAGGGTTCATTTGTAACGAACAGGCTCGTTTTTTCCGAGTTTGACAACGGATTGAGTGATATCAGTTAGAGAACCATTGAAAACCGGTTAGGAGTACTGGATAGCTGTTTCATCGGCCTGGTTTGAGAATCATCGGTAGTACACACCCACCACAGAAGGGTTCGAACCCAGAGCCTTCCAGTTACAAGGCAAACTGGCTCCTATACGATTCGGCCACTGGGACCCAAATCCTCAACGCCTAGCACAGTGGTTAGGACTCTCGCCGACCATGCACATGGTCCGAGGTTCGATCCTCTGCCGACGCACACCTGATATCTATGGTCGGCCTGCGAAATTTGGGCTACCGATATCCATGCTGAAAATTCCATACTTGTACCGAAAATACGCTGTGGAATCAAGCTGTAGATCAAAATAAATAAATAAACTTATAACTTTTTCTTTACAACAGCTTTATAACTAACATGGTTAAGAATAATAAAATAAAGTTCATGACATTTACCCAGTTAAATAAAAAAACAAAAGTACACACTAATGACCAATCATATTTAAATAGGTCATGTAGTCCATGGTAGGCGAAGATTGAAGTCTATTGTTTTTTGTACACACAGTTTAGGCTGTACGTGATTAATCCTCAAAAGTGCTTCCATCACCTTTAATAACCAACCTTGAATTAGAGCTATGTGATGAAAAAATTATGAAACAGCCATTAATATTCACTTTGTGACTTGACATCAATAAGTGCTTTACAACGGATGATGATGATGATCCTGGATTTCTATTCAGATTAATCGGGTTGGGATTTTCGATATGATTTAGTAGCCATTTTGGAACATGTTCTTTTCGATGACCTTGGAACATTCTGTTGGTTCTACCTATTATATAGGTGTCACCGCAACTGCAGGTGAACTTGTAGACACAGATTGAAGTAGAGTTTGCAGAATTTCATCCTTTAATCATGGGTACGTGGATCGAAAATGTTCGGCGAGTGGGAAATCGAGATGCGGCGTAGAATGTGCGTTTGATGGCTGCCCGAAGTCTTTCAGCTGTCTTAGAACTGCATAACCTGGTCAATTTTGAATGGTAGGTTAATAAAGATAGCTAGCTTTCTTTGGTAAAGATGCTGTCTTTTCGAGAAGTGGTCTTTCTTTACTGTGACAAGTGATAAAGTTCTCCGGAAAACCATTAGCTAATAGAACTGAATGTATATGTCGAAGCTCATCCATTAATGTGTCACTCGTGCATATTTTTCGGGCCCTTATTATTATTTATTATTGTTAACCATGTTATTTGTAAAGCGGTTGTAAAGAAACTACGAAATGATATCATCTCGCGAAATTTGTCTTCTTAATGCCTTATTCAAATTTATCAAAGGGACTAATTGTTTTAATTGATACTGATGACAATCCGTGGTCAAACTTGTAAAAACAAATCTAATTTTTACAAACTAACTCTTGAGAACTTCATTTTTGTTGCTTAATAATTCATTTTGTAAGGTAAAATTGTATTCGACATGAAATTTAATCATACTATTCGATGCTCATTTATTCAGTGACAAATCGTTTGTAACCATGTTGGCAATGAGAAATAATTAACATTACACCTTACCGTTATTAGTTTCTGAATTAATATATGATCGTTTCTACAGTGTGGCTGAATTCAACGACTTTCAATGTTTCGATAGACAAAGAAAGATTAGATTTGCAGTATTTCACTACAACAGTTATTGTCCTATCAGCTATAAGCGAGGATTAGTAAGGAAACTGTACGACACAGCCAGGAAGCTATGTTCACGGAACAAGTTGGAGGAAGAATTAGGTTTCGTCAAGAAATGCCTAAGAAAAAACAGATACTCAAAGGGATATTTATTGATATGTATCCATATATATATGTATGTGTGCATGGTGGTCTCTCTTTCTGTTGCTCTCTTAGTCTGTGACCATTTCACTTTGATGAACCTGTCTCCTTTAACAATGTATATTCCCCTTATAGTATATATAATATGTGTGTTTGTTGACAGTCTGTTCTTGGTGATATATATATCCATATAATATGTATGTTTGTTTGACAGTCTGTTATATTTCGCTATGTATATATGGATCGATATTCCATTATAATTAGCCAATCATGTTAAGACTGTCTATTGATTTGTTCACACACTTGTTTGGACATTCATATATATTTTGCTCACACAATCTTGTGTGATACACATTTGATTCTCCTTGTGTTTGGAAAATAGAAGTATCATCGCAACCCTAGTGGTCTTCTGATTTCCGACCTTCTTGCGTCAGGACTATTAAATTCTCGACCAGTACATAACAATAATTTGGCGACGAGTACATAACATTTATACAAATGTATAGCACAGAAAAAGCTAAGAAAGATAAGCAACCAACTGCAGAAAATAAGAAAGTGTTTATTTGTCTCCCATTCAAAGGTGATGCAGAATCACAAAAGATTGACAATAGAATGAAAGGTGCTATAAAAAAGAAGCTTCCCTGCAGCTAAACGCATAATATTATACAAAATAACTTTCTCTATAAGCCAATCAGAACTAGATAAATACGCTTCCGACGTCACTTACAACTGCTTTTATGAACTTGCCTGCACTTGCGGGAGTAAGTACACTGGAAGAACAGAAAGAAGGGCTTTTATCCGGTTTTCGGAGTATATTTAAAGAAACTTGTGCCTGAAAGGAAACAAATATTCTCAGAGTGTAATCACCAAACGTATTGTTGATACTGGTCATCTCGTAGAGATTTTCAAGTCCTTAAAAAATATTAAATATACAAAGGACAGCAAAGTTACTACGATTTGCTGAAGCGATCTCAATCAAAATATTCAAACCAACCACAATTATGCATACAGAAATAGAGTGTGATTAATCTCTCACTCCCTTGGTAACTGAATTTTGATTATGGTTACATTAATTAGTCATCTAATTCAATCATCTCAACTCACTGAGCAAATCTCAATCTTTGAAACTCTAACCGCTTTTGTTAATTTTCTCTGTTTTCTGTCTTACCCCTCTCCGCCCGCCTCTTTTCTACTTTGAAAACGTATGAATTGATGACGAAAACTAAAACTAAAAATTGTAATGCTTACATTTTGGATGCGTCAATTTTATAGAATTTTTCTCTACTGCCATTTAAACATTAAAGTATGTTATTATCATCTGTACAAAACCATTGTAATTTCAGGAAGTCTGTAGTTAATGAGAACCTGTGAAATAGAGTGATGATATCATTTTATCATTTTTTATCAATTATACACCTCATCCAACGGTTTTACGACAATGCTGCATGCCAAGGAATCCACAACGGGAAACTTACGGAATCCTTCGAATTGAGGACAGGAGTAAGACAAGGCTGCCTACTATCGCCAATGATTTTCCTGATTTCAGTAGATTGGATAATGCGACAGATAGAGGGCAACGAGGAAACAACCATGAAATGGACCCACACAAAAAGCTTGAAGGATCTGGAATTCGTATAAGTATAAAACTTGGGCACTGTGGTAGAGTATAATTCCATTATAGATAAGATTTTATTCTGATAAATCGCACAGTGTTTACAGTTATATGAACTGATGACGTTTCGAGCACAAACTATTGCTCATAATCATATCAAGTTACTCACACAACTTTGATCTCTCATTTATATACATATGTGGAATGGATTAGATATTGGATTAAAAATCAATGTGAGATAATGTACATTCAGAAATAATCGTACGAGTGTTGTTGATCAATTGCAATTAGATGGGAAAATTGGACGAGTGTTTTTACAGTCATAATAAGCTGCTTGTTAGGATGTGTTTGAATTGAAATAGAATTTTAAGATTATTTATTATCTTCTTCTGGTTTGACTGATGGCATTAATACGAGTGTTATTGATCTACTATAATCAGATGGAAGATACGACGAGTGTTTTAATAGTCATAATAAGTTTTTTGTTAGGATGTTGTGATGTGTTTGAATCGAAATAGAATTTTAATATTATTTATTACCCTCTTCTGATTTGACCTGCGGTAATAATATCTTCCATATCTCTGGTATTTGCATTGAGTCATTTTTGTTGCATGTGTTGGGTGTGGACTCGATAAATAAGGATTCCGTAATCAACCTCTCTCTCCACTTAGCTATATTACTTTTTAGAATTTTAACCCTATCCCACCCTATTGTGTGGTTGTTTGTTATTGCATGAAGTGCAATAGCTGAGCTTTTTTCTAAATTACTTATCTTTTTAGGGTCAACCATTCTTACCTTAGCTAAATTCTTATGTTCTGTTAATCTGACTATCCCTGACCTACTAGTTTGACCTATGTAGTTGACCTCACAGTTATTGCAGGGTATTTTGTAAATTATATTATTTTGTTTAATTGGATCCACCGGGTCTTTTAGCCTACAGAGCTTGTCTCTGAGTGAGTTTGTAGGTTTGAATGCCACCCTAATTCCTGCTTTATTAAGAATCCTACGTAGGGCCTCAGATGTGCTTTCCTTATATGGTATAACAGTGGATGACTTATATTCTTTCTTATTTGTGTTATCATTAATAGTTTCACCATTATTTTTATTTTGCTTTTGGTTTTTGGTGATCTTCCTAATGAATTTTATAGGATAGTTATTCAACACCAACGCTTCTTCTATCTGTTTTATTTCATCATTTAGGTCTTTTTTTGTGCTACTTAGTGCTATGGCTCGATTTGTTAGACACTTTACTAAGCCTGCCTTAACAGTTAACGGATGAGACGAATTAAAGTCTAAATATCTATTAGAATGCGTTGGTTTTCTATAAACACTAGTGTGTAGTTTGCCTTCTTCTATTCGTTTTATTTTACAATCTAACATAGCTAATTCTCCTAGTTCATTTTCTGATTCAAATGTGAATTTAATTCCTTCTACTTGTGAGTTTATATGTGTCAGGAAGCTAGAGATATGTTCTGTTTTTAACACCGTGAAAGTGTCATCCACATATCTCCACCATATTTTTGGAGTGGGGTTAAACGTATTAAGAGCACTACTTTCCCAGCTGTCCATAAATATGTCTGCTACAATAGGGGATATTGGTGATCCCATTGCTACACCTTCTGTTTGTTTATATATTTTGCCTTGGAACTTAAAGATGGTAGATGTGAGACATAACTGAATCCCTAACATAATTTGTTCAATGGGCAGCTTTGTCCTATGATTCAGTTCAGGATCCGCAGTTAGTTCTTTTTTAACTGCTTCTAAGGCCATAATGACTGGTATATTAGTGTAAAGACTAGTTATATCAAAACTAACCATTTTTTCATCATTCTCTAGTTGAATGTCATTTAGCTTACTTTTCATCTCATATGAATTAGTTAGTCTAGAGTTTGAGCGATTTCTAATGGGACAAAGTATTAGAGCTAAGTGTTTTGATAATTCATAAGTGGGAGTATTTCTAAAATCTACTATTGGTCTTATGGGGTAACCTGGTTTATGTATTTTAATAGTACCATATATTCTACTAGTATTATTAGTTTTAGGCATTAAAGTAAACCATTTAGACTCACCCAGTGACGGCTTCATTCTCCGTATTAATTCCGCTGTAGATTTCTTTACCTTATTCATTATTGTATCTACAGGCTTCTTAATTTCCTCATATGGACCCGTTTCAATATGTTCACTGACTTTCTTGATATAGTCAGATTTATTCAGAACTACGGTGGCGTTTCCTTTGTCCGCTTTTGCGATGACAATATTTTTATCCTGTTTTAGACTAATTAAAGCTTCCCTTTCTGATTTTGTTAAGTTTGATCTTGCCTTCTTTTGATTTTTCAGGGTTAACGCACATTGTGCTCTAACCTCTTCTGCTGTTGTCTTGTCTATTGAACCTAGTGCTGCTTCTATGTTAGGAATAACGTCCTCTGGTTTTAATTTATTAACTGTTACGTTAAAATTTAGTCCTTTCTCAAGTACTTTTATCTCACTAGAGCTTAGTTCTCTTGATGAGAGGTTGATCACCCATTTTGTTCTGTCGATAGAGGATGAAGTGTTGACATCAATTTCATTTGTTGTGTTCTTTTCTTCCATTAGTTTGTTGAATTTTTTGATTTGTGTGGTTTTTGATTTTCTTAAGGCTGATTCTCTAGCTTTTTCGGATGTTTCAACAACGATTACATAATCTTTGTCATTGACCATACATTTGAGTTTCTGTTTGAGTTTTTCGATTTCATTTCGTATATTATTTAGTTTCACAGTAACTCGATGTAGTTCTTCTCTTAGACATAATCTACTGAGATGTTCAGCTGCTGATGATATTTTCCTTGAAGCAATTGGAGTGCGTATGCGTAAATATTTTGGAATTATATGATTTTTTAAACATCTACTATTAAAAATCCGGTGGTTTGTGAATCTTGCTTCTGTTTGACAAAGTCGTGTGAGTTTATTGATAAGCTTCCTTATAGGAAGACCATATGTATTATTGATATAAGTATAAAACTTGGGCACTGTGGTAGAGTATAATTCCATTATAGATAAGATTTTATTTTGATAAATCGCACAGTGTTTACAGTTATATGAACTGATGACGTTTCGAGCACAAACTATTGCTCATAATCATATCAAGTTACTCACACAACTTTGATCTCTCATTTATATACATATGTGGAATGGATTAGATATTGGATTAAAAATCAATGTGAGATAATGTACATTCAGAAATAATCGTACGAGTGTTGTTGATCAATTGCAATTAGATGGGAAAATTGGACGAGTGTTTTTACAGTCATAATAAGCTGCTTGTTAGAATGTGTTTGAATTGAAATAGAATTTTAAGATTATTTATTATCTTCTTCTGGTTTGACTGATGGCATTAATACGAGTGTTATTGATCTACTATAATCAGATGGAAGATACGACGAGTGTTTTAATAGTCATAATAAGTTTTTTGTTAGGATGTTGTGATGTGTTTGAATCGAAATAGAATTTTAATATTATTTATTACCTTCTTCTGATTTGACCTGCGGTAATAATATCTTCCATATCTCTGGTATTTGCATTGAGTCATTTTTGTTGCATGTGTTGGGTGTGGACTCGATAAATAAGGATTCCGTAATCAACCTCTCTCTCCACTTAGCTATATTACTTTTTAGAATTTTAACCCTATCCCACCCTATTGTGTGGTTGTTTGTTATTGCATGAAGTGCAATAGCTGAGCTTTTTTCTAAATTACTTATCTTTTTAGGGTCAACCATTCTTACCTTAGCTAAATTCTTATGTTCTGTTAATCTGACTATCCCTGACCTACTAGTTTGACCTATGTAGTTGACCTCACAGTTATTGCAGGGTATTTTGTAAATTATATTATTTTGTTTAATTGGATCCACCGGGTCTTTTAGCCTACAGAGCTTGTCTCTGAGTGAGTTTGTAGGTTTGAATGCCACCCTAATTCCTGCTTTATTAAGAATCCTACGTAGGGCCTCAGATGTGCTTTCCTTATATGGTATAACAGTGGATGACTTATATTCTTTCTTATTTGTGTTATCATTAATAGTTTCACCATTATTTTTATTTTGCTTTTGGTTTTTGGTGATCTTCCTAATGAATTTTATAGGATAGTTATTCAACACCAACGCTTCTTCTATCTGTTTTATTTCATCATTTAGGTCTTTTTTTGTGCTACTTAGTGCTATGGCTCGATTTGTTAGACACTTTACTAAGCCTGCCTTAACAGTTAACGGATGAGACGAATTAAAGTCTAAATATCTATTAGAATGCGTTGGTTTTCTATAAACACTAGTGTGTAGTTTGCCTTCTTCTATTCGTTTTATTTTACAATCTAACATAGCTAATTCTCCTAGTTCATTTTCTGATTCAAATGTGAATTTAATTCCTTCTACTTGTGAGTTTATATGTGTCAGGAAGCTAGAGATATGTTCTGTTTTTAACACCGTGAAAGTGTCATCCACATATCTCCACCATATTTTTGGAGTGGGGTTAAACGTATTAAGAGCACTACTTTCCCAGCTGTCCATAAATATGTCTGCTACAATAGGGGATATTGGTGATCCCATTGCTACACCTTCTGTTTGTTTATATATTTTGCCTTGGAACTTAAAGATGGTAGATGTGAGACATAACTGAATCCCTAACATAATTTGTTCAATGGGCAGCTTTGTCCTATGATTCAGTTCAGGATCCGCAGTTAGTTCTTTTTTAACTGCTTCTAAGGCCATAATGACTGGTATATTAGTGTAAAGACTAGTTATATCAAAACTAACCATTTTTTCATCATTCTCTAGTTGAATGTCATTTAGCTTACTTTTCATCTCATATGAATTAGTTAGTCTAGAGTTTGAGCGATTTCTAATGGGACAAAGTATTAGAGCTAAGTGTTTTGATAATTCATAAGTGGGAGTATTTCTAAAATCTACTATTGGTCTTATGGGGTAACCTGGTTTATGTATTTTAATAGTACCATATATTCTACTAGTATTATTAGTTTTAGGCATTAAAGTAAACCATTTAGACTCACCCAGTGACGGCTTCATTCTCCGTATTAATTCCGCTGTAGATTTCTTTACCTTATTCATTATTGTATCTACAGGCTTCTTAATTTCCTCATATGGACCCGTTTCAATATGTTCACTGACTTTCTTGATATAGTCAGATTTATTCAGAACTACGGTGGCGTTTCCTTTGTCCGCTTTTGCGATGACAATATTTTTATCCTGTTTTAGACTAATTAAAGCTTCCCTTTCTGATTTTGTTAAGTTTGATCTTGCCTTCTTTTGATTTTTCAGGGTTAACGCACATTGTGCTCTAACCTCTTCTGCTGTTGTCTTGTCTATTGAACCTAGTGCTGCTTCTATGTTAGGAATAACGTCCTCTGGTTTTAATTTATTAACTGTTACGTTAAAATTTAGTCCTTTCTCAAGTACTTTTATCTCACTAGAGCTTAGTTCTCTTGATGAGAGGTTGATCACCCATTTTGTTCTGTCGATAGAGGATGAAGTGTTGACATCAATTTCATTTGTTGTGTTCTTTTCTTCCATTAGTTTGTTGAATTTTTTGATTTGTGTGGTTTTTGATTTTCTTAAGGCTGATTCTCTAGCTTTTTCGGATGTTTCAACAACGATTACATAATCTTTGTCATTGACCATACATTTGAGTTTCTGTTTGAGTTTTTCGATTTCATTTCGTATATTATTTAGTTTCACAGTAACTCGATGTAGTTCTTCTCTTAGACATAATCTACTGAGATGTTCAGCTGCTGATGATATTTTCCTTGAAGCAATTGGAGTGCGTATGCGTAAATATTTTGGAATTATATGATTTTTTAAACATCTACTATTAAAAATCCGGTGGTTTGTGAATCTTGCTTCTGTTTGACAAAGTCGTGTGAGTTTATTGATAAGCTTCCTTATAGGAAGACCATATGTATTATTGATATAAGTATAAAACTTGGGCACTGTGGTAGAGTATAATTCCATTATAGATAAGATTTTATTCTGATAAATCGCACAGTGTTTACAGTTATATGAACTGATGACGTTTCGAGCACAAACTATTGCTCATAATCATATCAAGTTACTCACACAACTTTGACCTCTCATTTATATACATATGTGGAATGGATTAGATATTGGATTAAAAATCAATGTGAGATAATGTACATTCAGAAATAATCGTACGAGTGTTGTTGATCAATTGCAATTAGATGGGAAAATTGGACGAGTGTTTTTACAGTCATAATAAGCTGCTTGTTAGAATGTGTTTGAATTGAAATAGAATTTTAAGTTTATTTATTATCTTCTTCTGGTTTGACTGATGGCATTAATACGAGTGTTATTGATCTACTATAATCAGATGGAAGATACGACGAGTGTTTTAATAGTCATAATAATATTAAAATTCTATTTCGATTCAAACACATCACAACATCCTAACAAAAAACTTATTATGACTATTAAAACACTCGTCGTATCTTCCATCTGATTATAGTAGATCAATAACACTCGTATTAATGCCATCAGTCAAACCAGAAGAAGATAATAAATAAACTTAAAATTCTATTTCAA
Organism: Trichobilharzia regenti; assembly: GCA_944472135.2. Lineage (NCBI taxonomy): Eukaryota > Metazoa > Platyhelminthes > Trematoda > Strigeidida > Schistosomatidae > Trichobilharzia > Trichobilharzia regenti. Next base: position 35,301,977 of record OX235264.1, on the reverse strand, counting down.
TTCAAACACATTCTAACAAGCAGCTTATTATGACTGTAAAAACACTCGTCCAATTTTCCCATCTAATTGCAATTGATCAACAACACTCGTACGATTATTTCTGAATGTACATTATCTCACATTGATTTTTAATCCAATATCTAATCCATTCCACATATGTATATAAATGAGAGGTCAAAGTTGTGTGAGTAACTTGATATGATTATGAGCAATAGTTTGTGCTCGAAACGTCATCAGTTCATATAACTGTAAACACTGTGCGATTTATCAGAATAAAATCTTATCTATAATGGAATTATACTCTACCACAGTGCCCAAGTTTTATACTTATATCAATAATACATATGGTCTTCCTATAAGGAAGCTTATCAATAAACTCACACGACTTTGTCAAACAGAAGCAAGATTCACAAACCACCGGATTTTTAATAGTAGATGTTTAAAAAATCATATAATTCCAAAATATTTACGCATACGCACTCCAATTGCTTCAAGGAAAATATCATCAGCAGCTGAACATCTCAGTAGATTATGTCTAAGAGAAGAACTACATCGAGTTACTGTGAAACTAAATAATATACGAAATGAAATCGAAAAACTCAAACAGAAACTCAAATGTATGGTCAATGACAAAGATTATGTAATCGTTGTTGAAACATCCGAAAAAGCTAGAGAATCAGCCTTAAGAAAATCAAAAACCACACAAATCAAAAAATTCAACAAACTAATGGAAGAAAAGAACACAACAAATGAAATTGATGTCAACACTTCATCCTCTATCGACAGAACAAAATGGGTGATCAACCTCTCATCAAGAGAACTAAGCTCTAGTGAGATAAAAGTACTTGAGAAAGGACTAAATTTTAACGTAACAGTTAATAAATTAAAACCAGAGGACGTTATTCCTAACATAGAAGCAGCACTAGGTTCAATAGACAAGACAACAGCAGAAGAGGTTAGAGCACAATGTGCGTTAACCCTGAAAAATCAAAAGAAGGCAAGATCAAACTTAACAAAATCAGAAAGGGAAGCTTTAATTAGTCTAAAACAGGATAAAAATATTGTCATCGCAAAAGCGGACAAAGGAAACGCCACCGTAGTTCTGAATAAATCTGACTATATCAAGAAAGTCAGTGAACATATTGAAACGGGTCCATATGAGGAAATTAAGAAGCCTGTAGATACAATAATGAATAAGGTAAAGAAATCTACAGCGGAATTAATACGGAGAATGAAGCCGTCACTGGGTGAGTCTAAATGGTTTACTTTAATGCCTAAAACTAATAATACTAGTAGAATATATGGTACTATTAAAATACATAAACCAGGTTACCCCATAAGACCAATAGTAGATTTTAGAAATACTCCCACTTATGAATTATCAAAACACTTAGCTCTAATACTTTGTCCCATTAGAAATCGCTCAAACTCTAGACTAACTAATTCATATGAGATGAAAAGTAAGCTAAATGACATTCAACTAGAGAATGATGAAAAAATGGTTAGTTTTGATATAACTAGTCTTTACACTAATATACCAGTCATTATGGCCTTAGAAGCAGTTAAAAAAGAACTAACTGCGGATCCTGAACTGAATCATAGGACAAAGCTGCCCATTGAACAAATTATGTTAGGGATTCAGTTATGTCTCACATCTACCATCTTTAAGTTCCAAGGCAAAATATATAAACAAACAGAAGGTGTAGCAATGGGATCACCAATATCCCCTATTGTAGCAGACATATTTATGGACAGCTGGGAAAGTAGTGCTCTTAATACGTTTAACCCCACTCCAAAAATATGGTGGAGATATGTGGATGACACTTTCACGGTGTTAAAAACAGAACATATCTCTAGCTTCCTGACACATATAAACTCACAAGTAGAAGGAATTAAATTCACATTTGAATCAGAAAATGAACTAGGAGAATTAGCTATGTTAGATTGTAAAATAAAACGAATAGAAGAAGGCAAACTACACACTAGTGTTTATAGAAAACCAACGCATTCTAATAGATATTTAGACTTTAATTCGTCTCATCCGTTAACTGTTAAGGCAGGCTTAGTAAAGTGTCTAACAAATCGAGCCATAGCACTAAGTAGCACAAAAAAAGACCTAAATGATGAAATAAAACAGATAGAAGAAGCGTTGGTGTTGAATAACTATCCTATAAAATTCATTAGGAAGATCACCAAAAACCAAAAGCAAAATAAAAATAATGGTGAAACTATTAATGATAACACAAATAAGAAAGAATATAAGTCATCCACTGTTATACCATATAAGGAAAGCACATCTGAGGCCCTACGTAGGATTCTTAATAAAGCAGGAATTAGGGTGGCATTCAAACCTACAAACTCACTCAGAGACAAGCTCTGTAGGCTAAAAGACCCGGTGGATCCAATTAAACAAAATAATATAATTTACAAAATACCCTGCAATAACTGTGAGGTCAACTACATAGGTCAAACTAGTAGGTCAGGGATAGTCAGATTAACAGAACATAAGAATTTAGCTAAGGTAAGAATGGTTGACCCTAAAAAGATAAGTAATTTAGAAAAAAGCTCAGCTATTGCACTTCATGCAATAACAAACAACCACACAATAGGGTGGGATAGGGTTAAAATTCTAAAAAGTAATATAGCTAAGTGGAGAGAGAGGTTGATTACGGAATCCTTATTTATCGAGTCCACACCCAACACATGCAACAAAAATGACTCAATGCAAATACCAGAGATATGGAAGATATTATTACCGCAGGTCAAATCAGAAGAGGGTAATAAATAATATTAAAATTCTATTTCGATTCAAACACATCACAACATCCTAACAAAAAACTTATTATGACTATTAAAACACTCGTCGTATCTTCCATCTGATTATAGTAGATCAATAACACTCGTATTAATGCCATCAGTCAAACCAGAAGAAGATAATAAATAATCTTAAAATTCTATTTCAATTCAAACACATTCTAACAAGCAGCTTATTATGACTGTAAAAACACTCGTCCAATTTTCCCATCTAATTGCAATTGATCAACAACACTCGTACGATTATTTCTGAATGTACATTATCTCACATTGATTTTTAATCCAATATCTAATCCATTCCACATATGTATATAAATGAGAGATCAAAGTTGTGTGAGTAACTTGATATGATTATGAGCAATAGTTTGTGCTCGAAACGTCATCAGTTCATATAACTGTAAACACTGTGCGATTTATCAAAATAAAATCTTATCTATAAGGGATCTGGAATTCGCCGATTAAATATGTCTTATTTCCCACAAATCGGAAGATGTGCGAGTGGAAAGCAACAAGTTGGCGACAGAAGAAGCATCAAGGATAGGACTTCAAGTGAACATTGATAAAACAGAGGTGATGAAGATTCCTGGCCAACACCAACAGCAACAACAACAGACAATAGTCAGCATAAATAGGGAGAACCTGAAAGAAACAACCTCCTTCAACTACCCATCTACCTGGGAGGCATCGTTTCAACTACAGGTGGACGGAACTGATGAGGATATCAAAGTAAGAATCGGAAAAGCAAGACAAGCTTTCATTACTCAGCATCGAAATAAGATCCAGATTTTCAACTCCAATGTGAAGTCAGTGCTACTTACTATACGGTTCAGAGACTTGGCGCGTCATAAAAAGAACCTCAAGCAAACTACAGACCTTCATCAACAGCCACCTTCGCTCAGTACCTTTCAAGATCAGATGGCCGGTCAGAAAAGATCAGCAACAAGGATCTCTGGCGATGAGCGAACCAACAAAGCAGGAGCAGATTGTGCAACAAATAAGCAGAAAGAAATGGAGGCGGATTAGCCACATTCTGAGAAAAAAAACCAACAAGTGACATCACATGCCAGTCCATCGCTCGAGTGGAACCCGGCTGAATGGGAAGCGATGAGTTGGTTGTTGGTGCGAGGGTGACTTGGAGGAGATCATGTGAAAAGGAGATGAAAGCATGTGGGCAGACCTGGAGCCAGGTGAAAACGTTGGCAGAGAACCGAACGCAATGGGAACGTGCAGCTGAAGCCCTATGTTCCTCTAGGAATTAAAGGAAATAATAATACTTAATAATTTGATACTGCAAATGTGGTCTTTCTCTCTCTACCAAAATTTATCAAGGGAATCAAATGTATGAAATTTTTGAAAAGCCTTTCAAAGTATTCATTATTTCTTTGATTACTAGACTACCCTCCCAGTATGATAAATTGTTTTATAAGTCATCAAATGCCTTTACCTAGTTTAAGCATAAAAAACTTTAAAACCTTCAGATGGTCATGAATAGTATCTTTCTATCCCATGGCATGGAATTCTTCAGATCTTCGTGGAGTGTAATCCGCAGTATTTTTTTCCACAATTTTCCTAATAACATCCTTGTTGGATTGAAAACAAGGTGTGTTTCATTGTTAACTATGTGAATATCTTTTCACCAGATATTCAGAATGCTTCTCTAATGACATTATAACTCTCCTCACATAAATACGAAGTTAGAAATGGAACTGTTTTGAAAATGAATAAGTTCCAATTAGCATAAGGAGCTGGAAATAGGCTCCATCTTAATTAAAGTTGTTTACACATCAAGTGATTTACATATGAATAGAAAAATAGTATTATATTTTCAAAAGAAATTATGCTTGTATGAAAAGTTTTTTTTTGTTTTGAGAATTTTAAAAAGATATAATTAAACTAGGCATTTCAATAAATCACCTTCCATAGAAAGTCATTGTTTTTCATCAAAGTCATCCTCCTCTCCCCTCACCAATGATTAAATTAAATTAAAGTTGCTTTACTTGTATTTACGGTACATGCTGTTTAATACAGTCGTATTTACGGTGGTTAAAATATCTTCTTTGGAATCTACGTGACATCAACACAAGGTGTAGTGATAGGCTTAATTCAATTGTATGACTTTTACTGATGATCACTATTCATGAATACCCATGGTAGTTTCTTTTATCTTTTATTTATTTTATATATTCTTATGAGCCTATGATAAATAAATGAATATAATTAAAACAAAATTGGGTTTTCGACGTTTCACAAGGACGAGGTTTTCATGGAACCATAGTCACCCTGAACAAAGCAACGATGAACATAGTTGTAGGGTGAAAAGAGGTTAATTCTTTTGTTTCGTGTCTTTTCTACAGCTGCTATTATAAATGCAAAAAGTGTGTAGTGTATCTAAGAAATTATTAAGACTCAAAATGGAGATAGATGTCAAACGAGAGATCTAGAAACAAGATAGTTTTTAATCTAACAACCAGGTTGAATTTATATATATATATATATATATATATATAACAATGAGAGAAAGTCCAAGAACAGAGGTTAGAAGTGAAACGTTTTCAAGAGTTGATCTGTAGAGAACTGATTTGTTTCATTTCTCATTACGGACTGATATGAGTTAGAAGAGCATTGAAAACCAGCCAGGAGTACTCACCGGCTGTTTCGTCCTAGATTGGAACTCATCGGTAGCAGTCACCCTCCCGGGATACGAGCCAAAGACTTCCTGCTTACAAGCCAAATTGATAACAAATCAAACTCCTACAAACTAGCCTTTCAGAATAAATCTGATGCTCGCTAGTCAATGGATGCAAGAAAATGTCGCCTATTGTTCTAGTGAGAAGTTGCGACCAGGGGGATCCACGCGGTTGGGAGTGAGAAAAAGTAACTTCCCGGTGACATTGGTAGTTGATTAAGTTAAAAAATGATGAAATGCTAGAAGTTGGAATTTATGGGCCAGTCACTTAGTCAAGTCTCAGTGGCTGAATGTTCTACAAGCATCAGTTGTAACCAGTAGGTCCTGGATTCGACCCCTAGTCGATGCGTACTACCAATATGTTCCAAACTAGAATGAAACAACTGTCAAATACTCTTAGGTGGTTCTCAATGTTCTCTAACTGATATCACTCCCTGGTTAAACTTGAAATAAAACAGTTAATTAAACTGGAAGAACTATAATCAAAGAATCCGACACAAAAATAAACATGGAAACAGAACAGAGACGTATGGTTACATGGTTAATGAGGAAATAACCACACCACATTTCTGAGAGATTACAGAGAGATTAGGTTGTAGCTGTCTGATAGCAATTCCTTCTGGGAAACAAAATATCCAAGGGCCTGTTTGCATCTGACAGGCATTCAGTCAAAATTAGTCAACCCTTCAGAATAATCAGTATACCGAAGAAAACAAAAAGTAGTGAGGAGTTTCGTCTACAAAGTAATTGCCTCTAGAACCGCTCTGGAACCATGTAATCACAATATTTATACTTGTTTGGACGTTTCGACTAACTTCGTACTTGCATGGAGGATTTCATCATAAGCTGATATCAGTTAGAGAACCATTGGAAAACCTGAGATTTCAGCACAGCTGTCTCATCTTATTCTGCGACTCTTCAGCAGTACGCACTCACCGGGAATCAAACCCACGACCTTATGTTTGCAAGGCGAGCTTCTAGACCACTGAACCACTAAGACCTGACCCAATAGCCAGTCCGTGAATTCTAACTTCTGCTGATTCACAACATAGTGCTGAACATTTTGCAATGTCTTCTTCGATGAATTACTGCCTCATCTTCAAACGTTCTGTACCCTACTGGTCACGGCTTCCACAGGCTAACTGTCTGAATAGGGCCATTCGCTAGTGAGAATTAATTTTCAAGTATTGCCTTTGTTGGGATTTTGTTTGATTGCATGGAGGATTTCATCATGAGTTCTTTTCCCCTTAGCTTTATTTCATTCTTCTGACACTACCACATCACGTGTTTATTTGATCCTCATTATTTATCTTTGTTAATGTCTAATCCCATATTTTAATGCTTCTCTTATTGGCTGTGTGATCACACCGAAAATGCCTTGTTTCAAGATGCAATTGGTTTGAGCGAGTTAATGTCATTCCAACCTAGGACTGTATTTAGGAATTGTTAATGTTTGATTCTTGCGGACAGAGTTTTGATCCCGTCTCGTTTGGAATATTCTACCTGGTTTTAAGGTACTTCTTATGACTGAATATTGATTAGCTAATTTTGTTCTACTGTATCTGTTTTATTCTAGAATCTTATCTAACCTGTAGAGCTGAGTAACGGTACTGTTGAGGCACTTCTGAGTTTGTGATGTCATTACTCTTAAACAGTACGGTAGATTCTGTCACAAATAACCGTCATTTTGCTATCGTTAGGGCATTTTGTGACTATGTGGAACTCAAAGAATTTCAGGTTAGCTATATATAGTAAGTAGAACAAATAGACTGCCTTTCTGCCTCCGCAGATTTTAGTCGATTCAATTACTTTAGCTACTATATAATTATTCAAGCAGAAACCGACAGATGGTATTTTGCTCACAACTGTAGAATCCCAAGTGAAACAGTGACGGAAATTAAGGCGGACGTATCCGCCGTATAAATATAGCTAATAAAAATATACTAGAAGGAAACATAACTCAATACAGACTGCGATATTTAGCATGTTTAATTACTTCCCAAATTTGAAAACATAACCAACAACTTCCCCAAAATTCAAGGCATAGTTTCGCTCTTGGATGAAACAATTGATTCCTTTGGAATAGCTTTCCTAACAACACAATCCATACTTAACCAAGAAGTAAATAAAACAAATGTAACACATTAGACTGTCATCACTTTTTTCGACGTTCAAAGTTAATGACATGCATTATAGTGTAACAACAAAAGACAAGGGCCTGACAACAGATCATTTATTGAGAAAAACAAAAGGTATTTATAGATTGTTATATGCATTATTAATAGCGTTACTGTTAGCGGATATGTAGCGTCCTCTTATTGGTCTTTTTCTTACTGAAGGTTATTCTGTCCTCTCTTTGTAGCCGTTTCTTAGAAAGTTAAGCCATAAATCCGCGAATCATATTTGCACACGTTAAGTCTGCTGTGATTGGTTGATGAGTTACTCAAGGTTAAGCTTTGTTACTGTTTTTTCTCATAACCACGATTCGGGACATAAACACTTACGTAAATTTCTTTCTACGATTTCGGCTTGCAGACAGCTCTCACCACACTGGTACATAAAATTAAGACGCAGATTTTAAAAAACAATTGGGTTCAAACTTGTTGTTAACATATAATAAAAATGCACATATCACTAGCTGATAAGTGAAGTGGTTCTATTGAGACAAGAGTATCTCTCCAAAGTTTAATTATTTCAAGTGAAAACTGCCATAAATATAAAGCAATTGTATATAAAAGTGTCTGTTAGTGTGATGCGCGTCCATCAACTAATTTATTCCCATACTGAGTCATAACAAAAAGGCGTAAACAGCGAAGAAAATTTTCTTTAGACGATTCATTTTCATGAGCTGTATACTATCGTAATTATAATTAGCAAAGAAATCTTTAGACCAATCAGGTACTGGAAAAATATATTACGTAATGTAAGGTGTAACCTAGATCAGATGACTAACTGGAAGTTCGAAAATAAACAGAAATAGGCATGACGTAATAAGTGTGAGATAATGACCAATCAATAAGTAATTCCATATTAGTTTGTTTATTAGATGTATCACACAGTGAAACAGTATTGTATACTGGATGACGTTTCGAACACAATTTATTGTTCATAATCATATCAAAATAATAGTAGTAATAACGATAATTATAGTAAATTTGCATAATAAAAAGAAGCAAAATTATAGTTAGAACTTTACTCTGGCCACGGTAGGCCCAGAGAATAAATGTTTAGCTTTTGAATCTAGGAGTCTAGTTTCAGATCCCGAATAGCCACTGATTCAGGTATGCACACATGGCGTATGCGAAGTCCCTTTGTATCATATTGAGGGACTGTGTGTAACACTGTGAAGCATTCATGCGGGGGTGCTCAATGTCCGGAGATAAGAAAGTGTTTGAGAATGGAACTGCTGCTGTTATTCTTCCCTCCCGTGGCCAACCAAATTTTCCAGAATACGTTTGTGGACTTGACATTGAGTATGGCCTATATATTTTCCTCCACATCTGCAAGTAAATTGATAAATACACACTGAAGTGCACCAATATCACGGTATCAATAGCGGCTGAATCTGTTTCTTTTGGACTAAGATATCCGAATGATTTAAGCGAATTGAAGTTGTATATGTAGAGGCTATTAACAAGATGCCTCTAAATATAAGACTACAATTCATAGGTGATATACCAAGTGAAATAATTAACCTACAAGTTGAGTAAATTAATTCGAAGGAGGTTTGATGCCAGTCGGCTGCAGCTTGTACTCTCCGCACAATCATTTGTACGGCTAGCCACCTCTTACTGTATCTGTCAGTTCAAATGCCCCCACGAAGCCGTTGCTTAAGGAACCTAGTTTTCCGTGTTCGCATGAGATCACTTACCAGAGTAGTTAAAAAACTGAGTTGTCAAAACCATCAACAGTTCTACGTTGGATCACCTCGTCCAAACAAGCCACAAAGCTAGCCCTGAAGAGCCTTATTAAATGGTTGGAGGCAATCGGCAGGAAGCCTTAGACCTAGGTGTCGTGCTAGTTGACACTCGTCAGCAAGGCGTATCTGCAATCTTGAAGGAACTTAGGTTCAAGGCATCCTGCAGATTGCCCCTAACCATCCAATCAAACAAAGAGCCTTTCTCTATCATCTACCAGTTATCGAATTAATTACCAAAGGCCTATAGATATTGAAAGATGCAGCGATCATTAGAATTCGCGTGAATCAGCCATTCCTCCGTGCACAAAAGGTCCAGCTATTACGGATACCCTAACCCATTGTCGAGCCTACAAATTATTAAATTCTGTATTACTCCTCTTAGTTTGCCTGATATTTAATCAGGTTATTGTTATATTAATGCATATTATCTCTCTCTTACTGATGTTTTTGAAATGTAATGACTTGTAGATACTATTGATTTAACGTAATTCAAAATAATATTAATGTTGTTAATAAGAATATTTCTTTAACAGTTGTAGCCATATAAATGTATTACCTAATGAAGAAGTTATTCTTCGTCGATTAACCGGTCTTTTAAATGTTTAATGGGACATCTTAATAATAATCACGATAGCAATATTCTGAACAATGTTCACGTAATGTACAGAATTTTTAGCTGAGTTTTTTCCATGATATTTTCTTTTCGTCCAGGATATTCAAATAAAAGAGTAATTGACAATAGGTTGTGTGACACAGTGCTATCTGACATGAAGTACAAAATGATCCATTATGATATCTCCTTTTTTTCTTACATGACATTTGATTGAATGCCAATGGTAAAAAGGATAAAACTCAGGGACACAATTATGTTTCTCTTGTTTACTAGAAACTTGCGAATCAGCAGGTTGTAGACATTTTAAATACTCTTGAGAGTAAATGATACTAATTGAGATCATATCGTAACATCAGAAGGCAAGACATGGAAGCCAATGTATGTTTTCAATTGATCAAACAGCCATTTATATATGTACAGTTTTATATTCTTTAATCAATGACTAGGCATGGGATTTCGGTTAACATCAAACGACATGAAATAGAATGTTCAAATACAGATATATCGTATTCTGTTGGTAATTCAGTATTTAGCTGTGGGAATACGTGAGAATAATATTCCTCTGGAACTCATTATCTGTATCACACCACCATACTCTTCATCCAGTCAAATACTTTCGACTAAAGTCGATTCGATCTTTTGTTGCTGTAGAAAGTTCCGAAGCTCACTGCCGTTCACCCGCTTCTCTTTGTTTACAATCCTGATGCTATATAAGTGACACCATCTCACCGTAACCGTGTATGGTCCACCCCACACTGCAAGCAGTTTGCATGACCATGGAGCGTATTCGCCGGTATTTCGCCTCACACTATCATATGCTGATTCGTCTGATCTGCCAGACTCTTCCCTAACTGGTCTTAAGCGTCATTCATTTCCACAACATTCTTGAAGTTACTAACTCAGTATGGAACTGTGGGAATATGTGAGAATAATATTCCGTTGGAACACATTGTCCGCATCACACCACCACAATATATTTTACTAGACTTCAACACACTGAATACGCGAAATCATATGGAATATATTGATGGAGATTTTCGGTAGCCTCATTTTTAAACAGGCCGCCAGAGTGAGTAAATCTTCAGTGAATTAAAAAGAATTCATTTAGTAAAATAACCGTATCTGACAAAAACTTCATATTATTTCAACTTCAATGAATTTTTAGAGTATATGTGTATATATATGTATTCTGTCTTCAAATATTTCCCCCAGATCAAAATTTACTCTAACCAAGTACATTTTTTTCCAACCAGCCCACCTAAGTCTTTTTCTAACTCTTTCAGTTTAAAAATGTTTGATTAGCGTGGAAGACAGTTTTGTAAAGGCAAACTTAAACTTATAGCGTGCTGAAATACGGAGTTTGTATGAATATAGTTTCAAAATTGTATACCAGTACAGATGTAGGTATACATCTCTATACAACTGCAATAAATAATTCTAATTATACAAAATCAGTCCTGTTGCGTTTTCGTGCTGTCTGAGCTTTCTTAACGAAAAAGTTAAACAACGACGAAAAACTACCACTATACGATGTATATATATACATATATATATGAAACTGAGTGTCATTCACATTTTTTAAATATTATTTGTAATGCAGGCTATATTTCGTTCTCTCTGTAGATCTTGAGAAATGCAAAAGAAGAATGAAGAGATTATAATTTTGTTGAAAAAAAGAAGGCAAGATGGTATTCACTTTTTCTTTTGTTTTAGGTATTTCTTTAGCCCGAAAACTTGACGCTATACATCAACGTACTGACTAGAAACTTATTGTGCATTTCTCCTCACTATTGTAGTAAGTGAATGAGAACGCTGGCAAAATCTGAACGACACACGTTGTAAGTTAAAAGTTCTTACTGTGATCTTTAGGCTTTAATGAAAGTTTCGCCATGGAGCGAGTCACTTAAAATGATGCCAATTCATGGTTAAACTTGAAACAGATGAAATCTTCAGAGACCAACAACTCTTGAAAATTTGATTGGATAGAGGATTTCATCATGAGCTGACATCAGTTAGAGAATCACTGGAAAACCACATGGGAGTACTGGACAGCTGTTTTGTCTGGCCCCAATCAAGCAGTGACCTGGGGTTCTAGTAGGGTACAGCAGGTTGAAGATGAGGCAGTAATTCATCGAAGAAGATATTGCGAAATGGTCGCGCTATATCGTGAATTGGCAGAAGTTAGAATTCAAAGACCATTAGATCGAGTCCCAGTGGCTCAATAGTCTAGGAGCTCGCCTTGTAAACAAAAAGGTCCGGGGTTCGAACCCTGGCAGTGGGTGTGTCCTGTTGAGGAGTCACAAACTAGGATGAGACAGCTGTACTGTACTCTCAGGTTTTCCAGTGATTCCCTAACTGATGACAGCGCATGATGAAATCCTCCATCCAATCGAACAAAATCCCTAAGAAAAACTGATTCTTAAAAATGTGACCTACGCTCACTAGTGACGGGACACAGGAAGAAGTAATCTTGATTTATTGTGACAAGTCGTGACCAGTAGGGTTTATCCATTCAGAATCGAGGAAAAATACTCACCGTGGATGACACTGGCAGGTAACAGTTGCGCTAAATTCACGAATTGGTAGAGGTTGAGTGTTAGGAAGAGGCAAAACACATGCAATTATCAAGTTATTATCATATCGTTGACATGCATTTGTTTCTGCTTTCTGATTGGACGCTTGCACAATTCCAAACTCTCAACCGGATTGGTTGATTTCCAGTCTACCTTATTTTTGTATAAATACAGTCACTTTTGTCATAATAAATGATTCTGGTTTTACCGCTGATTATCGCGTGTTCTGCTTTACCAGTTAAGTGGGCACTGGTCAGTAGTTAAGCAGTGACCTCGAGACAAAGATCTAGCATCATAACAATTGGCGACGGGGTTTCGAATCCATTGCAGTTCAATACAGTCAAATAAAAACCAGATCATCCAGTGTACATCCAGCCTGTCTTCCAAATGACAATTTCATTTGAACAAATGCAACTTCTCCTTCATCAACAACAGCAACAGTTTGAAGCTTGCCAGCTCAGCTTGATTGAAAAACTTACAAAGCAGTTTTCAATTCAAAATCTCGGCAGTTCCAACTCAGAGAAAACCGAATCTATTGGGAGTTCAATTGTAGAGTTCAATTTCGAACCTTCAACAGGCGTGACGTTTGAAGCTTGGTTTCGACGTTATGAAGATCTGTTCCGGGTTGAATGCGCTCACCTAGATGATTCGGCCAAAGTGAGACTACTCCTTCGGAAACTTGGTCCAGCCGAACATAACAAATATGTCAATCATATTCTACCAAAGAACTCCAGAGAACTCAACTTTGAAGAAACCGTTCAAACGTTAACCAATATTTTCGGTGAACAGTTATCTCTCTTCAGTATCCGTTACAATTGTTTCAAGATATCCAAAGATCCAGGAGATGATATTCTCACCTATGCTGGTAAGGTGAATCGTGAATGCGAGCGATCGAAAATTCGATCACTTACGGATGACCAGTTTAAATGCCTGATCTTTGTCTGCGGTCTCAAATCTTCAGTTGACAGTGATATTCGTACCCGAATCCTTGCAGAGATTGAACGCAAACCGGACATGACTTTACAGGAGGTAACTGCTGAGTGCCAGCGAATCATCAATCTAAAGCATGACACGAAGTTGATTGAGGACGGTCAAGTTCATGAATTTACTTCTGTTCAGGCTGTCAAGTCAAACAATTCTCTGCAAGTCAAACACAAGCCTCCCACAAATTGTTGGTTTTGTGGATCGTGGCATTTTGGTAAATTTTGCCCGTATAAAAGACATAAATGCAGTATCTGTAACAAGTATGGTCACAAGGAAGGATTTTGTCCCCCAGTGAAACCTAGATCAATCCGATCTCACAATACGATGGCACAGTCACGAAAGTTTCGATCTCGGTCGACGAAACCTCAAATCAGCAGTATGTTCGCTACCTTCAAAGTTGACTTCGAGTCAAAAAGAAAGTTTGTCACACTTTCTATCAACCAGAAGCCAGTTCGACTACAGTTAGATACTGCTTCTGATATCACAATCATATCTCCCCAGACGTGGCGGGCACTCGGGTGTCCACCTTATCAGAGAACGGAGCATACTGCAAGAAACGCGTCGGGTGACGTAATGAAATTATCTGGCCAGATTGAATGCGACGTAACTTTCCGGTCGACCTCGTTCCAAGGAACATGCTACATCACCAATCGTCATGATTTGAACTTGCTTGGTATTGACTGGATCGAAAAGATGAAACTCTGGGATGTCCCACTGAACTCAGTTTGTTCCAATGTACAGTGCTCAGATAGTCCTACCAACATGTTGATGCATCCGAACTCGACCGCAAAGTTCATCAGTCATCTTCGCACCAAACACGCTGCCGTTTTTCAAGAGTCTTTGGGTTGCTGTACCGTACAAAAAGCCAGACTATACCTCAAACCTGATGCCAAACCAGTTTTTAGACCAAAACGCCCAGTACCGTATGCCGCATTATCGTCCCTTGATGCAGAGCTGGATCGTTTAGAAAAGTTGAACGTAATCAAGCCAGTCGATTACTCATCCTGGGCAGCCCCCATAGTGGTTGTCAAGAAAGCAAACGGTACCATCAGACTTTGTGCTGATTTCTCAACAGGACTCAATAATGCCCTTGAAGATCAACCGTATCCACTACCAGTACCGCAAGATCTATTTGTCAAACTGAATGGCGGTAAATACTTCAGTAAACTTGATCTAGCTGAGGCATACCTACAGATCGAGGTCGAAGATGATTCTAAAGAGCTTCTGACAATCAACACTCACAAAGGACTGTATCAGTTCCAGCGACTTCCATATGGTGTTAAACCTGCTCCTGCTATATTCCAACAGATAATGGATGCAATATTAGCTGGTGTATCGGGAGTGGCCGTTTACCTCGATGATATCATAGTCACAGGAGAAACTCAATTCGAACTCTTCAATCGGTTGGATAAAGTCCTGACAATACTCAGTGATTCCGGTTTCCATTTACGTCCGGATAAGTGCAATTTTTTCATGACTTCAGTGAAGTACCTGGGATTCATTTTTGACAAAGATGGTCGCAAACCCGACCCCTCCAGTGTGTCAGCAATTCAACAGATGCCTGCCCCTAATAATCTCAGTACGTTGCAGTCCTTCCTGGGGATGATCAGTTACTATAGTGCGTTCCTGCCAGATTTACATCGTCTCAGGGCCCCAATGAATCAGTTGCTCATGAAGAATGCTAAATGGAACTGGTCAGAAGAATGCCAACAAGCTTTCATCAAGGTCAAGAAATTACTCCAGTCTGACCTGCTGTTAACACATTACAATCCAAAGCTGGATATAACATTAGCTGCAGATGCGTCCAACTATGGTATTGGCGCTGTCATTTCACATGTGTTTCCAGACGGTGTTGAAAAGCCAATAGCATATGCATCGCGAACCTTGACAAAGGTAGAGCAGAATTACAGTCAGGTCGAAAAGGAAGGATTAGCGCTCGTGTTTGGGATTCAAAAGTTCCACAAAATGCTGCTTGGCCGAAAGTTCACACTTTTTACTGATCACAAACCACTATTATCGATTTTTGGCTCCAAGAAAGGTATTCCAGTCTATACAGCCAATCGACTTCAACGATGGGCGACTATGCTACTAGGATACGACTTTCAGATCAAGTACAAATCTACAAAAGATTTCGGGAATGCAGATGTCCTCTCGCGTTTACTCAGCTATAACAAGCCCGCAAAGGAGGACGCTGTGATCGCCGGCGTTTCTGTCGATGAAGACGTGTGCCACGTATTGATGACGGCAATAAACACTTTACCTGTCTCAGCCGACATGGTTCAACGAGAGACGCAGCGTGACCCGACATTACAGTCAGTTCAACAGTATCTGCGTTGTGGCTGGCCCTCGCGTATTGATTGTCCAGATTTAAAACAGTTCTATCAACGACGACATTCGTTATCCCTGGTCAATGACTGCATTATGTTTGGCGAACGTGTGGTCGTGCCTCGAAGTCTCCAACAAAAAGTCATGAGTCAACTACATTTTACGCATCCTGGTATTGGCCGTATGAAATCGTTGGCACGCTGTTACGTCTACTGGCCAAATATCGATCGTGAATTAGAAGTGATGGTTCGCTCATGTTCTCGCTGTGCTCAGGCTTTGAAAATGCCTATCAAGACAGACCTACAGCCGTGGCCCAACCCAGGAAAACCGTGGTCAAGAATCCACATAGATTTTGCCGGCCCAATCAATGGCAAACAGTTTCTCGTGGTAATCGACGCGTATTCCAAGTGGCCGGAGGTTTTCATTATGCAAAATACCACAGTGACGATAACATTAAATAAGTTGGTTCAGCTTTTCAGCAGATTTGGTGTTCCAGAGATCATCGTTTCCGATAACGGACCTCAGTTTACAGCTGAACAATTCAAACAGTTTTGTGAGCGGCTAGGTGTTCAGCATATTCGCAGCCCGCCTTACCATCCTCAGTCAAATGGACAAGCAGAGCGTTTTGTTGATACACTCAAGCGCGCACTTCAGAAGTCAAACGGGGAGGGATCGATAGAGGATGTATTGCACAATTTCCTCTTCATTTATCGAACCACAACCAACCCATCATGCCCAAATCAAACATCTCCCGCAGAAGTTATGTTTGGAAGAAGATTACGTACTACTTTGGATACAATTATCCCGATCCCATCAAGACGGAGCAAATGTGGTCGAAATAGTGAATTTTGGTTCAATAGACGTCATGGCACCAAGCAAAGAAGTTTCATGGTTGGTCAGTCGGTACTGGTTCGTGATTACATACGGAGAGATCGCCCATGGGTTTCTGGAGTGATCGTTGGAAGAAAAGGCCAAGTCATTTACAAGGTCAAGGTTGGAGACCTTATTTGGGTCAGGCATGCCAATCAAATAAGAAATAGACTAGTTGGTAAACAGTTGAACGATTCCAAGTCCGCCGACGTACAATTTGAGCTATTGATAGATACGACGGATCCGAAAACGTCACATGGCCAAAATAGTCGAAACAAAGGCAAAGTGTCCCAGCAGCCAAGGAGATCACAACGACAACCAAGACCGCCAAAGTACCTACAAGTGATTCCGCGATACAAAAGCTACCGGTAGCCCTATCTTAAAAGGGGAGGTGTTAGGAAGAGGCAAAACACATGCAATTATCAAGTTATTATCATGTCGTTGACATGCATTTGTTTCTGCTTTCTGATTGGACGCTTGCACAATTCCAAACTCTCAACCGGATTGGTTGATTTCCAGTCTACCTTATTTTTGTATAAATACAGTCACTTTTGTCATAATAAATGATTCTGGTTTTACCGCTGATTATCACGTGTTCTGCTTTACCAGTGAAGTGGGCACTGGTCAGTAGTTAATCAGTGACCTCGAGACGAAGATCTAGCATCATAACAGCATTATGTCCAGCTAGGTTCGTCAGTGGAAAAAAGAAGAATAGCAGCAGCTCCATTTTCGAACACCTTGTTACCTCTGGACATCGAGCACCCTCGCATAAATGCTTCACAGTGCCACAGAGAGTCTCTCAATTTCGTGCAAAGGGACTTCTCATGCGCCTTCTGTACATAGCTGCAGCATTAGCTATTCGGGATCTGAAACTACACTTCTGCATTCAAAAGCGATACATACATTCTCCCGCCCTACCGTGGCCAGAGTAAAGCACTTACTATAATTTTGCTTCTTTTCATTATGTAAATTACTATTATTATTGTTATTACTACTTTTGTATTATTATCACTATTATTCTCATCATTCATATTTTATTATCACTCTATTACTGTTTATTAACAGCATTGCTTTTTGGTACAGATTTTATATTAAAATACTCTGTCACCTTTCCACTAGTTCCTGTCCATTCTACACGAACTTATTGATTATTCATTATCTCACACTTATTACGTCATACCAACTTCCAGTTAGTCATCTCTTCTAGGTTGCATCTTACATTACGTAATACATTTTTCGAGGACAAACTTTACCAATATCACATTGGTCTAAAGATTTCTTCGTTTAATATAATTGCGATTGTACAGCTCATGAAAATGAATCGCCGAGAAGAAAATTTTCTTCGTTGTTTACGCGTTTTAAATATTTCGAAACTCGTTTCGATATCTTGAGAGATACTGTATCCAATTTCTACGAAATCAGTGGCATAAAATGATCACACTTTCTTAGAGTTAGGGAGTGTAAAAATTTTGTTTCATCTCTCTTCCCTCTTCTCAGTAGCTGCACTATCGCAGTTTAAACGCATAAGTTATTATAATTAACATTAAAATTATTCTCCCGACGGATCCCGAATGTGACATCAGGCTTCAGAAGCCGTCATTTCACTTCTACGCAGTATCTTCTTCTTGCATTTTGCAGTCTTATCGGCTTTACTAGCACCAAATATTGTGTGGACAAAGCATGTCCCTTAGCTTAATTTCGCTATCATTGAAAGACCACACTTCGGCCTACCAGCTTCTTAAAGACTGTCACCAGAATAAGTTACTTCGCTCCCCAGATTCTAGAGAGAAATAAGCTCATGTTTTGCACTTCTGATGTAATTTGAAGTTTCTGTAGAGATTGGGTTGATTTTTCAGAGTAGGATGGCTAGTCTCAACCACAGCCTTCTCTAATTCTAAAAGCCTGTTACCGCTTAATAAACTGGGCGAGGTTAGTATAGTTTACTGACGAATGTTGTACGACCGCACTTATATTCAACAGAATATTGATAAAGTCAATCAAATACTTTTCAAGAGTTAGGTTTCACTACGGATTCATATTAGTTAGATATCCATTGAAAGCCAGGAAGTACTGGACAGCTGTTCCGTTCTAGTTTGGGACTTATCATCAATACTCACATACTAGGGTTAGAATACAAGACTTTCTGCTTATAAGACAAACGAGATAAATCGAATCCCTGGGGTCCCCCCAGTCCCCATGACATTGGTGGGTGGTCGCACTTAAGTCAAGAATTGGTAAAAGGCAGAACTCATAAGCTGGATATTGAGGAGACGGGTTTCACTGGCTGAATGGTCTACTAACTTTCATTGTAACCGGTAGGTCTTGGATTCGAACCCTGACGGGTGTGTAATACACAGTGGAACGCATAAGTGGTCACTTGAGTGTATCTATCAGTTTACTTGTCCCTGTGAACTCATCGAACACACTATGGAATACTGTCCAGCCTAGCTATCTAGAGGACAATAGCAACATTTCTATTCTTCAGAGCCTTGTCAACTCTGGAAATGGGGCATTCGTATATGATCGCTTCACAGTAATACACAGAATTCCTTAATACCACGTGGAAATGATTCGAATACTCCATATATACGTTAAATGAATCACTGTTTATTTAGGACTAAAAGCCGGATCTCTTAGTCTGAAAGAATTACAATCAATCACTTGCCTGACCATAACCAAAGTAACAGTCATGTTATAATTTCGTCTCACCTTATCGTTTGATTTTTTTAATTGATTAGTTATTATCACTACTTTATAGTTATCACTATCATTCTCATTGTTCATTAACAATACTGCATTCTTCGTGCATATTTTATATAGACTCGTGTCCATTTTGTGCATTCAGACGGAGAGGGACAGTCTTACTTCTAGACATCCGACAAACAAACAAGACTGATGGGACTCTGAAGAGATCAATATATCAGAAGCCTACATGGAACGGCTAGCCGACAAACTTTTACAGTTGAGTACCCATTAATCGCAAGCGGAAACTTATAATATCTCTTGCGACTAGAATCTGTAGAATATGTGGCCTCGAGTCATTAAAAGAAGAGATCACTATCTCGAGGAAGACACTACTTGAGAATTGCCATCCACCATGCTTTATAGATAAACATATAAAGCTGAAAATCAACAAAGAACAGCCCATCTCTGAACTAAAGGATATGCTTTACATCAATTCAGCGTTCATAACCAAACTTCTGGCCAACATCCTGAAGAGAATAATATATAATGCCCCAAAAAAACATTCCCTGCTGCTACATACGACTAGTATCCTCAAGCCGTTCATTGTTCTTCAATAACTTTGAAGATAAACAATTGCATTTGACCACTTCTATGTGTATCTACCAATTCAACTGCTGATGTACGGCAAGATATATAGGTGTTTCGATGCATGTTTTATCTTAAAGAGTCAAAGAACATTGTCCCGTTTGGTTACGAAAAGGTAACAGAAGTTCAATTAGCAGTGCTGTAATTGAACATATACTGAACACCGATCACTCAGTACGTCAGGAGGATTGTCAATGTAGTTGAAGAATGAACGATCAATTCATGGTTGTTTACTCAAATCCAACTCCATATATTGGTAGGAGTCACCGATACTTCAGTCACCGTTCCATCGTATGTTGCTCGTTAGAAGACGGAGAAATACTATCAGAAGAATTTATTGTGATTTATTCTTATGACATTTATTCTTAGACCTGTGTTGAATCACCTAATAGTTGGCTCTATATTGGTGCAAGAATAAAGGTTTTTTTGAGTCAACAATCTGTGTTCTGTTTTTTTGAGTTTATTATTGCACACTGTTGCTGAAAGTCTTCTAAGGACAGTATTAAGTCCAGCGTAGTTAGAGCTGGACATTGACAAGGATTCATTCACAGTTATCTACAAAGTCAACAGACGTCTCCCGAAGGCGATAAGCTTCCTTATGGTTACCTATTCCTCAGTATGAAGCCAGCGAAGGTGGCAGCTATTGGCAGAACTCAGTAGCAGCCTACTGAAAGCCCTTTTCTTGAGATGCAGTGCAAGTCTCTGGCCCATAAAGGAGAAGTGAACAACTTAACATTGGACGCAGAAATCCGACTTCTGTTGTTCATGCTGTAGAGTACAAAATCTTTCAAAACTGATTTAACAGTGATGAATGTCTGCCTTATCTTTCCGATTCTGAGTTTGACATTTTCATCGATTACAAGTGATTGTAGTTGAAATGATGCTACCTGACAAGATTAGAAACAGAAGTGACCGCTTGCAATTTTATTGCTATTTGACCCGGCTTTTAATGTTATCCAGGTGGTAGAAATTTAACCATGTGCGTCGATGACATAGCGGTTAGGACTCTCGCCGACCATGCACATGGTCCGATGTTCGATCCCCTGCCGACGCACACCTGATATATTTGGTCGGCCTGCAAAATTTGGGCTACCGATATCGCATGCTGAAAATTCCATACCTGTACGAAAAATACGGTGTGGAATCAAGCTGTAATCAAACAAACAAACAAACATTAAAAAATATTTGCATGGATACATTTATCATCATAAGCTGACATGAGTTAGAGAACCACTGGAAAACCTGAGAGTACTGGACATGTGCTTCGTCCTAGTGTGGGACTCTTCATCAGCATGCACACACCTCTAGGGTTCGAACCCAGGACATCCGGGTTACAAGGCGAGCTAGCTCCTAGACCACTGAACTACTGGGACCCGACCCAATGGCCGGACCATGAATGATAACTTTTACCAATTCACGACATAGCGCGACCATTTCGCACTGTCTTATTCGATGTGTGTACAAAATCAATGCTTGAAAATTTATCTGATGCTCACTAGTGACTGGCCCTATTCAGGCAGTTAACTTGGGGTTCTACTGGGAAGCCGTGACCAGTAGGGTACAGTAATTTGAAGATGATGCAGTAATTCATCGAAGAAGTTAGAAGTTACAATTCATGGTCTGGCCACTGGATCGGGTCCCAGTGGCTCAATGGTCTAGAAGCTCGTCTTGTAACCAGAAGGTCCTCGGTTCGAACATTTTGTGGTGGGTGCGTACTGCAGAAGAGTCACAAACTAGGACTATACAGCTGTACTGTACTCTCAGGTTTTCCAGTGGTTCTCTAACTGATGTCAATTCATGATGAAATCCTCCATTCAATCAACAAAATCCCTGCAAAACCAATACTTGAAAATATTTATCATCATCTACAATTTGTTACGATTTTACAATCAGCATGCTATCGTTATCTTATTTTTCGGAAATAGATAAAAGTACTGTATGGATACAAAAGTAATCAATAAAACCTATATATATATATATATATATCCTCATACAGTTGATACTATTCAGAAATGTCCGAGAAATTGCTTCCTGTCCACTTGATTGATTGCATATCTCAGATGAAAATTATACATTTTTGAAGGAAACGACTTTACATTGCAGCCCTGTCTTACTTAGTTATTGATGGGACTCAGTAGTGCGGACAAGGGACTGTTTTACTCAGCCGAGCGATGCTGGGGACATCACTCGTACCCAATTCCCATGAAACTTCATCAACTCTCTTACAAACATTCGAGATGTTCATGAAGCCGGTTCATCCTCCCGTAGGAGATAGCCGAACTAAAGAAGAAGTCCCTCTTATATTATTATTTTTATTATGGTTTCATTTCACACAGTATGCTTAGTACAACTATGGAATATCCAGCATGTGATATCGGTAGTTCAGATTTAGCAGGCAGACCACTGATATATATATATGTCAATTATTCCATAAACTGAACCTCACCTAGCTTACTAGCACTTCAGTTATCTAGCCGGTTCCAATCCTAGATTAGTAGAGAGGGTTGGGTGTAAGGTTAGAGACACTAAATCACAAAACGAAGTATAGGTGTGTTGTTGAAGCCTTATGTTTCGACTATGAACCCAAGGGAATACCAAAAACAATTAATTATTTCATAAACTGGATCAATCATATTTTTCTTATTACACCTAACTTTTCTTAATCTCAGGTATTTTGAATGAAAATGTTAAAAAATGTACTTAAATTCATTTTGTAGTTTTATTTATATCTAATGGAACATTAGGGAAACAGTTCATCATGTCCTAATCGACCACAGTTATTTCAAATGCCTGCTGTGACGGACGTCAACTGATATTGTCTATGGTTCACACAAGATGTGAATACATTCGCTTCATTATCTTATTTATGTGATGAATGGATGCTTTCATTCTAAGACTAAGCAATGAACTAAATGATAGTGAGAGCTATTGCTTTGATGAAAAGAAAGTAATTACAGCAAAAAAAAAGAAAACATTACCTTGAAATATTTTCCACTCCACTAAATCACTGATGCATACAGAAAAAACCAACCAGAAATTTGAAATTTTAAGAATAAAATTATCATATTTTTTAGACAGAAAAAACTTTCCAGTGCATGTCACATTTTCGTTTTTCTTGATTTTGTTATTTTTTTTTCACGACTTATTAAACGAGACATTTGCATTCGGAATTAAGATGAGTGACACAGATTTCGGTAGATTTAGATAAGTTATTATTCGTTTATTCGTATATGAATTCCGAAATTATTACTGAAAAATTTGAAAAATATTTCATTTCATTTCAAAGATGTGCGTCGGTGGCATAGTGTTAGAATGCTTGCCAACCACAAACAAGTGGTTCGGCGTTCAGCGCACTCCTTTACCTCACTAAGCAGGGAAAAATAAGACTGGTAAAGAGGGAAGGTTGAGCATGAGGCTAGTAAATCCATCGCGTAAAAAGAAACACTACTGCTATGGCAACTTCAGAGCTCTAGCTTGGAGCCCTATGTTCCACTGGGAATGTTAAGGAATGAATCATCATTTCAAAGAAGATAACCAACGGCAAGGACATCTTCAACAGCTCATCAACAAGCTGAAAAGTGATCTTAATCTCGGAGAAATTAAGATGACATCACATTTTTCAATAGTGCATTCTACAACAACTACCTGTTTCCCCAGCCCGCATGATGTGAATATAAATGTATATCTTATACATTAAAATATGATTTGAAATATCCCAAGGATATATCAGTTAGTCTGTAATCATTATCTTCATCAATAAAATAGTGGGCGTTATTTTATGTAGGCCAGTTTTTATTGGTTTATTCCCAGACGAGACATTGATCTCTTGTGTAAGACAATTCTGATTAGTTTATTTCTAAACTGAACATCTATTACCATATCGCCGATAAGGATAATCCGTTGTTTTCCTGTCTACATACCAGATGGTCTAAACATTCAATTTTGAAGTGTTTAACAGAATTTCTCAATGATTATCACCACTTACAGTAATCATAAGCCATTATGCCCGCGACAGAAACCAAACTCTATGATAATCTAATATTTTCACAAGTAAATAAAGTCAGAAGATAATTTCACAACCTCAATGATTCAAAGCACTAAAGGTACTTCAAGTAGACGAGTTTGGTTCGTTTACTTGAGGGAGGTTTTCCTAACTTTTTATAATTTTACATAAAAATAAGACTGTTGGTTATTAATATTGAACTATTTGCAATTAATAGTGTTCTCTGAGCTGTTTGGCTTAGTTGCGGAGCTTTCGTCTTCCCCCTCTGCTGGACAACATCTTCAGCGCAGTATTTAGGATAAAGTGAAGTGGTTTACATTTCTTCATGAGTGATATAACTGCGTATCCCGGTAACCATCTTTAGATATGTATTGACTGTTTTCTATTGACTTGGATTTTAAACTTTCTGGTCACCTGATTTACATCGTATTAGTTGGTATATTTCATCTATATTAACGTGTTTGTTAATTGCATTTTCGTTTGAGTACCAGGCTTCCAGGAATTCCCTGGCACTTTTGGTGTTTCCTCTGCCCAAAATTTTGACATTATTCTAATCAAATTGATGTCCATAGTTGTCTGTATGCATGGATACTAAAGAATTTATATCATGTCTTTTCACAGCTGATTTGTGTTCTTGGATTCTGATTCGAAGGGGACGCCCACTTTGGCCGATGTAATGCTTGTTACAGTTCATACAATTTATTTTGTAAATGTTATTAATTTTATCTCCTTTTTCTGTTGGATCTTTTGGTTTGCATAAGATCGAATTAAGCGATTCAACTGGTTTGTGTGCTACATCTATATCAAACAGTTTCATTATTCTAGCCGTTATTTCAGAGATATTTCTGAAGAAATGAAGGAATTTAAATCATTTCGCTTTATCTTAAATACTGCGCTGAAGATGTTGTCCAGCAGATGAGGGACGACGAAAGCTCCGCAACTAAAACAACCAGTTCAGAGAACACTACTAATTGCAAATCATCCACCTGAGTTACAGATCGTCTCTATTATTTCAATATTGAACTATTTTCTGTAAAAAAAGACATTTCGCTAAACGTTATTTCCAAAGTACATCAGTGTATGTTAAAGATGACGACACACTGAAATCTGTTTTCAGTGATATGAACTTGGTCCTCGAGTTATATTTTCATTTGCAAATTGATTTTTGAGGCATATCTGACTAGTATAAGACCTCAGTAGTGTTGATAGTGGAGTAATCTTAAAACTACATAAACACTACGGAATGTCACAAATTTTTATCAAACTTATTTAGTAGTTATGTGGAAATGCCATGTGTCAGTTAATCCACGACGGAAAATTCGGCGAAGACGACTTTAAAGTTGATACAGAAGTTTGACAAGGCTGCATACTATCACTGATGATTCCCTAATTGTGGTCGACTGGGTTATGCACAAGACAGGGAGTGGGGAGCGAGAAGAGAAGAATAAGTTGGATCGATGAGTACACTCTAGAAGATCTGGATTTCGCAGATGATATCTGTCTAATGTCACAAAAACTCGAACAGTCACAGGCGAAAAGTAACAAACTTGTCAGAAGAGGCAGATAGAGAAGACAGAACTCCAGGCGAACATAGAAAAGACGGAAATGATGAAGATGACCAACCAACGACAACAGCAAAAGCCAGAACCAATCATAATCAAAAGGAGAGATTTGATAGAGGTTACTTCCTTCACTTGTGTAAGAAGCATCGTTCCAGCTGCAGGTGACAGCATGGATAAGGATGTTAAAACCAACATGGAAAGGGCAAGACACACCTTAGTAAAGCGGAAATCAGTTTGGAAATTTTCTGTACTCCGCCTCAGCATAAACACCAAAATTAGGATTTCCAACATTTATGTGGTGTCATTCAGTTCAATATGGATCAGAAACTTGCATTTGGTGTCAAGAAAAGCATTTCCAACAGGCTACTACGGACTTTTATCAACCGGTGCCTTACCTGGCTCCAGTATTGAAAATCAAATGGCCAGGAAGAACTAGCCACAAGGAACGCTGGGCATAAACCAATGAAGAGCGTATTGCCCAGCAAATATGATGAGGAAAATGATGACTAATTGGGCACACACTGAGGAGACCATCGAATAACACCACGCACCACGTCATCACTCTAGTTTAACCCGAGTAAGAAACGATGAGTTGGGCGTGGGTCATGAGGGTGAAATTTAGGGAATCGTGTGAAGGGGAGATCACAGCGTATGCTCAGTTATGGCACCAGCTGAAGGGGATAACAGAGAATTCGATGTATTGGAGATGTGTTGTTTGATTCCCATTTCCCAATCGGGAGCCATGGGAACAATAATTATATATGCTTACGGAAACATAAGTTCAAACTGTTTACTCTATTCCCAGCTGGGTAAAGTCTAACGACAAACATTATTAACGGACCCATAACTAATATTTTGAAATTTGTGATATTTAAATCAAACCAAAAGACATTCAGTTATACAAACTTAGTATCCCTTGATTACTTTGACATGGTAGCCTTTTTGCATTGTCATCTTGAAAGGAATTCCTCATTGTGATACAGATACATTTCACTGAGGAATATGCAAATAAGTTCAGTACAGACAGCACATCCAATATGTCATTTTTACCCAGCGATAAATAGATAAGATTAATAACCAACTCCGTTTAATCATCCGACGAATATGCAATCCCCTGTAACTGGTATGCGTATTCTCATACTCCACATTCCAAACCATATCCATAGCAAAATGGTGTGAAAGAATCTATATTTCAATGGAAAGTAGGTTTCTGTAACAAAACAAGCACCCATATAAGGCAACCAGTGGCTGTGTGTAGGCCCAGATTTATGGATTAAAATTTGTTTCCTAAGTATTCAGTCTGTGTATAAAACTAGGTGAAACTTCACTCTTATACAACAAGATACTCCTTTCATCATTCCTTTGCATTCCAGGTATCACACATAGGCTCAAGCTACTAGAATTTCGGTGGTGTTATTCCTTACGAGATGGAGAAATGGCAGGGGTCATGCTGGAAATTCCCTCTATTCAAGTTTATTGACAGCTAGTAAACTAGAATGCCACACTTTAGGGATAAGTGGACGGGATGGCGATGAGCACCCTATTAGGTCCCCTATGGGCAGATTTCTTTCTAAGTAAACTATAAAATGGTCATTTAAACAGCCTTATCAAAAAATTCTCACTTTATTGCCGGTATATGGATGAAACCTTTATTCTTTGTGATTAGAGATTCAGACAGGAGTACAATAATAACTCAATTCAATGAAATACATTCTGCTATGAAGTTCAAGTGTGAAGGGGAATCCCAAAATAGAACTGCGTTCCTGGATGTCCGCCTTACAAGAAACCCAGATGGTAGTATAAAGAGAAATTTGCATAGAAAAAGTACTTGGACAGGGAAATATGCACATTTTCACAGCTTCGTTCCTCTCCAGTACAAAAGAAGTTCAGCAAGGACTCTCAGCCACAGAGTCAGAGCTATGTGCTCAGAAGAGGTAACTGAAGATGAACTAAGGATTGTACATGATACCTTGATCGAAAATAGCTATCCAGACGAATTCATCAGCAAACATATGATTAAGAAAAATGAAAGGGACTATCCGTTAACAAGAGGCCGGTAATTCATACGACTGCGATTCATGGGAGATATACCTAGAGAAATAATTACTAACAAGTTAAGAAAATCAGTTCAAAGAAATTTTAATTCTGAGAAACTACAAATCTTATTTTCTACACGGTCGACGGTGATTTGCCAATTAAAAGATGAAGCACTTAGACTAGCCACTTATAATTGTATCTACCAATTCAACTGAGCCGCTTGTGGGGCCAGTTATATTGGCCGTTACTCTAGGAACTTGATTTTTCTTGCTAGAGAACACCTACCAGTGTGGCTAGATAAAGGTGTAGTAAAAACCATCAGCAGTTTGATCTTGGACCACCTGGTCTAAACCGGATACAAAGCGAGCATTGAAGAATCCTTTTCTATCATCTACAGGGTACCAAGTAAATTGCCGAAAACATCCAGATATCGCATACTCCAAGCGGCAGTGGCTATCGCGATTCGCATGAAACAACCGGTGCTCTGCGTGCAGAAGAAGCAAGTCCAGCTGGCTACTACTACTACTGCCCTGGCCAACCTTCAGTGGAGACTAAAAATTCATCAATTTCTACTATTATCTTTTCTAATTTTTCTGATATTCAGTTCATTGTTATGTTGATTCCATCGAACTGTAATCCACTGATATTATTATTATTGATTCGATATTATTTAACCAATAATGTTGTTCATAACTATTATGTAACTGCATAACCTGATGCTGAAATTATCGGAAAGAATATTCTTAAATTGACTACCATTCTTTTTAAAAAAGGAAAGGTTCAGAAGTGATTAAGGTTTAAATTGTTAACTGACCACCCATATGACTGGTAAATATTGTATCACTGGACCCCCCCCCACCATTACCCCTCCACACACTCAAACAAACACACATGCTTTAGTTTGAATGAAACATTATTCATAGAATCACTAATTTACCATCTCAATCCTTATTTTTCATTCCTGCTATAATTATTTAAACATTTTGAACTAATTAAACTATGCCTAAAAGTTTTAATCATTTAAAATTGTTACTTTCTTTTCTATATAGAAAATATCCCCATTTAGACATTTAGAAAAGAGAAAGATTGAGCGAAGAAATATTTACTTTTCAATTAGATCCTCATCTCTGGCTCTACTCTAATATATATAGCATTTTAATTACAATATACAACAATTTACCAATCAAGTGGCGATATGTTTGTTAACAATAATTAGTCGGTGTCAAAATGTCAATGGGGTGGTAATTAACGAAGAAAAATTAATATGTATAATTAAAAGGTGGAAATGGTTACAACACGTGGATTGCATAATGCATAATTTTGGAAAAATGAAGAGCAATTAAGGAATAAGCGTGTGCACAGGTTGATTACGTAACAGATTGTTAAAGAAAATAAAACAATTTGGACAATGATAATTTGTAACTAAAGTTGAAGTGGTCATAAGAATAAAATAATTTTTACAAGGATAACACGTAATTAAAGATGAAGTAGTCAGAAAAATAAAATAATTTGGACAATTATAGTTTTTTAAAAAAGAAAAATTATTCTAGGGGGAGGGTGATGGAGTAGTCCGGTTTATACAGTCATGTAACGATGGCCAAGGTAAGGAAAGTGGCTGTACAAATTTCTTCTGAACACACAAGTTTGGCTTCTTCAGGTGGATTCCTATTGCTTCAGCTGTATGTAGAAGACGAACTCGTAAAGCAAAATTAAGATTAGTAGGAATGCGATAAATAATTTTAAATGCAGTATTAACATCAACCTTATGCTCACTATCTACAAGGTGGGCTAAAATAGAGCTACGAATAGATCTTGTTTGTCCCTTGCTTAACCATGCCGGATGATGTTCGGAAATACGATGATGAACCTGCCTAATTGTTCGCCCGATGTAGCTGGCTCCGCAGCTGCAGTCAAACTGGTAGATACACATAGAAGAGGCGAATTTAGGTAGTTTATCCTTATTACTCGAACGTAGGATAGGTGTGGTTGTGAAGAGACAGCGTACCTCTGCTGCATAATAAGCTCTTTTAACTGCATTCTTCAGTCGTTGTGTTATTATTTCGCTGATGTTGTCGCCGAGGAACTGAAGTTTTATGAACAGTGGTTTTTTCGGAACTGTTGCCATAGTGACTGTCCTAGGTGATGAATTCATATTTTTCTCAATAAACTTATCTGGATAACCATTTTTTCTAAGCAATTCTCTAATAATCTTAAGCTCCTCATTGAAGCAGTCGTCTGAACAGATTAACCTAGCTCTATGAACCAGACACTTTACCAGGTTACGTTTATATTTCAAAGGTACAAAACTCAAAAAATGAGTGTACTGACCTGTTGTAGTAGGTTTCCTGTACACACTCCTTCTTAGTGTGCCATCTTCTTTCCTTGCCATGAAGACGTCTAGGAATGAGATACTGTCATTACTTTCTTTCTCTATGGTAAAGTTTATTGCTGAATGGGCATCATTAAACTTGTCAAGGATGTTCATTGCATCGTCCTCGTTTTTTATGACCAGAAATGTATCATCCATATATCGACAGTAGAAATCCAAGTCACTAATTACTCCTTTCAGTGGTCCATTCTCTAACTTAGCGAGGAAAAAATCAGCTAGGATTGGGCCTAATGGGGAACCCATAGCTACACCATCAATTTGTCTGTAATATTCCTTATTGAATAAGAAATGAACATTCATTGTACATCTTAAAATAAGTTCCTTCAAGGTGGATACAGAAATGCCGATGTCTATGTTTCGTGTGGTGATCTCCTCACATATAAAATCCACTGTCTCCATTAACGGTACATTGGTGAACAAGGAGGATACATCAAAGGATATCATAAACTTGTCCCTCACATTAAGATCTCTTATTTTTCCAACAAATTCAAAACTGCCATTTACGCTGTGTTTTACCAACTCATTATGCAGAGGTTTCAGGAGCTTGACTAACCATTTTGCTGTGGCATGATATGGGGAATTACACATGTCTAACACTGGTCGAAGTGGCACACCAATTTTGTGCACTTTTGGAAGTCCATATAATCTTGGTGTAATCGTGCCAGTAGGCTTCAGAGATTCATATAGACCTTCTATGATGCTGCTTTGTTGTTTAAGTCTTTTTAGTGACTCGATTAGCTGTTTCTTCACTTTTTCTGTTGGATCGACGGAAGATGTGATTTTTTGAAATTTTCGATGATCACTGAGTATTCCATTCATCTTATCTATGTATTCAGCCTTATTGTCCAAATTATTTTATTTTTCTGACTACTTCAACTTTAGTTGCAAATTATCATTGTCCAAATTGTTTTTATTTTCTTTAACAATCTGTTATGTAATCAACCTGTGCACACGCTTATTCCTTAATTGCTCTTCATTTTTCCTAAATAATGCATTATGTGATCCACGTGTTGTAACCATTTCTGCCTTTTAATTATACATATTAATTTTTCTTCGTTAATTACCACCCCATTGACATTTTGACACTGACTAATTATTGTTAACAAACATATCTCCACTTGATTGGTAAATTGTTGTATATTGTAATTAAAATGCTATATATATTAGAGTAGAGCCAGAGATGAGGATCTAATTGAAAAGTAAATATTTCTTCGCTCAATCTTTCAACTTTCTTTTCTAACGTCTATCTGTAGAAGCGACTTTCCTGATTGACGTTCATTTCATCCAGTCAAATTATAAGCATGGTCTAAAAATCGAGTAACTTGTGGGAGGGACATCATTATCATTACAAAGCGACAGTTATGATAATGTTTGTATAGAAATATCATGTGATTGAATAGGACAAGTTAACACTTAAAAAACAACTAAATATCTGATGCAGGTTTGTTACATGAATATAAGAAAACTAAAGATCTACATGAATGATATATACATATATACAGTTAGTTCACTTGACTATACTTTATTATTTTGACTGGACACTAGTAACTAGTGTGATGTGTCTAGTTCTTTCTTTGATGCAGACTGAATTCTGCCAGTTAAGTTTGCAATACGGTTACCATTCTGAGTCTCTTACCATCGTGATACATTTTAGGTTATTAATATTAGATAGTTGGGGCCAATCGTTAGGAAGCCTTGAACATCACCTAGGCTTCGTGCTAGTTAGCCCCCACCAGTCAGCAAGGCGTATCTGCAGCTGCCTTGAAGGAATTCATGTCCCTTCTGAGATTCGGACCCATGTCATTCAGTGAGTTCTGTGGTCAGAGACGTTACCACCAAGTGTCAGCTAGCACGAGATCTAAGTCCAGATAAGGCTTTCTACCGATTGCATCCAACCATCTAATATCATCAGATCAATGTGCACAGGGATGGCGCGCCATCTAGAATGGTGGCCACATTGCAAACTTGACTGATAGAGTTCAATCTGCACCAAAGATAGAACTAGACACACCATCACATCACACAAGTTACTGAATAGAGTGCAATCAAAGTATCCACTACAGTCCTACAGGAGTCAATGATGGGCTCAAATAGATCAGTGGTAACGTCTCCGACTGCAGCACTGGGTGGTGCGGGTTCGAATCTCGTCAGGAAGGGCATGAGTTCCTTCAAGGCAGTTGCAGATATACCTTGATGACTAGTGAGTGCCGACTAGCACAAAACCTAGGTGGTGTTCAAGGCTTCCTGACGACTGCCTCCAACCATCAAATATACGTTAATATACTAGAATATCCTTCCTTCCCACCAATGCTGAAGTATGTATACTGTTTTCATGAGGCGTACTAAAACGAAGAATAGTCGCTGAACAGTGAGTATTCATAAGTATTTGTAATACATTACAGAACAGGAGTGTGAAGAGGGATCCATTGACTTATTAACTAGTTTGTATTGTTTAAATGAACGATTTTGAGATGGAAAACCGCCTTCATCGACTGAGGGAAGAAAAAGTCATTCAGTCGAAAAGATTTGACCTTATCACCATGCCGTAAGGTAGAAGCATTCTTTTTCAAGAGAATTCCATTGAGGAACCATAGTTTCGCTACTTCCATCACAAATGCACATGTTTAAACAATGATTAGTGGAAGTGTGTGTTAGTAAAATGGCGGCGTAAATAAATTCCCGTTCTGTATCAAACCAATTAGTTACCTTCTTTAGCTCTAATGCACTGAATACTGTAACTAGCCTTTCTTGAACATTTTGAGTAGTTAAAATTTCAATGTAGAAAACAAATTAGACTGATTTTCTATAGTTTGGTTTGTAAGGGTAAGTTTCGTTTTTACGAGTTGATCACGGATCGATATCAGCTAGAGAACCATTGAAAACCAGGGAGTACTGGACAGCTGCTGTTTCATCCTAGTTTAGGAATCATCGGTAGTGCACACCCACCACAGAAGGGTTCGAACTCACTACCTTCAGGTTACAAGACAAACTATAGAACCAAACTATAGAAAATTAATCTGATGCTCGCTAGTGACTTGCTACAGGATGGAGATTCCTGGAGTCAGTTCTAGTGAGAATTCGTGACCAGTGAGGTCCATCCAGATGTAACGTGTGAGGATGAATGTCCCCCCTACGACGATGGTTGGGTTCGCGCTAAATCACTAATTCGTAGAAGTTAGAATTCATGGGCTGGCTGGCCATTGAATCGGGTCCCAGTGGCTGGATGGTGTACGAGCTTTCCTTGTGACAGGAGGGTCCTGGGTTCGAACCCTTTTGTGGTAGGTGTGCACTATCGATGATTCCCACACTAGGATGAAACAGCTGTCCAGTACTTCCTGGTTTTCAATGGTTCTCTAACTGATATCAATCCGTAATCAACTCGTAAAATAGACTGAACAGTTTGAATTACTATAAAGCTTTTTCAGACCTGCGCAACATTTGGAAGGCTATTAGTAATATTCATTCAGTTTACAGTTTACAATTTATTTAGGATAGTAGGCTATATCCCTGTGTTAATCCTTTCGATTTATTGCACACAGGAGGTCCAATCTCGCCTTGAATGAATCAACGGATGGCGCTGATACGACATGTTCCGGTAGGGAGTTCCAATGGTTCACTATTCCATGCGAAAAACGGATCTCCAGACGGAGACGATTCGACCGTGGTTTTTGAACCTTGAGGTGATGTCCTCGCAATCGGTTTGTGATAGAAGGAAGAAATAAATTAGATAAATTAGCTCCAAAATCATTTCTTAGGATACGGTATGCTAGTATTAGGTCACCCCTAAGTCGTCTGTGTGACAGTGGAAATAAACCTAGTCGACTTAACCTCTCCTCATATGACAGGGTTGAGAAACCCTTATTAGCTTAGTTCCTACTCTTTGCACCCTTTCTAATAAGTCTATTTCGTATTTGAAACACGGGCTCGCTGCCTGGATCCCATATTCTAAATGAAGTCTGATATAAGTCGGATATAATATACGAAATATATCAGCGTCAAAGTTCGCAAAAGCCTTGCGTATGGCCCATAACATTCGAAAACCCTTCGGGGCTGCAGTTCTACAGTTTGTTGCTGTTTTCAAGTCATGCTGCACAACCACTCCCAAGTCCTTGTACTCAGTGACCACTGGGAGAGTAATGCCATTCACTGAGTAATTGTGCACGTGACTATGAGATACATGCATAACTACACTCTTGCTTAAGTTAATCTCCAAGGCCCAGTGCTTACACCAATCGCTTAACAAGTTTAAATCTTCCTGCAAAGCAAGTTGATCACTGTCATCGTGCAAAGCCCTCCATATCTTGATGTCATCAGCAAACAGTAAGCAGGATGACTTAACTACCGATGTAATCTCACTAACATAAATCAGGAAAAGAAGTGGGCCTAGAATTGTACCCTGAGGAACTCCACTCTTAACCGATTCCCATGTTGATAAAACCCCGTTAACTCGTACTCTTTGTCTTCTGTCCTTTAGAAAGTCTTGAATCCAGTCGGTAACCACTTTATTTAAATCTAATATATTGTGTGTCAAACAACAGCTATAAACTACGCTTTCACTGTGAGTAAATTCCTTACTGACATCCAATGTGTCTCCATCTCCTTCAACATATGTGCCGGGTGATAGATTCTTGGCTAGGTTGTTCCTAAAGTTCCCTGCTATTTGCCCCTTCTTGCAGGTCAACTGATCTTCAGTATAAAGCGACAACAGCAACTGATGGAAGTCTGAGGCCATTCGGAAATACCTTAGGTGACACATGCGTCAAGTCTCCTAACCATATATAAGAAATGACGTTAATGTTAGCGTTGAAAATCTGAATTTAGTTCCTAATAATCATTACAGATGATTTCGATAATGTTTTCAGATTATTCAAGGTCCACCTTGCCCTTCTGATTCTACCTTTGATTTAATTATCTGTGACACCAATTATAGTTGAAACAATGTTGCCTACAAAGGTGTAAGGGGTGACGTCTTTCAAGTTTCTTCCGTTGATAGGGATTGATACTAGTTGTTGTTGCTGTTTGGCTGGTCATCTTCATCAACTCTGTCTTCTCTGTGTTCACTAAAAGTTCAACTTTTAATGACTTTTCTTCCAGCGTGTTGGTTTTCGCCTGTAAGGGTTCGTGTTTGTATGAAATAAGCCAAATCCAGATCTTCTACAGTCTTCTTATGGATCAAGCGTATTCCTGTATTTTTTCTCCCCACGGTCCTCTGCGTAATCTAGTCAGTTCACCACAGTCAGGAATTTCATCATGAGCTGAAATCAAATAGACAACCATTGGGAGTACTGGACAGCTGCTTCCTCCATCCTAGGTCGGGACTCTCTTCATCAGTACGCACCCACCGCAGGAGGTTCGAACCCAGGACTTTCTGGTGACAAGGCGAGCTCCTTGACCATTGAGCCACTGGGACCCGATCAAATGGCCAGCCCATGAATTCTAACTTATGCCAATTCATGACATAGCGCGACCATTTCTCAATGTCTTCTTCGACGAGTTTCTGCCTCATCTTCAACCTACTGTACCCTACTGGTCACGGCTTCCTATTAAAACCCCAGGTTAACTGATTATATAGGGCCAGTCGCTAGTGAGCATCAGATTAATTTTCAAATACTGGTTTTGTACGGATTCTTGTTTTGATTGCATGGGGAATTTCGTCATTAGCTGACATCAAGTACCATTGGATCAGGTCCCAGTGGCTCAATAGTGTACCAGCTCGCCTTGTAACCAGAAGGTCATGGATTCGAACCTCGTGTGGTGAGTGCGTACTGCCGAAGAGGGTCCCGACCTAGAATGGAGGAAACAGCTGTACACTACTCCCAGGTTTTTCAATGGTTCTCTAACTGATGTCAGCTCATGATGAAATTTTGCATGCAACCAAATAAAATCCCTACAAAACCAATACTTGACAACCAGGAATGTCATTGGTGATAATAGATACCTTCTTCTTACTCCTGTCTACACTTCGAAGGCCTTGCTAAGTCTTCTGTTTCAGATCACTTGACTTATGGTATTATCATACAGCTGTTGAATGAGATCGATAAAGACTTGCACGCCTCACTGTGTAGTGTTGAATTAATTTCTTTTTGAATTAATTCTTGGTCAACGCTGTCAAGGGTGTTTTGAAAGTTGGTGAATTTGAGGTGAACAGTTGACCGCCATTCTATGCTCTGTTAGATGGTGCTGCGTTAGAGTCACTATTTAGTCCGCACACGACTTGTTGTACACGAATCCAGCTTGTTCCGGCTGGAGGAGGGCTACATTCAGTAGATCTCTTGGTAGAGGTGATCCTGATGCTTTTCCGATAAGTTCCCAGTAGAATTATGTTTTTCAAGACTTGTGTTTTTGTAGGAGGATTGATTTCCACTAACAGTTATGTGCCTTTTGGTAGTATTTCTGGACTAGTTGAAGGCGGCAGTCGGTTGAGGCACCCTTTGAAGTGACCAGTCTATTTGTTTCCTTTTCTCCCCCTCTTTGGTAATTGGGTTCCTTCACTATTTCCTATTGCTTTCACTTCTGCTAATCTACCTTCCGACAATGATCTAGTTACCTTATGTAGTATTTCCAGGTCTCTCTTACCTGTGATATGTGGCACTTCAGTGTACTGTTTGCCGAAAAATTGTCTTCTGCCTTCCTGTACATTCTCGGTTACCTTTTTGTTCAGTGCATAGATTGAACTAAGCTTCTTCTTCCTTTGTTCATCTTTGCATTGGTCCATCTTCTGTTTCACCACCATCCTCTCCTCTACAACCTTCCACTTATCTGTATAATGTCGTTCATTGTCTTCCCTCTTCTTTCTTCCTAGAACATTTGTACACACCTCCTTAAACATCATTTCCAGAGTATTACAATGTTCTTCCATGAAAGTTTCCTCCGTGGTGCCACGTAGTGTCTCTGACTTCGCTGTGAAATCTTCAGTGAAGGTGACTTTTCAATTTTGTCTTTCAGTTTCTGAGTGCTGAACCGAATTGCGGTCTGTTCCCAGTTCCTTTCAAGTCTTTCGGCTCGGCCTTGAAGGTTCCTTGCACTGGGTGATTGTCTAAGTCCACATCTGCTCTCCTTCTCGACTTTGAGTTCAGTAGGCTGAGTTTCCACTTTTTTCAACAAAATTTAGATGAAATTTATCTAGTTTTCGCTATATCCATCTGGTGAACTTTATGTCAGCTTATGCATATCCCTGTACTTTTACAAGCCGTTTCTAATCACCGAATAAGTGAATGCGCAGAAGTCCGCGAAGAGCTTTCCTTTGTCATTCATTTCCCCGAGAGTTTCCTGACCCATGATGAGTTCTTTCCCCGTGTTTTCTGCTCACAGTTTAACTTGCATTCACATCGCCCATTAGGTATTTGACGTCTTCATTTGAAATGTTATCCATTACTTTTTCCAGTTGACTGATGACGCCCTCTCTCTTCCCCACTGGGTTCGCGTTGTTTGCAGGAGTATAACATAGAATTTCAAAAGATAATTATTTCTGAAATGTAAAAATGATTATATTTTTTTTTAATGATAGTAAACTTTGAGTTTTTTGTCACTTGTCACGATGTTTCTAAATCACTGACCGGCAGTGCAGCTCGATGGGAATTTAGGAAGCAACGGTACTTTTTTCGTAGGTGTGTTCGAAAAATAGTCCGTTCTTCTATGATACAATTCGCATAAATGAGTAAATAAATTTAACACGGAATAACTTTGGCTTAACATTGTTTAACTACTAGTTTTAATAAGAGTAGTTTGAAATTCTTTTGAAAAGTTATTTTCAAGTATTGGTTTTGTAGGGATTTTGTTTGTTTGGATGGAGGATTTCATCATGAGCTGACATCAGTTAGAGAATCACTAGCAACTGGCCCTTTTTAGGCAATAACCGTGCCCAGTAGGATACAGTAGGTTGAAGATGAGGCAGAAACTTGTCGAAGAAGACATTGAGAAATGGTCGCGCTATGTCATGAATTGGGAGAAGTTAGAATTCATGGGCTGGCCATTTGATCGGGTCCCAGTGGCTCAAAGGTTTACCAGCCCGCCTTGTCACCAGAAGGTCCTTGGTGCAAACCCCGGTGGGTGCGTACTGACGAAGAGAGTCTCAAACTAGGACGGAGGACTCAGTTATCCAGGACTCCCACCTGGTTTCTTAATGGTTGTCTAACTGATTTCAGCCCATGATGAAATCCTCCATTCAAAAAGTCGTTTGTTGGATAGTGAGCAGGTTTCTCCTTTTGGTCCTCTTCTCTGAGTCCTGATGATCGCCCAAAGGCACTTATCTCCTCCATGTCACACTCAGACCGACACCCACCTTGTCGATTCCTACTCAGTTTCTATATGAGGGCTGGCCTGCAGAGCCAAGCCACTCAATCTCCTCATCAGTTTGCACGATCCATTTCAATTTCATTTACCACATTTGTTGAACTATAGGATCTTGGTTGGTCCGTACCCAGAGATTCCTGTTGATAATTCTTCTTGGCTGCCTATCTGATCTTCAGTGTGGAGCCATACAAGTTGGCAGCCATTGATAAAAGTCTTTCTGCAGTGGACTAGTGTAAATACTGTTTCGTTCCTCACACGCCAAGTTTCTAGCCCATATAGAACAAATGACCGACTTAACACTGGTGTTGAAAATCCGAAATTTGTTCCTAATACTGAGATTGTACAGAAGATCTTCAAACTGACTTTAGATTCATGGGGGTCTTCCCTGCCTTTTTGATCCCGTCTTGCTGTGATATCCTTGTCTGTGACGATTGTCTGCATTTGAAAAATTGCTGCCTAGTTAATTGAAAGAAATGACCTCTTTTGAATTTTTCCCGTCAATAGTGATTGGTTCTTATCGCTGTTGCTATTGGTTGGCTATCTTCATCACCTTCTTTATCATGTTGCGGTAATTAATAACCACTGCACTCTAGATTACCAAAACAGCCTAAAGAATTACTTACTTTCCTGACAATAAAATTTCAGGGATAATAATACTTTAGACGTTTTTGAATCTGTTGATTGTAAATGTTAGTTCCATTAATCTAAATGCTCCATAAATGCTCCATATAACCTCAAGTGTGCACATTGCGATTACCATCAAGAAGAAAGGAAACTGTCTAGAATATCTGTTGAACTAATATCTGCCAGCTTTAGATTAAAGCGTAGTATGTGGATAGAACAAAACAACAAGTGTGCGTTGGTGGCACAGTGGTTAGGACTCTCACCGACAATGCACATGGTCCGGGGTTCGAGCACGCACCGACGCACACCTGATATCTATGGTCTGCCTGTAAAATTTGGGCTACCGATATCCATGCTGAAAATTCCATACTTGTACCGAAAATACAGTGTGTAATCAAGCTGTAAATCAAAAAAAAATAAAATAAAATAAATATAAAAAAAAGTTGTACAACATACAAAGTCACTATTTCGCGTCACAAACACCTTGTCAGCTACGTAGAGTAAAGTAAGTACAATAGGTTGACAGCAGTTGATGTGTAACCACAGAAGACAAGCGACAGGCAACAGATCGTTTATTGAAGAAATCAAAAGATGTCTACAAATTTTTATGTACATTTATATTCGTTATTAACAGCAG
The DNA here is from genome assembly GCA_944472135.2 of Trichobilharzia regenti. Lineage (NCBI taxonomy): Eukaryota > Metazoa > Platyhelminthes > Trematoda > Strigeidida > Schistosomatidae > Trichobilharzia > Trichobilharzia regenti. The sequence goes on along the minus strand of OX235264.1, from coordinate 35,262,319 downwards.
AGAAGCAACGTCTTCTGATTGGTTGTTTTCTCGCTTAAAGTTAGTCTGTCATCTCTTTGTGGCCATTTCTTTGAAGGTCAGACCATATATATATCTGCGAATCGTATCCACCCACGCAAAGTCTGCTATGATTGGTTGTTGAGTTAGTCTTTTTTTCTTATTTTTTTCTCATGACCAACATATGGAACGTAAACACTGACTTAAATTACTGTCTACCAATTTGGCTAGGTAACAGTTCTCACCACAGATGTAGTTTAAGACTGTTACAACCTCAGAAAGATTTTAAACTTTATTGTATGAATCATCATATCGACTCAATCAATCCATACTGATGATAAATACAATAAATATTTTCAAGAAGACAATTCTTTTCGTCATGAGTCTATAGATTGTAAAACCTAGAACCATGTTTCCCTTTGTTCAATTTTTATCATAAATATGTATAAAGTTTTATATGATTTACAAATATGACAACATATTCCAGCAACATCTTACAAGGGAGAAAGGAAGGATGTGCTAACCTCTATTCTAGAACACTTGATCGACTTCTGTCACTCTACCAACCCTGATTATGCTTTTAAGATCGTCTATCGAATTCGTGCTGATTTGCTACGTTTCATTGGCTTTAAACTTCTAAAAAAGACAGAGGAACCACTGACCATTCATGAATTTAAGCTAGAGATCTGTGTACAAAAGAGGTGTATACAATCCCTGTTTCAACCTTGGTCGTAGATGGATAAACTTTTATTTACTTTTTTATTTTATTTATTTAGTTAATCTGTATACTTTTCCCTCATTACTACGATTATCACCATTGTTATTATTACTATTTTAACTCACTTGGAATAGCTGTGACAGGAACACCATTAGGTGCTGTAATACTTGCACCTTTAGCAAGTTTCTTAATTAATTGTGTGAGAGTAGTACACACGCATTTCCCCCTTCCCTTTCTTTTTTCCAGTATTTTGAGTTCCTAGGGGAACATAAGACTAAAAACTTGAGCTTTGGAGTTTCACTAGTGTGATGCTGCAACTTTTTACAGGGTTCAGTTGCACGCCTAACCTTTATCCCTCCTTCTTTACCAGTTAAACGGGGTTTAAGAGTCCGTCAGCGTAAATCAAACCTTTAACTCCCACACGATTAGCAATCATCCTATCGTCTGAACAATGAAGGCGGTAAATATGCATAAGATTGTTTGAAAAATAGACACAGCTCTAGTCTGTCATACTTATTCTGCGTGCGTCGGTGGCATAGCAGTTAGGACGCTCGCCTACCATGCACATGGTCCGGGGTTCGATCCCCGGCCACAGGCGCACTCCTTTACCTCGCTAAGCCACAAATAATGCTGTTAAAGAGGAAACGTTGGGCATGAGGATAACAACCTCATCCTGAAAAAGGAAACACTGCTACAGTAACTTCAAGCCACTAGCTTGAAGCCCTATGTTCCACTGGGGAACGTGAAGGAAAAATTAACTCACTTTGAATTGATACTGGTATTATTTCACTAGTCATTCTTTTCTCTTGCAGCGTTGAATTCTATCTTATCAAATTCCACATCGTATTATGTAACTTTTATGTTTGTTCAGTGATCCTGTAATTTTACACCCGCTTCCTGCACCTATACATCCTATGAACTGTTCTATGTATGACATTAATTGTTTTACCACTTGACACTTGATATTTGACTATGATTGTAATCATAGGCATTTTAATTACACTTCATACTGCGGCATGTGCTACTGATAAGATTTATAAGTAGTATATAAACAGACGTTCGTCGGCTTAAAAAACATGAAATATCAGAGAGATAGAATTGATATTAGAAAAAACAGAGGATACCGCATTGCGGAGATACACGGAAGACGTGAAAGGAATACAAAGGAAGAGCAGAAGTAACACAACACGGAAGATCTGTGCAAATGGTGATTTGAGGAACATTGGGCTTCAGCAGCACATCTATATTGCGTTCGGTTCTATGCCAATGTTTTCACCTAGCTCCACGTCTGCCCACATAACTTCATCTCCTATTCGCATCACCTCCTCCATATCACCCCACCTTCACAAAGACGACCAACTAACTCGCCGCTTCCCATTCGGGTTCCGATCGAGCTATGGCCTGTCGTGTGATATCACTCACTTGATGGTTTTCTCAGAATATGGCTAATTCACCTCCATTCCTTCCTGCATATTTGTTGCACAGCCGGTTCCTGTTGGATCGGTTCGTTCATCGCCAAAGATCCCTCCCTGTTGGCGATCTTTTATGGCCGGCCATCTAATCTTCAGTAGTATTGAGCTAAGACAGCTGTTGATGGAGGTCTGCAGTTTGTTCGAGGTGCTCTTCACGAGGTGGTGCCAAGACTTCAAAACGCAGTTGAAAATCCGGATCTTATATTTCATGCTGAATAGTGCTGCTGATCTCCACACAGACTTTAGAGTAATGAAAGCTTGCCTTTCTTTCACGATCCTCACTTTGACACCCTTATAGGTTCCATCCACCTGTAGTTGAAACGATGTTTCCCAGGTGGGTAGGTAGAAAAGGTTGCTTCTTTCAGATTTCTCCCATTTATGCTGGCTGATTGCTGTCAGTTGTCGTAGTTGTTGCCTTTGGCCAGGAATCTTCATTAACTCTGTTTTCTCTATCTTCACCTGATCATCGACTCTCCTGATGACATTTTGGTGAGTCCACTCCAATTCCATCTGCTTTCGCATATTCCTAGTATTTGAATTCTGTATCTTTCCATCTCGTTTGCAATCTGGTCAGCTTTGCCAGTTTCGTACGTAATGCGGATGTTCAATGTCCCCACATATACCTTCCTTTTCGTTACGAGTAGACTCAACCTGCTGAAGTTTCTTTAACAAATTTGCTAGCCTCACACCTGAGAAGGCGCTCTTACATTAATATATAGTTTACAGAGGAGCTACTTTTTAGGGTGCCTCCCTCAGAGTCAGGACAACAAGGAATAAAGCAATCAGGACAACACCAGCGAATGGTCAGTAACAATAACAAAAAACTGTATCGGTAGTATGATTGTTAAATACAGTTAACAAAAATGTTATAAAAACTATAGACTCACTGGCTTGGGTCGACTTATACATGTAAATCCATCAATATATACAATCATAGATATCAGATAGTGTCAAACAGTTACAAAATGCCAAACACGTAGTTATAGGTATTGTCAGTAAACAAGATTATATCCAGAGATTCAGTGTTCAATGTCAAATAACTGCAATAAATTCCACAACTTTTTGTCAAGAAACGTCATAGAAATAAGAGTTTTATGTAACTGAGCAAATGTAGCGTACTAATCGAAAAGCGCGTGAAGGTCGTTTTCCGAAGCCATACATACTCAAGCTACATTCAGAAGTATATCTGATGTCTTTTTCAAGTGGGGAGAAACACTACGACAAATCAAACTTTCCGCTCTTTCGTTTCAATATATTTGTACAGACAGGATGAAGGTGGTTGACCTTGTATTAAAGCCCTAGACGAACTGTGCTTTAAAGATATTCTATCTTTTTAAGAAGATAGAATATCTGTTGTGACGTTTGCTATAGACTGCACGAAAACACTTCACGATAGTTCTTACCATCGCTCACATTTTTCACATTCGTTTACTTTATTTACGCACTTTTTTTAACTATAGACATGACGTATTGTTAATGAAGAGAATTTAAAAGTATTGTTGAGTGACTTCTAGAACTTGAGAAGAAAAATAAAGGAAACATATGCGTGTATTTATATTTATATTCCAATGAAAGCAATGCCTACATATGTGATAAACATTAGAAAGGATGATAACCATAGAACTCAATCATTTGCATATGTGTGAAGACGCTGAATTCAGTGAAGCATTCAAGTAGATGGAAGTTGGTGTATTTTGTTTGTTTGTTCTATGCCTTCGGATAATCCAGTAGATGTCATTGACAGCACGCAAATATATCAAAAATATGGGAAGTGGTCACATTGGGATGAATAAAATTCAAAAATCAGGGGAATTCTAGCATGATTCACGATAACAAATTCTCACTTCTTGTAAATATGTGTAATTTAGATACAGTTAACAGTAACCGGAATGATTAAAATATTTTAAGATTAAGTGAATGTCTTGTTGTTGTTGTTGTTGATGACGAAGTACGATTATCATTTAAAAGTCTAAAGTCTAATGTGAGGTTCTTCAAATGTCGCATTACCCATTCAATATGTACATTCAACGTTTAAAGAACTATACGTTTTACAAATTCGGATAAAATGATGTTACTTTTCTTAATATGAATTATTGTAATGCTGTGCAGACAGGAAACACTGTGTCATTTTGGTGTAACTGTGTCCTCTGAGCTGTATGGTTTATTGGGCAAAATTTTCATTGGTCTTATTAGCCAGCATCCTCTGTGTATTCTTAAATTAGAAGCAAGGCTTTAAACTCTTCTCCTGAAAACCTTCACCACGACTGGTTGTTTTTTGGGGGATTTTCCCACCTACTAGTCTACTTGTATTGGTACTGGTTGTTCTTTTGACCTGAGTTTTGGACTCTTGTTCATGGGATTTCTCTCTTATTGATTGTGTCAATGTGTCTGTTGATGATTGCCTATTCACTTGAATACCAGGCTTCTAAAAATTCTATGGCATTTTCTCGTGTTTCCTGTGTCTGAGACCCCAGTCTACTTGCATTGATATGTGGCAGTGGATATAGCGTCTTTTGATGGTCAGTTCATGTTCGTAGATGCAAAGAAGAAGAGGGTGTCCACTGTGACCAATGAAATGTTTTTCGTTAAAAGGAAATCACATAACCAAAAGGTCAACTTTTAGGTCTAGGAAACAATCATTACCAATGCAAGTAGACTTTAGGGTGAGAATATACACAAACGCAATCAATCATGCTCAAGGTAACAAGGAAGGATGACTAATAAAATTGTGGAGAGTTTAATAAACTCACTTCAAACAGAAATATTCGCTGAAGATGTTGTCTGATGAGATAGTGAAAGTTTCACCACTAAACCGCCAAAATCATCCACCTGAGGTACAAATCTTTCCGATTACCGAAAATACCCATTGAGTCATTTCCCATTACACCTATTACTATTGTTCCCTTGGGTTCCTAGTGGAACATAGGGCTTCAACTGCACGTCTCCACTTGCCACTTCTGCCTTCCTTCGGCTGTACTTTTCACCTGCATCCATGTTAGTCCATACTGTTTCAACTCCTCTTCACACGATCTCCTCCATGTCACCCTTGCACTGACTACCCACTCGCCGCTTCCCTTTCGGCCTGGTTCCACTCGAGCAATGGTCTGACGCGCGCGCGATGTCACCAAGTGGCGGCCTCCTCAGCGAGTGTACAATCCATCTCCACTTTCTCCTGCATATTTGTTGGTTGGCGATTGGTTCTTGTTTTGTTTGTTCCTTCCCATAGCTTCTTGTTGGTGATTCTGTCCGGCCCGGCCATCTGATCTTCAGTATAGATCCAGCGAAGACAGTTGTTGGTTGATGAAGGTCTGCATGCAACGGGCTGTTGGAAATAATCTTTATGACCCGCCCATCAAGTTTCTGATCCGTATAGATGAAGTGACTTGACGTTTGTATCGAAGATCCGACTGAATTTTGTTGTTGATGCTGAGTGACGAAGATTACCAGATTGGTTTGAGGTTGATGAATGTGTTTCTCGCCTTCCCAATTCTCACTCGATTTGACATCCTAGTCCGTTCCTACTGTAGTTCCTCCTCCATTACACCTAACCCGCGTCAATTTTCGCCATTTCACTTCTAATGAATTTTTTCGTCAAATGATCGATTGTTGTCGCTTGTTATGTAGCAAATTATTGTCCTGTACCTTAGCGTTACCTCATAAAGTTATAGAGTATATGCATTATGGCAGCACAGTGCAAATAGATAGTGTAGTGATGGGAATTTCGCTGAGTTTCCGTTTGTAGGTATGTTTTCAACAAGTTTAAAATATACCTCCATAAAGGAATGTATGAATAGAGATGAGATACGCTTACAATTTCTGTGTAACATTTTCATCGTCTAAGAAGATGAGGCAATCTTCAGATATCGTTGAAGTATCCAAACAATCAGCCTACCTGTCAATAGACGCCGAATCTGTCGTTCTAGTCAATCAACAGAGAAATCAAAATTGAATTAGAAATAGATAATTACGGACATCCATCGCAAAAGAGGTGGCTATCGTGGCTCAAGTGGTCTGGTAGATAATACTTTGGTGTTTGAAATGAGCACTGGGTTCGAGTCTTCCCAGTGAAAAATACCATCAGTCACTGTAGGTTGCCGGTGCATCCAGATGATAAGTCCTAAAACGGAAAGAAACGGACATCCTGGATTCCACTGCTGGTCACCATCCAAATTATTATGTTTGTAGAATATTTACCTGAACGGGCTCATAGAAATTTATAAATTCATTAAATACAGCTTTTTCCATTAATGCTAGTTGTTCTGAATGTACTCAGACAAAGAATTAACTTGAAGTAACCTAGTTGGCCTATTGTGTTACTGTAAATTACTGCACCTCCCATAAAAGTCTAATTATTCCTTAATTTGAACGTTGGTTTAAACACAAATTTGTCAGATCATTTGTCAGCAGTCTGATCTTCTCCCACTCTCATAGTCGGAATTCAAACTCGTACTGCTTATGTGTACCATGGATGTGCAATTACAGTTTGACAACACTCTTTACCGCCAAATAGATGGTGTAGTTATGGGCAGTCCACTTAGTCCTGTTTTATCAGATATTTTCATAGCCGACCTTGAAAGAACAAAGTTGAAGTATTCAATCGATGAAACAACTTCCTACTGTCGATGTGTTGATAACACATTTATAGTGTGCAAAGATGAAAGTCATGCTTCACACTTACTAAGATTGTTCAGTGACGCACACAACAATATTGAGTTTACTATGGAACATGAAAGTGACGGAAAGTTACACTTCCTCGACATTGCCATGCAAAGCCTAGAAGATGGTAGTCTTTAGAAGTCAGTTTATCGAAAGCCTACATGGAAAGCACAATGCTTACATTTTAATAGTTTTTGTCCAAGTAGCTTTAAACTCTGTCTAGTCAAGACTCTGTACTATACAGCGAGGAGAATATGCTCTATAGAGAAATCAGAGGAAGAATTTGAGTTTCTTAAAAAGATGTTGAAGAGCAGTGAGTACCCTCAAATGTTCATCAACAAGTATGGAAGACCTGAAGTTACAAATGTAAAACAAACCACAGTGGGAAAAAAGCCAGTCTACTTCCGGCTTGATTATAAAGGTGAAAACATTGCAGCGATGATCAACAGAAGACTGAGTACATCACCAGCAATAGCCTATGCTGCAGCTAAACTCGTCCTCGTCTATCGAACAACTTGCTCTTTGATGCAATCAAAAATCGATAGATATCCTTCTCATGTGAACCCCAACTGTATATACAAATTTACATGTATCTGCGGGAGCAGTTACATTGGAAGGACAGAAAGAAGGGCGTATCTGCGATTTTCTGAACATGAACCCAAAAGCTTACGTCCAAAGGGAACAAATACTTTAAACAGTGCCATCGCCAGGCATCTCCTCGACATGGGTCATGAAGTGGACGTCGAAAAGTCGTTGAAAATTATTAGTAGGCAAAAGAGCTCAATTCTCCTCAAGTTTGCTGAAGCCATTTCCATCAAGCGCCTAAAACCTGATTTGTGCGTTCAGAAAGAAGCGTTTACCAGTCTTTCTTTGCCCTGATAACTGAATATTTTCATCTCTCTATCATCTGAATGCCTAATGCTGAAAAGTTTTCATTGTGTATGATTATTATTGTTCGGAATAGTGTTTAATATTACATATATATGTATATATCATCACTGTATGCATACATTGATCGATTGATTTTTGTTTAAAATGAACTCTGTGCAAGTATGTCAAAATTGTTTTTGTAGATATATTTAATAATGTCTTTGCCATGTAAGCAGCTGACGAGAAGGCAACGAAGTAAAAGATGGTACCACTTTATTCTGCTAAAACTGTAGTTCTTGCTTTGTTCAAATAAAAATACTAAGTGTTAGCTGTTAAAAGTTATTTTATTAATCTCATTCTAGGTTGCTTTCTAAAACCTAATACAAATCAGCTGGCTGTGGCAAAAAAGGATGTGTACAAACTTCTTTTGAACACACAGATTTGGCTCCTTCTGATGCATTTCAATCGACTCAGCTGTATGTAAAAGTCGTACTCGTATAGCATGCGAAAGGCTGGGTGAAATACGATAAATAACTTTAAAAGGTTTATTAAAGTCAACCTGATATCCAGTATCGATAAGATGAGCTAGCATTTAATTGCGTTTATTCGGACATTTGCCCAACTAAGATGGGAGGTGTCTAGTAGTTCGACGATGAACGCACCTGAGCGTACACTCAATGTAACTGACTCTGCACGAACAGTTAAACTGGTAAACATACATGGAAGGGGCGAAACACGGTACTGGATAGCTTTTTCATCCTTGTTTGGAGCTTTACAGCTGTGTGCACTCATAACTCAAACAGCGAGTGAAGCATAAAGGTCCTGGATTCATTTCTAACAGAATCACCGGCACAAACTGTGAGGAGATCCAAACTGGGACGAAACAGGATTCTAGTAATATCTCTGTGGGTCGCGATGAAATTTACAATGAAATTTTGAATCTATGTTAATTGTATCTTCAATTTTCTAACACCCTAAATATCTGTTCTTAGAGACTGATCAGTCATACAGTTTTCTTTCGCTTCAATTTGGTTCACCTGTTGACTGACTGGACTTCACGTATTCGGCATCTGTTGACATTTAGGCTCTCAGTACAGATGCTTCAGTGATATCCGAGTATTAATCTGAAGTATTTTGAAAGATGGTTACAAGCAGTGGAATCCAGGATGGTCAATTTTTTTTTCCATTTTAGGACTGATCATCTGGAGGCACCTGTACCAAGCAGTGAGTGATAGTGTTCCCACTGAGAATACGCGAACCCAGTGTTCATCGTTTCAAATACCAGCGTGTTATCCACTGGATCACTTGACCATAAGAGCCACCTGTTTTGCAATGGTTGTCAGTTATTACTTATTTTCAATTCCGGGGGTGACACAAAAGGTAGCTGTCGTGGCCGAAGTGATCTAGTGGATAACGCTTTGGCTTTGCAAGACGGTAGGTACTGGGTTCGAGCTTCAGTGCTAAATGCAGGTACATCAGGTTGACCGGTCCAAAATAGGACGAAACATGCACCCAGGATTCCACTTCCAGTCAACATTTACCAATATACCTTGATAAGTTTCCAAGTATTGGTTTTGTAGGCATTGTGTTTGATTAGTTGGAGGGTTTCATTATGAGCTGACATCAGTTAGTACCTGAGAGCTGTTTCCACACTAATTTGGGGCTCTTTAACCATATGCGGTACTCTTAGGTTTTCCAATGGTTCCCTAACTGATGTTAGCTCATGGTGGAACCCTCCAACCAACCAAACTTTGATAAGTGTATGAAAAATACCACTTTCTTAGTGTAGTGATTTGTTTACGTGTGTGAATAAATGCAGTTAAATAAAAGAGTACCCTAATTATCCACATTATCCTTCAATCGGCAAGAAATCACAAATGGTTCCACCTACTGGATCTGTGGATTACAGAAACAAATCTCTAGTATTCAGTTAAAGAGCTGTCAGTAAAAGGAAATTAATACAGCATCGCTTATTGTCATGATGGACTCCAACTTTCAGGTCTGAAGACAATAGGCTTTCAAAGTCTCATAAAGTAGTCTTTTTAACTCATAAGCAAATGATAATCACAGCTGTGTTAAGTAATAACATAGTGTTTTATTCAACGAACAATTTTCGTTTTTTTTCAGTAGAATATTTACTAATCTCAAGCCTTACTCCCTTATTCATTGGTCAGTCTCAGAATTACTTTCATAAATTAATAATAATAATAATGATTTGCTTTATTCCAAAAACAGTACTTGTGATACAGAATGGAATTTTCAGCATTAATCACAATATTGCATCTAATTTCCTCAATTATAAATAAAATTAATCACACAGAAACTTTTTCACATTTACAATAGAGGTAGTGTCAAAAACATGCAGCATATAAAATGGAAATAGCAATAATAATGATAACAGCTAGGGTAATAATAATAATAATACAAGTGAAAATTGCCGTTGGCTTGTGCCACACAGTATTGTCAATGTGGTATGGAAATCCTAACATGTTTAAAAATATTGAATATAATGTTCTCTTACATGATGATGATGGTGAGGGGAAAAACAAAGATTACAGCAGTCATAGAGATAAGTTGGTGTTTGCAATTATGCGAGAGAGTAAAACAAAGAAGCAACAGGACCATAAATATAATAGAAATAATAAAAGTAAAACTTGAAGTTATATAAGAAGGATGGAGGATATTGTTTATTTACTAGATGAAAAAAGGTTAGTTAATTCTTGCCTGACACTATTTTCATCACATAAATACGTGCCAAGTATGGTATCATAGAATTTGTATACTTGGACGTGCGAGCACACACTTTTCTGAAGTTACTTCTTGTTCTACCTGAATGCAAGGTGAAAGCTGGGGGTAAAGTGGATGCTCCAAGCCAGAAAAAATCCCTTTAGCAAATTTATTGCAAGAAGTCAAATGCCTATCGACAACGACGTTAACTATGTGGTCCACTGGGACACCACTCACTCTACTGACAGTCTTCAGTATTCTACGAATTGTGACATAGTCTTTTTTAAGCAAACCAGGAAAGAATAAGGGTGAGCAATAAAGAAGAATAGGTAGGATGCAAGAGTTTACGAACTGTAGGATGAGGGGTTGAGTTATACCCGAGTGTCTTAACTTCTTAATGTAAAATGTCAGGTGGAATATTTTACTGGAGATTGCTAAGACATGGGAAGACCAGGAGAGATCAGAAGAGAGAATGAGTCCAAGATACCTAATTTCTGATTTGGTTCCTATATCATTGTCGTCAATTTTACAAGTGTCATGATGAATCGATTATATTTCTTGCCCCATTTTGAAGTACCAAAATAATCACAAAAGAACCTGTTACAGTCTCTAGGAATGTGTGTATAGAAATTAACGTAAAGTTATCATACATCATTTAAATTTGATCATCTTAGATTAAAATTATTATTATTATTACTGTTACCTTGTGTTCTCAGGGGAACATGGGCATTAAAAAGCAAGTTTCGACTTTGTTCTATTCCCTGCGCTCCTCTTCATTTGGCCTACGATTAACCATAGTCTCTGATCTCCTCTGAACACGACCTCTTCCATTTCACCCTCGCAACCCAAGCCCGATTCGTCATTTCTCATTCTGGCTCATTCAGGCGATGACCTGGCGTGCGATGTCATCAGGAGGTCTCCTCACTGTGTACCGAAACAATTTCCACGTTCTCCGGAATATTTGTTGAACAACAGACTCTTGATTGGTTCGTTCCCAGAGTTGCTTGTTACTAATTCTTTCTGACCATTTGATCTTCAATATGGAGCCAGCTGAGGTAGTTGTTGACAAAAGTCTACAACCTGTCGGTAATTCTTCACCTAGTTTACAAGTTCTTTAGTTTTCTAGCCCGTCACAAGTCCGGGAAAGGAGAGAGGCTTGGAAATGCGCTAAGCGACCTTACTCTGGAAAATCAATCAAACTACTACAGAGAAACAAAATGACGCGGGCTGTTGAAAGCCTTCAGGAAGCTAGTCAGCCAGCCCATGTGTCTTCTCTTGATGGAAATAAAAATAAGGGTGGGGATGTGGTCTGTCCGTTAAACGTACCAAGGCTGCCCAAACTGCCAACTAAATGAGAAAATATGGCATTGAAGATCTAGGAAACTGTAAGATGGGGCTAAGACTAGCTTTCTTTCTATTATATCTGATTGTCTACAGCAAAGAGAGTGATCTGCATCCCCTACGATCACGGAACTGTACTTTAGCTAAGTGCCCTCTATTTGAATATGAATGTCATATTGGCAAAATCATCAGGCTTCATCAAGCTAATGTATTGCAATGACCTTACTTGCCCAATTAAATTAGATTCTCCCAGTAGAATAAGCTAAGAAGAGTTCTGTGAGTGGCACAAATTGTTGATGCAGTTGTGAATGTCCACAATTCGGTTTTCGAGTGTTCTGTTAGATTTCCCGGTTCACATGGCTATGATACTATTATCTTACCTTCCTGTTCTGTCCATGCATCGTCTTCATTGTTTATGTAATGAGTCAGCCGGTTCGTTAAATTCAAACCCCAAGTAAAGCTTTTTATAGCCTACCCATTTCCGTCGGTATATCATCAGAAACAAAGCCTACCAACATTTCAGCATAACAGCCGTAAATCTCAAAAGAAAACAGCAAAACTATTAAACACGCATTCTTAGAGAGTACATTTTTATTGAATAAAACTCAAAATAGTTTATTTTGTTACCAGAAAAACAAGGAAACTCTTTTAATAGGCAAACGAATAATCCCGTGAAGCATAATTCCAAAGACCTTTTTTAATTAAATAATTTCTATGCGCATTATAACACTCTGAAGTGAAATCTGGATGAATAGTAAAACTAGATAAAGGGATTTTAATCATCGGTTGAAAGAATGTTTCAGCATTTTGTTTCTTCATTTTTGGAGGTTGTGGTAGGCTTGGTTGTAAATGAAACTTCACTGAGTATGATAAGCGTTTCGGTAACAACGATGATCTGTAATAAATAAAAGATAGTATCTTTCGGATACTGTTAAGTGAGTGATAGGCAATTTTTTGTTTTTTTTTCGTAATTTTTTTTAATTTCTTTACGTTCCAAATGCAACATAGGGCTTCAAGATAGAGGCTTGAAGTTTCGGTAGTAGTGCTGTTTATTTTTTACCAAATGGGGTTGCCTAGTCTCCTGCCCAACCTTACCTCTTCACCAGTCTTATTACTGGCTTGACGAGGTAAGGCAGTGCGTCAGTGCCGGGGTTCGAACCCCAGGACCACATGCTGCGTAGTCGGTGAGCATTCCATCGCTGTGCAACCAAAGCTTTTTCATATAGTACCCAGTAATATAAAAACAATACACAATAATCTGCACTGTAATAGCAAAAACAAAACATGATTTCTCAAGATGAAAAGCAGTGGGAAGATCATTTTATGCGATTATTCTCATGAGTTCCAAGTGGAACATAGGCATTCAAAAGAAAATTTCCACTTTGTTATATTCTCTGCGGTCCTCTTCAGATGGCCTTACAATTTCCCTTAGTCTCGTATCTCCTCCTCATACAATCTCCTCCATGTCATCCTTGTAACCCAAGCTCAATTTGTCACTTTCCATTCCGGTTCCGCTCAAGCGATGGCATGCAGTGCATTGTCACCCGAAGGTTTCTTCGAAATATTTATTGAGCAATAGACTGTTGATCGGTTCGTTCTTAGGGTTTCTGATTAACTAATCCTTTTCGGTCATCCGAACTTCAATATGGAGCATGGAAGACTGCTAAACAAAGTCCACAGCCTGTTGGAAATATTTTCGGTAAGGTAGAGTGCCAGTTTCTGACCCAGAAAGAAGAAGGAACTAACTTGGCATTTTATCAGAGTGCAGGTGACGTACATATTGATTTCAGAGTGATGAAGACCAGTCTTGCTTTTCCAATCCTGCCTTTGATATCCTCAACTTTTGCTACCTGCAGTTAAGGCGACATTGACATTATACACAGAATCAGAAGAAACAAATTCCCCAAGATCTCTCCGATCGATAGTTGTTGTTGTTGTGTTGTTGTTGTTACTGTTGGTTAGGCATTTTAATGCCCTCTGTCTTCTTTATGTTCATTTAAAGTCCTGACTTCACTGATTTGTTTTTACCACTTGTTGGTTTTCCCCTGTAAGTCTTAAAATCTGTGACACTAGACATAAATCATTCATGAAGTCCAGATCTTCCAGAGTCTGCTTGTCACTTCAACGTGTTCCTGTCTTCTCGCACCCTACAGAAGTATCATCGGTTATAGTAGATAGCCTTCTCTTCTCATTTCAAAGTCTTCTTCAAAAGAAAACACTGTTCTTCAATGCAAGTGCAAATTTTATACCAATTAAACTTCACTAAAACATGGTGACAGTGAGTATTCCTTTCAACATTTAAAGAAATCTATAAACATACCATGGCATACATAGGAGAATTAGTCAGCTTAGGTCTCACTAACTTCTTTGAGAGCAATGAAACTATTTAGAGCCAATCTGAGTCAGCTGTCATGTGTTCATTATATCATAATTATTTGTCAATGAAGTCGCGCAGCAAGTGAAAGGAAACGTTATTCTCCTAACCAAACCGATAGTTTTTATGGACTACAGTCCTTAGAGGAAATATAACTGGGAAGATTTTAAGATATTAACGTCATAAACAGAGAATAAACGAGGTAATCACACCAAAATTTCCCAATGTTTCCATGGATAAAATGTGACACAGGCCTCAACAAAACAAGTTTGTGGAAAGATAGTGCACATGGATTGGATATTAATTAATGCGAGTTCCAGGAGAAGAGCTGTATGTTTGATAAACTCTTTTACTAGCTTATGACTACAAAAGCCAGGAGAAAGACGCTTTCAGTGAGATGAAGATCATTGATTATCCAGTCAGTCTTCTGAAGCAAAACTACATTAGATGACAACTATGCTTGAAAAGTGACTCAGAATGTGTTAGGGACTATTGTGTCTACTTGATATAGGTTTAGCTAATAGACAAAAATCAGCACTACATAGTACGTTGTGTAAACTCAGGGACAAATAAAAGCAGGTGTAATCAAAGGAATCTTCCTAGTAAGACACTTATTGTGCTGATCAGTCATCGAATACTCCACCGTAAAGGTACAACAACATACTGAGTTTAAAACCAGTAAATAACTTCTGCCTGTTTAAACTCAAGGAATACAGACACAGAACAAATGTGAGGGTTACTACATAGCAGTCAGTTGGCTAGAAGCTGATCACAAAGACCAATGATTTAACATTTTCATCACCAAGAAAGGATAATAGTTCAGGGTTAAAATGGTAATTACTTGACATCCAAATCAAATTCATCTTCAAAAGTGCATCACATAAACTGTTGGATATTATGAGTTCAAATCACAAGCCTGATAACTAGCACTTCATACAGTGCAAATATAATGTAACTGACGAGTTCAAAAATGGAAGAAACCTCCATGAAAAAGAGCACTTCAGTATTAGTCTATTGTTCATTGGTTATAGGATGAAATTCTCGGAGTTCCATTGAGAAGTCATGTTCATCAAGTAGGCTTTTTGGATAGGTACTCATCTGTCAACATGAATAGGGGTACACGATGAGCTGATAGATTAGACTGTGACGAAGAGGTCGAATGGTGATGTGACTGGCCTATCATCTGCATGTTTCGGCTTCTGTCTATAATGATGCAATAAGTTTGCATTGCTGAATATTTATAAACTAGGACAAAACAGCTATTCAGTGCTTCTTGGTTCCCAGTGGCCATCCACCTGTTTCCGCTTTTTGACAAAATTTCCCTCAATTGAATATTTGCAAAACTATAAAGTATAATTATATTTCAATAGTTCACACAATGATAAGTTTTTTTATTGGTAATATTTCGAGCAAAATTACTGCCCGTGTTCACACCACTGTTGGAATTGAACTATAGTCTTCACAAAATAAATTTCAGTGGCATAACTCAACTGGGATCAGAATTGAAGACTAGGAGTCGATACTTCTTAAGCTTACATACCACTATAAAGCGAACATAAAGAATAGCGATCACAGAGGGTGAACATACAAATGACCTCGAACGCTTGCCGTTTCCAATTACAATGAAGGGTATTTGTTTTCAGGTTTCGTAGCTATCAAAATGGTTTCATCTATATAAACAATGAAAAACTCTCCCCACACCCTGTTTATTCCCTTCCAAGACAACAATAATAGCCACAAGTCTAATACTTATCTTTACCCTAACGTGCTGTTAACCCATTTTTCAAATAGTACTTAAAAACGTGATCAGACTTAAATTTGCACATCACTTCGTGCACAGCTTTCATAATGGTGCTAGAATAAAGGCAGGTTCTCTAATCCAATGAATAGTAAGCGTTCAAGGTCACTGGCAAGTTCGCACTCTGTGATTGCCATTGTTTAGATTAACCCAGTTTAATTGGTTCACTTAGGTTAAAAATAGAAATACTAGTCAGTAATATATAGCAATTATACACAAGCTGTGTATATATATATAAAAGCTTCACATACTTCAAATTTAAAGGATCTCCAGGTATTTCCATTCTCCAACCATGTTGTCTAAGAGCTCGATCATATTCATCTTCTAATATAATTCTGCATTCTTTCAACAGTTTTCTGTCTAAAACCACTTTTGAATCGTCTGACTTTTCATTTGATTCTCTCTCTTCAATTGTTTGAGAGTCACAGGATGCTTGTTCTATAACTGTACTAGATGAGTGTTGGTCATCAGCGTTACTGTGCGCCACAGGTTTTTGTTCACTAGTGTCGAATTCAGTCTTCGCATCACGTGAACTATCTGTAACAGGATGCGCCAACTAAAATAAATAAACAGAATAACTTTTAGACATAGCAGTAAGAAGATGTAATTCGTCTCAATCGTGGAATATACTTTAGCAATACACTTCGAACAGTCTGATAACACACAGGCTTGTAGTAGGAACGTATATAAGTGAAAATAATAAGGAGTGAAGGGGTGAGAAAATAGACTTGGGTGAAGTTAAAAGGACATATTGAAGGTCAAAATAACAATGAAGATCACTAGACCAAATAGCAGAGGTAATAGTACATCTACCCTGGCTGGTATCAAAACAAAGTTTACCAAGGAAGGCTTTATGTGATGATGAATTGTTGCTTTGAACGAGTAAAGGTGGTTTGAACTTCCTGATTGCCAGTTAGGGCTTCCACAAACTTTAGGATACACCCCTAACACGTTTTATAGATAGGTCTAAAAGATGTGTAAATATCAATTTTATGTCCTATCTCTATAATAAGTTTCGCAATAGAGGAGTTACATTGCCTGTTCTCATCCTTAATGGATTCTGGGTATTCTATCTGCTTCCTGAGCCATCTAGGAATATGCTTTGAAGCCAGCCCTTACTTGCAGAGATAGATGAGTCCTCCCTATGTATGTGTGTCCACACGTACATTCAAACTGGTAAATACAGTGGGATATGATATCACTTTTCGCATGTTTAAAAGGTTTAGATATATCTATTGGCTTCACATTCGCAAATATTATGATATTAGCTGTATAAAAAGTCTTTTTAACAGCAGTGCTCAATCTTTGTCTAGCCGTCAAACTGCAATGATCATCCATACAGGTTAGCTTGATGTACACGTCTTTCTTAGGGGCGAGTTGGAGAGTGGATCTTGGCGTTCTGACTACTTTATATCTCTTGACGGACTTATCTGGATAATTGCTATCAACCTTATTTTGTGTCAAATTTCTTCTTCATCAAGTGTATCTTCAGTGCATATTCGTTGGATTCTACTGAAGAGACGCCTCGTATACTCAGGCTTTTTTGTACCGAATAAGGCAGAAACTGCGATAATTAAGATACAGTCCGGCCCTAGTAGGTTTCCTGTAGATAGATAGTTTTATTTATCCATCAAGTAGTCAACTAAGCAATATATCTAGGAAAGATAAACACCTATCTTCCTCTTCTACAGATGTAAGTGATATGCTATTCTGAACTTCATTCATTCAGTTTAAAATTGAGGTGTCAGAACAAGGCTTATCACTTATGATTACAATGTCGTTGACATTTCTTCTATGAGGTGGTACATTTTCGATTAAGTCGTCTAATAAACTCTAAATATACGACACGCAGACATCGACTAAAAGAGTCCCCAACAGACTTCCAATGGCATGGCAACAACATCAACCTGACGGAAGCAATCACCTTCAAACGCAGATCTAACAGTGCCACAGTACATAGAAATATAAATCCCTTCAATAAGATATAGGGAACAGAATTAGAAAATTACGTGTGGAGATGTAATCGGACAAAATGTCAATTTTTTTAAGATAAAGGTATATTAATGAACAAAGAATTCACATCCAAAGAAAAAAACATTTTTATTTATAATATTATTACCATCAAGGTAATTAATCATTTCAAATGTATCTTTTAATACGTATTTACAGAATTGTGAAATATTGTAGTTATCGACCATAACTTACAAATTATTTACCTAAAAGTAGTATCGGAACAAACATAAAAATGTTTTACAATTAAATTGTTTTGAAGTTTGAGTAGAAAATGGGAACCATTCACACTTAGGACAAATAAATGTTTCATTTAAGTATAGGTTTGTAGGGATTTGGTTGATTGGCTACAGGATTTCATCATGAGCTGACATTGGTTAGAGAACCATAGCTTATGATTGTATATCGCTAATTTATTGTTTGAAATCTCTCCTGTGCATTTCTTAATCAATAAATGCTTGTGTATCGTGTGTGTGTGGGGGGTGAGGTGTTCTGAAATCGCATAATCACTTAATGACTGCCTCTATTCAACACTCTGACCTTATTTAAATTCAAAACTTATTACAAAGTATCTACGCTTCACTTAAAAGATCTGTCTCGTCGTCCAGTCATCTTTTCAGCCAGATTCAGCTGCATAGTTCAATATTTAGACGAAAAGAAGTCCAAAAAGTGCCTCAAAAGCACTCATTATTACCAATCGTAGATGACTTACAAAACACGGAGCACTACTCGGTCGACCAAGATGTTGTTTTAACATTGTAACAGGCTTTCCAGATAAATGTGGGATTGGCGTATTGACGCGTGAACTAGCCGCTGAAATATTAGTGCTGTTTTCTGAAGTATTCTGACGGAATGAAATTAAGTGATTCTGGAAAACAAAAGAAGAATGTATACATATTATCGTCTCCATGGTAACTGTTGTAGATAATGTAAAAGGTGACCCATTCCAATAAACAATAGAAATTTATGAGGTCAGAATATTATGGTGTTCTCCAAAAGTCGATATCCAACTAAAGTTGTTTCAATACAAGACTAGGTGACGTCTCCAGGCATCAATCTCCCAGTTGCTATACCGTATTACTGTGTACCACTGTAATGACAGAAGACAAGGGCCAGGAAACAGATCATTTATTCAGAAAATCAACAGATACTTATAGATTTTTATGTACATTATTAGTCATTATTGTTAGCAGAGAAGCAACGTCTTCTGATTGGCTGTCTTCCCACTGGACGTTATTCTGTCACCTCTTTGTGGCCGTTTCTTAGACAGTCTGGTGATATATCTGCGAATGGCACCCGCCCACGCTAAGTGTGCTATGATTGGTTGTTGAATCCCCCAAGATTAGGCTTTGTTCTTGTTTTTCCCATGACCAAGAATTGGGACGTAAACAATGACGTCATTTGTTGCCTACAATTTTGGCTTGCAGACAGCTCTCACCACACTACTTTAATACTGAACCTTCATTGAAAGTTTTTAATGACCCCGTACAATTTTCTTTTAAATGCGGTAGGTTTACTTTAAACGTCATTTTACGGGTTGATCACGGATTGATATCAGTTAGAGAACCATTGAAAACCAGGGAGAACTGGACAGCTGCTGTTTCATCCTAGTTTCGGAATCATCGGCAGTACGCACCCACTGGGATTCGAACCCGGGACCTTCCGGTTACAAGGCAAGCTCGTATACCATTCAGCCACTGGGACCCGATTCAATGGCTCGTGAATTCTAACTTCTACTAATTCGTGATTTAGCGCGACCCCAACCATTGTCGTTGGTGGGACATCCATCCACACACGTGACATCTAATTGGACCTCACTGGTCACGACTTCTCACTAGAACTCAGGAAACTCCAACCTGTAGCAAGTCACTAGCGAGCATCAGATCAACTTTCTATAGTTTTGGTTTGTAAGGATTAGTTATGTTTTACGGGTTGATCACGGATTGATATCAGTTAGAGAACCATTGAAAACCAGGGAGAACTGGACAGCTGCTGTTTCATCCTAGTTTCGGAATCATCGGCAGTACGCACCCACTGGGATTCGAACCCGGGACCTTCCGTTGGGTGCGTACTGCCGATGATTCCGAAACTAGGATGAAACAGCAGCTGTCCAGTTCTCCCTGGTTTTCAATGGTTCTCTAACTGATATCAATCCGTGATCAACCCGTGAAACATAACTAATCCTTACAAACCAAAACTATAGAAATTAAACGTCATTGTTGTCTTATATCATATATTGTCTCTAATTTAGACAAAGGTGCCGAAGATGTTCAGTGTGCCTTCCTTCATTACACACCTGCCTTTGACTCTTTTCCTATGCCTTTTTTATTAAACAAGCTTTCTGCATCATAAGCAGAGTGCTGGATTACCAGTTGGTTGCATTCCTATATTTCTGATAGGAAGCAGTACACGCTGTATACAATGAAAAGTCCTCCACTGCTTCACTTAGTCTAACTGGTGTTGTTCACTTAAGGTGTGGTTCTTTCTCCCTTTCTGTCCTATTCTTTCCTATTATATGACTTGCGCCAGCCTGATGAAGTCAATTTCTACGGGTCAGTCACAGACTGTTATCAGTTAGAGAACCATTGAAAACCAGCTGGGAATACTGGACAGCTGTTTCATCAGCCTAGTTTGGGAATCGTCGGCAGTACGCACCTACCATAGAAGGATTTGAACCGAGAACCTTCCGGTTACAAGGTAACCTGGTGGACCATTCAGCCACAGCCATTCGACTCCTCAGTGGACCACACATGAATTCTAACTTCTACCAATTCGTGACTTAACGCTACCACCAACCAATGTCGTCAGTGGGAAATCTATCCTCACACCTGACTGGTTGGACCTCACTGCTCATGAATTCACACTACAATAGTATACGAGCCTGCCTTGTAATTGGAATTTCCTGGGTTCGAACCCCGGCAGTGGGTGTGCACTATCGATGACTCCTAAACTAGGGTGAAAGAGCTGTCCAGTACTCCCAGCTGGTTTTCAATGGTTCTCTAACTGACATCAATCAGTGATCAACTCGTAAAAGCAAAACCATTCCTTACAAACCAAACTATTGAAGTCCATTTCGTTACGTATGCTGATGTTCTGATTGTCTCAATGTCGGCTGCTTCTCTGTCAGATTGTTCCAAAACGAACAACTTTCAATCAGAAATTAGTCAGTGGTCCTTGTCAAATAGTCCTAAGTTAAATCCCCCCAAATTTCAAGTGATTAATCTCACTTTCAGATTCAAGCAGGAATTACATGAACTGGTTTGTTGGCACGGTCCCACTATCATAGATTGCAGGCAGTGAAGTTGAAACCAAATTGAATATTAAATACCGTGGAATATATATTTCCTCTGATCGCCTTTCCTAGTCTTCCCAAATTTCTGTTAGTTTCCACAAAAATACTTCGTTCGACGTTCTGTTGTAGGGAAGTTAAGACAATATGGTATCATTACGTCTCTACTATTGCTACCGCTTGTTAATTCTTGTATTCTGCCTATACTTTTTCACCTGTAGAGTCTGAAACAATACGATTGTACGTTCTTGTATTAGATATTGAAATTAGAGACACTGTACACGACTTTTGTTTAAAACGACAACTTGCGAGTACAATCTGAATTGCAGTGTGTTACTGGTCGCTTCATCTTCTCACTAATCTATACCGTCTACTTGTTTCACTACACTAACTGTGTTGTATACTTTGAATTTTTCAGGAACCTCTTATCCTTCTCATCCGTGGACTATCCTACAACTGGTGCACAGTTTCTACTGGTAGACACGACTCCAGCAGTGAACGTTTCTGTGGATTATATTAGTAATTTGTAGCCGTGACCTTTAACTGTATAACCAAGCAACCAATTAATTCATATAACCCGTTAACTGTATATTTTATAATATACTGTTATACTATCATTTCATTATCTTGGATTTTTATTCACATACTTGTTCTGTTACAGAGTTCGCGAGTAGTGTGTCGCTAAGCCAAATCGTTAATACTCTTGTAGACAAACACTTGGATTCCTGCAAGAAATTACTGAATATTACCTTGTCAGACCCTCAGCATCCTCTCTTTATACAGCTCTCTCTCTCTCTCTGTCGTTTCACCTCATCAAGTAGAACCTAGAAGCATGACCGGACGACTAAGCATAAAAGCTCTCCAATACTTAATTCGGCACATATCTTATGTGACGAGGAAAGTGTAAGGCATAACACTGTAACAACAGAAGACAAGGGCCAGGCAACAGATCGTTTTTATTATGAAAATCAACACGTATTTATACATATTTCACATACATTATTATAGCTTATGCAAGTAGACAAGCGCAGTCATCTGATTGGTTGTTTATCAGAAGTTAGGCAGACAAACGCAGGCTTCTGATTGGTTGTTTCGGGATTCCTCGACAAATAGAGTTCTCTATCTGCGAATCATATTTTGCCACGTTAACTTTGCTGTGATTGGTTGTTGAATCAGCCTTGCTCATATTTTCTCACGGCCTGCTCTCACCACAACACTAATAACTTACTGGGAAATACTAAGTGAACAACCCTTTTTATTCCTGCTTTCATTATTATATTGTTGTTAATATTTTCACTATAGTGAAGGCCGCTGATGATTATAAAAATTGTAAATATTGTGACTTACTGGACTGTACAATTTATTCTCTACTCGCGTTTTATACTGATCAAAAGAATATCGAATAGAATTACCATTATAATCATTTTAATTTTCGCTTCTTTGCGCTAACTCATTACAGTTCATAAGACACATCTTCGACATGCAATTTGTAAATAATTAGGCATCTGACAGACAAACTAATGAAATAATACCATAAATGGACAAGTAACTTACAGATGCTGCTGCTGACTGTGGTCTTCTACTGGACAAGTTTTTCTGAGGAGTTCGACTATGTATCGGTGCTTTGCTAACGATGTTTTGACTTTCTGAACCAAAAGCCTTCACTACAAACATATCCATATTTGGAGATGGTATAACCGTTTTCTTGTTAACTGATGTGATTGGCTAAAAGTTAATTGAAATTTCTTTTTTATGATATTTAGATTACATGAATGGTCAAAAAATGAATAAGAGTAAAGCTTTCCGTCAAAAGTTGATTTTATGTACAGATACAGCCTACAAAGGTCTAAGCCTATTCTAAGAAGTATGTTTTTTGATGATTACATATTTGATTGGTCAGAGAATTTCATCATGAGCCGACATCGATTAAAGGACCATTAGAAAACCAGCTGAAAGTACTGGAAAGTTGTTTCATCCCAGTTTGGGACTCTTCATCAGTATGCATCCATAAGGTAGTGGGAAGTCGTGACCAGTAAATTACAGCAGGCTGAAGGTGAGGCAGTACCTTATCGAAGAAGACATTGCCTAGTGGTCGTACTATGTCTTAAATTGGCAGAAGTTGGAATTCATAAACTGGCCATTGAACTGGGTGGGTCTCAGTGGCTTCATAGTCTACAAGCTAGCTCGCCTTGTGGCCAGAAGGTCCTAGGTTGGGACCCCTGTATAGATGCGCACTGCTGAAGAGTCACGAATTAGGATGGAGGAAATAGCTGTTCAGTACTTCTAGGTGGTTTTCCAATAGTTCTCCAACCTATGTCAGCTTATGATGAAATCCTCCGACCGATCAAACGAAGATCCCTACAAAATCAATATTATACATTTTTTATCCTCTTGAGTTCCGCTTGGATCACGGTGCATATCTCTATTTGGTCTCGTTCTATAGTTTCCTCGTCAACTGGCCCCATGATTGCCCAAAGCGTCCATCTCATCCTCACATGATCTATTCCATCATCGCTAACCCCACCCAACTCATCTTTTCCAAATCAGGTTCCACTTGGGTAATGGCTTGGAGTACTATTTCACCCAACGCTCTCCTAGTCAGAACGTATCCGATCAATCTTCATTTTCTTCAACATATTTGTTGAGCTATCGATTCTCTGTTGGTTTGTTCATCCCCAGATTTTCTTGTTGTCAATTCTTTCTGACCAGCCGGTCAGTTGATCCTCAGTATGGAGCCAGTGAAGATGGCAGCTGTTGATAAAATTCTGCAGTGACTTGTTGGACATCCTTTTGTAAAACGTAGCGCAAGTTTCTCACCCGTATAAAGAAGAAATGACTGGCTTCATATTTGTGTTGAAAATTCGAATCTTGTTCTTTATATAGAATGAATGACCAATGTTTAATTAAGTGGACAGCGTAATTAGCAAAATTAATTTACATTTTGGTCTATTTTTTTTTTAAATTATGTGAATGTGTCATTGAGATAATCATGCCGGCGAGCAGAAAAAATATTCGGCACCTGTTATCTTTCAATCATAATTAAAACTCAATTCTCATTATTCGTTTCAAAAAAATGCCATAATTAAAACGAAACGTCCGGTCGCCTCGAACCAAACTGATTGAATATCAAATAAATTAAGGGAATTAATACCGAATTTATGCATTTATGGGTTTTGTAATAGGCCAGGTTAGAAATGTTGGCTGGCTGAACCTACTCCTTTTGCAATGGCTCCTGTTGTTTGGATGGTTAAGTGTTTGGAGGCTTTTGGTAATTTATTCGACACAAGGTAGATGACAGAGAAAGACTGTTGAATATTAGCTTTGTAGACTATCACTATACACATGTTTACAGCTTTGTTCCAGTACGGTATAAAAGAAGTTTTGCTAAAGACTATCGAATATAGGATCAAAGCTATTTGTTCGGGAGATGTGATTAAAGATGAACTGAAGGTTCTGCATGGTACATCAACAGAAAACAGCTACCTTAGTTAGCTCATCACTGAACATATGACCAAGAAGATAGGAAAGAATTCTTCGGTATCTGTTAACAAGATGCTTTTATAGATACGGCTACGATTCAAAGGTGATATACCAAGTGAAATAATTAACCAACAAGTTGAGTAAATCAATTCAAAGGAAGTTTAATACGGATAAGCTGTAGCTCATATTTTTCACACATCCGCTTGTGATTCGTCAACTGAAAGATGAAGTAAGTAGACCAGCCAGCCATCTGTAATTGTATCTGTGAATTCAACTGCTCCTCTACAGCCGGTTATATAAGCCGTTGCCTAGGAACTTAATTTTTCACGCTCACTCGGGAGCACCTACTAGTGTGGTTAAATAAGTGAGTTTTTAAAACTGTCGACAAGTCTACATGGGATCACCTCATCCAAAAAAGCCACAAAAATAGCATTAAGAAGTCTTTCTCTGGCATTTACCTTGTGTCGAGTAAAGTACCAAAGGCTTTTAGACAGGGAACACAGCAAACTACAGAAGCCACTGCAGTTCGCTTAAATCAACTGGAACTCTGAGTGCATAAGAAACATGTCCAATCAGCCACCACTGCCACTCTGGCCTGCTGTAGAGATTATAGATTAGTGAAATCAGTCTTGCCTCCCTAAATCTCTCTGATATTCAGTTAGTTCTGTGTTATATTCTTGCCCATCATCTCTCTCTCTTACTGATGCTTTTCAAACGTAATCGCCGGTCGATATTATTGATTTAATGTAGTTTAAGACGACATAATGTTATTAATAAGAATATTTCTTTACTTATTATGGTCATATAGACGTCGGACCTGCTGAAGAAGGCGTTATCGAGAAAAATATTCTTTGTCGATTAATCAGTCTTTTAAATTTTTTGTGGATATCTTTAATAGATTAAAATAAGTGGAAAGTCTACTTTTAATTTTTTGGCGACACTACCATTTGACCAATCTTTGGGAGACCAATAATCAATATTCTCCAGGTTTATTAGTATTGCACTGTTCTATGATAGTCAAAATTCGAGATACACAAATAGTTGGGTTTCCCTCTAGCATCTGCACAACTACCTCGAATGATCGGTTATAGGATTTCATTATGAGCTGACATCGGTTTGGAGAACCACTGGAAAACCAACCAGGGAGTAGTGGACAGCTGCTTCCTCCATCCTAGTTAGCGAAACTCCAGGACCCAGGATCTTCTGGCTACAAGGCGAGTTAGCTCGTGGACCACTAAGCCACCGAGACCCAATCCAGTGGCCAGTCCATGAACTCCAACTTTTGCCAGTTCACGACATAGCGCGACCACCAGTCATTGTCACCGATAGCGAGTATTTGTCCTCACTCCCAGCCTCTTGTACCCTATTGGTCACTGCTTCTCACTAGAACCTCAGGTAACTACTACCCACCAGAATAGAGCTAGTCGCTAGTGAGTATCTCATTGATTTTAAAGTTAACCTGTTAACGTGAGTTAACGTGTACACTTCTGAAAGCCTTAGAACCCGTGATCATTCATTTGAATTATCTTTGTTCCACACATTTAATTACAGTAAGACCTTCTTAGTTGATCACACATTACTCACATGTTTAACCTCTAACACATTACACAATCCAAAATTTACTAAACTTACTCTTGGAATTAAATTAATTTTAGACGTTAATAACCAGTTATTATCTCCAATTTCATTTTTCCCTTGCAATTGTTTCCTAATCGCTTTAAATTGTGGTCTTCTCTCAGATAGTTTCATATTTGCACTGAATATTTGTCGTCTATTAAATGCTGAATGTTGTTGTGTAGAGGACTCCTTTGAATAACTGGAAGAAGAAGTAGACGAATACTTCGCTGAATGACTTTCTGGTCTTTTTTCTTCAGGTGAATGTTCATCTTTACAATTGTCATGACCATCAGCAGAGTTTATGTCGTCTTTTTTAGATGAATAACCTTAATGAAATGAAGATATCGTAATAAATACGCGAAAAAGGGAATGAGATGTTTTAAGTTTAATAGAAGTAAAGCGGTGAGTTCGAACTCTTAGTGAAAAAAGACACTGGCACTAATGCACTGAAAAAGAGAATCAAATATGAGACAAGAATTTGAATACTAGTCCCATTCAGATCAAAAATTAAGCGAAAATGGTGAGTTTGAGCTATTGAATGGCTAGTGCTTCGGCTGTGCCCAGATGTCTTAACTGTACTCCCTTTGATAGGTTTGATCGAATCGTGTATATTATTTTGAAGGACTTTTTGAATGACGCTGAATGTCCTGAATTGATCAGATGTTCTGTCAATGAATTATAAACAAAATTTCGTTCTCCTTTTACTAGCCAGGCTGGATAGTGTTCACGAGCGCGTTTTTAAGGTTGGCGCATGGTACGGCCGATGTATTCAGCTCCGCACGAGCAAGTAAAATGGTATAAGCACCTTGAAGAATATGGTGACCAATTTAGAAACCAATAGCAGACATGGGCTTCATGAAGTCAAGTTGACGGTTAGTAATTGAGTCTCTTACGTAATGTCGTAATCCACCTGAATATGAGTTATACTTTTTAGAACAACTCAAAAATTGTCCTACTTAAAAACGCCATATTGAAGAAATTATTCATCTTTAGTTCAGATGGTGAAATACTATAATTACTATAGAATGTTAAATTACCCCACACGTTCAAGGTAGATTTCGTCTAGAAGGGACTTCACCCAGAGAATCATTGAAAACCAGGAAGCTTTGGACATTCAGCTACCCGGCTTGCCTCATAATCTAAAGGTGTTGTGTTCAATCTCTGTTTGTTATACTCGTTGAAATTAATGCAGAGTCCCAAACCATAACTAATGTTGTGGTGAGAGCTGTCTGCTAACCAAAATTGGTAGACATTAATTTACGTCAATGTTTACTTTGCGTGGGCGGATACGATTCGCAGATACGTGGTCTGACCTTCAAAGAAATGGCCACAAAGAGATGATAGAATAACTTCCAGAGAGAAAACAACCAATCAGAAAACGCTGTTTCTCTGCTAATAATAACGAATAATAATATGCAAAAAAACATGTAAATATCTGTCAATTTTCTCAATAAACGATCTGGTGTCTGGCCCTTGTCTTCTGTCGTTACAATGTCAGTTCCTGGAGAAATCTGCTCTAAAATCAGATTTGGAGGAAATATAAAATATCACTTCAAGCTTGATCACGGACTGATATCATTCGGAGAACCAATGAAAACCAACTGGGAGTACTCGAAAGCTGTTTCGTCTTAGTTTAAGGCTCATTGACAAAGTGCACCCACTGGAATTTGAATACAAGACCTTCCAATCACAAAGTGGGGTTCGCAGACCATTCAGCCAATGGGACTGCATTCCTCAATGGCTAACCCACGAATTATAACTTTTACCAATTAGTGAATTTAGCACTACTGGCACCAGACAGTTTCATCAGCGAGTCCCAAACTAGGAGGAAGCAGCTATCCAGTACCCTGTGGGTTTCAATGGTTCCTTGAATGATATCTATCCTTGATCAAACTTGAAGCAAATTAAATTCCCACAAATAAACTCTTGAAGATATTATTTTATTTAAAATGTTAGTCTACTCATTTTTAGTAAGTAATATAATCAATTTTTTATAAATTAACTTACTGAAAGTCGCAAATCGTTTATAACATGGTGGCTTATAAGGATTAAATATTGTAGGATAAATAGCGTATGGTTGACTTTGTAGTACAGCTGACATTTTTGGATAAAAAATATCAAAATCTCAGGAAAAACAATTTGTCAATATGAATCTGGTGAAATGGATGAAAACTGATTATGAATTCAAAACATCTGAAAGACAAAATTTAAGATTATTCAACTAGTTATTTCTTGAAAATTAGTGTCGGATATTAGTGTGTGAATTGAACTTAAACACAAAAATATGAATACCTCTTAATTATGCTTAACCGGTATGATTATTATTAACATTATTCCCTTGGGTTCCACAGAAAACATAGGGCTTCAACACCACATCTCTGCTTCGTCTTCTTCATCTAGCCCCACGCTTCCCCATAAGCTCTTATCTCCTCCTGGTACCGTCTCCTCCTTGCCATGTTATGACCGGAACTATGACCTAGTGGACTATGAGCGAACACTTAATTTAATGCGCTGACTAATCTGTCTCAACCGCACGTCAACAACAACAACAACAATAATACCGCCGGGCCGCAAAGACAGACAAAAAGACTGGACGTTAGTAAGAGAGCTTTTACTGCCTCAAACAACAGTCAAAAGAGGCTGACCTTGAGAAGCACTGATGTCATTGATAAATTAAGACAGTGAACAACCAATAGGATTTCAAAGGTCACAAGTAGGGTAACAGAAAATTTGATCATAAATCAATAAACGGAGTGAGGGAAATGAAAAAACAGACATGTAGAAAATTAGGTCTGTATATACCATGTCACCCACGGATCTCAACCCAACTCGTTGTTTGTTCATTGGGTTTCACTCGAGAGATGGCCTGGAATGAGATTTCATCAAATGATCCATTTGCATTCCCTTCTAAATGTTTTATTGAACAATAGCTTCTTGATTAGTTCGTTCCAAGAGTTTCTTTTGAATAGTTAATCGATCGTTTGATTTTCAGTATGGAGCCAGTGAAGATGGCAGCTGTTGATAAAAGTCTTCAGAGAGCTATTGAAAATACTTTTCGTGACGCATGAGCCAAATTTCTGATAAATATAGAAGTACTTTCTGACTTAACATCGCTGTTGAAAATCCGAATATTTTGTCTATACGAACTGTGTACAAAAGATTTTCAAACTTATTCAAGAGTGCTGAAGGTGTATTCTGCCTTTCCTATTCCGGTGTTTACATCTTCATTCGTGTGTTTTTTTTCACGCAGCTGAAAGGATACTGCCAAGGTAACTGAGGAAAGAAACCTCTTTCAAATTTTTCCTGTTGATATTGGTTGGTGCCTGTTGCTTTTGGTCGGGTATCTTCGAAATCTATGTCTCTGCTGTTTTCACGTCGAGTCCTGTCTTTGCTGCCAGCTTCTTAGTTTTCGCCTATAAGTCTTCTAATTTATGTGACACTAGATATGAGTCGTACTCGGAGTCCAGATCTTCTTCAGTCTTTTTCTATCGGTCCAAAATACTCCTGTTATTTTAGCTCCCCATGGTTTGTCACATGATCCAGTCCACGACAATTAGGAATATCATCGATGATGACGGGCAGCCTTGACTTACTCCTGCCTCTACTTCAAAGACTTCTCTGAGTTTTCGTTATGGATCACCTGACATGTGGAACTGTCATGGAGTTGTCGAATGAGGTTGATAAAGGCCTATGCACTTCATTCTGTAGTGTTGAAGTGGTTTCCAAATTACTTTTCGGTCAACGCTGTGGAAGGCCTTCTCAGGGTCTGTGAAAATGAGGTGAAGATTCGACTGACATCCCATGGTGTGTTCGCTGATGATGCGAAGAGTTGCTATTCAGTCAGCAAATGATTTAATTTTTCTAAATCCAGTTTATTCTGACTGGTGGAGTTCTTCGCCCAGAGCATCTTTTAGTCTCCCCAGGATGAAACGACTTAGTATTTTTCTTGGCACATGCAAGAGCATGACTCCGCACCAGTTCCTAAAGAAGTCGAAGTCGGCCTTCTTTGGCAGCCTAACAACTTGAGGTTTCTTCCACTACGTGGGTGCCTTTCCTTTCTTCAAAACCGTCTGCTGAGGTCTATAGTTCCGTTCTCCTTAGTTCCGGATGTATTCTACCAGGTACTGCTGCCTTCCCGACTGCCCTTCAGTGGTTTGGCTGCATTCAAAACCTCTACTTCTGTTAGAGGATTAGTGTCCAATGGCTGTATTGCTTATTGCCAAAACAATGTTGTCCTATGATTTTTCACATTTAACAGACCCTTCTTACTGTGTAGTAATTGCATTTCATTCATTCATCTAAAGGTGGTACAGATTTTTCTCTTTCATTCACAAGTTCTAAGGCGGAAAGCAGGTTCCAACAGACTGAGGCGACTTATATTCTTGTTTACAAATGTTCATAGTCCTCTGGAGGTAACAATTAAAATCAATCAGCTTACACAAACTGACCTATAATATGAATCATTTTGGAAATCTGGCTGATGAACTCTGTCCATAGCTTCAAAAATCAATCTTTTCTATCATATTGAAAGTGAACAGGTATAAAAATTTCTCTGATTCTTCAAAAGTTATCAAAATTACTGATAATATCCACCAGATAACTAGATATATAATCATGCTTGTCAATCTCTTTATGACTCTAGATGAATTTCCGCCTAACGGAAATGTTAAGGACTACAAAACATTTTTATAGCTATTCCAATGATTCAGTTTCGTCGACATATTTTCAAAGCGTCGGTAGCGCACAGTGGCTGGGACTTTCGCCGACCATGTACATGATCCTGAGTTCGATCCTCTACCGGCGCACACCTCATATCAATGGTTGGCCTGCAGAATTTGGCCTACTGACATCACATGCTGAAAATTCTATACTTGTACCAAAAATATGGTGTAGAACTAAGTTATAATCAAAATTTTTTTAAAAATAAAATAAAACAGAACTACTATGGAATAAACTGCGTTTCTCCTAGGGTAACATTGGATGACCGCCTAGATTCTGTTGGGGTTCACAAAGCACTCAGAAAGCTAGATTGGTATAACTAAGTCAATTCTGACATCATGATGGGCAGACATCATTCAAGAATCTATAATACGTGATCTGTCACTGTTATTCAGTTTCAGTCATTGAATTTGCCTCATTCGGTTTGGGTAGTGAAGTGTTTTTCATGTTAACTCCCAACAACGGTGAAGTAACTGACAGTATCAAACAGAATAAATCAATGTTGAAAACTAGTTTCTTCCCTACATGTAATTCTCCTTTCATCTTTTTCTTCCTCTCATTTATGTCCGTTCAACTAAGAAAAACCAGCCATTAATGTTCCAGGACATCAATCCTATATCCATATGTGGAGTTTTACTGAGCTATGGGTCTGTATGATTTAACCAGAATACGCCTCCAAAACACGACACTAGAACCAGTTGATTACTTCAGATTATTTTTACCACCCTAAGATAGACATAAAATTCGGACTGCGAAAATGACGACCTGGACGACAGCGACAACAACAATCCAACAAGACTCTGGATGTAACATGTTCAGCTCAGAACAAACAATCCTAAATTCTAGTACAACCAGTCAGATTTGTTATATTTATAGTTTAAATTTCCAAGTTTTTGTAAATCATGTATTTTGTCTAATAAAAAAGGTTGCATGACATTGAAATCTCTCAGAAGACTAAGCCATAAATAAACCAATCAAAACTGTCCAATAATGTTATTAGGTCAGTAAATGCATAAATAACATCCTTACAATACACTTTTAGATTAAGTTTTACTACACCCCATATTAATGATAGACTTTTGAAAACTCCATTCCACTTCTGGTTCGATGAAATTCAATATGCTGACCAAATTGTTTTCAAATTTTCTTAACACAGATGCCTGTTACAAAGACTCTACTCCTTCTGTTTTTTTGAAGTCAGACACGATTAAATAATGACTCATTTTCAATGTTATTTGTTCAGAATTTTCCCAAGGAAGGAAACATTTCCTGGGAAAATATTATGGAGCGCGGGGAGGGGGCGGAGTACATCTAAATATTAACTATCTGGTAGTATTATTTGTCATCATAAGGCAATATCCCTGTCTGTTTCTCAGATCTTTCAAAGTCTTTGGGAACTGGGACAATTCATTGATAGCCAACTGTCAAAGATTATAAAGCATGCAATACTTGTCATTCTCCTCGTGGGTCACACACCTTTAATATTCAAATCAATAATGAAATTAAAACATATATTCATATTATTTGATTTTGATTTCGATTATAGCTTTGGTACAAGTATGGAATTTTCAGCATGTGATATCGGTAGCCCAAATATTGCAGACGGACCATTGATATCAGATGTGAGTCGGTAGGTGATCGAACCTCGGACCATGTACATGTTCAGTGAGAGTCCAAACCACTGTGCGACCGACGCACCAAATAAACGGTGGACCATGAGGCCTCCCAAATGACAATAACTCCACGCCTTAGCACACACCATTAGGGTCCGTCGTGAGTTTCAACCCACCGAGGTGCAATGGTCAGTCTCCACCCAGAGTCAGAGCATTCTTGACCACCCTGTATGCAGCGCCTCCTCCGGACTAAACAAACCTTATACCTTATTACTGCTTATATAACTACAAAGAATACATTTCATTAAACCCCTAATTTATAGGAGTAGCTTTATGGCATATCCCAGCTAATGGTAGTATCGTAGTCCATCGACACGGTGGTTTAACGACAAGTTAAACATTTTATACTCTTTCTAAATAAATTTTTGCGTTAAATGGGTATTTTCTGACGTACATATGGTGGCTGCCATTATATTTTTGAACTGTCTCACCTTTCCTGCACTTTTACCAGGAAACGTCGCTTGTTACTGATATCTCCGCAATGTGTAATGAATTAAGGTAGGCAGTAAGTTCAAAAATTAAATGTATATTTTTGAATTTTCATGAAATCATGATAGTATATCTTGGCCTATTTATTGAAACTCTCATAATCCCACCGGATAAATCAGGTGGCGCCACTTCAAAACAAAGCTATGCCGTAAAATCGCCCCTGTAAAGTTATTTTAAAAATGTATTCGAATACCACGTTTGTATAATTTATAAAATATTAAGAACCAAGGAATTGGAATGGGGAACTTCTAATGTTCGAGTGTAGAGTAAAATGGAAAAAAGATGAAAAGTTAAACAAACACTAGTGTTTACGGAAAACCCACACATTCAAACAGATATTTGGATTTCCGATCATCCCATACTATGATAGTAAAATTAGGATTGGTGAAATGTTTGAGTGACATAGCGCAAAAACTAAGTAGTACCAAAGAAAATCTAGGACAGGAAGTGAGGCGTATTAGAGAAGCCTTGAAACGTAATAATTACTCTGATAAATTAGACAGAAAGTATGTAGGGAAATGTGAAAATAAAATAAATAATGATAGTAGTGATAGTGATAATAATAATGATATTGACAGTAATATTAATGACGATAAGCATGTCAAACACGCGCAAGACAACACCAACAATAAGGAATCTAAATGATCAGTAGTAATTCCATACAAGGAAGGAATCTCGGAAACCTTACACAGAATTCTTTACAAGGCAGGAATAAAAGCGGCATTCGGTTAAAGGATCCTGTAGAGCCTTTAAAACAAAAAAATTTAGTTTATCTAATACCCTCTCTGCAGTGATTGTTAGGTCAAACACATAGGTAAAACTAGTAGAACAGGAGCAGTCACACTAGCCGAACATAGAAACCTAGCAGAATCTAGATTGATTGACCCGAATGAGATAGGAAATCTAGAGAATAGTTGAGCTATAACACCACACCGAATGGAATTACACACAACCATACAGTAGAATGGGATAAAATGACAGCTTTGAAATCTAATGTCACAGGGTGGAAGGAGAGATCGATCGATAACGGAAGCTTGGTTTATCGAATCAACTGCAAATACATGTTACAGGAATGACACCTATCCAACCATATATCCGTGAAATTCAATTACCCCTACGATGACAAATAGGAGAGGACAAAGAAAACTATAAAACTCAAGTTTCGAAGTCGTGTGATTATAATTGATGTGATATGATTATGAACGCGAATAAATTGTGTTCGAAACATTGCCACTTTGTAAATACTAATACTGTTCCACTCACTGTGTAATACATCTAATAAACAAACTAAATTGG
The DNA here is from genome assembly GCA_944472135.2 of Trichobilharzia regenti. Classification (NCBI taxonomy): domain Eukaryota; kingdom Metazoa; phylum Platyhelminthes; class Trematoda; order Strigeidida; family Schistosomatidae; genus Trichobilharzia; species Trichobilharzia regenti. Next base: position 35,227,793 of record OX235264.1, on the reverse strand, counting down.
AGGAATCAAGTAAATTGACAAACAAATTTAACATTTATTTTGAGAAAATTATGAAACTAACCGCCAACATATTAGAAAATAATCTGTACAATAAATGCTTAGATTTTTCGACTCGTATATGCTTTTATGATCCATAAAAGTTGCAATGACTTGATATTTGAATTGAATCTTTGCATTAATCAATAAGTTTACTTATATTTCAGAGTGTAAGCGACCAATAGTAAATTATTAAAAAATGAATCTAGCTAAAGTCTTTTTGCAGTAAACTGACCCTATATAAACACACCTAGAAAACAGACATAAATCTAAGATAACATATATTTTTGTACGTGTGTAATTAACCAGCACAGTATGGTGCTACAAGAGTACATAGAATCGACTTATAATATATATATATAGATAGGGACCACCTATCTATAGTCTTAGTTTCAGTAGAATGAAATCGTAATTGTACTACAAGGAATAGTACACATTCAACGGAGATCACCAACTGGATGATTAGAGCAAATAAGTAATTCTTATCGATGACCTTTGTTTTAAGGTGACCTCAATGGTATAACAAAGAGATTTTTTCAGGTAGCACCAACGACTGCTATTAAATAAGAGACACAACTTTTACAAAAGATACACGGATAACACATTCATTGTATGTTTAGAGGCTGATGGTATTGACGTTCATGGATTATTATTATTATTACTATTTATTATTATATCCTTTAATTCCTACACGGACATAGGGCTTCAGCCGCACGTCTCCATTGCGTTCGGTTTTCTGCCAACGTTTTCACCCCGCTCCAAGTCTGCCCACACGCTTTCATCTCCTCTTCACATGACCTCCTTCAAGTCACCCTCGCACTGACGACCAACTCGCTGCTTCCCATTCGGGTTCCACTCGAGCTATAGCCTGCCGTGTGATGTCACTTGATGATTTCCTCAGCGTACGGCCAATCCGCCTCCATTTCTTTCTGCTTATTTGCTGCACAATCTGCTCCTGCTTTGTTGGTTCGCTCAGCACCAGAGATCCCTATTGCTGATATTTTCTGATCGGCCATCTGATCTTGAAAGGTATTGAGCGAAGGCAGCTGTTGATGAAGGTCTGTAGTTTGTTTGAGATGCTCTAAATGACGCGCCAAGTCTCTGATCCGTATAGTAATTAGCACTGACTTCACATTGGAGTTGAAAATCCGGATCTTATTTTTGATGCTCAGCAGTGCTGTTGACCTCCACACAGACTTGAGAGTAATAAAAGCTTGTCTTGCTCCCCCGATCCTCACTTTGACATCCTTACTGGTTCCGTCCGCCTGTAGTTGAAACGATGCTTTCTAGATAGGTAAAGGAGGTTGTTTCTTTCAGGTCCCTCCAATTTATGCTGATTGTTGACTGTTGTTGTTGCTACTGTTGCTGTTGGCCAGGAATCTTCATCACCTCTGTTTTCTCTATGTTCTCCTGAAGTCCTATCTTTGATGCTTCTTCTTCCAACTTGTTGCTTTTCACTTCCATATCTTCCAGTTTGTTCATGGATAGTATGAAGTATACTAACTTAAGATCTAATACCCACAACTTCTATAGTATACATTTGGCGTAGACGAAAGGCAAAGCAGACACAAGAATTGATCGTTGAAATTACCCGTTATATTTTGGGACCCAATCAGAGTGCGAGATGATTGCTTAGCTAGCTAGGGATCATGCACTAATGAACGTAACACGACAGTGTACTAAATAGCGTGGGTGCTTGTCCGGAAGCCTCCAATGATGGTCAGCATTCAATGTTCAGTGATGAATGGCGTGGCCAACAATTCTGGAGAATCACCTACCGCTACATATGCAACAAGAACTGAGATTTGGAGGACATACTGAAAGAATTCAATAACAATCAGCCTGCCATCCATTTCAGTTTAGAAAATGTAAGTGATAGAAAAATATCTTTCCTTAATGTACTACTCACAAGAAGAGCTGATGGGTTGTTGAAAATCGACGTGAAATCCCCATAGAAATAGCAATTTAATCCGTTATCTCCCTCAAGACGAGTCCAGAGAATTTTTAGCGAAGACAGTGTTGATGATGAACCTAAACAATTGAAAGAAGCCTTCATAGAGAATGGGTATCCACTAGTCTTGATCAAGGCCAAAAGCAAATTTTATAAAATAAACACAGCGAGGGATAGGGTAGCTAAAACAATGTTACATCTAAACTTAGAATTTAGGATATGAAACTGCAAGTGAAGTCCTTAGAAATCAACTGACAAGATCACTGAGGAAAATATTCATGACTGGCACTTTACGAATAACTACTCTAGCCGTCCACTGATGCATCTAAGTGTTTGTTACCTCGATCGCTCAATCCTATGTATATTTATATGTTCATCTGCAATTCGTAGTGCTCCCTGAGCTGGTTGGTTTAGTTGAGGAGCTTTCGTCGTCCCCCCTGCTGGACAACATTTTTAGCACAATTTTTTGCATGAAGTGAACTGATTTAAATCCTCCATCAATGATAGAATTACGTCTCCCGGTAACCATCCTTACATATGTATTGATCGTTTTTTATTGACTTGGATGTTAAACTGTCTCGACACATGATTTTTTTGGTATATTTGGTCTATATTAATATGATTGTTAATTCCATATTCGTTTGAGTACCAGGCTTCTAAGTGTTTGGTGTTTCCCCTGCTTAAAATGTTGACATTATCGCAATCAAACTGATGTCCATAATCATCTACATGCATTGATGTGAAAGAATATATATATCATGTCTTTTCACAGCTTATTTGTGTTCCTGGATTCTGATTCGAAGGCGATGCCTACTTTGGCCGATGTAATGTGTGGTGATTGACAATTTCTATCTCTGTATTGTTTAAGTACTTACTGTTGATTGTTAATATGTTTCATATATGAATTGCATAATAATTCCGCTAAAAACAAATTCCTGAATTCCGCCCTCTCTGTGTTTTGTTTGGATTCGTGTAATTCGGTCATCTCGAAATACTAAAACTTCGATTACAATAAATTACTACAAATTGGCGTCGCGATGGAACTAAATAACCTGGGAAAATTTCCCATTAATGGGTCTCCGCGGGAGATTGCTGATTATTTTGAATGCTTCGATGCGTGGTGCATTTCCAAGAATGTTCGGGATGACAAAATACCAGCACATTTCATTACTGCTATTGGGCTAGATGCGTATAGCCTAGTGAAGACTCTCTCGTTTCCAGATAAACCAATTTCTCTGCCATATTATGAACTCCGTGAACTTCTGATAGATCACTTCCATATAACTACTTTTGAGACGCGAGAGAGGGCTCGGTTCAACAAACTGGTTCGTGCTCCCAACCAGAAGATTAGAGACTTTATTCTTCAACTCCAAATACAAGCTTCAAAGTGTAACTTTGGAGATCAGCTGCATACTCAACTACGTGATCGTCTAATTGCTGGAATCAATATTCCTAAGTTAGAGAAAGAGTTAATTCAGATTCCTTCTTGTACCTTTCAAACTGCTAAAGATTTATGTATTACATATGAAGATGTCAACAGTGAATACTCTGCTCCCACTACGTCAGTATCTGATGTCATGCTTTCTAAAGTCGAAAATACAAGTGTTCATGGAAAGCAATCCAAACTGCCGTCCACAGGTAATAGAATGCAGCCAGAGATCAAAAACATTAAACCGTGTTTTTCCTGTGGAAAGTTACATCTACGAAGCACTTGCCGTTTTCGGGGTGCTAAGTGCCATAAATGTGGTAAAGTTGGACACATCAAGACTGTTTGCAGAAGTTCGAATACTTATGTTGCTCAGCATTCTTATAATTCTCCCAATCTGTCTAGTAAAATGGAGTCAATGTGTCTTTCAACTTTTCAAAATACTCAAGCTAATCCAATGAAAACCTCCACTACAAGTTCAGCAACTCAAGCGTCAACTGTTTTCAAAAATGAGGTAGCTGAGTTACAATGCGAACTGTCGAAAACACGAAAAAACTGAATGAGATGAGAGAGCAACTGATTAAAATGGAGGAATTGCTGCATATGCATAGACTGCGTCTGTCGAATGCAGAGCATACAAGTACCCGTGAAAGTCCTGCAAAACTTTTCAAATCTCGAATTCTCAAAAAGCATCTGATGTCCACGACTTCTAATGTACATTATTACAAAGATAATAACTATAGACCTTCTGTTGGAATTATGTTACAAAAAATGGGAAATCGAGTGGTGAAGATATTAGACATCAAAGATCACTCAGTTCATAACAGACACCTGGACAAAGTGACAATAAATGAAGTAGGTCGTTCCAATTATAATATTAGTGATTCCGCTACTAATCCTGATTTTGTAGATAATTCTGAAATAAGTCCAGATAACAGTGATGAAAATAATATCACAGAATCAGTTAGAAGGTCGCAGCTACTTGCAAGCAAACCGAGACATCGTTATAAATACGCAAGGAGATATTCGACGTGTGGCGGATGTGGTGATTGACAATTTCTATCTCTGTATTGTTTAAAATACTTACTGTTGATTGCTAATATGTTTCATATATGAATTGCATTAGAATTCCGCTAAATACAAATTCCTGAATTCCGCCCTCTCTGGGTTTTGTTTAGATTCTTATAATTCCGTCATCTCGAAATACTAATATTACGATTACAATTAATTACTACATAATGCCTGTTACAGTTCATACAATTTATTTTGTAAATGGTATTAATTTTGTCTCCTTTTTCTGTTGGATATTTTGGTTTGCTCAATACTAAGGGATTTGACTGTTTTGTGTGCTACATCTATATCAAACGGTTTCAGTATTCTAGCTGCTACTTCAGAGATATTTTTCATGTATGGTAGGATGAATTTTCTTGTACTCTTTAATGATGGTTGCTTGTTGGTATTGTGATTCGATTTTAAACACTCTTTGATGAAATTGTGTGGATAAGCATTCCTCTTGAAGACCGTTTGTAAGTATTTTTCTTCCATTCTTTTCAACTCTGGAGTGCTACAGTGTGTTTGAATTCTTTTAAACAATGTCTGCACACAGCTTTTTTTGGTTAGTTAGGTTATTGCCAGTATAGTTGAATATTTCATCTGTGTCGGTTTATTTTCTATATACTTGTGTTTCTGAATTTCGTGTGTTAGTTCTCCTGATTAGGACATCTAAAAATGAGATTTTGTTATCTAATTCTTCTTCTCTTGTGGTGAATTTAATGTCTTCAAATATGTTGTTTAATAATTTATGGGTATATTCTAAATCATTTCTCTTAATTATTACAAATGTATTATCAACCTAACATACCCAGACTTTTGTTTTAATTATAGGCAGGACTATTAATTCTAATCTTTACATGCCGGCTTTAGCTATTAATTCGGATATGGGCGATCCCATTGATGTTCTTTTTATTTGGCTACGCAGCATCTGATACTTCTTTTAATGTGGTCTACAAAGTTTGACGAAATTTATCGAAAGGGATAAGAATGCATTTGCTCTGCATAGTGGCACCTTTGGGAATACGTAACATAACGCCATAATTTTGTGTACAAAAGCAATTTGCACGGTCTCTTTCGTCACCATGCTCTTGATTTTATCATGTAACACAGAAAAGCTTTTATATATATATATATATATATATATATATATATATATATATATATATATATATATATATATATATATATACGATTGTACAGCAATGAAGATGAAATTGTTGAAAAGAGGATTTTCTTCGATGAAATCTTCTTAACATGCAATCTATTCCAGGCAAATCAAAGTATTTCTGAAGCTTTGTGTCTAAACTTACAAACCAATTAATCTAGTGAATCTACTATTTAAGACTTGGCTTTCTTTAGATTTAAGTCATTCTTGGTTTTATCTTCATTGTTATCAAAAAGTCATAATGTGAATAAGTCGTATTTACTAAAGTGTGTTAATTTGCTTCTCCATAAAGTGAGTCTGATAAGGGCGAAAATTCCGTATAGAAAAACTTTACTGATAAATATTTAGGCTTTGAAATTAACCAAAATTAATAGAATATCCACAACCTCAGTCTTAAGTATTTATTGTCTCAGAATAAATGAAGAGTTTCATTACTGGTCTTTATTGCACTATGATCTGTTGGTTCCTTTCTTTTTTAATCGACAGAAAACCGACGACTTCTGATAGTAGCTGTAGACTTTTCTTTTTTTAAAGCTTCAAGCTAGAGCTTTGAAGTTTCGGTAGCAGTGGTTTTGTATTTTTTTGGTATTTTTCTAATATGTTGGCGGTTAGTTTCATAATTTTCTCAAAATAAATGTTAAATTTGTTTGTCAATTTACTTGATTCCTCCATATTAGTTTGTTTATTAGATGTATCACACAGTGAGTGGAACAGTATTAGTATTTACTAAATGACAATGTTTCGAACACAATTTATTCGCGTTCATAATCATATCACATCAATTATAATCACACGACTTCGAAACTTGAGTTTTATAGTTTTCTTTGTCCCCTCCTAATTGTCGTCGTTGGGGTAGTAGGATTTTCCAGATCTCCATCTGCACAGGTGCTGAATCATTCCTATTACACGTGTTTGCAGTTGATTGGATAAACAAAGCTTCCGTTGTTATCAATCTGTCCCTCCACCGCGCTATTACATTAGATTTGAAAACTGTCATCTTGTTCCATCCAGCCTATTGTATGGTTGTATGTAACTGAATGTAGTGAGTGGTATAGCTGAACTATTCTCTAGATTTCTTATCTTATTCGAGTCAACTAATCCAGATTTTAGGTCTCACTGCCCCTGTTCAACTAGCTTAACCTTCTATGTACTTGACCTGATAATCATTGTAGGCAGAGTATTAGGTAAACTAAATTGTTTTGTTTTAAAGGCTCCACTAGCAGGATCCTTTAACCGACAAAGTTTGTTTCTAATTGAGTTTGTGGTTGGTTTGAATGCCAGCTGCTTTTATTCCTGCCTTGTTAAGAATTCTGTGGAAGTTTTCGGAGGTTCCTTCCTTGTATGGAATTACTAGTGGTGATTTAGATTCCGTTTTGTTGGTGTTGTCTTGCGCGTGTTTGACATGCTTATCGTCATTAATATTACTGTCAATATTATTATCGTTATTATTACTATCGCTATCACTAGTATCATTATTTATTTCATCTTTACGTTTCGCTACATACTTTCTGACTAATATATCAGGGGAATTATAACGTTTCAAGGCTTCTCGAATACGCCTCACTTCCTGTCTTAGATTTTTCTGTTTTTCCTTCACGTTCTAAGTGGAAATTAGGGCCTCAAGCTAGTGGCTTGAAGTTTCTGTAGCAGTGTTTAATTTTACAGGATGGAGTTGCCAGCCTCATGCCCAACCTTCCCTCTTTACCAGGATTATTTCTGGCTAAGTGAGGTTTAAGTGTGCGTCGGCTGGGGATCGAACCATGGGCCGTATGCATGGTTAGCGTGCTTTCTACCTCTACGTGAACCACCGACGAACTTAAACCTTTGATAGTCCTTTATAAATTAAATGTTATTGTCATCTGCTCACTTCTCTCTGACATCAGCTGCTCATTAGCTGTTAGTTGCACTAAATGGTTCCGAGGCTTGGTGCCCTACGTCACGCATTTCGAAGAGGCTTCGGACTTTCATCAATACCTGCCATCTCTCATTACTGGTCAGCAGATGACCACAAGGAATAAGAAAGTGTGAATTCAGACAGAAAACGGACCAACCAAGAATCCTACTGTCCAACGAATATGTAGAATGGGATGGAGACGGATTAGACACATGCTGAAAAAATAATTGTGTTGAGTGACGTCGCACATCAGGCCATCACTTTTAGTGGGAAACAATGATTTTAGCTGAATTCTGAGGGTGATATGGAGAAAATCGTGTGATGAGGGAAAAAACAGTTTATGGGCAATCGTGGGGTCAGCCAAAGAGAAATGCAGAGAACAGGATGTAATGAGGAAGTGCTGTTGAAGCCCTATGTTCCACTCGAAACCCAAGGGAATAATTATATGTACTGGTCATATTATACCACTAAACTAAATGACAACAATTGTAACGCATAATTTATTCCTCGATATCTCGGTTTCTTGAAGTTTTTTTTTTTGTCTACACAGAACTTTCAAGGTGATTGGATACACAAGATGGATCATTAATTTTGAAACATTTTCGTATAAGTCAAACTGGTATTCTGTATCATTAAACCAGTGAGCAGTAATTTCCATGACCTAGTAACTATTTCATCTCACTTCTATTCATCTTTGATAACTTCTTGCCTCAAATTTCTTGCAGTTGATTTTGTAAGTTTTAGCAGTGTTATTGTGTACTATTGCTTATGTGTACTGAAAAAAGTCTGGTCTTATGATCCGCTAATATCTAGTTCGCCTATACCTTTTACTCTCTTTTTTTAAATACGTTAAGATAAGCTAAGTTTTCAATATAAAGTTATATTTGTAAAATCTCAGCGAAATTGAAATGATTAATTCCAACGTTTCGTTCGGCAATCTGGTCTCACTCAGCGCCCAATTATTTTGCAACTATCCGATCAAATCTTGATCACAGTTCGTATGAATAAGTTTTCAATAGTTGGTTTTTAAGGATTAGGTTTGTTTTCACGAGTTTGACCACGGATTGATATCATTCATACAACCATTGAAAACCACCACTGGAGGACTGGACAGCTGTTTCATCAGCCTAGTTTGGGAATCATCGGCAATACGCACCCACTCGGGTAACAAGGCAAGCCGCTGGCACCCGGTTCAATGAATTCTAACTTCTACCAACTCTTGCAAATTAATCTGATGCTCACTGGTGACCTGCTGCATAACTGAGTTTCCTGGAGTGAGTTCTAGTGAGAAGTCGTAACCAATGAAGTCCAACCAGTCAAGTGTGAGGATGGATTTCCCACAAATAACACTGGTTGGTGGTCGCACTAAGTCACGAACTTGCTAGGAGTTAGAATTCATGGGCCATTAAGGAGTTGGGTGCCAGTGGCTGAATGGAATACAAGGTTGCTTTGTAACCAAAAGGTCCTGGGTTCGACCCTTTCTATGGTGGGTGCGTACTGCCGGTGATTCTCAAACTAGGCTGATGAAACAGCTGTCAAGTACTCCCAGCTGGTTTTCAGTGGTTCTCTAACTGATATCAATCCGTGGTTGAACTCGTAAAAATAAGCTAAGTTGTTTACGGTTTTAATTGTTCCGCTACATCTGCAGATTCTCTCAAATGCACTGAATGAGACACAGGGATTTTCAGATGTGTCCTATGGGCGAATATAAAAATAATCTGTGATTATAATCCACAAATTTAATGTTAGCGTTAGTAGTACTCCAATGGTTGTATAACTGAAATGGTAATAAACTCTTAGTTAAAGATCTCACATATATCAGTATTCGTTCAATGTGCATTTTACTAGTGTCATTTTTGGAGATAAATATCGTGTCACACCAGTGGTGCTTATATTGAGTGGCATAATGGCGTATCCCCATCAACTGTAGTTTTGTAATACATTGCTACGGTGATTTAACGAAAAGTTATACATTTTACACGATTTCTAAATAAAATTTTGCACTAAAACCATTTTTTTTTCTGGTATATATAATAACGGTGCCATTTTATATTCTTCAAATACCTTACATTTCCTGCACTATTATGGGGAACTATCACTCGATACTGATATCTGTGCAATGTAATGGAATAGAGTAGGCATTAGGTTCAAAAGTTACGCGTATTTTTATGAGTTTTTGATGAAATCATGCTGGAACATTTTGAACTATTTATTGAAACTCTCTAATACCCGCCAGCTAAAACAGGTGGCGCCACTTCAAAAGAGGGATATACCATATAATCGTCCGATTATATAACTAATTTATAGGCATAAATATACAAATCAAGTCTATAGAAAATCAACTTACACAGATCAAATCCTGAATTACAATAGCAACAATCCAATAAGACACAAAAGGAATTGCATAAAAACACTATTCAATTTGGCCAGGACTCATCGCAGCACTCCGATCTTAAGGATGATTGAGGAAAGATATATCATGGACGTCTTCCGAAAGAATGGATATCCACGGAATTTCATTAAAAGACATATACCCACAAGTCAAGGCCTACCAAACCATATGTCCCCAAGGAAAGCACAAATAAAATAGCCCTTCCATATATAAAAGACAACATTTCAGAAATCACTGCAACACTCTTCAAACCTGTAGGAATCGATGTCACACACAAACCAACAGAATCACTTCACTCAATTCTATGTCAACCAAAAGACTCAGCAGCGAAAGAAGATAAAACCAACATCATCTACAAAATAAATTGTAACGACTGCAGAAAACACTAGATTAGTCAAAGTGGACGTCCCTTTCGTCTTTGTATCCACGATCATAAGCTAGCCATCGAAAGACATGATATCCACTCCCTCATATCACTACATACAGACAATCACGGACATCAATTCGACTGGGACAACGTTCAAATATTAGACACAGGAAACACCAAGAATGCTAGAGAATTTTTAGAAACCCGCCTGGTATTTCAGTGAATCATCAATCAATAAACACATCAAGACAGACAAAATTTACCAACCGATAAGAAAGAAACTTCAGACACAAAGGGTCAAAATTCAAGTCAAGGAAACAATCAGTTCCAAAACAAGTAACCTAGAAGGTGTGAAAACACACAAAAACAACCAATCACGCCCAAGGTCACAGGAAGGGATGATTGATAAACTCGTGGAGAAATCTAAAAGCTCACTTCAACAAATCAAAGTATGCGCTGAAGATGTTGCCTAGTAGGACGGGGCATGAAAGCTTGGCAAATTAACCATCCAGCTCAGAGAACACAACCACATCAAAAGCATTATGGCATATCCCCATCGACTGTAGTGTCGTTGTTCATTGTTACAGTGGTTTAACGACAAGTTATACATTTAACACACTTTCTAAACAAAATTTTGCACTAGAAAAATTCTTCCTGAAGAACAAACCATCAGTGGCGTCATACTCTTGAACTGTCTTACATTGCCTGAACTTTTATTAGGAAACGTCGCTTGATACTGATATCTATGCAGTGTGCAATGGATTTAAGTGGGTAGTAAGTTCAAAAGTTAAGTGTATATTTTTGTGAGTTTTCTTGAAATCATGGTGGTACATGTTGGCCTATTTATTGAAACTCCCTAATACCCACCAGATGAAGGAGGTGACATCACCTCAAAAGAAAACTATGTCATATAATTGCCCGATTATATGACCGTTTTTAGGCAGAGCTGTATAATTCAAAATCTGGAACATAAACGAACCTTCGTCTGGTTACCGTGTACGATATCTGACTCCGATTAACATACCCCGAAGCACGCGAAACAAAAGCAAACATGCGTAAAAGCACAGAGCATATATAAAACAATAGCAAACCAATTTTCAATTATACAATAGCAAATGTTCCATAAAGATAGGTAAAATTAGTTTCTGTAAAATTATAACATGTGTATAACAGTAGAACATAACAGACTTCGTAACAGAATATTCATTAGGAATTTTGTGTCTCTATATAACGAAATTATGTACACCTTATGCGCAAATTGTCATTTGCACAGATCTTTCATGTTGTGCTACTTCTTGCCTTCATATTATATTTTTTTGTCTTTGTTTTCGTGTCTGCCATGTTATGCCGACATACTGGGTTATCTCCTCTCTTTGATGCCATATCTATCTCTGCGCTATTTAACATTTTCGTGCCAATGAACGTTTCTTTATATGCTACTGATAAATCGTTTTAGTAGCGTTGAGTTAGCGTTATTTTATAGAGGCATTACACAGTTATATCTTAAAATAATCCACCAGAAAAATTATCAGCTCACAGAACTTACTGGTCTTATTCTTTACCACAGTTATCACAGCAGTACAGCCTAGAAATTATTTAAGATAGTCTTTTTATCATTGAAAGGTTAACCAATCACAAACGTTATATTTGTATATCAATGTTCAAAATTGAACATTCACTTTGAGAAGTAGGTTAATGTGTTAAACTCAATTTGAAAAATGCTACAATTCAACACCCTAATGGAAACTCATATGATAACAATAGAACTGTTATGGAAATAATAAGGTTTAGAATAAGCCAATGAACAAAGGTAGCACATTGTTACAACGACAAAAACTCAATTTTTAGAATGGGTTTTTTTTCTTTGAAATAAGGTCGACAGAAAATTCTGCACTTTTGCTTTTAAAGCAAATAAATGTAAGTAGGTGTTTTGAAGAGATAAAAAGGATAAAAGGATTTTTTTTGCTAAATTCATCTATATCTATACATGAGTTAGAACTTCAGAACATCATCATTCACTGCAGAATGCAGGTACATCCAGATGACGAGTTCCAGCGAGAGGACGAAATACGCATCCTGGATTCCAGTGCTAGTGACCATACACCAAATCAACCTCTAAAAATAATGTTCGCTTATATGTCTTGTTCTAATATTAATAATAGGAATATATTTAAAGATTTGAAAACATAATCAACTTAGAAATGTATGACGTTAATATCTAAAATTAATATGCTCATCAAGACGTCACATTTAATTGATAGTGGTCATGTAGTGGAGAAAACGAAAGCTTTCAAAGTAATTCATCTTATCCCACCGAATCTTTCCAATAGACTTCGAATTGGTCTACGGCACACAGCTGAGGCGATAGGCATTCGAACTATTAAACCTAAACTACGCATTCAAAAGAAGTTCGTATAACCATTATCCCTCCCTTGACCTATTAAGACATAACCAACTGATGACTTCTACACCACCCCTTGTTTATATTTTCAACCCCTTTTCTTATCATCCCTTAATCTTGTCACATCTTCATTATAAACATGTTTCATTTACTTTCCTTACAATCTAACATTACTTAATCAGTTCATTTGTTTTCACTAGCCTTTATCGACTACTACGTCTACATGAACATTTGTTTGTTTAATCATGCTGCTTTTTTCATTATTCGTTTTATCACAGATTGCCTCACTTTTTCATCCTCATTATTGATAAAACCATTATTATTATCCCTACTAATATTAAGACTAACTGCACAATTTATATTCACTATCTTATTATCCTATAGACAAAACACCATGACTGGTTTATAATTGAATTTTTATTTGTAAAGTTATATATATTAGAGCTAAGCCTGATGAGATCTAATTGAAAACCATATTGTTCGCTTAAATGTGTTGTTCTAAAGACGTCTCTCTCTAAACTGAAAAACTCAACTACCCGAAAATCTAGAATCAAATCAAATCAATTCTCTCCCTTAATTTTACAACGTTGTCTCTATTTCTTTCACAATTTGAAGTTATTTCTACTGCTTGGGTGCTTATAAGTGAGTTAAACTGGGAGTTCAACAGAAAAACGCCTCAAATTATAAATAAACTGGTTAGTTTAGTTTGTATTTAACAGTCATTGGTTTACATTCCTTGAAGGTGCCTCATAAATCAATAAAGAATATTCTTTACGATAACGCCCTTCTGTGGAGACCTCAAAAATAAACTTATCCAACTTTTACTACGATGTGAGAAATGAACATATTCTACACTACTTTGTTTTAACCGAAATCTCTGTACTTTGAGCTTAACCTCGTGGTTTGAATGGAAATATAGTTCTGCCGACAACTCTCCGTCTTCTCCAGCATCTCAACTGCCATCGGCCAATTCTAATCACCCACCTTCTATTTCAAAATTTCGCAGGGACGCCGTATTTTCTCCCTACGTTACCTTGGTCGAACTCTGGCAATATTGATATTGGAGCAGTCTTCTCACAATACTTCTAGAGTCTACTACGTTAATTGTGGATTTGGACCTTGTAATAACCCAAGTAACAAACTTTAATATATTCCTCCACCAACTTTACTGATTTGGTATTTTTATTTCTATCCGAATTTGGGACATTAAGCTAGCAGAGTCTAAGGTCTGCCACACTTCTTCATCAGTTTCTACATTTACATGACAGTAATAATTAATCAAATATTCTTATTAACAGCTATCATGTTATTTAAAATTACACTGAATCAATATTATCGATCGGTGATTACATTTCAAAAGCATCAGTAAGAGAGAGAGAGAGAGAGGTAATATGCATTAAACTAACACAAAGCTGAATGACTACCAAATAAACCATGGGAAGCAACTCAGAGTTTATGACATAACTGATCGTGCCTGTAAAAATGGTATGCATTTCATGTAAAATTACCCATCTGAAACGAAATATAAATTATTGTTATTATTATTTCAAAAGGACCAGGCATGTTATTTTTCCTGTCTCAATGCACACTGATACCAAGATAACCTGAGGATACTTGATGAGGTGAGAGGTTGTGGTCCTCCGAAATCCCATGTGACAATGTGAATTCCGCTCGTGTCACATCTTCGGCTGAACAATTTTAACTATGTACTTCATAAAAATGCACATAACCGCTGCAAAATTCAGCCACTCTTTTCACTTATAACATGATTTCTCCGGTATTTCGTGGGCGATCTTTTTTTGATTATAGCCTGGTTCCGTACCGTATTTTTGGTACAAATATAGAATTTTCAGCATATGATATCGGTAGCCCAAATTTTGCTGGCCGGCCATTGATATGAGGTGTGCGTCGTCAGGGGATCAAACATCGGACCGTTTGCATGTTCAGCGAGAATCCTAACCACTGTGCCACCGGCTTTATTCATTCCGCATGAAAATATACGAGGTTACACACCTCATAAACTCCTCCGAGCAGATATCTAACTTATGTCTATTGGGTTATGTCTATTCTCCATCAAAATCCTGAATCACGTAGAATAACTGCTATAGAATTAAATGTTGTGTATAGTCAATTTACAATCTGAAATTTAGAAACAATCTATAGATATCACACCCATGAGGCTCCATGAGAAAAATAAGTGTTGCAATTATTTGTAATCGTAGTATTAGTATTTCGAGGTGACCGAATTACAAGAATTCAAGCAAAACACAGAGAGGGCAGAACTCAGGAATTTGTATTTAGCGGAATTATTATGCAATTCATATAAGAAACATATTAACAATCAACAGTAAGTATTTAAACAATACAGAGATAGAAATTGTCAATCACCATAATAAGTCACTTCCACTCACAACATCCTTGAATTTATTCTTTTCTTCTTAATAGTTCATACAGGATATCCAAACACTTTAACGCACTATTACGAACATAATATTAGAAAACATAGCTTTTTCAACTACAGAAGCCTGAATATACCCTCTTTTCACAAAATTGGACGCTTATAACGCCTCTAGGGGCATGGATACGATAACCCATACTGTGGGCAAAAATATATCTCTATAGCCTTCATCCTTACCTGTTGATTTTTAATGTATCTTTTCTATCAGCACTAATAATGGGAAAGTGAGGTGGAGGAAATCTACACGAACATTCATTTATCACTCAGGAGGGAAAAAGGACCTAGCAAATCACAAAAAAGTTAAAGTTCCTGCTTGGTTGCATGTCTCGTCCTTTTCTCCTTCTTAATCATCGACCACCTCTGGGTGATAGTAGTGTTGTATTGGTCTTACATCAGCCTCCCCTGGAAGCTTTTTCCCTAGGAATGTCGGTTCGATTAACCTTTATTTCGGAAATTTATGCATGGTTTAATACAGAGTTTATTTGTCCATGCTTGGCGACTTCAGGCTTACATTCGGCTAAACCTATGACATTCGTTGACTTTGAATCTCGATACATCAGGCTGCTAAATATGCGTAATACAACTATGTAGAATAGGTCAATTTTGTTTGCTGAACATTTCCCACTGAAGTTCCTGCTACAAACTCTTATCGGTTTCTTCCTATTTAATGTGTAGTGCATATTGTACCCTTGAACTTTTATTTAAACTCGCGCACCCATGGTTTGGCGCACTTTTATCTTTTGAGTTGTGACTCTTCCGTACACTCGTTGGTTCTCTCTCTCGTTGTGCATTCATTCTGCACACTCTCCGAGCCTACCACCGGTGACGTCTGCAGATAAGTTGTACAACCTCTTTATTTGTCAAATTTCGTATTTCGTTCGTGTAAAATATAACTGTCCCAGATACACTTGTCGTATCAAGCCTTTTTACCTTGATTCGGTTCGTCAATATTTGCACGTTAAGTAGAATACAGGTAAGGTCATAAAGCGGTGAAGAAGTTTTGTAAGAGTGTTTAGAATTGAGGTCTACCCTAAGTAGTAATAACTCTTACAAGTGGTGAGCCCGTATATTCATCGTTTGCCTCCATTTTAGCTTGACGTGTTTTTAGGAAGCATTATCTTATGGATTGAAGTACAAGACTATTCCCATTAAAATTAACAAAATGGAGGTTCAGTCACAGTATGAAAATCTCTATGATCAAATCTCTGATTTAACTCCTTCTAGTAAGGATAATCTTGACTGGTTTAAAGTTAAACTGGTGGACATTTCTCATCAATTTCTAAATGCTAGAATACACCAGAAAAGTGGTTTATCAAAAGAACATCATGCTGCACTTAAGGAATTAATCGAAAAAGATAATCTTGTGATCCTTAAACCTGATAAGGGAGAAGGCGTGGTCATTATGAACAAGTCGGATTGTGAAAATAAAATGAATGATATCCTGAAAGATCAGTCTAAATTTCTGGTGGGCAATGCTACTGATAATGTGCTGCTTGTGGAAAAGCAGATAAATCGTCAGCTTCAGATTTTACTGATGCATGGTTTTATAAATGAAAAACTTTATATACAACTTAAACCAATCGGGTCACATACTCCCCAGCTTGATGGCCTTCCGAAGATCCACAAAACTGGGAACCCACTGAGACCCATCTTAGACATGTCAAATTCTTCTTGCCATAAAATCGCCAAATGGATTACAGAGTTCCTTACGCCTGTAAGAGACTCATTATCAAATCACTCCGTAAAAAGTTCATTTGATCCTACAGAAATGCTAGACACTTTGAACATCAAGGTAAAGGTTATGTGTTCAATTGACATAGAATCTTTATTCACCAATGTTCCTCTTCATGAAACTGTTGATTTCATTTGCGATTATATCACAAGCAATGGCATACATTTACCTATTCCTGTAACTTACATCAAAGACATCACCTTAATGTGTACAGAAAATATTTGATTTACACTCCAAGAAAAGGCATACAAACAAATCGGTGGTGTTGCGATGGGGAGCCCTCTGGGGCCCCTGTTAGCAGATATATTTATGTCAAAACTAGAGAAACAAATGCAAGGTATGCTTGGAGAATTTATGCTGTATAAACTTTGTGTAGACGACACACTTATTATTGGTAATAATAGTAAATCTGTTGAAAACTTTATTACCCTATTTAATCGTATTCATCCAAATATTCGAGTGACTTCCGAACTAGAATCGAATAACAAACTCGGTTTCCTGGATATTACTATGATTAGGAGAAATGATGGAACGATTCAACGCTCTATTTTTCGTAAACAAACATGGACTGGACAATATCTTCATTTTACCAGTTTTGTTCCTATCCAGTATAAACGTTCCCTAGTGAAATGTTTGTTCTCAAGGGCCCGAAAAATATGCACGAGTGACACATTGATGGATGAGCTTCGACATATACGTTCAGTTTTATTAGCTAATGGTTATCCAGAAAGCTTCATCAATTGTCACGGTAAGGATAGACCACATCTTGAAAAGACAGCTTCTTTACCAAAGAAAGCTATCTTTATTAACCTACCATTCAAGGGCGACCAGATTATGCAGTTGACAGCTCAAAGACTTTGGTCAGCCATCAAACGCACACTCTACGCCGCATCTCTTTTTCTCACTTGCCGAACATTTTCGATCCCTGTACCTACGATCAAAGGACGAAATTCTGTGGACTCTACTTCAAACTATATCTACAAGTTCACCTGCAGCTGCGGTGAAACTTATATAGGTAGAACTAACAGAATGTTCCTATGTCGTCGAAAAGAACATGTTCCAAAATGGCTAGTAAATCATATCGAAAATCCTAACGCGATTAATCTGAATAGAAATCCAGCATCATCATCCATTGCCAAGCACTTATTAATGTCAGGTCACAAAATAAATATTCATGACTGTTTCACAATTATTTCATCACATAACTCTAATTCAAGGTTATTGAAGGTGATGGAAGCACTTTGGATTAATCACATACAGCCTAAACTGTGTGTACAAAAGTCAATAGACTTCAATCTTCGCCTACCATGGACTATATGACCTATTTAAATATGATTGGTCATTAGTATGTACTTTTGTTTTTTAATTTAACTGAGTAATTTTCATGAACTTTATTTTATCATTGTTAACCATGTTAGTTGCAAAGCGGTTGTAAAGAAACTACGAAATGATATCTCGCGAAATTTGTCTTCTTAATGCCTTATTCAACTTTTTCATATTGACTACTTATATATATATATATATATATATATATATATTTCACACAGAGTTATACATTTTTATTCGTCTTTTCTCACGTGTATTTGTCGTATCACCCCGTTAGTATATCGCTCTGTCCGTATAATGGCTGACAACAGTGCTTCGCAAATGGCTATAACTTTGCAACTTCCAGCCTTCTGAACACATCGTCCTGTTGCATGGTTCAACCACGTAGGAGCTTTGTTCGCTCTCAAACATATACGTTCACAAGAAACGAAAGTAAACTTCGTACTTGTGAGTCTCCCTGAGAATGTTATGGAGGTTTCAAACGTCCTCGAGGATCCGTCCCCTGACTTGTATGAGCGGCTCAAGCAGTCGCTGATTAAGCGCGTTGCACTCACAGACCAACAAAACGTGCAGGAACTCTTTCACGATGTTCACCTTGGCGACCGGAAGCCCACTCAGTTGTTACGACAGATGAGACAGTTGGTCGCCGACTTGAATTTAGACGATGCCTTCCTAAAACAACTGTGGTTACAAAGATTACCACAGGCGATTCAGGGCATTTTAGCCCCAATCTACAAATCCCCCTTACCCGAATTAGCCGAAGGGGCTGATAGGGTAGTAGAGGCTACTGTATCCAACGTGAGCATTTCAGCCGCGGCCACTGATAGGCCCGCTCAGATCAAAGAATCTCCGGCTGGGGAGTCATCCAGCTTCGATACGGTGGCCCATATATTCAAGCTGTACGAAGAGATATGTAGTATTAGGCAAGAGATGGGAGCCAGAAGCCGCTCGGGAGGTCGCACCGACTCAATTCGTAGTAAATTATCGTCACGTGCCAGCAGTCGGCGTCGTAAGTCTCAAAACTGCCAGCCTGGAGTGTGCTGGTATCATCGGCGTTATGGTGAAAAGGCCCAAAAGTGCACTCGCCCATGCACGTTCAATGTCCAAAAGTCGGGAAACTAGCAGGCCAGCACGTGTTGGCGACTAGCGTTGCTGGCGAACCACTCCCATGTCGCCTCTTCTATGTCACAGAACGTAACATGGGGATACGCTTCCTCATTGATACCGGAGCAGAGGTCAGTGTAATCCCACCCATAATAGAGGAGCGCAGGCGGCCAATGTCCTTACAACTACGTACCACAAATGGTTCGCCAATAGCTATGTTTGGCAGGCGCTTTCTTGACCTGAATGTCGGCTTGCGCCGAGCATTCCGCTGGGTCTTTCTGGTAGCGGACGTGACCACAGGATCTGCTACAGCATTACCAACTACTAGTAGATACAGGTAAGCACAGGTTGACAGATTCAGCCGCCAACCTCTCGATTAACGGTATCGCCACCAAGTGCCCAGGCCTTAATCCCTGTATATGCCACACCCACTAGTACTGGTCCATATTCGCATATACTGCAACCTTTTTCGGATTTGTTCAAACCTAGGAGCGGCCTGCCATGCGCGATTTCCAGTGTCACACGCCATATTGTCACGACTGGTCCGCCAGTCTTCGCAAAACCGAGACGACTATCCCCAGAAAAACTAAAGGTTGTTAAAGCGGAGTTCGAGCATATGCTAGAAATGGGGATTATTAGGCCATCCAGCAGCCCGTGGTCCTCATCGTTGCACGCGGTACCTAAGAATAACGGTTTAGATTGGGGTCCCTGTGGTGATTACCGCAGGCTAAACGCACAAACTGTTCCCGATCGTTACCCTGTCCTTCACATACACGATTTAACATGGCCACTCAAGGGAGCTAGGGTATCTAGCAGGCTGGACATAACACGGGCTTACTACCAGATTCCCGTCGACCCCGAGGATATACCTAGGACTGCTGTGATCAAGCCGTTTGACCTGTTCGAATTTCCGCGAATGCCTTTCGGCCTACGGAAAGCTGCCCAAACCTTCCAGAGGTTTATCCACGACGTTTTGCGCGGGCTTGATTACGCCTTTGCCTACCTGGACGATATTTTTGTAGCTATTCCAGATGAGGCAACACATCAACTTCATTTGCAGACACTTTTCCAGAGACTTATGACACACTTCCTCACACGCAACTTGCCGAAGTGTCAGACTGGAGTCACTTCCTTGAATTTTTCGGGACATAGGATAGACAAGGATGGAATTTATCCGTTATTTGACCGGGTAGAGGCTATTCAAAACTTCCCTCTCCCCACTTCTCCCAAGGCGCTACGCACCTCTCCCGGGACGGTTAGTTACTACCGTCGCTTTATTCCCCAGTGCGCCCACATCTTGACCCCCTTGACTGATATGCTTAAAAAGAAATGCAAGTCTTTGGTGTTCACTAAGGAAGCCTTGACAGCAATCGCAACTACCAAGAAAGCTATTGCTGATGCCACAATGTTAGTCCGTCTAGATGTCCAACTATCAATCACCATTTCAGTAGATGCCTCTAACACTTCGATCGGACCTGTCCTACAACAGCGCATGCCCAATGCATGGCTACCGATTGCTTTCTTTTCCCTTAAACTCACTGCATGCGAATCTAGATACAACACCTTCAGTAGAGAACGTCTCGCGGTTTATGCTGCCGTCAAACACTTTCGTCACTTCGTGGAAGGCCGACAATTTACTGTGTTTACCGACCGTAAGCCATTGACGTACGCCCTCCACACTACTTCAGACCGGTATTCACCACGGGAATCACGCCATCTAGATTATATTTCACAGTTCACTTCCGATATCCAGCACGTTTCTGGAGCTGATAACCCGGTAGCAGACGTTTTGTCTCGCGTATGCGTTACGTCGGTGCCACCAACCATCGATCTTCATAAAACGGCCGAACTCTAAATGAAGGATTTGAACTTAGAACACCTGTCAAGTAAAACCTCACTGGAGATAGAGCGTGTCCCCTTTCTAAACAGTGAAACAACTATGCTTTGCGATATGTCAACGAGCACTCCCCGACGGATTGTTCCCACGTCTTTACGCCGCACCGTGTTTGAGTCCCTCCAAGACCTCTCCCATCCTGGCATATCGGCGAGATTTGCGTGGCCCAGTATGAACCGTGATGTGCGTCAATGGACACGTATTGGGTGTAATGCCAACGTGCTAAAGTCACCAAGAATAACACCACGCCTTCGGGGGCGTTTGCGACCCCAGACGCTCGGTTCCATCATATACACCTGGATATAATTGGGCCCCTGCCCACGTCAAACCGCTACTCGTATTTGTTCACATGTGTGGATCGTTTCACACGTTGGCAGGAAGCCATTCCGATACCAGATGTAGCGGCTCAAACCATCTGCGTGCCTTCATGGAAGGCTGGGTTGCCCATTTTGGATGTCCCGCCACTGTTACTACCGATTGCGGACAACAATTCGAATCCACAAGCTTCAAGAAACTGTTAGAGATGCTGGGATGCAAACGCATTCGAACAACCGCGTATCATCCTGCAGATAAGTTGTACAACCTCTTTACTTATCAAATTTCGTGAACCGCATGGTTTTACTCCACGACTGAATGTTGACCAATATTTCAAACCCTGATGGTTCAGATAGGGTCATCAGACGTGCATTTACGAAATGTTAAAGTTCGAGATACGGTGCCTAAAAATGTTGAAGGCCCTACAAATTAGATTTATTTAATGTTGTTTATCGACGTGAAAGTGTTATAACGTGGTTTATACTAACGTCCTAACGGATAACCACACCCTATGACTCTCTGGATGATCGCATAAGAAGTGGCTGGTCGTCAGTTTAAGGCTTTAAAGCATATACGAAGACAATTATACACTCAGAAATGATGACTAATGCACGCGAAGTAACGGGGGGCTAGTCAGCTATTCCATTTGTTCCTTGTTATCATTTAAGCAGATGTTATCATAATTTTCTAATGCATGCACATCAATACAGTAGTTTGCGTGAGATCTGCCAGCATTCGACTGCGATGGTGTGACCATATGGTTATAGATGTACTCATAGTTAGCTTAGGTCATTGCCAGTGGTTCAAGTAGAGAGTTGGGAGTCGGTTTCGTGTTAACCTCTCACTATCTACTTGGTATCATTGGCTGAAGAATAAAGCTTGTACTGTGAGAGATAAATGAGAATGTTTCAACGTTTCTGTATTAAAATAGTATATCTACGGAAATGTAAAACGTGTCTGTACTGTGTTCCTGTGTTGTGACAACAATGGTTGCTTCGAAAACCATCTGTGCAACTGTGGAAGTGTATAAAAATAGTGAAAATAAATTGTTTTACTGATACTTCTATGTAAGTAGGTACACGATGAGAGCTGTCTGCTAGCCAAAAGTGGTGGGCGGCAATTTGCGTGATTGCTTACACCCGAATGGTCGTGAGATAAAAACAGGAACAATGGCTAACTCAAAAACCAATTACAGCAGATTTTGCGTGGGCGGATACGATTCGCAGATATACGGTCTGACCTTCAAAGAAACGGCAACAAAGAGATAACAGAATGACTTTCAGTAAGAAAACGACCAATCAGAAGACGCTGTTTCCTTGCTAACAATAATGAGTAATAATGTACGTGAAAATCTATAAATATCTCTTGATTTCCTCAATAAACGATTTGTTGCTTGACTATTGTCTTCTGTCGTCACATTTGGTGTCGCTTCCTCAGAACAATGACGATCTCATGGTCAGATGGAGCTTCTTACGTGACTGCGAGGCCGTTGCTGAGTTGGTGAATGTAAAGGAGCAGGCAGCGAAGGCGGTTGTGCCGGGGACTCTGTTGACAGACCGAGAGAAGGTGACATATGACAGTGTAGAGAGGTCAGATGACACAGCGTCTTGGAAGACATTGGCTGAATGATTGGTGCTGGAGTTCGACAGCACAACAGATAAACAGCTAGCGATGCAGCAGTTCCCTTCAAAGAAGCTGGGACCTGATGGAGCCCTCTCAGTGTTGGCGGTGAAATCTACTTCGACGTGCGCTTCTCACTTTGAAAGAGGAATCAGAGGCGTAGTTACTGACTTTTTCATTTTTGGTTACAGCTTGATTCCACACTGTATTTTTGGTACAAGTATGGAATTTTCAGCATGTGATATCGGTAGCCCAATTTTGCAGGCCGACCATAGATATCACGTGTGCGTCGAACTTTGGACCATGTGCATAGTCGGCGAGAGTCCTAACCACTGTGCCACCGACGCCCATTTCACCGAGGATGTTCAAGACCACGCTTCTCAGCGATTATAACTGGTTAACGCTGCCCAATCAATGGATATTAGTGAGCTGGCGAAGGCGACCAGACAGCTGCTGAGCACAACTGTAGCCGCGATAGCGCCACCCAAATCAAGCGAATGCGAGCAGAAAATTGAAGCATCGCAGCGTGAAGTGGAAGTGTTAAAGGTGGGTGACAGGAAAGACAGATGTTTTGAATGTGGTAGGCCGGACACTGGAGGAGGTGCTGCCCAGAACAGCGGGGAAGAAAACGTTTCAGACAGTATAATACGTATTCTTTCTCTCGTATAAAACTAGATGTCGTGGGGGCTTTTGAGAAAGGGGATATGTATTCGAAGTTGCGCGCGAAGTAATATGTTTAGTAGATACGTGGCGGCGGTGTCTCTAATACATAAGAGCTTATGTGAGAGTGTCAGTCCATATTTGTTGACTGTACGAATGGTAGACTGGCACATGTTACGCATCACGGGTAGATGGAACTTTAAGGCCGTTTTTGGCAGCTACGAAGTGACGTTTCTCTTCATTGGTGTACCCGAATTATAGCTGACGAATCTTGGGGCGGAATCTCTGCGGGAGATTAATGCAGTAATCGACACGCAAGCGTTGTTTGTGATCCCGAAATACGGACGTATTAGCATGTATGAGACAGAAGTGGTTAAGCTGTCAAGAATACAAAATATGGCAAAGTTAATCAATAGTTTGATTAGACGCTAGTAACTAGTGTTATACGTGTAGTCTTTTGTTTGGTGCCGACCGAATTCTATAAGCCAGGTTTGTAATGTGGTCACCATTCTAGGTGGCTCGCCATCACGGTGCACATTGATTTGATGATATTAGATAGTTGGAGGCAATCGGCCACAGGAAGCCTTGCTTGGACCTAGGTTTCGTGCTAGTTGGCACTCACCGATCAGCAAGGCGTATCTGCAGCCCTGGAGGAACTCAAGTCCCTTCTGGGACTCAAACCCGCGTCACCCAGTGAGCCCTGTAGTCAGAGAAGTTACCACTGAACCATTCGGGCTCGCGGTAAATACGATCATCTGTTCACTGGAGATGGGGGTCATACGGTTATTGTGATGGGGTGAATCATGAAATTCCGTTAAGCGGTCAGAAAGTAACGTCATTTACAACGCAGAGAGGCTCCTGTCATTTGGAAGGTGAAGTTGTGCCACAAGTGTGGGAGATGTTAAAGGATGATATTACTTAAGAGGTCGATGGCCTGTACAACTCTCCAGTTCTGTTAGTAAAAGTAGAGAATGGGTTTACAGATCCTGCGTTGATTTCCTACAGTTAAACAGTATGACAGATGTGAGACTGTGTGCCATGCCAACAGTAGTAGATCGCCTATAAGGCGAAAATTTGTTTTCGCTTCTCGGTCTCCGTTCAGGACACTGGCGGATACCGATAAAACTAGGTGATAGAGATAAGATGGCATTCATTTTGGGTCAGACGCTATATCGGTTACGTTCAGACGACTGATGACATTATAACTTAAGAACCTGAAAACCGTGCAGACGTACGTTGAGAATCTCGTTGTATATGGTCAAAACGAAAGCGATCACGTGAACCATATGGAAGCCGTGCTGCGACGCATTGAAGAGATTGGACTGTGTGTCAACAGGACCAAGTCTCAGATGGCTAAAATGATTGTCGCTGTTTCGGGACATAAAGTGGGAAATGGTAAGATTAAACCACCACGGGAGAAAATTTTGACGATAATGACTATCCTGGCCCCGAATTCTAAGGGAAAATTGTGACAATTCTTTGGTAGAGCAACGTTTTATAGTCGTTTAGTGAAGAGTTTTAGTGAGATAGTAGCCCCTCTTTATGAGCTACCAAGTATGTTTGGTCGGAGGTGTGGGAGAAGACATTCGACAGAACCAAACGGCTGCTGGACCACCAACGAATGACATTAAAGCTACCCGTACCTGGAAGACGGTTCACAGTGTGCACAGATTCCAGTGACTACGGCATAGTTGCAGCCTTAAGACAGTGTGAGTGAATCGTTGAGTATGCCAGTCGGGTTTTGACACACACACAGAGCGAGAGTACTCAATGATAGAGGAAGAATGTTTAGCAATGTTACGAGCTAACGGAGCTAACCACACGACTCAGACAAAGAGATCGACTAAGAGTGAACGCCTTTGTGACTCTGACATTGCGAGAGAATGACGGAAGCTAATAATAATGTATATTTTCACTTAAAGATATAAAATTTACATGAAAATACATGCCATTTTTACAGGCACGATCAAGTCAGCTAGCTGACCATAATACCTCAATCGCTGCGGCACAAGACGATACAAGAATGTAACCAGCTAGCACATGCAGGGGTGGCCAGAACATCGACACCTTAAGATGAAGTATGTACTGGCGAGGTATGAGAGATGTGGCGAAATATGTACTTGAATGTCCACAGTGCCAGCTGGTAAAAGGTGGTCAGTGCATACGACCACCGCTACAGTCGATTCCAGTTACGGCGATAGGTGACTTTTGGTCCATAGATGTAATGGGTCCATTTCCTCAGACATTAAATGGCAATCAGTACTTATTGGCGATGATGGAACATGCGACGCGACGAGTAAACGGCGTGACGATCCTAGACAAACGCGCAAGGACTGTGACAGATGGAGTAGTTTGACTAATCGTTGCAGACCACAACGTACCAAACACAATACTGACAGACCAAGGCCCATGTTTCGACAGTGAATAACTTACGTCCCACTTGCAACAGCTAGGTATCGAGAGGATCAGAACGGCTCCACAGCATCTACAAACGAATGGCTTGGCGGAGAGAAACAACCGAACAATGAAGAAGTAGCTGGCCTCGAAGGTCGGTAACTGGAAGACAGAGCTTCCACTGATTCTTCTAGCACATCGTGCTACCACCCAGGAAACAACAAAGAAGTCAACTTTTCAACTGATGTGTGGTCTTCTTCTGTCGCGAAGTCTGAGCGGAGAGAAAGGACTCAGTGCATTACCTTTGCAGTGGGGGACCAAGTGAAGTGCAGAGACAGAAGGTATGCAGTTGAATGCGGGCCAGGTTCAAGAAAACTCCTTCCAAAGTGGGAACGACTATACAGGGTCGAAAAAAGACGGGGTCAAGTATATACCATCAGAGCAGAAGGATTGGGACGGCCCAGAAGGATAGCTCATCAGAGGGCAAGGACCCGGGCGCGCTCCCACTTCTTTTCACTGCGGGTTTGCCGTCCCTGGAATTCCTTACCGGCAGATGTAGCTATGGCACCGTCTGTGGACGCCTTTAAGCGAAGGCTGGACAACCATGCACTGACACAAGGACTGAGTCCAAATGGCCTATCCCCTTAACATCCCACACACCATTCAGGGGTAGACAATTAAACTTGTCGTTTTACTTCTTTACCGTCAGTGTAAATGATCAGCATGTAGCCCACCTATAAACAGATGCTAGAGCCAATCATAAAAGATAGCAGTGGCGGTAATCCTACGGTTAGACAGCCTTCTGAAGGTCGAACAACAACAGCTTCTTATGCCCGCTAAGTTCATCGGCTGGTATCAACTTGAGTCACTTAGTCTTCGTTGGTGTTGTCATCCACAATGAAAAAGACGCCCATGAACTCACGTCTCTTGTACTGTGACTATGCCAGTATCGGTCCGTTTGAAAGGACGAATGTCGATGGCCAATTTAGTGAGTATAAGCTAACTGTGTATGAGAGTTCAATTGTTAAACCAACTTGCACGAATAAAGGCATCTCTAGTTTTAAGTTACTATCTGAATGTTATTATCTTTGGTGTAAATTACTCTGTACCGAAGCTTGGTTGGTCAGATATGCCGTGTGTTCGTTAATCATCTATATTCCACGATACGATGTCATGGGCGTGTCACTGTTTAGAGTTGAGGATATGGATGATAGAAGGAGGTCAGCAAAGAACTCTGCGACGATTTTCCAACCTAGGGCGTCAACTTGAGAAGGGTTGTGGGCGTACTGCTGTAAGTCCTACAATTCTTCAAAGGGTAGCGCATCAATAAGCAGCCCAACGTGCTTGGTGTGTGATTTTGTAAATATGTTCATATTGTATATATTGAATTGGTATCATCTTTCATCCATCTGTTGATAATTTTGTTTGCGTACGGACGTCTTCCACTTGAATCGTCAACCTGAGAAGGAATGTGGGCGTACTGCTGTAAGTCCTACAGTTCTCCAAGGGTAGCTCGTCGAGGCGGAATCCACAACATTTGATGTATTGATTGTACATATATTTGTGTTAAGTAATTGAGTGGGTTTCGATTCATTTAATTGTTGATTTATTTGATAGTTATCGCATTGTGTGAATCATCTTGTAATGTTATTGTAAGTACTTGTGAAGTCGTTTCTAGTCTTCTAAACTTATGAGCGAATCGAGTTGTGTTATAGTCAGTGTATGCGATTTGATACGCCAGGAAGGGGATTGTGCCAGAGTAATATGAAGCAACCGACACCCCATGGACCAGATCGGTGGTGGTACTGTCGAGGGAGAGCGAATGAAAGTTCCGATCACTGAGGAAGATCCCACACGCCAGGGAGAGCGTACTGGTGTGACATTGTATGCCCGCTCTGTGTTGGGCCTAGTTAGCCTAGTCCCGGTTGGCCCAGGTCCCGCACTGGCAGTTCAGTTCGACGTTATCATCGCTATAGAAAAAAGGGATGGCCCCATTTTTGCCGGGGAGTGTCAGTGGAGGTGGACGTTGAACGTTGGTTTTTGAAACTGGTAGGCATTGGTGGGCAAGTCGAAGGTGCGAATGGTTCGATCGTGTACAAGTTTGAAGGGATGACCAAAAAGGAATTAAAGTACTCCATAATTTTGTCTAAAATATTTGTTTATAGACTTTTATTGTTCTCCGCTTTAATTGCCAAACAATATAACTTCCTTCTTACAATAATGGTGTTTCGGCGTTAAAGTCGAAGAAAGTACATAGTTTTTATCGGTGTGGAGGGTCTTCGTAACAAATAGGAACTTAGGGATAAATTCCTTGAAACTTATGGAATCTATGTCCACAGAATTAATCATTTTAGTTTAGTATTTTACAATACTTACTAGTATGGAGATAGTTTCACCGTCATTATTACGTAAGTTGTTACGTTCAATGCTGATCATGTGGAACATCATCTTTATGCTGTAAAGGGACTTATACTTAAATCATTTGTAATGGCTGACAAAAGCAGTAGTACAACCAGCCTTTACACAAAAAGACCATTGACTAAAGGGTGTCTATAAAACCACGGCGGCCTGCTTAAGCCTTGAGCTACCAAAATTTTCTGTCACTTATTCTGCATATGTTTACTTGGATTTATTTCGTTTTAATTATTCAATTATGTGTCCAAGTCGTATCACTTACTCTCGCGGTTATTTAAAATGTTTTCAACCTGATGATTTACGAGTATATAATAACTTTAAGAAAAAGCATAATGGTGAGTGGCAAAGATCCTTAAAGTGTACTGCAATGCATCAGGTGACTGTTCCTATGATTATGAGTACAAATTTCAGGTCATTATCGAACAAGATTAATTACTTGGATGCTCTGTTATGTTCAAATATTTATCGTAGTACAAGTGTAATAACGCTTCGAGAAACTTGGCTCCACGATTCATATGATGAAAATTTGATCTTACTGAATGGTTTTAATAATAATAACAATTTTTATTTCTGTAACAGAAACCAGCCATTTTTACAGGCATGAACATATGTACACTTATGAAAACTTATAGAATATATAATATGATTTTTTAATTTAGAAATAAGTTGAATACTGGTAAATGTGAGAGAAATATTTAAAATGAAGTGTACAAATAAGGAAATACATATGTGGAGTACGTAACAATGTGATTGTACACTTTTTGGTTACTTGTATAAATTCGAGATATTGTACATAATTTTTGTTTAAAACGCTTCTTGTTGAAATATACATAACTTCCTTGTACAATTGAAAAATACACTCTGCTGTTGGAGACTTCGTCTTCTCCCTGGTCACTTCTGCTTACTTGCTCCACTCACACCGTGTTGTATACTTCGGATTTATTGTAGGAGCCTACTACTCTCAACCGAAGACATTTCTACAACCGGAACACAGCAGCTACAGCAGACGCAGTCCAAACAATTAACGTGCCCGTGGATTATATAATTAATTTGTAGCCGAGGACTTAGACTTTATATCCAAGTAATCCTTTTTGTTGATATAACTCGTCACTGTATTTTTGGTAATATATTGTGATTTAACACTCCACTGACTTGGATTATTACTTTTATATTTGGAATGTTAGTGAACTCTAATATTAGTCCCCTACAAATTAATTGGTGAGCCCGATAAGAACACGGATTATTTTGGCATATTCATATTCTTATTTTTGCTATTTTGTATATTCATTGTGATTTTGTGTGTGGTTTATATTTGTATCCTAATTTGCACCAATAACCTCATATTTATAATGTCATCACCTCAGTCCGGTACATCAAACGAGCAGACAACTAATAGCGAGACAAATGCCACAATAAATGCCATCACTGATTTTCGTTTACCCCAATACGGTTTCGCAGAACCAAGGATTTGGTTTGCGGTAATTGAACCGTTGCTAGAAGCACGGGGCATTAAGTCCCAAATAGCCAAATATGGTATGGTGCTGGCAGAACTCCCTCCGTCAGTATTGACAGAAATCAGCGATTTCATCGAAGATCCTCCGACGGAACATCAATTTGATAAACTTAAAGCCCTCCTCATACAACGTACCAGTTTGTCGGATGAGAAAAGAATCCAACAATTGCTCACAGGCTGTGAACTAGGCCCACGTAAACCATCCCAGCTGCTCAGGCACATGCGCCAGTTAATCGGACATCATAAAGTAGACGAGGTAGTGCTGAAACAGATGTGGTTGCAACGTTTACCTAGAAATGTCCAGCAAATTTTAATCATCTCAGGAAAGTCGTATGACTTAGACCAACTAAGTGACATGGCAGATAGTATTATGGATGTTTTATCCGATAACACCATAAGTCACGTAGCATCTGATAGTGCCACACCGTGTCATTCCACACCCACGGCAGACACACCGATACTCGCCGCCATTGCAGACTTAGCGGCAAGGATTGACAAGTTGGAAACTAATAGGTCTGATCGACAAGTCCGGAGGCGGAGTTCACAAAGAAGGTCACCATCACGACGACGATCCTTCTCACGACAGCGTTCTTACACGTCTTCTCGGGATAGCAATATATGCTGGTATCACTGGAAGTTTGGACGTCATGCCCTGAAATGTGTAAAACCGTGCAGCTTTAGCGAAGCCAACCAGGCTCAGGGAAACGCCTCAGCCAGACAGTGATGGCGACAGCTGTTACTGGCAAGCAAACAAGTCGCCTCTTCTATGTGAAGGATAAAACTTCAGACACTTTATTCCTGGTAGACACGGGAGCAGAAGTTAGCGTAATCCCTCCTTCACTATCCAGGCGATCTACACGGACACCCGGAAAACTGTCTCTCCGGGCAGCTAACCACACAAGCATACAGACGTATGGAGAGCAATCCCTCATACTGGATCTAGGTTTACGTCGGCGTTTCACATGGATTTTCATAGTAGCCGACGTCAGTCACGCCATCCTCGGAGCAGATTTCTTGAGTAATTTCAACCTGTTAGTTGACGTCAACAATAAAAAACTGATTGATAACAACACCCATCTAAAGATCCATGGAATTATCTCCAGCTATTCTGTCTATAATATCAGTATTGAAAGACCAGCAGATTGCCCTTTTTCCTCCCTACTTCACCGTTTCCCTAAAATTCTTAAGCCGTCGTACAACATCGAGGACGTCCCTCACACAGTTACTCACAAGATAGTTACTACGGGTCAACCAGTTCGTGCTCGTCCTCGTAGATTACCCCCGGACAAATTGGCAGCAGCCAAGGCAGAATTTGAACACATGATGCAGCTCGGCATCATCAGACCCTCCAATAGTCCTTGGTCTTCGCCCTTACACATGGTGCCTAAAGCTGATCATGATTGGAGGCCATGTGGGGATTACCG
Source organism: Trichobilharzia regenti (assembly GCA_944472135.2). Classification (NCBI taxonomy): domain Eukaryota; kingdom Metazoa; phylum Platyhelminthes; class Trematoda; order Strigeidida; family Schistosomatidae; genus Trichobilharzia; species Trichobilharzia regenti. Next base: position 35,196,253 of record OX235264.1, on the reverse strand, counting down.
ACATTTAAACAATGCCACAGTTCCCGACCGTTATCCTATTCCTCATCTTCATGATTTCTCCCTGACATTACACGGAAAAACCATTTTTTCTAAAGTAGACTTGGTCAGGGCCTATCACCAAATACCAGTTGCCCAAGAGGATATCGAAAAAACGGCCATCATCACACCTTTCGGTTTGTTTGAATTTCTCCGCATGCCATTTGGCCTAAAGAACGCAGCACAATCCTTCCAACGTTTCATGGATCAGGTCACACAAGGTTTGGACTTTGTATTTGTATATATCGATGACGTTTTAATTGCTAGCTCGTCGCCCGAAGAACATACTGATCACCTCACCATCTTATTTCAACGATTTGAGCAATATGGAGTCGTCATTAACCCCAAAAAGTGCATATTCGGTGTCTCCTCTATACAGTTTCTGGGACACCACATAACCGCGAATGGTATTACGCCTACGGAGGAAAAGATAGAGTCCATCAAAAACTTCCCCGAACCAGATTCACTCAAGAAGGTCAGACGTTTTTTGGGGATGTTTAATTTCTATCGGCGTTTCATTCCTTCGTGTGCCTCCATCGTCCAGCCGTTAACCGACCTCCTTAAAAATGATCCTAAAAAGTTTCAGTGGTCAGCTGAAGACACGAATCATTTTGCAACGCAAAAGATGCCTTATCCAGAGTCACTATGCTATCCCATATCAACCCCGAAGCGTCGCTTATTTTGTGCACAGATGCCTCCCAAGTAGCTGTAGGGGCAGTATTACAACAAAAGATGAAGGGCGAAGTCACCCCACTCGCATTCTTTTCTAAGAAGTTGGAACCGGCTCAGACACGATACAGCACTTTTGGGAGAGAATTGCTGGCCATATATCTTGCAGTGAAGCATTTCAGTTACTTACTACAGGGCCGGCATTTCACTATTTTTACTGACCACAAGCCCCTGTGTCATGCTTTCACTACTTCACTCGATAAACACTCCCCTAGAGAAGCCAGACAGTTGGATTATATCTCCCAATTTTCAACCGACATCCAGTACATCAAAGGGGATGCGAACGTGGTAGCCGATTCTCTTTCAAGAAGTGACATTAACCAGCTTCAAACGTCGGTAGACATCAGTCTTGATCGTATGGCTCAATTACAAAGAGATGACGTTGAACTCCAAACCTGCCGCAGAAACTCTTCCTTACAGCTCAAAGATGTTGTCAATGGAGTTGAAGATTGAATGATCAATTCTTGGTTGTTTGCTCAAAATCAACTTCCTCGATTTTCGCGGAGGCATCAATACGACAGTCATCGTCTCATCGGTCGCTGTTCAGAAAGAAGAGTGAAACATCGTCAGAAGTAACATAACGATTTATTATTGTAATATTTGTTTACAGACCTTAGTTGCTTAGTTCGTTTATTCCTTTTATATGTTGGTGTAACAATAAAGAAATAACAAGCAGCAGATCGGTGTTTTGGTTTTTGCGTCCGTTATTACTAAGCGTTTCTGAAACTCAAAGGAACAGCGTGGGCCCGAGCGTAGCGAGAGCTGGGCATTAACGGTTTATGAGACGAGACTGACAGTTTCTGACGATAGAAACAGATCTGGCGGATTCAAACAGTTGGTGAAAGTTTGGATAGTCGCCGTTCATTTTTCCTGGTGCCGGTCAAGTCCTCTTTGAACAAGCAATATCTGGAACTTTTTGGAATTGGGTCAAGTTCAACAATGCCTGGGTCAAAGAAGGGACAGAGTGTCTTGGATGCAAACAGGAAAGTAAGTCATGGTGACTTGTCTGTTAATTGTAACGATGTGTCTGATGTTAAGCATGACATGGTTGATGTTACTGTTTCGCCGTTCAGGGATAATAGGAACATCAAACTCCCTAAATTTGAACCACGGTGTTTTGATGGAAACCCGGCCGATTATTTACAATTTGTAAAGGAGTTTGAGATCATGTTGAGGAGTTTTTTATTAAATGATGAATTGAAGTTAATGTATTTGATGAGATATTGCACTGGAGATGCTGCAAGAGCTATACAGTGTTGTAAGTTTATGAAGCCAAAAGAGGGCTACTACGAGGCTATGAGCATATTACGTCAAAGGTTTGGAAGACCTTCGATGATTGCAGGGAAATTATTCGAGGCTGTTAAGGGTAATGGTGGTCAATTACAGGATGACTCCCAGGCACTCACTGAGTTTTTAGATAATTTGCTAATTTACAAGAATGGAATGATTTCGATGAATCGCGTGAGTGACCTCAACTCGAGTTTTATACTAGAAGTAATAGCAAGACGTCTACCTACTCGACTGCAAAGGAAGTGGGTGAAGATGAGCTCCCGTATGGAGGATGAGGGTATCGAGCCAAAGTTTGATGATATCCTGAAACTGGTAAAAGATAGTGTCAATCAATCTATGAGCAAGTTCGCCAGTCTATTACATCTCACCCCTAGAATAGAGCAGTCTGAGGGTAAAATGCAATCATTGATGACGAAAGGGCCTCAGAGAGGTGGATATCGAGAAGGCTCCATGATGTCTAGTAATGCATATAGACCTAGTGAGTGTAACAGGTTTCGTAGTACATCCTCAACAGATAAGTTACAAGATGCAAGACAAACACGGTTGTGGTTTACACGTGTGCAAGAGGTGCATACAGAAGTGAACTGTGAACCAGTGAGCAAGTTCAGTGATAAGCTAAATGTAAACTCCAGGTCTGACTCCGAATTGTGTGACGATAACGGTGCTGTGAAGAAGTCTGTAGTTGCAACTGGTAAGCCGTTGTTGAATAGAGTGTCACAGAATAGAGTTACTGCTTCAGAGTGGAGTTCTGACTCCACAAGTTTACAAGGTATTACTAGTCAGAGTGAAGTTATAAAACCTTTTATGATTTGCGAGGAGGAACCAAAATTGTCTACTTCTGTTATTAAAGAGTTTGAAAATGATGAAGTTGACGGTAAAGTGAATATTCGTGATAATGATCATGATACTTCACATTTGTCTTTGGTTGATCATTATGAGATGAGGGATATGCCTACTACTGCTAAGTTAAATAAAGGTTCTGTACAACTACAACGTGAAGTAGAATTGAACGCAGATGCAGTTCCAAAAGGTGTGCATACTTGTGAGACAGTCAGTGTAATTGATCAGCGTGTAGCCCACCTATCATCAGATGATAGTGCTAAACCCGAACTAGTAGTGAAAGACAGCAGTGGTGGTAATCTTGCAGTTGGACAACTATCTGAGAGCCGAACAAGAACAGCTTCTGATCCACCACTAAGTTCATCACCTTGTGTCACTCAGTCATCGTTGGTGCTGTCATCCACAATGAAACAGACACCCATCAACTCAAGTATCTTGTGCAATGACTATGGTAGTATCAGTTCGTTTGAAAGGACGAATATCAATGGTCAGTTTAGTGTGGATAAGCCAAGTGTAAAGGAGAGAGTTATTGTTAAATTGACTTGCACGAATAAAGGCATTTCTAGTTTCAAGTTACTATTTGAATGTTATTATCTTTGGTGTAAATTACTCTGTTTCTACACTTGGTTGATGAGATATGTCGTGTGTTTGTTGGTCATCTATATTCTACGATACAATGACATGGGCGTGTTGCCGTTCAGATTTGAGGATATAGCTGATAGAAGGAAGTTAGCAAATGAACTCTGCGACGATTTTCCAACCTAGGGCGTCAACCTGAGAAGGGTTGTAGGCGTACTGCTGTAAGTCCTACAGTTCTTCAAAGGGTAGCGCATCAATGAGCAGTCCAATGTGCTTGGTGTATGATCTTGTACATATGTTCATATTGTATATACTGAATTGATATCATCTGTCATCTAGCTGTTGGTAATTCTGTTTGTGTCCGGACGACTTCCACTTGGATCATCAACCTGAGAAGGAATGTAGGCGTACTGCTGTAAGTCCTACAGTTCTTCAAGGGTAGTTTGTCGTGTCAGAATCCACAACATTTGATGTGGTGATTGTACATATGTTTGTGTTAAATAGTTGTGTGAGTTCCAATTAATGTAATTGTTGGTTAATCTTGTTTGTGTCCGGACATTCCACAACTTACAATCGTCAACCTGTGAAGGGTTGTAGGCGTACTGGTGTAAGTCCTGCAATTCTTCAAGGGTATTCCATCAAGACATGAAATGCGAGTTTGTGTGTACTGTTTGTATATACGTGTGGTGTGTCATATCAATTGGTGTTATTTGAATTCATTGTGTTTACTCGTTGTTTTCGTATCTTGTTTTTATTGCATAATTTTGTTAAAATTTTCGTCGTGATTACTTCTGAAGTTGTGTCCACTCTTCTACATCCGTGAATGAATTGATTGATGTTAAAGACAGCAGATGGGTCGTATACGCCGGGGAGGAGGCTATTGCTGAGAATGAAATGCACACGGAGATAATTGTTAGCTGCGGTCCGACACGCCGGGGAGAAAGAGTGTAAACGACTGAGGCTCGCATGCGTCACCGCTACTAGAACTGAGGCAGAATGAGTGACAAGCGATTTCAATGGTAATTGGTAGTGAGTAATTAAGAGGATGTGCGTAGAGTATCGTGAGGTGCTGCCATGGTCACTTTGCATTCTGCAAGAGTCATTCTAGCAAGTGGCGATTGTGTTGCAAGATGTCAAGAGGAGGTCTCTGTCTGGAGGCGCAGGTCGTCATTGATGTGTGAGATTGTGCTGTGGGTATGCTTGTGGTGTGTTGGCTTTTCTGTTTGTTTTCCATTTCAGCTCTGTCCGTGTGACCCAGGTTCTCGCAATGGCATCCAAGTCAACGTGCATTGATCGTGAAGGAAAAAAGGGTTGGATCCCTTTTTTGCCGGGGAGTGTCAATGGAGTTGAAGATTGAACGATCAATTCTTGGTTGTTTGCTCAAAATCAACTTCCTCGATTTTCGCGGAGGCATCAATACGACAGTCATCGTCTCATCGGTCGCTGTTCAGAAAGAAGAGTGAAACATCGTCAGAAGTAACATAACGATTTATTATTGTAATATTTGTTTACAGACCTTAGTTGCTCAGTTCGTTTATTCCTTTTATATGTTGGTGTAACAATAAAGAAATAACAAGCAGCAGATCGGTGTTTTGGTTTTTGCATCCGTTATTACTAAGCGTTTCTGAAACTCAAAGGAACAGCGTGGGCCCGAGCGTAGCGAGAGCTGGGCATTAACGGTTTATGAGACGAGACTGACAGATGTGCCTATCCCCTTATCAGATGCAACCATAGTTTGTGATGTATCTACCGGCACTAATCGTCCATTTGTCCCTCTCAGTTGCCGAAAAGCATTGTTCGAACATTTACATTCGCTTTCTCACCCTGGAGTACGCGCCACGGTCAGACTGATCAGCGAACGCTTCGTGTGGCCTAAAATGAACTCAGACATTCGGAGATGGGCACGAGAACGTATCCAATGCCAATGCTCCAAAGTACACCGCCACACTATTACAACCCCGAAGACGTTTGAATTACCCGAAAGGAGATTTCAGCATATCCATATAGATATCGTGGGACCATTGCCAACATCAAGGGGATATACACATATCCTGACAGCGATTGATAGATTTACTCGTTGGGCTATTGCATGCCCCTTAAACGACATATCTGCTGAAAACGTTGCTTTAGTTTTTCTCGACCGTTGGGTGTCAAACTACGGTGTACCAACTACTATTACATCCGACCGCGGTCCTCAATTCCAATCGACACTCCTACCGGCGTCCAACAGTCATTATATTTCTTGACCTAAAGGCAGCATTCGACTCTGTCGATCGGGAAGTTCTCTGGAGATGCTTGGCTGTAAAGGGAATTCCAAGAAAATATATTGCACTGATTAAAGCACTCTATTCGTACTCATACAGCCAGGTGAGGGCCTACGGTGAGCTGTCATCTGAACTGATGACGACCAGTGGTGTCCGTCAAGGATGCCCATTATCTCCTTTTCTATTCAACTTCATCATAGATGTGTTAATGGACTTAACCCTAGGTGACTTCAGTGACTCAGGAATTGACTTGCTACCAGGGAATAATCTCGTTGACTTGGAATATGCAGACGATATAGTCCTTCTAGGCGAAGACGCTGACGAAATGCAGAGTCTTCTAAACACCTTGAGCCGCAATCTACGAATGTTTGGCATGCGATTCGCTCCCGCCAAATGCAAGATGATGTTACAGGACTGGACTACATCGACGCCTAGTTTAAAAATAGGGAGTGAAGTGGTAGAGCACGTTGACCGCTTCACTTATTTGGGAAGTACCATCAGCCCCAACGGGCTGATCTCTGACGAAATCTCAGCACGAATACAAGGGGCTCGTTTCGCATTTGTTAGTTTACGCCGACTCTGGCGTAGACGAGATGTTCGACTATCGACCAAAGGGCGGGTGTACTGCTCATCAGTCCGCTCCGTCCTCCTTTATGGTTGTGAGACCTGGCCACTGAGAGTGGAAGACATGAAAAGACTAGCTGTCTTTGATCATAGGTGCCTGCGTTCTATTTCCCGTGTAAAGTGGCATAATAAGGTGAGCAACATGGAGGTTAGGCGTAGAGTTCTAGGTAAACAGGGGAAGTCAATCGACGAAGACGTGAAGCTACAAAGACTGAGATGGTTAGGACATGTGTTACGTATGCCAAGCCATCGCCTCCCTCGACGAGCAATGTTAGCGGATATAGGGTCAGACTGGAAAAAAGCTAGCGGCGGTCAAACAAAAACTTGGCATCAGTCAATGAAATCCACAACAGTTGGTCTAAGCCACGTAGGAAGGTGTAGACTTCCAGGCTGGGGTCCTCGGGACGGTAAAAATCTATGGTTGGAAACAATTGGTGACATGGCTCAAAATCGTTCTCAGTGGCGCAGATGCATCCACTCCCTGTGACTTATGATCTTCAATGAAACTGTTTTGTATTTCTTTATTACTCCTTTGTCTCACACCTCTGCTCACTGTTTCTATTATGCTTTTCTTGTACTTTCTTCTCTTGCTTCGCGTGGTACACGGAATGTGGCGACTTGAACTTCCGCACATTTGTGCAAAGTTCTAAGTCGAAAACAGACAGACAGACGACACTCTTTCGCGAACTGACGAGACTTCTGGGAGTGAAACATATCTCCACAACAGCCTATCATCCGGCAGTGAATGGTCTAGCGGAAAGATTCCACAGACAACTGAGAAGCTCCCAGATGGCGCAGAATGATACATCTAAGTGGAGTGAATACTTACCTTTGATTTTACTTGGTATCCGTTCTGCTATCAAAGAAGATTTAGGATGTACACCGGCTCAACTTGTCTATGGCACCAACCTAACCTTGCCTCGACAGCTAGTCCCCTCAGCCGATTCCACAGACGTGAACATTGCCGACTTCACTAACCGATTAACTAGACAAATGCTTCAACTTCAACCAAAAGCACCTCGACAATCTCCCCGAAGAGATCAGATCAACAAACATCTACAAACTTGCAAATTCGTCTTCATTCGAGTCGACGCCATCAGAAAAGGATTGCAACCTCCATACGAAGGACCCCTTCAAGTTATTAAACGTTCAGACAAACACTTTACAGTGAACAAGAATGGAAGACGACAGACTGTTTCAATTGATCGAATCAAACCCGCATACACCGACAACGACTTTGAATCTACATCGGCAGCTGCGCAATCAAATAATCAAACATCCGATTCCCCTCCACCGGCACCAAGTCTTATCCTCCCTCCATATCAAACACGTAGTGGTCGGCAAATCAGTAAACCGGCTCGCTACGTTCATTTTGAGGACTAACAAAAGAAAAATAATTAAAAATTAATATTATCTTTTTCGTTTGGACATTATCATCATGACCGTTAGTATTTCGTCGTAAACTTTGATGTTACTATCACTATTATTTATTTATATGTACCTCACCTAAAAAACAGGTATTGTCCTTTTCAAAAACTATTGATCTTTAATCCATATTTTTTTAATGTTTCTTTCCCCTCCTTAATTACTGTGTATTTACATATTTTTCTTTATACATTAAAAATCTATGTTCATGATTAGTGCAAATTTAAGTGACATGACTTTCTATTTCAATTTTTATTGCTGAACTCATTGTATATGCTTTCAGACTTTACATGATTCACATACCTTCTCGCGTTTATGCATGTTGTAATATATCCCTATTTTTAACCAAAAATTGCTATTACTATTATTATTTACTTTATAGTTTTACTTATCATTTTCCGGTTGTCTCTCCGGATCTCTGGGGAGGGAGCCGTGTGGAGTACGTAACAATGTGATTGTACACTTTTTGGTTACTTGTATAAATTCGAGATATTGTACATAATTTTTGTTTAAAACGCTTCTGTTTGAAATATACATAACTTCCTGGTACAATTGAAAAATACACTCTGCTGTTGGAGACTTCGTCTTCTCCCTGGTCATTTCTGCTTACTTGCTCCACTCACACCGTGTTGTATACTTCGGATTTATTGTAGGAGCCTACTACTCTCAACCGAAGACATTTCTACAACCGGGACACAGCAGCTACAGCAGACGCAGTCCAAACAATTAACGTGCCCGTGGATTATATACATAATTTGTAGCCGAGGACTTAGACTTTATATCCAAGTAATCCTTTTTGTTGATACAACTCGTCACTGTATTTTTGGTAATATATTGTGATTTAACACTCCACTGACTTGGATTATTACTTTTATATTTGGAATGTTAGTGAACTCTAATATTAGTCCCCTACACATATAGCGTCAAATATAAACTGTGATTGAAAATAAAATACATGTCAATTTCACGCGGGAATCATAAATGTTTGCGTTAGTTGGGAAGGTTAGTAGCATTTCTGTACAGGTGCTGACGTGATACATAAGAGATACAGAATAAACAATAATTATCAGTAAATCATTCAGAAAGAGTTTTAAAGTCTATTGAACTTTAAATTCACCTCTAAGTACATCATATTTGTGACATTTCCAGCTGTTTATGAGACCCACTTTGAACTCGTCAGGAGATTTTATAATACCGATGATCCCGTTATTCACCAGATGAGCTAGCAATATCACGAGTAAGTAGAGAATTGCAGCGCTTTATCAGTACCTTCGTTGAAAGCAGTATCTTTGAAAAGAGAAGAAGACACAAGAAAACCGGCAGACAGGTGCAGAAGTATATAAAAGGTGTTAATAATTCAAAATATATAACAGGCATGGGGTTCATCATTTTTTATTGTTTTTTTTCAAGAAATATTATTTTCCCGATATTTTACAGTCTTTTCTGCGAACAATTAGTTTAAAGTGAAAGACAGGTGATAATTTCACCTACTTACGAGGTTTAAAAGGAGTTAAACACAAAAGTCAGAGTGCGTGAGCTATGTAAAAGAAAAGCGAGGGCCTAGTAATATATGTTTTTCTGAAGTATACAGTTCGGTGTCCTTCTGAAGTAGCGGACTCATACCATTTAATACTTACAGACAAGACCGAAGTAGTTCAAGGAAGAAGCGAGGTGGTGGTGATGCTACTTTTATCAATTCTCAATGGTCTGTGGAGTACGTAACAATGTGATTGTACACTTTTTGGTTACTTGTATAAATTCGAGATATTGTACATAATTTTTGTTTAAAACGCTTCTGGTTGAAATATACATAACTTCCTGGTACAATTGAAAAATACACTCTGCTGTTGGAGACTTCGTCTTCTCCCTGGTCATTTCTGCTTACTTGCTCCACTCACACCGTGTTGTATACTTCGGATTTATTGTAGGAGTCTACTACTCTCAACCGAAGACATTTCTACAACCGGAACACAGCAGCTACAGCAGACGCAACTCAATCAATTAACGTGCCCGTGGATTATATACATAATTTGTAGCCGAGGACTTAGACTTTATATCCAAGTAATCCTTTTTGTTGATACAACTCGTCGCTGTATTTTTGGTAATATATTGTGATTTAACACTCGATTGACTTGGATTATTCTTGTATTTATAATGTTAGTGAACTCTAGTATAAGTCCCCTACAGGTCTGTTGCCAGAAACGCCTGTTTTAAATTCTCAAATGATAATATTGACTGCATAACTGTCAAATGTCGACCTAAACATCTGTCTAAGTACAACTTCATTTTTATCACAAACATTTATGTCACACCTTGCTGTAGCACTTCAGAACTGTCTATGTTTGCTGATAAAATTCACTGTTTTCGCTGCCTCCTCTTTTGGAAACTCATTTTCCATAGTCACAGGCGATTTTAATTCATGTGATTACAGCTTTCTCATAGTGCTAGATCATGAAAATGTCGTCAACTTTCCCACCAGACTGGATAATCCCCTTGATCTTGTGTTTGTAAATGACCGTGGAATATACGAAGCTCGTGAAAGAGCCCCACTCTTTAACTCAGATCAATGTAATGTACGGGTTTTATCTAACATTTATGGAAAGTTACACAAAAGAACTTTTCACACCTCTCCAAGAAAACTCTACATGTATTTTACTCTTTAGAGAATGTTCAGAATCTTAGGGGCATACTTAAAGGCACAAGGTGGAACCTGTTTAATGAAGATTTTCTTGATGACACAATCTCTAATGTCACAAGTTATCTCAAATTTTTTCTTGACACCTGTTGTCCCAGAGAAACGCTCTTCATCAGATTTGACCGTTTCCCCTCCCCTCAACTTAAAATGCTTCGCAGACAAAAAGAAAAGCTATATAAAATGAAGGACAACACTGGTTTGAAAAGAATTAACATCCTAATAAAATCTTAAATGCACAGGCTGAATTCAATTTACAACCAAAAGTTTATATCCCGTAAAAATGTGTCTAATATATGGAAACTTTTTAAAGAAATTACTGGTGGTAAGCAGATGAATGGTATTCCTTATTCCTTTGATGTTTGCACACTAAACAAGTCTTTCATACATTCTCCCACAAATGCCAAACTTTCTGGTGTTACAAGGGTTAATGAAACCTGCTTCCTTGGTCCCAATACAAATGGTGTTCAAATATGTCTCCAGTCGCTGAACCCTTCTTGTAGCCTGGGCCCAGATGGTTTACCTAGTGTTATTTTTAAAAAATGTGCAGACATCCTGTGTTATTCTCTCATGGACATATTTAACGAATCTTCCTCCAGGAATGTCGTACCAGTCGTTTGGAAGGACATCAAAATTGTACCTATCCTTAAGTCGTCTACCGGAACATGCTTTAAATTTAGACCTATTGCTATTACGTCTCCTTTTCTAAAAGCTATGGAAAAGTTACTCTTACTTAATCTTCAACCTTCACTCAAAGCCTCTAACGATCCTAAACAATTCGCTTATAAACACAGTAGAAGTACTTTAGATGCAGTTGCAGTCTTGTACCATAACATTGTCTCCAGCCTAGACAACAGGGCTAAATTTATTTGCTGCATCCTCCTAGATTACACATCTCCTCTCGACTCAGTACCCATGGACATTCTGGTAAACAAGCTTGCCGAAACTCAGACTGACTGTCAGGTTGTCAATTGGCTGCACTCTTATTTCTCAGGAAGAAAGCAGTACACTGTATGTCAGGGAAAGTCGTCCACTTCATTGATTACTGAGGCTGGTGTCCCTCAGCGTGCTATCCTTTCTCCTTTCCTGTTTTCTTTCTTCTTGCATCACTCGCCTCTCTCTGATGAAATGAACTTTGTTAAGTATGCCGATGATCTAACTATTTCAACGTCTGTTAACTCCCACCTCCACTGTGCTAAGATAAACAGCTTTCTATCAGGAATTAGCAAACGGTCTTCGTGTAACGGCCTTAAACTAAATCTTTCCAAATGCCAGACTGTTAATTTCAGTTTCCGATGTATACGAAAGTTAAATGAAGCTGTTGGTTCCTATGACCCTTGCGAAATTGATGACAGTGATATAGAAATCAAGTCTGAAGTTAAGTATTGTCAGTCACGTCTCGTAAACCGGTAATGCCTAGCTCTTTCTACGCTGGGACTCACGCTGTTCCTCGAAGCTTCTCAGAAACGCTCAGTACGAACGGACGCAAAAACCAGAACCCAGTTTTGCGACTCGAGAATTATTTATTCTAACACCAACATATAGCCAACTTTACCATTAAGGTTTCTGACGGTTTTCTCCTGAGTTCTTTCTGAACAGCGACCGATGAGACGATGACTTACTGATTGATGCCTCCGCGAAAATTGGGGAAGTTGGGTTTGAGCAAACAACCATGAATTAGTCGTTCAATCTTCAACTACATTGACAAGTATCTTGGATTAAATCTTTCTTCTGACCTATCCTGGTTTTCCTATGTCTTAGAGATTTCTAAAAGAATATTTCGCCTGAATTTTTACATTAAGAAGTTGATGCAATCAGGCATAAACCAACCCCTCCTCTTACAGTTTGTCAACTAGCGTATTTTACATATTCTTCTTTACTGTTTTTTGCGTGCGTTATTTGACTAAATTTGCATACACGTATATTCTAGTACTTTTTCCTTTTTATTAATGTGCGCAGACGTTGTGGCTACTCGACGCCCACAACGTAAAACCAAAAGGCACTTACGAAGAGTACGATTGTGTATTATAGCAGTAGACAAGTTTCGAAATTGTGTCAAGGTAATATTCAACAGTAAATTCACAAATGTTTGCGAAGTACATATGAAATTGGTCTGTGTACACGCATAATACAAGTATACAAATGAGATTAAAAAGCATGTTTACAGTTGGTATAGGGGTACTACATAATTCCCCCACCAGAACACTGAAATATAAAAAAATACGTTTAAATGTTCGGAAATAACGTGCGTCAGTGTGATGCGTAGCAGCGATAGTACACAGAAGGCGATTTATTGAGCTGAAAAATGAGCAGTTTAAAGCGGTTAATAACATCGATAATAAATGCGATAATCTTGGGAAAATTGGGATTGCTAATCATGATAGAATATATAGGGAACGATAAAATTGGCTGAGGATCTGTAGACGGAAACGATACGTGAATAATAAGCGAGATGTGAATAAATGTAATAATATAGGAAATACCGATGTGAAAATAACAGTGACGTGATTTATGTATGCAAATATTAATCAGTTAAATGAGTAGTCAAATGACAATTACTAATAAAGGTAATAAAAATGAAAATTCGTAGCAAGTTTTATTTTGGTGACTTGATAGTAACGTTTAGGCCAATGGACTCGCCTACCAGATCATCTTGTTTTCACGGGTTTCTCTGGCGACGTTGAAGCTTGTGTGGATGTAGGTGTTAGCAGGTCGTTCAGCTGGTTCTTATCGTTGACTTCGAAATCGTCGAGGAACGCTGGTTTGACTCTGTCGACGCTGATGTTTTCTGCTTTATTCAATCGTTCTATTGTAATAACTTTAGCATTTCTCTTTAGAACTTTGAATGGGCCATCATAAGCGGGTTGAAGCGGTCGTTGTACACCTTCTCTCCTGACGAAGACGTGACTGCAATCTGTCAATTGTGATGGGATGTGTGACGCTCGTTCCTGTTGACACGGGGTGATATCTTGAGCTCGTTCGTGTGATGTTTTAGCTGGTGCACGTAACCAGTTATATCCTGTGGAACTTGGTTACCCGGGGTACTACATGTTCACCCTTAAATCTTTCCTGGATTGCTTAAAAAAGACTGTCATACTTCGCAGAACTCTGAAGGCTTTCAGTAGGACTAGTGGTATCCCATTGGGCCATATCATTGACATTGTCACTGAAAGGCACTTGATGTCATGCAACAAATTTGCTAAAGGAATTTTGTCAGACTCTAACCACCTACTCTACTCGCAGTTCCAACCTTGTGTCTCCTCGGGTAAAACAAGAAGTCTTTTCAGAAGAATTTACGCACGTACATCTAAGTATAAAAATCCCACTATACCATATTTAGCACGTACTTTATGTGATGAAAATGGTATAAGGCATGAACTAACTAACCTTCTTTGCACTACTATATAAACCATTTCTTCCACCCTTATAGTACCAAACTTTATTGTTATTGCATTTCTTATATTTATAGTCATCTCAATTTTTTGTTTTTATTTATTTATTTTTCATTAGTGTGAACATAATTTAAGCTGTTACCACTGTTAATCTTGCATTTCCCCTCACTGTACTACATCAACAGAACATTAGATTCAATACTCTATAGTAGCATGCTAAAATTTTCAAGCTGAATCGACAATACTGTTTGAAACAAACTCACTGTTATCATTATTATTCATATTTAATGATCTCAATTCGTGCTTAGAATATTTTCGACTTTATACCGTATATGTAGAGAAATTCCCCTGGTTACTGTTGTTTTAATTTTTAATTTTGTTTATATTTTAAGTAAATTAGACGCAATATTGTGACAAATGCTGAGAATTCCATTCTGAATTATAAGTATTATTTTTGGAATAAAGTAAAATAAAATGAATAAAAAATAAATAAACATGTCTGTAAAGAGTAATAAATTTATCAACATGACATGGAGAGGAATCGTCTCAATTTCCGTACCTCTGGTTTTGTTCTCGTCATCTACGGTGTTTCAGTGTTTTCCTCTGATGTGTTTTATTATTTCACACGTATTCTAAAAGAGCTTGATTGTGGAGGGAAATCCGAAACATAATTTGTATTCAACGCAGTTCAGAGTGGTTATCAGGAGGATCGACTCACTCACCGGTGAAACATTACGCTGTCTACACGTAATCGTTTGGTGCAGTGTTACATTGTCCTTATAGCAGTGCCATTTAATTTTCTCAAAAATAGCACTTGAGCGAAATGTATTTTAAAGTAATGTGATGTCATGAGTCAAAAGACAACAAAACAAACAAACAATTCACATGGATTCTTATTTTTTGTGCCCAGTTCCTTTATTTTCTATTTCATATCAAGTGGTCGATAGAAGGCCTGTATGTTTACATGTTTAAGGTTTCGATTAATTATTCCCCACCTTTCCTAAAAACTTTTCTTGAGTCAGATATTCAACTCTATAACTCGCCTACCGGTCTTCGCACTTGACTTGGCAGCACATTAGTAATTGGGCGCGGTTTGTGACAGCCCTTCATTAACTTCGTAAGGAAGGTCACTGTCTGATTACATAGGTTTTAATTTGTTGATACCAACACTACCTGTGGTGTTGCCCTGCTGGATCTCGAAGTGTTTCGAATGCCGTGCGGACACCTTGAAAGGACTTCGCATGGTGTACTAAGATGTGGTTGTGATCTTTCACATCTCGTCCATACATGTGAACAGGAATCCAGGCCTTTAGGCATCTAAACTCACCACTCTTAACCATTCTCTTGATGAAACTGGTCTTAGGGTATCCATTTGTAGCAGAAGTCTATCAACATTTGTGGCCTAGTCGATTTTTCCTTTTCAGTACTGGTACTGATTAACTCTCCAGGGACTCTCGACATACTTCCGAATATCATTTCTGTTGCTGAGTACTAGGCACCGGTTCTAAATGATGTTCGAATGCCAAGCATTGCCATTGGGAGGAATTCCGTCCAATGAGAAGGGTCACAGTGAGATACGAACACGGCCTTATTTGTCCATGAAGGCGTTCTTTCACTTTACTGGCTTTAGAATGATATGCTTTACAGCGGATTCCGTGTGACTCTTGCAACTTTGATAACTTGTTGAAAAGCTCTGATTCCAAATGAAATCCTCTTTTGGTGCCCATTAATATAGGCAAGCCATTTATGGCTCCCCAGGGTTAAAGGAAGACTTTCACCACAGTTCCAGCTGTAATAAGGGCAAATGGTGCGGCTACGAGATACCTGGTGAACACGTCGATGCATGTGGGCACGCAAGTAAATCCATTAGAATAGGATAAGGGACTTACTGAATCCACATGAACATGAGAGGAGCTAGGGTTCACAGAGGGGACATTGAGTGTCTCTTTCGCTCTCTTGTATGGTATACATCATCTTGTCCGTTTCTACACCCGTCTCGTCCTTATACCTTCCTTAATTGTCAACCGCCTTTGAGGAATGGAAGTGTTGTAAAGGTCCTAAACAATCATGAAATGCTTCAACATTACATCTGTGGGAAACGGAGTCTCTTCTCATCTAAGCGCATTAAGCCTGTGGGTGGTTGAATCGCAAGTTTTTCGGTTACAAATGTCAAGAGCTAATCACCATGCCACTCTGGGATCCGTCGTGGAAACCTGCAAAGAAGTGCTTACCAAATGGCATGAGATCGCATTAACTACCGATTCTAGTCTCATTAACGTGGAACTCACCACCGACGACTGTAGCTGCAGCGCCATCAGTAAAAGACTCTAAAAGGATTCTATGAAATCTTACGGTGACAATAACTGTATTGTATATAGCCTTATATACCATTTTGATTTCGTCTAATTATCATCCAGGCCACCTAATTAGAAGCTGGTGAAAGTACTAATTTCTTCCAAAACAGGAACATAGCTTAATTGATGACTAAAAACTGCCCCTAAAATTTAACAGGTAAACAAAAAGGCTAATTGCTGAGTAACGAGGCAATAAAATTATTTTGTCTAAGAGTAATCACATTATGAAGATAATGAACTTTGTAGTGGGGCGCGCTCCTTGAATAAGACGTGCTTTTTCCTCTCTAACCGGAAATATCCAATTTTGTGAATTATTCGTTTGGGAAACCTGATCTTCCTATCCGGCGAATTTTTATTCAACCATTTCTTCCTCACCGAGCCTGTGTGTGGTACTTCCCGCTGTCTCGAACTACTGCCAAAGCTTCAGGTGCTACTTCTGTAGCAACACCCTCCTCACTCTTTCAAATATACAGGACTTGTGGGTCTGTTACGTGATTGCTGTGAAACCGAATAACCCGAAAGTTACAGGTAAAGTCTAGAGCTTTTACTTAAATACTTTATCCTTCTTTTCTGTGCTCTCTATTGTCTTTTGCTGTAAGTCTATTGGACAAAATAACAGTCTCTTATTATTTAATCACCAGTATTAATTTAGGAGTAAAATGACAATAGATTCTCAACCTAAAATAAGTAATGGGACATCATACTCTGTAGTTACCAGGGCTTCAGCCAAACTAGGCAAACAGGAGAAGGTGATGGACTCACGCATACCGGTCCTGAAGACCAGGGCTAATATTCCCAGCTCGTACAGATTACCCATGTCGCCACAGTCCTACAGTGAAGCTGTGCAAAGTCAGCCAAGTGGATGTGGCTCCACCCCTGTTAACACGACTAGGTTAACAGATCCGAGTGGGAAAATTGCACTAAGTGAGAACTTCATAACACCCATCCCCATGGTAGACCATGAAACAAATAGGAAGGCCAAAAAGAAACGTTCACGACGTCGCAAGACGACAAGAACGCTCCCCAAGAAGACAGACGACTGCAAGGTCTGTGCTTCTGTTGTCGAACAAGCAGACTCTGCTTTCGAATGTAACTTTTGCAACCGATGGGTGCATTGCAGATGCGACAGTGGGGTACCAAAAGCATATTATGACTTTATGCGTAAAAACCCATGCCAATGGTTCTGGTACATATGCCCGAGTTGCCGTCCTGATGTAGCCTCGCGTAGTCCTTTGAAAACTAAAGATGGCACAGAAGTAGCGGGGAAAAAGGTGAAAAGCTCGACCCCCACCAATCCGGAAGTTAGTACAAACGCGCGTAAACCGGGGATACCAAAATCCTCACCGGTTAAACTTGTAACTCTTGCCATAACCGCTCCAGACACAGAGGCTGGAGAACCACGGGTTTCCGTCGTTGGAAAAAGACCCCAACCGTCTATCAGTAATGCTGGCTATAGCACTGAGACACATAAAAATACCCAGTCGCACCAGTCAAACCAAAACGGTCTTAAAGGTGATCACAAACGTGCGAGGACCGAGCCCAAGCCCACGGTTAGCAGATCAAATTGTGTAATCCTCTTTAATGTACCAGACTGTAGCAGTAGTCTGCTGAAAGATAGGGCCCTATTTGATCAGGAACAGTGGTCCATCTTGAGTAGCACACTGGGTTTGGACATCCAACCAGTAAATCTATGCAGATTGTATAGGGGCACTGCTGCACCTGAAGGCAAACCATCCCCACTGAGGGTAACATTGGGCTCTACCGAGGATGTTGAAAAAGTGTTACTGGCTTCTCAAGTCCTTTCTATAGGGAGGGCCTGTAACATACGTGTTAAGCCAGACAGGCCGTGGAAGGAAAGACAAATGGCGAGGGAGTCGCCAGAGCTCATTCCTTCTGCCTCCATGGTTGTGCATGGCATTCCCGAACTGGTAACTGGGAACGCCTGCGAAAAGCATTGTCATGATGTACAACAATGGAGATGGTTAGCATCCCAGATGGCCCTGGGAAGTTCAGGGGCTGTCTCTATTTATAGACTGCCTCGACCCACTCATCTTATGTCAATTAACTCGCCACGTCTGTTAGCTGTCAAGTTCAGCTCCCAAGACCAGTTGAATACCGCTCTCCATAGATGGTACGAGACCAAGGACAAGGTCAGCAAACACATTCGCTGCTGCGAGAGCCGGCCTCGCACTCAAAGGAGAGAACAAAGCGTAGTAAAAGAAAATCCTCAACCCCTAGTCACACTACAGCGGTGCAGCACGGACGATGATAGCCAGTGTCATCCGAGTGCTCCAACTGAACTAGAAGAAAAAAACGCCAACAGGCCGGTTCCTGGGGAATCGGCCAACTAGTTCGTAGGATAACTCCTCAACCGATAGCCAATATCAAGTCAACTACCCCCCAATACGGGGAAGTGGTGAGACTGACTACCAGTTGCCTGTATAGTAATGTGAGAGGGCTAAGAGGCAAAATAGCTGAACTTAGACACCTACAATCACAACTAAACTCCAAAATCATAATACTGACGGAAACCTGGCTAACCCCTACGGTGGCAGACAGCGAAGTCAGTATAAATGATATGGTCCTAGTCAGGCGAGATAGGGACCTGAAAGAAGGAGGTGGAGTCGCCATATACGTCGACAAACAGCTCAGATGTGTTCACGCGACGGACCCTCCCCTCACAGAGCTCCCTGACTCCATATGGTGCCACTTCACCGTTGGGTACTGCAAATATCTAGTGGGCAGCATTTATCGATCACCTTCATGTGGAGCAGACCACAACCAGGTACTGCTAAATACAATCTCAGCAACTCAAGACATGGGTTATGATCAAATTGTCATAGCTGGTGACTTCAATGCCCCATCTCTTAACTTGGTGTCGGGAAAAGCCCATGATAGATTTGATCGAAATCTGCTGCATACCATCAGGAAGGCTGGATTCACTGAAAATGTCAAGATGGATACTAGATGGGGCCCTGATGGGAAGTCTTCTAGACTGGATTACGTGCTCACTAGTGACCAGCTACTAGTGGAAAACGTTCAGATCACGACTCCCATAGGTAGTAGTGACCACGCGGTCATAGTATTCGACATAGTCCTCCGCGAGCGCTTACAGTGGGACAATACACAGCCCTATCTGTGTTATAACAAAGCCAACTACACCAAAATGCGAAGACTTCTGTCTGAAGCAAACTGGCCTAAAAAATGGACAGAGCTAACAGTAGAAGAACACTGGAGAGTGGTAAAGGAGATCATTCACCAGGCGGTCTCAGACACTGTTCCTTTAGTCTCACCAAAAGCTAGGAAGCAACGATCATGGCTGAAAAGGGGACACAACGCCTTCTGCAGGCAAAGCGAAAAGCCTGGTTCGCGTGGCGACGATCGAAGAGTCAACCCGAATATGAAGTGTACCTTGAACTCAGGAATCGATGTAACATACGAGTCCGGAGCGATAGAAGGACATTTCAGGGAGACCTCGCCAATAAGCTTCTCGTGAACCCCAAAAGCCTATACAGGTTTATGGCCGAAAGAAAACCGACCAACCAGGGAGCATGCAATCTAGTGGGTTCTGATGGGAAATCTCTTACTAGTCTTGAAATGGCAGAGACATTCAGCCTAGCCTTTCACAGGCAACTAAATAGTAACGAGGATATTACCCCTACAGAACATCCAGATTACATCGCAAAACCAACACACGAAAACCTGCTGGGGACATTTCAAATTACCCCGGCTATGGTACTTGCAAAATTGGGAAGGTTGGCTTCGGGAAAGTCTCCAGGTTGTGATGGCATCAGACCATCTGTCCTGAAGCAGTGTTCAGAAAGTCTCTGTCAACCCCTAAGTGATCTGTTCCAACACTCCCTTGATGTAGGGAAACTTCCATGTGAATGGAAACGTGCAATCCTATCCCCTATCTTCAAGGGTGGTGACCGGCAGAATGTGACCAGTTACAGACCAGTTGCTCTACTTCCAGTGGTATCGAAGATATTGGAAAGTCTCATTGACGACCACATGAGAAAATACTTCGATGGGACTAACCTTCTTCACGAAGCACAGCACGGTTTCAGGAGGGGAAGATCCTGCGTGACGAATCTTCTACTAGCCTGGAACGATTGGACACTATCCTGGGACAAAAAGGTACCAGCCCACGTGATCTTTCTCGACTTTGCGAAAGCATTCGACACAGTTCACCATGGTCTGCTCCTTCACAAAATAGGCAAGGCGGGAGTTTCTGGAGCACTTCTCGCATGGCTGACAGATTACTTAGGCGAGAGAGAATTCTGCACCAAAGTCAACCGCATCCGATCATCCTGGCACACCTCGGCATCAGGGGTTCCTCAGGGTTCTATCCTAGGGCCGTTGATGTTTTTGATTTTTATCAATGACCTGCCCCCCCAACTAAACTGCTCTGCGCTTCTTTACGCTGACGACGTAAAGATTTGGAGAGCAATAAACTCATCGGAAGACTCAGATAGATTGCAGGCTGACCTGCAAACTCTGGGAAATTGGGCTTTGGCTAACGGAATGCCTTTCAATCTAAAGAAGTGCAAAGTAGTGCAGCTTCATTCCGGCAGGTCACAGAGTGTAAATTACACCCTTGGTGGCCAGAACTTGAGTTGTGTTCCATCAGAGCGTGATCTAGGTCTTATTCTAACAGAAAAGCTAGACACCAGTGGAAATTACTCGAGGGACGTCGCCAAAGCCTACGCAACATTACACTTTATGCACAGGCAGCTGGGAGCTCTCACTCCCGAACTGTTCTTAAGGCTATACAAGGCATATGTGAGGCCACACCTTGAGGTGCATAATATCATTGCACCTCCGCTACTCAAAAGGGATGCTAACATTCTAGAAAGTGTCCAGAGACGAGCGACAAAATGGGTGATCGGCCTCCGCAACAAATCATATGAGGAAAGACTAAAGAAATTAGGTCTTTTCACACTTAGTTACCGTAGGCACAGGGGAGACCTCATCACCGTCTACAAGATCCTAAATGACCAGGCCCACCCAAATAAAAGCATCCTGCCATTAAGCGATTATAGGCTTCCACGAGGTAACCCGCTAAGGATAGCACACCAGAGACCAAAGACTCGAGTGCGATCACATTTCTTTTCGCTTCGTGTTTGCCGTCTCTGGAACGCTTTACCGGCGGCCGTGACTACAGCGCCATCTCTGGAGATTTTTAAGCGGAAGCTAGACAATCATGCAGAAATGCAAGGTTTGTGTCTCAATGGCTTATCCTCATAAAATTTGAAACCACACTGTCAATGGATAAGCGTACAAACTAAATCCCCACGACCTATTCTGCCTTCTCTCACTCTATCTTTTCCTTAGGTCACCTTTATTATTCCACTTATCTCAACCTATATTATCTACACTACAACCTATTATTATTATTATTATTATTATTATGATTATTACTATTCTGCTTTATGACTACACCGAATGACCAACGGGAGTTAGGTCAAACTCCATTCACGGCAGCAATACAGTCCTAACATACTGCATACTACAAACCACATCTCGACCAATCCCCGCACCACTCCTCCTGGAGTCTACCAGAGCTAAAGCAGTCGAGTGTCGGGACTTACTACGCAGAAGCTCACCGAAGATCTGGAACCTCTACCTCACAATCAAGAAGCGAGCTCAAAGAAATCACTGGTTTATACTAGCTCGTAATCAGGATATTGGATATTGGAACATTGAATTTCACTTTCAAGGTCGATTATAGAGACCTTGTTTCCTGGTCGTTCCGTGCATTGTTTTGTTGTATAGGCACAGGTGAGTCGGTCCTGATTTTGTCATCCTATCTAGCTGCCCGACACTCCTCAAATCTTGTCATAGACGAGATTTTTAGGTTAGGTTTCGTTCACATTGTCATTTCTGTGTCTGGTTAATGAATACATCGCGGCTTATATACTTTAGTATCCACTATTCTGCGACTCACTTCATATCGGGGATCGGAGAATTTCGCAGCGTAATATTAATGAGCCAGTCTACGACATAGAAGTACCTTGTGTTAATACGTTAAATGAGAATAGTTCAAAGGTATTGCTTATTACTACCTTGAATGCTTTAATGCTAAAACAGATGAGACTATTTCGGACATGAAGCCAATGTATCTGTGCCATTTGAAGTGGTGTGGATATTTTG
Source organism: Trichobilharzia regenti (assembly GCA_944472135.2). Taxonomy (NCBI): domain Eukaryota; kingdom Metazoa; phylum Platyhelminthes; class Trematoda; order Strigeidida; family Schistosomatidae; genus Trichobilharzia; species Trichobilharzia regenti. The sequence continues at coordinate 35,173,875 of OX235264.1, read as the reverse complement.
TCAATGTATAACCATCGCATAATTTGAACTAAAGTCTGGAATATCATTGAGATGGCGTAAAGTTAGGCATACTGCAATCAGGTTGGCTAAAATGCTGTTCAGATTAACTGGAAATAGGTCAATGGATGGTAGGAATGAATGGCCAATACTTAGCTAAATTGTACTCGGCCTTATTTTGTTCGCCTAGGCTTCGTTTCTGTCGGGCACTGTTTGTCATTAATTAAACCAAAACTTATCACTAACCCTCTTACTATTACACTGAGTTTTATAGATACGTTTACCTTATATGAATGAGGTTTACAAGGTGTTAAGCAAGTATGGTTGGAAATCCTGGCAGTCGCAGCTTAAAGCAGACCACAGAGTTACAGGGTATTTCTCGGTCATTATGGTGATCAATTTCCATCACCTTACATTAGTTTCCTGTTCATCTCCGTTTATATTCGTGGTTGCCCTCTTCGTTTTTGCGTTTTGCGACTGGAATCAGTCCAAATTTTTTTCTATGTCTTTTGTGTAATTCTTATTAATTTCGATGTCTGTTGCTTTACAGGGTCATATAGATTTGTTATAATTCACTTTATAACTCACAGAAATGCTCCAAGGATTAATTAAAGGTGCCTTAAGGTGTAACAGGTCCGCCATTTCGAATTTGGTATTTCGTGGATATGCAGCTCAAGTTCAGCGTCCAGCTCCTGATTTTTCTGGAATGGCAGTAGTAGATGGCCAGTTTAAGGAGATTAAACTTCAGGACTATGCTGGGAAATACTTAGTCCTGTTTTTCTATCCTCTTGACTTCACTTTTGTCTGCCCAACGGAAATTATTGCATTTTCTGACCGAATTGATGAATTCAAGAAGGAAGGAGCTGAAGTTGTTGGTGTCTCAACTGATTCTCACTTCAGCCATCTTGCCTGGATAAACACACCGCGTAAAGTAAGGGACTTTTTAAAATGTACTACATTAATAAATAAAATTAAAGTCTTATTTCCGTTAGCTTGAGTATCGATTTAGTAGGTTTTGTATAATAGGCGGTTTTTATAGGTAATGATAACCAGTAATAAGTTCTATATTTTATATGTATCTGTAGTTCAACCTTTTAAGATTATATAGTAGGATGTCGTGGTACTCGTTTCATTTTGTCATCTAATGTCTTTGTTGCAGTGAAAATACAATGCACTTCTCTGTGTCTAGGTATACAAAACTTGTGGGCCTTCAGTATTCCAGATGGGAAGGTTGAGTATTGACTTAGTTGCGAATCGTGAGGCATCAGCAATGCATAGTTTATAAACGTTATTTTTAGATGGTTGAATTACGCTAGTCATGTTTTCTAGCTTCTCATTATCTTCGTTAGCATGAAACATAATGCTTGTTTCGTTTTTTCTTAATATGCCTTTCTTTTACTAGGAAGGAGGTCTAGGAGGTTTACGTTACCCGCTTCTTGCAGACTACAAAAAGCAGATAACTCGTGACTACGGGATTCTTCATGAACAATTAGGTGCTGCATTCCGTGGACTCTTCATCATTAATCCTGAAGGTATAATCCGTCAGATAACTATCAATGATCTTCCTGTTGGAAGATCTGTTGATGAAGTGTTGAGGCTGGTCAGAGCATTCCAGTTTACTGACAAACATGGCGAAGGTAATTCTGTTTTTTTTGTTATTTCCTTTTGTACATTTGTGTTATTTGATTTTTGGGCTAGAAATTAGTTAAGAAATCTGAATATCTTACCAACATAGAACTTCGAAAAGTGTATCACTTCAACTTGCCAACAACTTGAATTAATTATACTACATTTAGTAAGCTTTCCAAAAATAGCGTATTAATAATCACGCGAGGAGACAGGATGTTGTTTTTGAAAGTCATACAGATTAACAAATTATACGGCTTCAGATAATAATAATTTGCTTTATTCCAAAACAGTACAGAATGGAATTCTCAGCATTTCACTACAGTATTGCATCCAGTTTGTACATTCACGATAAAAAAATTCTACATAGATTGTGTAGTCTCAGTTAATTTTGACAACAACATATTAGCATATCGACATCAAAGCCAAAAGTTAACAGAATGTTTGAAGGTGTTAGAAAAGTTGATGCTAGCATATTTACTGGTGTAAGCAGTAACAAAAAGGTCGAAATATACCGAGTGGGAAAGAACGGAGAAGAATGTTTTAAGTAGAGATTGTAAGGAAGAAAGAAACAAAACAGTACGTTACAAAAAAAGAGAAAAGGAAAAGAAAGAAAGAAGACGTTGTACCTATAAATGATATGAGTTGGAAAGACGAGATCCAATTGTTCTACTGACTATTTAATAAGTTATAAGTTTCACGCTTAATGTTTTTTTTACCGCACAGAACACGAGCTAAGTAGGGTATGGTTGAGTTTCTGTACTTGCTAGTGCGAGCATATAGTTTTCTACCTAGGCTTCTGGTCCTGCCTGATGAGATACTTACATACATTATACTATCAACTCAGTCTGGAAAGAAGTGATAGTTCCCGTGATATTTGAGTATATTTTAGATGATTGTTTGATTTTTTTTAGTTGTTTCGTAGATTAGAACCCTTACCGCATAATTTTTAGACGAAATACTCCACTGCTAGTGAAATTTCAGGCTTAGTTTATTATAGTCATGGGTTTTCCTCTGATTTTCATCCGTGCGTCGGCATAGCGGTTAGGACTCTCGCCGATCGCCCATATGGTCCAACGCACACCTGATATCTATGGTCGGCCTGCAAAATTTAGGCTACCGATATCACATGCTGAAAATTCCATACTTGTACCAAAAATACTGTTTGGAATCAAGCTGTAATCAAAATCAAATCAAATAATAAAGTCTTGTAGGTATTTAGGGATAGTTGTCAAATGTGCATTGAAAGAGAAAACACCCTCAGTAATGAAACTTTTACTTCACTCTTTCTTAGTAGTTTTTGTCGAGACGAAGTCCAGATCCTCCAAGTTTTTCGTGAGGGTCCATTTTATGCCTGTTTCCTCGTTGACCGGCCCGCTGTCTGTCACATTATCCAATCTACCGCAATCATACTGCACCAAAATATTTGCCTTTTAGTCATGCTGTTTTGTGTACCTATCTGTGTATTCGCGTCAATGTTATCAAGTTTTAACTGAGTGGTGTTATGCAGAACATTACATCTTGTTAATCATCTACTGCGCGTTCAAGCATTCTAAATGGATACAGATAATATGGGGCAGGAAAAAATAAGTTCTCTGGAATTTAAAACAAACTAAGATATTTGTATTAACGTACTGCACTTGATTCTTATTGCTTGGGCCCCTACAACTGTCAGTCTCTACTACTCATAAAGGTATAGCCAGGAGGTATACATTTTTAGAACATGCTCTTAACAGATGGCAATAGCATGTTTTATTACCGTCTCTATTTACCTGTCTGTCTGTCTGGATTCAACATAGAACTTGGCACCGAAGTGCAGCAGTTCGAGTTGCCACGTTCCAAATAGCACACAGAGGTAGACAAGAAGATGAGTGGAGAGAATTAATAGAGTTTGACAAATATAGGAGTGAAACAGAATGGGTAATGGTAGAAAGGAATATGAAAGATTACAGAGATTGAATACATCTGCGCCATTGACAACGATTTTGAGCCATGTCACCTATTGTCTCCAGCCATTGATTCCTAGAGTCCCGAGGGCCCCAACCCGGGAGTCTGCATCTCCCTACCTGACTCAGTTTAACTGTCAAGGATTTCATGGATTGATGCCATGTTTTTGTTTGGCCACCACTGGCTCTTTTCCAACCTGAACCTATATCAGCTAACAATGCCCGTCGGGGGAGGCGGTGGTTAGGCATGCGCACCACGTGACCTAGCCATCTTAGTCTATGTAACTTTATAACCTGAGTTGTAGTTAACACATTGCTCATTCTTATATTCTTGTATTTTCTTTTTAGTTTGTCCAGCAAATTGGCAACCAAAAGATCCTACAATCAAACCAGATTTAGTCAAATGCAAAGAATATTTTGAAAAAGTCAACTAAATTTATTGCATGTAGTGTTTGCAGTCATTCTAGACGAAATGCATGCTTCATCTCACCTGAGCATACATATCGTTTTGATTTTGAAGGCCCACTACTTGACACATCACTAGTAGTACACACACACATACAAATGTTTCATTGTTTCTTTTCTCTTCTTATATTTCTTGATAATAATTTGAAAATACAGATTTTTCTTGAGAATTGTCTTTTATGGTTTTGTTGTCAGTACGTACAAGTTGGGTAGAGTACTGATTTATTGGGTAATTAGGCAGACTGTGTTTGTTAAGAGCTGGTATAATAGTGTAGCTAACCTATAGCGCCATCAGTACCTTACACATATATGTATTCGGTGATAGGAACTATTCAGCATTCCGCTCCGTCCTTCTTTATGGCTGTGAGCGAGACCTGGCCATTGAGAGTGGAAGACATGAAAAGATTGTCTGTCTTTGATCATAGGCGCCTGCGTTTCATCTCCCGTGTGAAATGGTTTAATGGGGTGAGCAATACTGAGGTTAGGCTTCGGTCGAGTGGTAGGTAGGTTGGAGGGTAAATCAGTCTACGAGGCTGTGAAGCTACATCGACTGAGATGGTTAGGACATGTGTTACGTATGCCTAGCCATCAATCGCCTTTCTCGACCGAAGGGCAATGTTGGCTAACATGGGGTCAGGCTGGAAAAGAGCTAGCGGTGGTCAAACCAAACGTGGCACCAGTCAATGAGGTCCACAACAGTTAGTCTAAGCCACGTAGGAAGGGGTAAACTTCCTGACTAGTTGGTGTCGTCGGGATATTAAAAACCAAAGGCTGGCGAAAATTGGTGATATGGCTCAAAATCGTTTTCAATGGCTGGTGCAGATGCATCCACTCCTTGTGACTTATGATTTCCAATGAAACTGTTTTATTCTTCGTTATTACTATTCCTTTGTCTCACACCTCTGTTTACTGTCTCTATTATGCATTTCTTCTCTTGCTTTGTATGCTACAAGAAGGGAGTGTGGCGACTTGAACTGCTGTTCATCGGTGCAAAATTCTATATCGAAAACAGACAGACAGGAAATCATAATCTTTCTAACTCGGTAATCATACCTAGTTACGATATCAAATCAGCAGTGTAATGCTATATTATGGAGATGTAATTAATTTCGGTTCATGGATTAGGTCGTGTATTACGTACACGAAGGCTGTTGTTATAATATAATTGTCAAATTGCTTTTAATAGACAAAAGACCAGTAGTTCAGCGAAGAGTCTCTTTTCGCCGGCGAATACATTTTCATAGCTTTACAATCGCAAATGTATATATGGTTGTTTTGTCTGTGTGTATACATTAAATTTGCCAAAAGAAAATACAATCAGTAAGTTCAGATGAATTGGATATTGTTGATATAAAAGGGTAGTAACAAAAGTGATGAGTTGTCACCAGCGATTGTTAAAGAAGAGTTATATAAGAACAATATGAATAGTCTGATGAAAGAGTTGTGCCCAGGGTGTACATAAATAATATACGAAATTACTCAAGAGTTTTAAGTAGTTAGGAAAAAAAAATAAACACACAAACAAAAGTTAAGTCAAATCAACAGAGTTGTTACCATGATAGTAGAAGTGGCTGAATAATTTTCTTTTGTATGTATTATTCTGGTTCTTCCAACTAAATGGCTAAGGCTTTCTCCAATGCAAAGAAAACGGAAACGAATTGTCCTAGGAAGGTTGCTTTTCACTTTACAGATTACTTTGAAGTAGGAGGCGTTTGTTGAAATGGAATGACCAGTGGTGACGAGATGTTCAGTCACTCTCCGCTGAACTACTTACCGGTCTTCTGCGCTATTAATGTTCGAATGGGGGGATTTTTCGTGAATTAAAAAGTTGCTGTTAGTTAAACCGCGGTATTCGAAAGTAGTGATTTATCGGTTGAAAAGCAACTGTCGTAAAGCGTACGGTGATATGATTATAAATTTTGTAAACACCTAATTTTATGAATCAAAAATGTGTCACATATATAGCTTGAAGTATTCACAAGTAGTATGAGTCAAATGACAAAACATGCGGAATATATATAGAGAGATCGGCGTCACTAGCTGTTAGTTCCAAACGTAATGCTTGTAATTCACTGGTTAAAATGACCTTATTGGCTGATTGATTCCAGTGTATTTTTGAGATGGTGTAAAATCACTTGGCTTCGAATGTATTTGTACGCAGTAAAACGGTATTTTTAGTTATGGACACTGGCATGGAATAATGAAACCAAGTGGGACTCAAGCTGAAAGCTGTATGTCCAAGTTAATGAGAGTACCTCTTTATCAGAATGCTGGGCCTAGATCCTAATCTTTCGACTTTTGGGAATATATTCTTATTTTTATTCAAAAAACGAAGCATTTATGTTTCTTGGCCTAGCCGGTGAATTGAGGAGTTGGTGATATGGAAGCCCTCGGGACTCTAGGAATCAATGGCTGGAGACAATAGGTGACATGGCGTGTCTCAAAATCGTTGTCAATGGCGCAGATGTATTCAGTCTCTGTAATCTTTCATATTCCTTTCTACCATTACCCATTCTGTTTCGCTCTTATGCTTGTCAGACTGTATTGATTCTCTTCACTCGTCTGCTTGTCTACCCCTGTGTGCTATTTGGAATGTGGCAACTCGAACTGCTGCACTTCGGTGCCAAGTTCTATGTTGAATCCAGAATATGGAAGCTGCTGAATTCAATTATATTTAAAGCAGTTAGTTCCCTTTATGAATTTCGACAACACAATAAGAAGACGTAGTTTATCTGAAACGTGTAATGTATTGGCGCAACACATTTCGGATATTCTGATCATACATGTACTTGTCATACACAGTTATTTAGAAGGCATGAATAATTACAATACAGGTCAGACTGTGTACATGTCAAGGTAACAGATAACGAAGGGGTTTGAAAATATTATGAAGTAAATTGGTCCTTAGTTCTAACTTGGATTACCAAGGGAGATTTAAGGTGATAACAAATAACTTTTGGACGCATATGACAGATTTATTTTTTATTTTTTTATTTTTCTTGATTTACAGCTTGATTCCACACTGTATTTTTGGTACAAGTATGGAATTTTCAGCATGGATATCGGTAGCCCAAATTTCGCAGGCCGACCATAGATATCAGGTGTGCGCCGGCGTGGGCTCGAACCCCGGACCATGTGCATGGTCGGCGAGAGTCCTAACCACTGTGCCACCGACGCTTTTATGGCTAAGGCTTCAACGAATTTAAGTGTGTGACCCAACCTTGTCTTGTATATCGGCTTAAAGGCATTGTTGAAATCAAATTTATGACGCGTCTCTATAATATGCTTCTCTATAGATGATGTTGGACATCTATTCCCGGGGTCATTTATGCCTGGCGATTTCATTTGTTGTTGCATCTACTTTGGAATGTGTTCTGTAGCCCTAACCTGCAGAGACCGATGGGTCCTCCCTATGTATGTGTCTCCACACATACATGGAAATTGATAAACACAGTGAGATGTGACACTGCCTTACGGATAATGTGTGGGTTTACAGGACAGCATAGTTCTCGTTTTCTCTATGAAGATAAGTTTAGCTGCATAATAAGTTCTGTTAATTGTGGCCTTGAGTCTTTGTCTTGTGACTAGACTTTATTGATCACGTCTGAACGCCAAGGATATGTAAACATTTTATTTTGGGAGGTGATTGGATTGGTAGAGCTCTATGGTTGACACTTCCATAAGGCCTAATAAATCTCAGTGGGTAGCTGCTATCTAACAATATCTCAGTGAGGTGTTGTCTTTCTTCTTCAGTTGTATCGGCAGTACATATACGGTGAATGCGCTTGAATAAACATTTAACCAACGCCATTTTATACTGTAGTGGATAGAAACTATTATAATATGATAAAATTAGAAACGACGATTACTGGTCATTAGCACAGACGCAAATGATTACTACGCATTCTGGATGAATACACAGAATCGAATATCCATATGAAAATAAAACAAAATTATTTTGACTGGACACTAGTCAGCACCTAGTGTGACATGTGTAGTCCTTTCTTTGCTCACACTAGTTACTGACTAGTGTTCAATCAAAATACTCACTACATTCCGACAGGAGGTCAATCGCGAGCCCGATTAGCTCGTCAGTGGTAACGTCTCTGACTGCAGGCGGCACTGGGTGACGCGGGTTCGAATCTTGAGAAGAGACATGAGTTACTTCAAGGCAGTTGTAGATACACCCTGCCGGCTGATGAGTGCCAACTAGCACGAAACGTAGGTCCAAGCAAGGCTTCCTGCGGCCGATTGCCTCCAACTATCTAATATCATCAAAACAAAATTATATTCATATCAAACAAGTTGACCAAATCATTCATTATATGCAAAAAAAAAGAAATGTGCAAAGTGTATTGCACAAATTCAACATCACATGTTTGACATGAACTATATTACAATGGTATTAAACTGCTAAAATAAATGACAACATTTTTTGCTTTCTATTTCAACAGTCATCCAATATCGATCGATATATTTCATTTTCTGACACAACTCCGAAATTATCAAAGAAATTAATTAATAAGATCTTGTAAGAGAACTAAAACTACCCGGATGTATAATCACATTCAAAGTTGCGTAATACAACCAACGTACATGGTAATGTCTTGTTAACTAGTTACAGTCACCTTGGCTAAGGTGAAACTGACTGACAATTATCATTTCGTGAATTATTTTGAAAACGGAAAAGAAAGATGAATTGTTGATTGAAAATGCTTTATAAAAGTCGTGACAAAATGACATTTTTAAATACAGTGAAAAGATTAATTACAGGATTTTATCATGAGCTGACATCGGTTAGAGAATGAATATCAATCAGGTGCTGATATCTAGCGACAGGCCCGATTGATTGAGGTAGACAGTAGTTACCTGGGGTTCTAGTGGGAAGTCGAAACCAGTCGGATGCAGCAGGTCACATGTGAAGAGAAATGCTCGACGGAGACACTGGGGCTAGCGGTCGCATCATTTTATGAGTTCGCAGAAGTTGGAATTCATGTAGTGGCCATTGGATCGGTCTCCAGTGGCTTAATGGTCTACGAGCTCGCTAGCCATGTAACCGGAGAGGTTCTAGGTTCGAACCGTGGCGGTGGGTGCGTACTGATGGAGGATCCCACATCAGGAAGGGTGAAGTAGGTGTCCAGTACTCCCAGTTGGTTTCCAAGCGGTTCTGTAACCAATGCCAGATCATGATGAAATCCTGCAACCAATTAATCAAGTCACTACAAACCAATACTTGAATACCAGTGAAAACATGTGAGATACTTTCTAGTGAAAATAGACTGGCATTAAGCCAATTTCCCTCTAGAGAGAACCAATGAACACCACCGGAGAGTATTGGACAGCTGTTTCACCCCGAATCGGGACTCCTCGTCATTCTTATCACCGCATGCACAAACCTTATTATCATAATTTTGTCATCATTATAATCATCGTTATTACGGACTTTGGAGAGATTTTCCACATTATTATTATTATCATTGGATTCACAAAATCGCTTTCATTGGTTGAAAATTTTTTATATAAATTTATTTAAATTAGAGTGAAGCCTGACGAAGATCTAATTGAAAACAATTTTTTTCGCTTATATGTCCTGTTCTAATATTAATAATGGGAATTTATAAAGATAAGAGATTTTATTTATGACATTAAAGGTCAGTATAAATTATTATGATTCCTTTTGGGTTCCAAGTGGAACAGGGGCCTTCAACGACAACAAAGACACATCTCCATTTCACACTTTTGTCTCCAATCCTCTTCAAATGACTCCACTACTGGCCATTAACTCTCATCTCATCTTCATGCGATCTCTTTCATTACACCCTTGGACTCCCAGTTCGCCGTTTCTCCTTTCGGATCCCACTCAAAGACTTCGAGTGTGACGTTATTTAACGGTCTCCTCTCGGCGTGTTTAGTGATAGATAGGTTCTTGGTTGGTTTTCTCCCTCTGGATTCCCCGTTGCTTATACTTTCCAGCCGGGCGAAGGCAGCTGTTAATAAAAGTTTGCAGTGACCTGTTGCAAGTGCTTTCGGTGACTCGTGAATCAAGTCCTTGAACCATGTGGAAGCAATAACTGGCTTGACATTGCTGTTGAAAGTCCGAATCCTGTTGCTTATGATGGCTGGGTTAATGAAGGTCTGGTTTACCTTTCCGAATCTGGCTTTAACATCCTCATCACTTCCATCTGTAGAGTTGAAACGATGCTGTCTAGATCACTGGAAGAACTGACTGCTTTTAAATTCTTTCCGTTGATAGTGATTGGGTTCTTGTTGTTGCTATTGGTTGGTTGGTTGGTTATCTTTATCACTTCCTCCATCTTCTCTATGTGGACGCGAAGTCCTATCTTTTACTTCTTCTGCTGTCACTTTGTTTGTTTTTTCCTGGAGGTCTTCAAGTTTTTGTGCCATTAGACATAAATTGTCTGTGATTTCCAGAGTTTTCTACTATCTTCTTGCTGATACAACGTATTCCTGTCTTCTCTCTCTATCTAAGGTCCGGTGAATGATCCAGTCCAGACTATCTATCATCGGTGACAGTAGGCAGTCTTGTTCTACTCCTGTCTTTACGTCAACCGTATCGCTGAGATTTTCGTTGTGGATCTCTTAATATGTGGCATTGTTATATGTAGCTGTTGTATACGATTGATAAAGATTTGAGGTGTTTTTTAGTGTTGAAACAGTTTCGAAATTACTTCTTGGTCAACGCTGTCTAGTGAAGGCCTTTTCAAAGTCGATGAAGGTGAGATAGACTACCATTTGACTATCTTCCTTTATCCTGTTCGATTATTATGTGTAGATTTGTAATTCGATCAGTACATGATTTGCCTTTCCTGAATCCACATTGTTTCACACACACAAACACACACAGAGCATCTTTCGGTCTCTCCAGGATGGTGAGGTTTAATATTTTGTTTGGGGTGAATAGAAGCATGAGTCTAGGCTTAAGTTGCCTCTTTTGAATTTGACAGATTAGCTCTTCTTCCAGTTGATAAGTACCTTCCTGTCCTTCCAAACCTTCTGAATTATTGTTTTGAGCATATCTATTGCGGTCTGTGTTTCCGTTTTCAGTAATTCTGAAGGAATTCCTCCTGGTTCTGCTGTTATTCGACTTTCATTAAACTTTATGGCATTCAGTATTTCAGCTCCCATAGGTAGATTGGTGGTCTATTCAAAAATCCTTTGAAGAAGTTTGATTGGACACTAGTAACTAGTGTGCCGTGTCTAGTCCTTTCTTTGGTGCAGACTGAATTCTATTAGTCAGGTTTGCAATGTGGCCACCGCGCCACTAGGTAGCTCGCTGTCACGGTGCACACTGATTTGATGATATTAGATAATTGGAGGCAATCGACAGGACATGAGTTCTTTCAAGGTTGTAGATACGCCTTGCTGACGAGTGCCAGCTAGCACGAAACGTAGGTCCAAGCAAGGCTTCCTGCGGCCGATTGCCTTCAACTACCTAATATCATCAAATCCTTTGAAGTGATCGATCGGTCCAGCGTTGTCTTTGTTTCTTCTCTTCTACTAGCTGCCTGTTCTGTTTCAGTTGCCAGTGTGTTGTAAAATTATCGTTTATCTTTCCTAGCACTATTTTTCTTCTTCTTCTCTTCACTCCTTTCTTGAGTGAATTACAAATTAAACAATCAATTCATCAATCCAATTTTTAGAGAAATTCAAAGACATTCCAGTGGATGACAATGAAATAATAATAATAACAATAGTGTCCATTGATGTCACAGCACTATATACTTCAATTAGTCCAAAACTAGCAACAGAAACTATGCAACAATTACTCTATAGTGATGAGAACATAAAAACACAATGTTCAACTTGGATAGAACCCATAAAATTATGCCTTACACCAGACTTCCAATTCAGTACTCAAATATACAAATAGGAACACCAATGGGATCGCTCATATCAGGATTAATAGCTGAAGCCGTTATGCAAAGATTATAATTAATAGCTCTACCTATAATTGAAATGGAAATCTGGGTACATTAGGTTGATCATACATTTGTAATAATTAAACGAAATGATTTGGAATATATCCATAAATTAATAAACAACATATTTGAAGACAACAAATTCACAAGAGAAGAGGAATTAGATAACAAAATTCCATTTTTAGATGTCTTAATCGGGAGAACCAACACAGGAAGTTTAGAAACACAAGTATATAGAGAATCAACACACACAGATCAAATACTCAACTATACTAGCAATAATCCAATTGCTCACAAAAGAAACTGTGTGCAGACATTGTTTAAAAGAATTCAAACACACTGTAGCACTCCAGAGTTGAAAAGAATGGAAGAAAGATACTTACAAATGGTCTTCAAAAAGAATGGTTATCCACAAACTTTCACCAAAAAGTGTTTAAAATCGAATCACAACACCAACAAAGAACCATCATCAAGGAACACAAGAAAATTCATCCTACCATATATGTGAAAAATATCTCTGAAATAACAGCTAGAATACTGAAACCGTTCGATATAGATATAGCACACAAACCAGTGAAACCACTTAATTCGATATTATGCAAACCAAAATATCCAACAGAAAAAGGAGATATAATTGATACCATTTACAAAGTAAATTGTATAAACTGTAACAGCCATTACATCGGCCAAAGTAGGCGTCCCCTTTGAATCAGAATCCAAGATCACAAATCAGCTGTGAAAAGACATGATATCCATATTCTTTCATATCAATGCATATAGACAATCATGGACATCAGTTTGATGACTGGGAGAATGTCGAAATCTTAGACAGGGGAAACACCAAAACTTCAGTCAGGGCAATTCTAGAAGCCTGGTACTCAAACAAATATGCGATTTCAATATAGCAAAAATATTCATTCAGACATCTATAAAACACAAAGTAATCGAGCAAAGAATATCCCAGTTTCGATAAATTCCTCTTCTGGCTCTACAATTACATATATATGTGGTTATATACACAAAATATTCAAGATTGGTAGTTAATAACAATATTAGTGTTTTTTAAATAAACAAAATCCATTCGTAGCGCTATTCTGTCTCATCTTGTGGATACAGAACATAAGATTGATGTTAACCAGGCTTTTATTGTTGTTTACCGGATACCAACAAATCTTAACTTCACCTTAAGAGTTCGATTACTAAATATTGCTGAGGCTGGTTGTTAGGATCCACATTAAAAAGACTAATTTACGTGTCCAAAAGAAGTTAGTTCAGACACTGTCCTTACCTTGACCATCTAGGTTTGAATGAGCCTCAATTTCTGTGGAAATTTCCTAATTTTAGTTGATATTTGATTTGCTATTATATCTTTATTATTATTATTAATTTAAGCATCTTTAATGAACTGTGATTGCATTGATCATACTTTACAAATCGATATTATTTAAAAAACACTGATATTGTTATTAACTACCAATCTTGAATATTTTGTGTATATAAACATGTATATATAATTGTAGAGCCAGAAGAGGAATTTATCGAAGAGAATATTCTTTGCTCGATTATTTTGTGTTTTATAAATATGCGATTAACAATCATATTAATATATATTTTTTTCTTTTTTTTTCACGTTCCCCAGTGGAACATAGGGCTTCAAGCTAATGGCTTGAAGATTCTGTATCACAGTTTAATTTTACAGGATGGGGTTGCTAGCCTCATGCCCAACCTTTCCTCTTTACCAGGATTATTTCTGGCTTAGCGAGGTAAAGGAGTGCGACGACCGGGGATCGAACCCCGGACCATTTGCATAGTCGGTGAGCGTCCTAACCTCTATGCTACCGACGCACAATATATATATATATATATATATATATAGGCCAAATATACCAACTAATAAAAAATAAATCATGTGTCGAGAACGTTTAAAATCCAAGTCAATAGAAAATGACCAATAAATATGTAAAGGTGGTAACTGGGAGATGCAATTATATCACTCAGGGAAAAAATCTGATCATTTGACTTTATACTAAATATTGTGCTGAAGATGTTGTCCAGAAGGGGGACGACGAAAGCTCTGCAAATAAACCAACTAGCTCAGAGAACACAGATAAGTCAAACAAGTCGATCAGTGAACAGATTGCTTCTGCTTACATCACACGTGAACTTACCTCCAAATTGCTGACTAGTGTTTAAATGATAAAAATCTGCATGGTGATAGGCATTAGATGACCATTGAGCTCTGCTAAGACAGAATTTCCTACATCAATAAGTTATCAGGTGGCAAGTCATACAGGTGTGGTATTTTATTGTATTGATCAAAAGCTATGAAGTATGAGGATATTGTGGCCATTGAGGTATGTGACAGATTCTTAAAAGTAAATTTCCCTGGAAATATTCAAAATCGATAATTTTGATGAATACTGTAGTTAAACCAGTAATGGTTCTCTAACTGATGTCAACTCATGATTAAATCCTCCAATCAATCAATCAAAAAAAACCCATACTCGAAAACTGATTTGATGCTCAATAGCGACTGGCCCTATTCAGAAAGTTAGCCTGGGGTTTTAGTGGGAAGCCATGATCAGTAGGGTGCAGCAGTTTGAAGGTGAGTCTGCAACTCATTGAAAAAGACTTTGCGAAGTGCCTGAAGGATTTCATCATGAATTCACTTCAGTTAGAGAAACATTGGTAAACCACATGCGAAGCTGTTTCGCGGGCAGTACGCACCCACTGACAGGGTTCAAAAGTAGGACCTCCTAGTTACAAGGCTAACGAGCTCTCAGACCATTAAGCCACTGTCAGAAGTTAAAATTCGTGGGTTGGCCATCGGCTTAATGGTCTACCAGCTCGTAAGCCTTGTAACCAGTAGGTCCTGCTTTCGAACCCTGTCGGTGCATGCATACTGTGAAGTGTTCAAAACTAGGCTGACGAAACAGCTGGTTGTCCAGTACTCCCAGTTGGTTTACCAGTGGTTCTCTAACCGATGTCAACTCATCATGAAATCTTCCAATTCCTCGATTTATTGAAAACCTGACAAGCAGATCTCATCTTTAAGAAAAAATTTCGTTTTGAATGAAACAGGCAGAACTTTCTAACACTTGTAATAAACAGAAAAATAAAGGAAACTCTAATATACTAAAATCTAATTGTTAGGTATTTATTCTCATTTAGTAAACATAAGTAGAAAGTATGCATAGAATCGACGCTTTTGTGTAAACTATACTGTAGTAATTATACTTATATATATATATATATATATGTATTAATTATTAGTGTCTAAAAGACCGACAATATTCTGTTTCATGACCTTAACCCTTAGTGCTGTTTAACACAAATGCAAATATCATATTAGTTGAAAAAAGAGAAACATTTTAAATTAGAGTAGCTGGCAATCTAATTAAGATTTTTTTATAAATATGTTCCAATTCCGATTTAATTTACTGAGAGTAAACATTCTTCAAACACAAACGCGCGCACACACACACACACACACACAAACACCAGCCACCTAAATAAGTCCGTAGAACACCTTTGTAACACTACTGTCATTATTATTATGTGAAAAGTTGTTGAGTTTTCAATGTTCCAATCTTTCATTTAGTTTATAAAATCGATTCATTCTGTATGACTATAGGTCTGTCTATGTACACTAGAAAGTGATATTTGTCTCCTTTAGGATTGCTCTTAGCGGATGTCTTCACGGTAAGCTCAGAGAACGGCCCAGTAAAGGAAACCATCGAGAGTTTGTTTATGTATAATAGTATATATATAGATGATACCTTCATTGTCTGTGAGGAAAACTCTTCAACTGTCAAACTGCTTGGACTATTTAATGGCTCTCAGCCATCTTTGCGTTTCACAACCGAGGAAGAGTCGAATTCCTCGTTTCACTTCCTTGACCTTAAGATAGATAGAAGAGACAATGACACGTTGTTAAGGTCGATTTATCGAAGGCTAACATTCACAGGACAGTACACTAACTTCAACAGTTGGGAACCTTTAGGGGGAAATAGAAATCTTATTTATTCCTTATGCTCCAGAATTCGTAAAATCTGCTCTGTAGAGACAATCGATAGGGAACTAGATAACCTTCGATCAAATCTCCTTAACAATGGATATCCTTCAAGGTTTATTGAACGTAACATCAAGAAAGAATCCGCCCCTTGACAAATCACAGTACCAAAGAAAAAACTGTTTATGAGTCTTTCCTTCAAAGGTAACACCGTTTCTGAATTGATTAAAAATCGTTTATCCAAATATATTAAACGCACGTTTCCTGCAGCTGACTTGCAACTAGTTTTTACCAGCCGAAACATGATTAGACAATGCGTCAAGGATAGATTACCGCTTTTGTCCACATCTATGTGCATTTACTCTTTTACCTGCTCTTGTGGAGCTGTTTATATTGGACGTTGTAAGCGTACTCTCCGAAAACATGTTGTTGAACACTATCCGGTTTGGTTAGTGAAAGGTGAACGTAGAACTGCGAAGTCGTCTGTTTGTGATCACCTGTTAGAATCTGGTCATTTAGCCACACGTGATTCATCTTTCAAAGTTATCTAAGTGGCGAAATCGAATCGATCCAAAAGTTTACATTTTCTTCACTTATGCATAGCCGAAGATTTAGCTATACATGGACAGAAACCTAAATTATGTGTTCAAAAACGTTTTATGAAATCCCTTTCTTTACCTTGGTCATAGTAATGTTCTTTCTAGTTTTTATTTTATTTTATTTTACCACTTGAATTCTTTCCACTTCAGTTCACATCTTTATACTTATCGTAATCGTACTCGTAATTTTTGAAACTTTTAGACAACACTTGACATTTTTGGTATCAATTCACTTATAAAACAATCTTTAATAATTTTGTAATTCATTCACTTCAAGTTTATCCCTTATAACATTTTATTTATCGTTATTCTTATCACACATATATGTGTATATTGACTGAGCAATTATTTAGTGCCAATTAATAACCTTTTTCTGTAATATAAATACGACTGTACAGCTTGAAAATGAAGTCGTTGAAAAAAAATTTCTTCACTGAACAAAAAACTGTGCTTTTACTTATGAATAAGAAGAGAGAAGTCAGTCAGTGTGAAATACAACTTACTATTGATTGATTTGATGAAATCCTAGCGGGAAGCTTTGACAATTAGAAGGTCCATCAGTTTGTGTCTGAGGACACAGTTACTTAGTGTGATCAGAGTGAATAGAGATAGCAGTATATCGTAAATGACCAGGTATTGAAAATAACTGGTATTTGGTTTGCAACTTCCTTCCTTCTCGTTAGTCAATGGCTTTATACTCATCCCTAACTAACTGGATGGTGTTCACTGACTAGGAATCCTGCAGAAGAGTGTCATAGCTGTTTAGAACTCTGTGATTCTGAATACTTTTTGACTAAATTAACTGTGACATCAAACTAAATCTCATACGCTCAATGCATGTATGTTGTTATTGGACTGAAGATCTTCTTGGTTATGGATGACACCTTCATTTTTGTATGATAATGGTTTTGATAGGAGTACAATAATTATTGAATTCAATGAAGTACATTTGGCTATGAAATTCACATGCGAAGATGAATCCCAAAATAGAATTATTGCCTTCCCGGATGTCCTACTTACAAGAAAACCAGATGGTAGCATAAAGAGAAATTTGCATAGAAAAAGCACTTGGACAGGACAATATACACATAGCTTCATAGTTTCGTTCCTATCAAGTACAAAAGAAATTAAGTGAAGACCCTCAGCCACAGAATGTTCAGAAGAAGTAACTGAAGATGAACTAGGCACTGTAAATGATACCTTGGTTTAAAATAGCTATCCCGACAAATTTATCAAGAAACACATGACAAAGAAAGCGGAAAAGTTCTACTCAATATCCGTAAACAAAAAGCTTTTATACATACAACCTCAATTCAAGAGTGACATACCAAGCGAGATAATTCCGAAGAAATTAAGAAAATCAGTTCAAAGAAGTTTTAATGCTGGCGAACCACACGTATTAATCTCTACACGACCAATGGTGCTACCTCCACTGAAAGATGAAGTACCTAGATTAGCCACTTACAATTGTATCTGTCAATTCAACTGCACTTGTGGAGCGACTTATATTGGCCGTTGCTCTAGGAACTTGATTTTTCGTGCTCACTCGGGAACATCTCTCACTATGGCTAAGTAAAGGCGTAGTGAAAACCATTAACAGTTCGATATTGGACCATCTGGTGCAAACCTGCCACAAAACCAGCCAGCGTGGAATTATCCTTCTCTATCATCTCCCGGGTGCCTAATAAATTGCTGAAATCATCGAAACACCGTATGCTTCAAAAAGCAGAGGCTACTGCGATCCGCCTCAAACAACCAGTTCTCTGTGTTAAAAAGAAGCAAGTCCTGCACCTACTAGTACCCTGGCCTTGAGCAGAGACTATAAATTCATGAATTTGTAATATTATTTTCCTAATTATTCTGATATTCAGTTTATTTTATGTTGATGCTATTGAGCTGTAATCTATCAATATTATTGATTCAATGTTATTTAAACAACATTAATGTTGTTCATAAGACTAGGAAGAAAGAAGAGACAAGACAAGGAATGGCTCTCAATGGACACTTGGAAATTAATAGAAGAGAGGAGAATGATGACAGAGAAAATGATTCAATGCAAGGACGGACAGGAGAAGGAGACGATGAGCTCAACTTACAAAGCATTGGACAAAGAAGTGAAGAAAAGTGCTAGGAAGGACAAAAGACGATTCTACGACAATCCAGCTACTGAAGCTGAAAAGGCAGCAGGCAAAAGGGACCTGAGGACACTATATCAGATAACCAAATCCCTATCCGGGAAGAGACCAACACAAGCGAAACCTATAAAAGACAGCCAAGGGAAGCCCATTACCAAGGAAGAAAAACAGATTAAACAATGGGCGGATCACTTCAAAAGACTCTTGAACCGACCATCACCTGCAACCCGTCCAGAAATACCAACAACAGCGCGCACACAACTGCAAGTTGACACCAATCCCCCAACTAGAGCTGAAGTCTTGAACGCAATCAAACTTCTGAAAGCTGGAAAAACAGCCGGACCAGATGGAATACTCCCTGAAGCACTGAAAGCAGACCCAGATATGACAGCAGACATGCTGACTCCATTATTGCAAAAGGTCTGGAAGGAGGGAAAGGTGCCTACTGACTGGAGGAAAGGTTACCTCGTGAAACTACCAAAGAAGGGCGACTTACGCCTCACTCTGCAAGAACTGGCGAGGAATCATGCTCCTATCGACGCCAAGTAAAATCCTGAGTCGCATCATCCTGGAGAGAAATAAGGACGCACTGGAGACAGAACTCCGACCAGAACAAGCTGGATTCAGGAAAGTCAGGCAAATCATGTACTGACCAAATTGCAACTCTACGCATCATCATCGAACAAAGCATGGAATGGCAATCAAACCTCTACCTCAACTTTATAGACTTTGAGAAGGCCTTCGACAGCGTTGATCGTGAAGTAATTTGGAAATTACTCGAGTACTATGGCGTACCCCAAATATTCATCAACCTTATTCAACAGCTGTACGACAACGGCACATGTCAAGTGATCCACAACGGAAAGCTCAGCGAGGCGTTTGGAGTAAACACAGGAGTCAGACAAGGGTGCTTTTATCTATCACCAATGATATTCCTAATTGTGGTGGACTGGATTATGCGTCAGACAGTAGTGGGAAACGAGAAGACAGGAATATCCTGGACCGACGTGAAGAACCTAGAAGACCTGGATTTCGCGTGTGGATCATTTATGTTTGATGTCACACACAATCGAAGACTTACAAGCGAAAACCGACAAACTGGTCGAAGAAGCAGCAAAGACAGGACTCCAGGTAAACATAGACAAGACGGAGGTTATGAAAATAACCAACCAACAACAGCAACAACATCCAACGTCAATCACCATCAACGGGAGGGATTTGAAAGAGGTTACTTCATTCACTTATCTAGGGAGCATTGTCTCAACTACAGGAAGTCGGAACGGAGAAGGATGTCAAATCGAGTGAGAATCGGGAAGGCGAGAAATACATTCATCAACCAACTGAAACCAATCTGGAAATCTTCGTCGCTCAGCATCAACAACAAAATCCAGTCGGATTTTCAATACAAACGTCAAGTCAGTCAGTTTTATACGGATCAGAAACTTGGCGGCGGGTCACAAAGAATATTTCCAAAAGGCTGCAGACCTTTATTAACAACTGTCTTCGCTCAATAGTGAAGATCAGATGGCCGGAAAGAATCACCAACAAGGAATTATGGGAACAAACAAAGCAAGAACCAATCGCCCAACAAATATGCAGGAGAAAGTGGAGATGGATCGGACACTCGCTGAGGAGACCAATGGGTGACATCGCGCGCCAAGCCCTCGAGTGGAAATCGGAAGGGAAGCGGCGTGTGGGACGTCCAAGGGTGACATGGAGGAGATCGTGTGAAGAGGAGTTGAAAGAAGATGGATTAACATGGATGCAGGCGAAAAGTATAGCAGAAGATAGAAGAAA
This sequence comes from Trichobilharzia regenti, assembly GCA_944472135.2. Classification (NCBI taxonomy): domain Eukaryota; kingdom Metazoa; phylum Platyhelminthes; class Trematoda; order Strigeidida; family Schistosomatidae; genus Trichobilharzia; species Trichobilharzia regenti. The sequence continues at coordinate 35,153,358 of OX235264.1, read as the reverse complement.
GTGGAGACGTGCAGTTGAAGCCCTATGTTCCACTAGGAACCCAAGGGAGCAATAATAATAATAAGACTAATTCATTCATTCACTATAATGCATATATAACTGTAGAACGTGACGAAGAGCTGGTTATCGAAAAGAGTACTCTTTGTTCAGTATCCATTCTTCTAATAATTAAAATATGTCCAAATAAAATTTTTGGTATAGGTGTTATTGATGAGAAGGATTCTTTGAAGCAAATAAAGAAGCTACTTTGAGACGAAAATAAGTTCTTTGACACAGGTTGTCAATATAAAAATAGCTGAACACTACTCATCTCATTGAAATCCCAAAAAGAATAAAAAGGGATGTACCATCTTTTCTAAACTATATGCAACCAGGAAATCTTTTGAAGCAACTATTTCTAGTTTATGCAGTCTAATGTAATAACTACATTTTCAGACTTCAGCGTTTCATTGACAAAGGTTGCGCTCAAGTATTCGGTTCTAATAATAATGCCGACACCAGTGGTTGGTGGTCACTCTAAATCACGAAATAGTAGAAGTTAAAAATTCATTGACTGGCTGGCCGTCGAATCGGGTCCAAGTGGTGGCTGAACGGTACACGAGACAGCTTGACTTGTAACCAAAAAGGTGCTGGGTACGAATCCCAATGGGTGTATATGGCAGATGATTCCCAAACGAGGACGGATGAAATAGCTGGCTATCCAATACTCCCAGTTGGTTTACCAATTGTTCTCTAACGGATATCAATCCGTTGTCAAACTCGAAATATAAATCTAATCCCTATAAACCAACTCTTGAAATTGATTTATGTATGAATTCGGTTGGCGATACCAGCGTGTATCTACAATTATACTTTTTTAAAATCTTTTAAAATTAATTTTGATTATAACTTGAAACTACACAGTATTTTTGTTACAAGTATGGAATTTTCAGCATGTGATATAGGTAGCCCAAATTTTGCAGGCCGACCATAGATATCAGGTGTGCGTCGTCAGGGAATCGAATCCCGCACCATGTGCATGGTCGGTGAGAGTCCTAACCGCTGTGCTACCGACTTGGATTATCTGTCAAATCACTCCTAAACTTCAGCTGAAGTAGTATTAATGTGACGTGCGCTACTTACGAGGTTTGTCAGTAGTGTATTGAGAGATATTGATCGGCATAAAAGTATCAAACAGTGGAGTGACAAACTTGACGTCAGAGACAGAGAGAGAGCAAATGAACCAGTGTGGCAGCAAAACATGGGGGATGTGAAAGAAACACAGTACGAAGGAAGGAAGGCTAGAAGTAGCAAAACACGGAGGATGTGTGCAAATGACAATTTGCAGATAAGGTGTATATAATTCCCCCATATTACTAGAGATGTCAAATTACAAATAAACACTCTGTTACCCAGTGCCTTATCTTTTGCCGTTACAATAATACAACCAACAAAACTCATCTTTATCGACTTTGGAGAGACCTTCGACAGCGATGACCATGAATTATTTTGGAAACGACTTCAAAAGCTACATGACAATGCTACATTTCAAATGATCCACAACGGAAAACTCAGCAGGGTGGTCGGAGTGAATACAGGAGTAAGACAAAGCTGCCTACAAATGTCACCGGTAATATTCCCAATTGTGGTTGATCAGGTGACTAGAAAGAATTTGCGACAACAAATTCCGGGGATGAACCAATCAGGAACCTATTGCTAAGCATATATATGCCGAAGAACATGGAGACGGATCGGAAACATGCCGAGGAGACCTTTGGGCGACATCGCTTGAGTGTGACCCGATTTAGAAACGATGGGTTGGGCATGAGTCCGAGGGTGACATGGAGAAAATCGTATGAAGAGGAGATGGGGGACTATGGGCAGCTGAAGAGGATCACATGGAACAGGACATAATGGAGTTGTTCTGTTGAAGCTCAGTGTACCACTCGGAACCCAATGAATTAATAGGCATGAATAAAGCAACTGTAGTGGGAGTTATCACAGAACTGAACACAAGTGGATAAAGAAGACAAACAAGAGAATGTGTGTGTTAAGTTCAAAGATAATCTTATTCACATGCCACTAATCCCCACTGAACCAACAAGTAATTTCAATGTAATCTTAACTGAGATACAGTGAAAACAGGTTTTTTGAATTTAGCTAAGAGTGGAATAGTAAATTTTAGGAATATTTTCAAGAATTGCTTAGTAGGGATTTCATTCGTTACAGGATTTCATCATGAGCTGACATTAGTTAGAGAACCATTGGAAAACCTGGGAGTACTGGACAGCTGTTCCCTCCTTCCTGTTTTGGGACTTTTCAAAAGTTCGCACCCATCAGGGTTCGAACCCAGGAACTTCTGGTTTCATGGCTAGCGAACTCGTAGACCATTAAGCCACTGAAACCCTAATCAATGGCCCATGAATTCTAACTTCTGCCAATTTACGACATAGCGCGACTCTAAAAATTCAATTGAATTTTAGATTTTTCCTATCGATTGATTGGATCAAAGTGCTTAGTGTCAGGTTGACATGTCGGCTTCATGTGCAAATGCTTCGACATGGGCATGTTATTGGAGTTTAATTGGTGGATTGTGACTAGCGATGGAATCCGTAATAACGTGCATTTCGTCCTCTGATTGGGACTCCTCAGCTAGATGTAACTGCATTCTCCAGCGAGTGATGATGTTTTGAAAAACTAAGCTAGTGCATGAATAATAATGATAAATGTAAGAAGTATTCTGGGATTTCAAGTAATAAACAACTGCTTTTAGATTTCTCCACGAGTTTATTAATCATCCCTCCTGGTGACCTTGGACGTGATTGGTTGTTTATGTGTGTCTTCACACCTTCTAGGTTACTTGTATTGGAACTGATTGTTTCTTTGACTTGAACTTTGACCCTTTGTGTGTGAAGTTTCTTTCTTATCGGTTGGTAAATTTTGTCTATCTCGATGTGTCTATTGATCGATGATTCACTGGAATGCTAAGCTTCTACAAATTCTCTAGCATTCTTGTTATTTCCTTTGTCTAATATTTGAACGTTGTCCCAGTCGAATTGATGTTCGTGGTTGTCAGTATGTAGTGATATGAGGGAGTGGATATCATGTATTTTGACGGCTAGCTTATGTTCGTGGATACGAAGACGAAGGGGACGTCCACTTTGGCCAATGTAGTGTTTCATCTACAAAATAAATTGTAACAACTGCGAAAAACACTACATTGGCCAAAGTGGGCGTCCCCTTCGTCTTCGTATCCACGAACATAAGCTAGCCGTCAAAATACATGATATCCACTCCCTCATATCACTACATACTGACAACCACGAACATCAATTCGACTGGGACAACGTTCAAATATTAGACAAAGGAAATAACAAGAATGCTAGAGAATTTGTAGAAGCTTAGCATTCCAGTGAATCATCGATCAATAGACACATCGAGATAGACAAAATTTACCAACCGATAAGAAAGAAACTTCACACACAAAGGGTCAAAGTTCAAGTCAAAGAAACAATCAGTTCCAATACAAGTAACCTAGAAGGTGTGAAGACACGCGTAAACAACCAATCACGTCCAAGGTCACCAGGAGGGATGATTAATAAACTCGTGGAGAAATATAAAAGCTCACTTTAATTTGAAGCATACGCGGAAGATGTCACCCAGTAGGGTGATGAAAGCTTCGAAAACTAACCATCCAGCTCAGAGAACCTAACCACATCAAAATCATCCACCTGAGCTACTAACCTTCTCTATCATATCTAAATAAACAACTGCCTTTTTGATAATAAAACCCTACCTTAACCTTCCTTCGTAAAACTGTATACGACAGACTACACATAATGAGGAAATCATTCTAACAGAAAGGATTTTTTATGCAACATCATCGAATTTTACTTCTGATTTCAGTCTACTTACAAGTAGTCCATCTTGTGTAAAGAAAAGTTTACTCTCAGATGTCTTTGTCTCTAGAAAATTAGATGGTCACATGAAAAGAAATTTACGTAAGACAAGTTCACAGAATGGGCACTATGAACATTTCCATAGCTTTGTTCCTCTCCAGTACTAAAGGCATTTAATAAAGACACTCGTTTATAAGGTAACAGCTGCGTATTCAGAAGATCGGACTGAGGATAAATTTAAGAGTGTATATGATATCTTAATTGAAAATGGCTATCCGGAAAAGTTCATAAAAAAAGTAACTGTCTACAAAATTCGAAAAGAAATGTTTCGTATATGCAAAAAGGAAGATACTCTGTCTACGACTTGCCAAGTAAAGTAGTAATTAACTAGTTATTATATTTCTGTTTCCTTTAGTTCCTAGAGGAACATAGGGCTCCAGCCTGACGCCTCCACTGAGTTCGATTCTCTGCCAACGTTTACACCTGGCTACACGTCTACTCACATGCTTTCATTTTCTCTTCACATCAGTTCCTCCATGTCACCTGACCCCGTCACTGACAACCAACTCGCCGTTTCCCATTCGCGTTCCACTCGAGCAATGGTCTGGTGTGCGATATCACTCACTTGATGGTTTGTTTTCTCGGAGCATGGCCAATCCACCTGCATTCCTTCCTCGATGTTTGTTGTATAATCGGTTCCTGCTGGATTGGTTCGTTCATTGCTGGTCTTTTCTGCCCGGCCATCTGATGTTGATTAGTATTGAGCGAAGGCAACTGTTGATGAAGGTGTGTGTGTAGTTTGTTCAAAGGGCCCTTCGTAACGTGGCGTGGCGTCAAGTCTCAGATACGTATAGTAGGTAGCTCTGACTTCACAATGGAGTTGAAAATCGGAATCTTATTTCTCCTGCTGAGTTCTGTTGACCTCCACATAGACTTGAGAGTAATGAAAGCTTGCTTTGCTTTCCAAATCCTTGCTTTGATTTCCTCAATAGTTTCATCCACCTTTAGTTGAAACGATGCTTCCTAGGTAGGTGGTAAATGAAGTTGCTTTTGGTCAATTCAGAAGTCTAATAATGCGGGAAAATTGCAGCTAATATTTATTGAATGTCCAATTATGATGGCACAAATCAAAGACGACGTACTGGGCTAGCCACTTCTTTCTTCATCTATCAGTTCAACTTCTCCTGTGGTGCTAGTTATATCGGCCGTCGCTCTGAGAACTTGAGCTTTTGTGCTCTGGTGCGGTTAAATAAAAGTGTAATGAAAAGAGGTATCAGTGACGCACTAGCATACTTAGTCTAAGCCTAACATCTGTCTAGTACAGAAGAATCTTTTTTGCCCCCTACACTCCAAACATCAGGATTCGAAACAATTCGCCTAAAGCAGCAGACATTTTGTGAACAACAGAAAGAAGTTCAGTTACTATTACTATCCTGCCCAGCTTTTGGATCTATAAATTCATTCCATCCTCCTCTTATGAGTTCCCCCTATGACGTACACTTGTTCTGAACTGTAATCTACTAACAGTATTCTCTCAGATACCTACTGGAATTTAGATATCGCTTATTTAATATCACTTAAAAACGTTTGTCCCCCATTAAAGTTATTCTTTGGTGCGTCGGTGGTATAGCGGTTAGGACGTTTGCCGACCATGCATTAGGTCCGGGGTTCGACCCCGGCCGGCGCACTCCTTTACCTCACTGAGCCAGAAATAATCCTGGTAAAGAGGAAAGGTTGGGCATGAGGCTAGCAATCCCATCCTGTAAAAATTGAACACTGCTACAGAAAATTCAAGCCACTAGCTTGGAGCCCTATGTTCCACTGGGAACGTGAAGGAAAAAAAAGTTATTCTTTAAGCATTACTGGTATATAACTGTAAAACCTGAAGAGGAAGTAACTGGAAGGAATATTTACTGTCCCCTGATCAGTCTCCCCAAATGTGTAAAGGCTACATGTAACGAAAAAGGTACAATGTTCAAAATCATCCAAACGGTGTATAATTTAACTGAATACCATAAATTTTCAAGCAATGGTTTTCTAGGGTTTTTGTTTGGTTGGTTGAAGGATTTCATCATGAATAGACATCAGTTAGAGAAACATTGGCAAAACACCTGCGAAGCTGTTTCGTGGGCAGTACGCACCCACCGACAGGGTTCAAAAGCAGGACCTCCTAGTTACAAGGCTAACGAGCTCTCAGACTATTAAGCCACTGTCAGAAGTTAGAATTCGTCGACTGGCCACTATATCGGGTCCAGTGGCTTGATGGCCTACGAGCTCGTTAGTCTTGTAACCAGGTCCTGCTTTCGAACTCTGTCTGTGGGTGAAGAGTCCGAGACTAGGCTGACGAAATAGCTGGCTGTCCAGTATTCTCAGTTGGTTTTCCAATGGTTCTGTAAGTGATGTCAGGTTATGATGAAATCCTACAACCAATGAATGCGATAAAACTGTATTTCTCATATTTAATCTACTTACAAGTAGTTCATTTTTTTTCATAAAACTGTAGACAAGTCACATCATCTTTTGTTCTTCAACCATTAATTGATGGAAACTGTCCATTAATAATTTTAATGATTGAAATTAAGTCGGTGAAATGTGAACGAAGATCAGTTCAAAGGACTATTTTTTTTACAATTAAACTCTCAGGTTATTATTTACACCGTATATTTACTTTCTTTTTCTTTCACGTTCCCAGTGGAACATAGGGTTTCAACCTAGTGGCTTGCAGTTTCTGTAGCAGTGTTTATTTTAACAGGATGGGATAGCTAGCCTCATGCCCAACCTTTCCTCTTTACCAGCATTATTTCCGACTTAGCGAGGTGAAGGAGTGCATCTGCCGGGGATCGAACCCCGGACCATATGCATGGTCGGTGAGCGTCCTAACCGCTATGCCACCGACGCGTATATTTACATAATAAACGTATTATTCAAGCAAAAGAAATATTCTGAATAAAGATCACAATTCCAGTGTTATTCATCGAGTTAAGGGGGAAAAAGACGATGGTATATGAGACCTGTTATCAGAGGGGATAATTGTGATTTATGTGCACGGATGGTATCAGTGTTGATTAAATTCTTATAAGGGGATTTAAGTGTTCATTGAATTCTTGTTTCTTAAGCTGACTATCAATTAAAACAATTAGTCCCATTGATAAATTTGAATGAGGCATTTAGAAGATAAATTTTGCAAGATGATATCGTCGTTTCGTAGTTGCTGTACAATCGCTTTATAACTAGCATGGTTGGTTCACAATAGTGAAACAAAATGCATGACAACGACTCAGTTACATAAAACAAAAGTACATACTAATGACCAATCACATTTAAACAGGTCAAGTAGTCATTTCATGGTAGGCGAAGGTTAAATTCTATTGTTTTCTATGCACACATAGTTTAGGGTGCATGTGATCAATCAAAGGACTTCCATCGCCTTATATAACTAACCTTGGATTTGAGTTATGTGATGGAATAATTGTGAAACAGTCATTAATTAATATTGACTTTGTGACCTAACATTCATAAGTGATTTGCAATGGATCATGATGAGGATGATGGATTTCTATTCAGATTAATTGTATTGGGATTCTTTGTGTGTCTTAATAACCATTTTGGAACATGTTGTTTTCGACCAACAAATTGGAACATTCTATTGGTTCTACCCTTATACGTGTGTGTCACCGGAACTGCAGGTGAACTCGTAGACTCAGCTTGAAATAGAGTTCACAGAATTTCGTCCTTTATCAAGGTGTGAGGGAAAGAGATGAGGCGTTGAATAATGTGCATTTGATGGCTGACTGAAATCATTGAGCTGTCTTTGAACTGCATAATTTGATCAGCCCTGAATGGTAGGTAGGTTAATAAGGATATCTTTCTTTGGTAGAGAAGCTGTCTTCTCAAGATGTGGTCTATCCTTACATCGCCAAGGGATACAGTTTTCTGGATAACCATTATCTAATAAAATTGAATGTATGTGTCGAAGATCATCCATTACAGAGTTTCTCGCTCGTTTACATTTTCCAGATCCTAAAGAATAGACATTTCACTAAAGAATGTTTATATTGGATAGGAACAAAACTAGTGGCGAGAAGATATTGTTCACTCATTGTCTGCTTACCAAATATGGATCACTGAATCGTTCCATAGTCTCTTCTAGTCACTGAAATATCCAAGAAACCAACCGAGTTTGTCATTCGATTCGAATACGTAAGTCATTCGGGTAATTTCGATGAACACGATTAAATGGAATAACAATGAAGGTCTTCAGTAGACTTAGTATTATTACAAATAATGAATGTATCATCCACATGGCGTTTATAAAACATAAACTTTCCTAGCATACCTTGTATTTGTTTCTCCAATTTCGACATGAATATATCTGTTAACAGGGGCCCCGACAGGGCTCCTCATCTCAACACCATCGATTTGTTTGCATGCCTTTTCTTGGAAAGTGAATCTGCTATTTTCTGTACATGTTAAGATGATGTCTGTAGTGTAATTGACATAAATAGGTAATTGTATCCCAGTGCTTGTGATGCAACTTTTGTAGACAAGAAGTTCCATTAATATCGAATGGGTCATAAAGGCAATAAAGTACTTCATAGATCTTGGATAATACAAGATAGATGAGGTGAAAAAAGCAGGAATAGTTTAGATATGAGAAATGTATTTCAATTAGCGGAATACTGATAACTTGGTTACATTAGAAGACCTTTTGGTGGAGATTTCAACTTTAGTTATCGCAGCACCAACCAATTATAAGAATAACGCCTAAAAGCTGTGACGGAAACATCTCCATGTTTAAAAAGTGGCCAAACGAAAGCAGGATTCATAGCTTGAGCTGTAAATACTTAGCGGTGCAAGAAAGATATGTACAGATGACCACTTACAAAAGGAATTGGAATATATTCATGATTCCTTGACGAAGATGGACTATCCCATTAATTTCATAAAGGAACAAGTGAAAACACTGGTGAGAAAACCTCAGACTATGACTCCAAGTAAAAATCTCTATTGATTAATTTACAATTTGATAGTGACTTGTCAAGTATGACTTTGTATTCCAAAGACTTCCAGGGAGTATACGAAGAACTTTTTATTCTGGGCCATTCTTTAGCCGACGAATGATTAGGTCACTCGAATGAAGGATAAGCTAGATGGTTTTACTACATCTGTGTGTATTTCTCACTTCAGCTGCACCTGCAGTGACAATTGTGTTGGGCATACTACTAGACAGCTTAACCAACGTGTCACTACTTAACATCTCCCATCGTGGTTCGGCAAAGGACAGACAAAAACAATCCGAAGCTCCATTTTGTCACATCACATTTAGTTTGCAGTAGTCATGTGGTAGAGAAAACGAAAGCATCCAACGTAATTCATCGGATCTCACTGAATCGTTCCAATAGACTTTGTATTCGTCTGCTGCACACAGTCAATAAAATCCACAACAGTTGGTCTAAGCCACGTAGGAAGGTGTAGACTTCCTGGTTGGGGTCCTCGGGACGGTAAAAATCTATGGTTGGAAACAATTGGTGACATGGCTCAAACTCATCGTTCTCAGTGGCGCAGATGCATCCACTCCTTGTGACTTATGATCTTTAATGAAACTGTTTTGTTATTCTTTATTACTCCTTTGTCTCACACCTCTGCTCACTGTTTCTATTATGCTTTTCTTGTACTTTCTTCTCTTGCTTCGCGTGCTACACGGAGTGTGGCGAATTGAACTTCCGCACATTTGTGCAAAGTTCTATGTCGAAAACAGACAGACAGACAGGCTGCACACAGCTGAGGCGATAAAAGCATTCGAACTATTAAGCCTAAACTATGCATTCAAAAGAAGTTCATGCACAGCCATTATCTCTCCCTTGTTGACCTATGAAGACCTAATCAACTGATGACGTCATCACTATCCCTCTTTTATCACCCCTTAATTTTATCATATCCTCATTAACACATAGTTTATCTACTTCCCTTACAATCTAACATTACTTAATCGGTTCATTTGTTATTATTAGCCTTTATCGACTACTACGTCTACCTGAACACTTATTTGTTTAATCATGCTGCTTTTCGTTGTTCTTGTTATCACAGATCGCCTCAGTTTTTCATCCTTATTATTGATAAAACCATTATTATTATTCATATCATTACTACTATTATGACTAACTGCAAATTTATACGCACAGTCTTATTATCCTATTGACAAAACACCATGATGAGTGGTTTATGTTTGAATTTTTATTTGTGAAGTTATGTACATTAGAGCTAATTAGGCCTGATGAGGTCTAAATGAAAAGAACATTTCTTTCATTTGGTTCCCTTGATAAATTTGGTAAATTTTGAAAAACATATTTAAGCAAACAATATTGTTTTCGACAGAGAAAGAAAGACGAGATTTACAGTATAAAATCATATCATCATTCTATTTCACAGGATTTCATCAGCTGCAAACCGCCTGAAATGACAATGGTTATAAATAGTAACATCCTAGCAGATATCTTCATGGGCTATCTCGAACAGACGCGACTGAGTGACGCTATTAATGAAACAACATACTACCGTCGATACGTCGATGTTACTTTTGTTGTTTGTAACGACATGAGTCAGGCATCTGTATTATTTGACCGCTTGAATGAAATCCACCCAGACATTAAATTCACCGTGAAATACGAATACAGCGATGAGTTCAATTTCCTGGACCTAGACTTAAAAAGAAGGAACTATGGAACGGTCGAAATGTTCATCTACAAAAAAACTTGGACTGGACAATACCTTCACTGCAACAGCTTCTGCCCTATGAGCTATAAGTGGGGATTAGTAAAGACACTGTACGACAGCGCCAGGAAGTTATGTTTGCCTAGCAAGGTAGAAGAAGAATTAAGCTTTTTTGAAAAATGCCCTAAGGAAAACAGGTATCCAAAAGGATTTATCCTAAAGTACAGGCAAGGAAGAGATGAGAAAGAGAAGCATCAAACAGTTGAAAAGAAAAAAGTGTTCATTTGCCTCTCATACAAAGGAGAAACAGTATCGCAAAAGATTGAAAAGAGGATGAAAGGAGAAGTAAAGAGATGCTTTCCTGCAGCCAATCTGGTGACACTCTACAGTACTATATGCTCTATAAGGCAATCGAGACTTGATGTTGTGTTGATGTTATCTCCAAGTGCATTTATAAATTTACGTGCACCTGTGGCAGCAAGTACATTGCAAAGACAGAAAGAACCTCTTCTATCCGGTTTTCAGAGCATATTCCAAGAGAATTATGCTTAAAAGTGAGCAGATATTTACAAAGTGCAGTTACCAGACACCTTGTGAATACGGGTCATTTGTCGAGATCTCCAAATCCTTCAAAATATTAAACATGCAGAGGACAGCGGATCTACTACGATTTGCTGAAGCGATTGCAATCAAACGTATCAAACCAAACTTATGCACAAAGAAAGAGACTGTAGTCAATCTCTCACTCCCTTGATAACCATATTAATTTCATTACACTGATTAACCATACACACTAGTGAGCTCAGTTCGCTGAGCAAGTTTGCATTTTGATGAACTTTTACCTTCTTGAGTTGCTATGTTGACGTACAAGCTAACAGTATTTGTTAGATTTTTCTGTTTTCTGTCTTCTCTCACCCCCCTTTTTTAAATAGTTTGATAGTATATAAATTGATGGTAACTTAAACTAAAAGTTGTAATGCTTATACTCCGGATATGTTCACCTTATAATGTTTTCTCTATTACCTTTCAAACAATGAATTATGAAATATTATTATTTATGACCATTGTAATTTCAGGTAGTTTGCAGCTAGCTGATGAGAACCTGTGAAATAGAATGATGATGCCATTTAATACTGCAAATCTGTTCTTTCTTTCTCTGTCGAAAACAATATTGTTCGCTTAAATGTGTTATTCAAAATTTACCAATGTATCATTAAAATTCATCTTCAGGAAGACGAAATTTATTCTTAGACTCACTATACTACTTTATTCTTTTCTAAGTAGACTAACTGACTAGCTAAATAATCAACTTAATTAGTATTCTCTGTTTTAAGTTTAATCAAATAACAGTCAGTTATCGATCAGAGTTAGTCATAAATTAGTAATAATGAATTAGTTGAACACCTTGATGGAATACTCTTCATACATGGTTACTGTATAGAGTAAAACAGAGCAAAAACAACAAAAAAGATACAAAAATCATGTCTCCCATGGAAACCAGGTGTGTAACATACATTTGAGTGCAAATTTTAACAAATCCAATAGATTTGTGTAGAGCTTGGAAGGAGTATGAGATTTACGCTAGAAATTGTATAGATTATTGATATTATTATAAGTTGAAAAAGACCTAGATCGGTGAAGAATGCTCTTTTCGTCAATTCACTTCAAAGCCTCACGATTATATGTAGTGTTCCAAAACATCGTGGAAATGCCTATAAACGTCAGTTGGTGAGGAAAACGCATAAAATTACATATCATTAAAAGTTACGAATAAATTACGAGACACAGTTGAATAGTTGCCTTATGCAACATGAAAACACTAATTGATGTAAGACTGTCAGAAATGGTTCTGATTAATTTGAATGAAGAAAGAACTAACCCTTACAAACCAACCATAGAAAATTAATCTGATGCTCGCTAGTGACTTGATACAGGACGGAGTTTCCTGGAGTTCTAGCGAGAAGTCGTGACAAGTGATGTCCATCCAGATGTCACGTGTGAGGATGGATGTCCCACCGATTACATTGGTTGGTAGTCGCGAGAAATCACGAATCCGTAGAAGTTAGAATTCATGTATTGGCCATTGAATCGGGTCCCAGTGGCTGAATGGTATGCGAGTCTGTCTTGTAACCAGAAGGTCCTAGGTTCTAAACCTGGCAGTGGGTGCGTACTGGCGATGATTCCTAAACTGGGATGAAACAGCTGTCTGGCAGTACTCCCTGCTGGTTGTCATCAATGGTTCTCTAACTGATATCAATCCGTGATCAAATCGTAAAAAGCTTATTTCTCTCAATGTAATTTTAAAAGTATATATATCCGTGTATGCAGAGTATTCAGCTGAAGAGTGGTTCTACCGAAATTTGATGAATTCATTAAATCCTGCTTTATTAACCTTTCTTTGCTTGTTTTAAATTCCTATTGGAAAAAATATATTTCCGATTTAAAAGTGTCCTCTTTATTTAGATTTCTGATAACTGTAGAAAATTTGGTTATATCAGCAACCTATTCACAGTTCATTAAATGCTTCCCTCTAAAATTCTAAGCTACATTTGTTTCTGTATGAATTCATCACTAGGAGAAACTGATAACAATGTGTATTTCCGGAAAGCATTCATCCATAATACCACTAAGCTAATTTATGATAAGTTGCATTTATCATTGATAATATGCGTTATAAATATGATCCAGGCTTTTGTGGTTAAATATAATATATTGTTGTATTGGAATTTGTTATTTGAATAACTTATTATTACTATTGTTCCCTTTAGTTCCTAGAGGAACAAAGGGCTTCAGTTGCACGTCTCCATTGCGTTCACTTCTCTACCAATGCTTTCAACTGCCTACATGTCTGCTCACACACTTTCATCTCCTCCATGTCACCCATCCACTGACGACCAACTCACCGCTCCCCATTCGGGTTCCACTCGAGAGATGGCCTGTTATGTGATGTCACTCACTTGATGGTTTGTTTTCACAGAGTATGTCCTTCAATCCACCTCCTCCAATTTTTCCTGCATATTTGTTGCACAATTGGTTCCTACCGGGGTTGATTCGTTAATTGCCAGAGATCCCTCCCTGTTGGTGATCTTTTCTGGCCGGCCGTCTGCTCTTGAGCGGAGTATTGAGCGAAGACAGGTGTGTTGATGAAGGTAAGTGTAGTTTGTTCCAAGTGTTCCTCTGATTAACTTCAAATTCTTAAAAGTATTTTGTTTCATTTCATTTAGCTGAATAATTATCTCAAGTTTGTGTTATTCTTTTTTCAGTGGATAACTTTTGATCTTTAGCATTTTTAATCGATCATTGTCATTCTCAAGAGATCAAAATAACAATGTGTGTATTATATATATATATATATATATATATGCATCTCTTATGTTTTTTTATATGTAATTGACTGTACTTTAAACTGATTAGTAATATCTACTAATTTGGATTTGAAGTTATTTTTCTTATCATTGAAGGTAATTTGATCATAGCGATTCTCAAGTCATTAGGCTGCTCTACTCTTGTCCTAGAAACGATCAATTTAAGACTTATAGATTATATGGGTGGTTGTGTTGTTGGTTGCTAGCGCACTGAATTAGTTACATGGGAGAAATCTCAAAGAAGCAACCTCCTTTACTACCCACCAACCTGGGAAGCTTCGTTTCAACTACAGGTGGAAAAAACTGATTAGGATATCAAAATAGGGAAGATCTGGAAAGCAAGGCAAGCTTTCGTTTCCCTCAAGTCTATGTGGATGTCAACAGAACTCAGCAGGAGAAATAAAATCCGGATTTTCAACTCCAATGTGAAGTCAGAGCTACCTACCATACGGATCAGAGACTTGGTGCCACGCCGCGTTACGAAAGGCACTTCAAGCTAACTACACACACCTTAATCAACAACTTTCTTCATTCAATACCCCGCTCAAGATCAGATGGACGGCCAGAAAAGATCAGAAACAGGGAGGGATCTCCGATAATGAACGAACCAATCAACCAGGAACCAACTACGCAACAAATGTGCAGGAAGAAACGGAGAAAACAAACCATCAAGTGAGTGACATCACGCGCCAGGTCACTGCTCGAGGGGAATCGGCGAATCGGTCGTCAGTGTGAGGGCGGGATGACATGAAGGAGGCCATTCGAAGAGGAGATGAAAGCGTGTGGGCAGACGTGGAGCCAGTTGAAAACGTTGACAGAGAATCGAACTCAGTGGAGGCGTGAGGCTGGAGCCCTATGTTCCTCTAGGAACTAAAGGAACCAATAATAATATTTCAATAGATAGTGTGAGAGAGCAGTAGACAGCTTAGCATTTTTCGTAACCTTCTTCGAAGCGGTATATATGAAAATGTGCATTTGAGTACACCACAGAGGGTAAAGGCGGATGATTTGAAAAATTAGGTAACTTTCTAGTCATTATATTCGGATGGCTGATTTTGACTACTTCCAAAAGAGTCAGGGAACATTATCTCTCTTGGCTAAGGAAAGGCGACAGTGGATCAATAAAGAGTGCTATAACTGAACACATAGTGAACACTGGTCACTCAATATGTGTAAAGAGAATTCATTCAGACTCATTTACAAAGTCAAAAGTAGCCTCCAGAAAGCGACAGGCTTCCGCATACTTTCAAATTGCTGTGGCTTTAGCGATCCGGATTTATTCACACAGAAGAAATCTCTCCACCTCCTCTTTCCTTCTACCTTGGGTGGTATAATTCCAAGTTATACGACTCTGTTAATAATGTTTTGTTTTCTATTTTTGTCTTTTGAATTTTTGTATGGCATTTTAGTAGCATTACTTTCTTAACCAACTCTTTATTTACTCCTTCTACCTATTACCTAATTTATTTTTTGGACACGCGTCTCCATTAACATCCTACTTCATATTGCGCAACCCTTATCAATACTTACCAATCTTCACCCCTCGCTATAATTACAATCTTGATTACTCATCACATTTTAGAAATATTTTGATGACGTAACCTAAATAATTTTTATTTTATTAGCCATTAACTTCTTTGTGATTTACTTAACTCTTCTGAGTCATCCTATTCCTCTTAGTCATCAGTGCTATTTTACAAATTTCTTGATTATGTAATAACGTGTGTTGCCAACGCCTAAGAATCAACTTATCTTGAATTCCGTAATTAATGTTCAACCCTCTTTTAAAACTTAGATATCTTGTTACTAACTAGCATCTCTTAGTTATTTGTTTTGATGACCTTTAACCTCTTGATTCCACCCACGCATATACCAAAAACTGATTAACTAAAATAACCGCTTGGCTGGTAAAAGTTTTGATGTAAAAAACTATATATTAGTGTAGAGTCAGCCGATGACAAGGAATTGATTGCAAATGGAATGCACATTTCTTCGCTCAATCTGTTACATTTTCTAAATACGTAAATGGGAATTCGGAAAATATTTTATTTTTGATTGCATGGAAGATTTCATCATGAGCTGACATCAGTTAGACAACCATTGGAAAACCAGCTAGGAGTACTGGATAGCTGTTTCGTCAGCCCAATTTAGGACTCTTCAGAAGTACGCACCCACTGACAAGGTTCGAATACAGGACCTTCTGGTTACAAAACCAGCGAGCTCGTAGACCATTGAGCCACTGGAACCCGATTCAATGGTCCTTGAATTCCAACTTCTGCCAATTCACGACGTAGTGCGACCACTTCGCAATGTCTTCTTCGATGAGTTACTGTCTCATCTTCAGCCTGCTGTACCCTACTGGTCACGGCTTCCCACTAGAGCCTCAATCCTAATACATAAACACACTTAACTTCTCGGCTATCTTTGCTTTCCAGTGTAATTTTTCAACAGTCTCTAAGTTGAGACTAATGAAATTACCTGTATTTTTCCCTTGCGGACGGGTGCTGTGAGTTTGCTCAACCCCGTCCACAGGTTGACCTCCTATTGCATTACCTCGAGGATTAGCCAGTTAAACACTTCGGTGGCAGAGGGGTAGAATGCTCGCCAACCACGCCGCAGGTGGTCCGAGGTTCGATCCTTGGCCACTGACGCACTCCTTTACCTCGCCAAGCCAGTAGTAAGAATGGTAAAGAGGGGGGGGGCGGACATGAGGCTAGCAATCCTATTCAGCAAAAATATACACCACTGCTACCGAAACTCCAAATCCCTAGCTTGGAGCCCTATGTTACACCAGGCACGTAAAGGAATAAAAAAAGTACACACGCACATAAAATAATTATGTATAAATGCGACTGAACAGCTAAGTGAATGAATTCACTGGCGAAAAAAGACTCTTCGCTGAACTTTGTTGTTCTTATTATTCATGTCTGAATGGGTATTCTCCGTGAAAATAATTTTATCTTTTTAAACTTTATTTGTGAAATTACCATAGAGACGAAGGAGAACAATCCTGTTGGACAGAGGGATATTGTCGTCGTGGAACTTGATATAAGTCAGTGTACTTAATATCTAGCCATAAAGTGGAAAATAATGGGAAAGAAGTCAACAAAGGGCAGTAATATTTTCAGAAAAGAAGTGAAAGAATAGCTTTGATCTTTAGAAAGGTGAAAGATAAATATGCATCTACACCTAATCACCTCAACTTTCAACCAGGTGTTTCTTCAGGGAAGCAAAGTTAAACATTAAGCACCAAAACAGTACAAGCAAGGTAGTGGAATCAGGCATATGAAACATGCTTAATGGAGTGTTATGATGTTAAACAGGATACCTGGTGAGTTTTAGCCGAGGTTTGGGAAAGATTGAGGCTTACACTAAAGATAGATTAGGGTTATACTAACCTAATAGGGGAGATATTAGGTCTGGTTTGAGTTAGATTGGGGTCAGGGTGAGAAGACGTAGATGAATACATTTATAGAATGTGGTTTAGTTGCTCTACTGACGCTCAATGCAAGACTGGGAGATATTTTTGTCACAAGTCAGCAAAAGGTATCCTGTGTGTAACAGTTTCATGCCATTTTATTCATCATTTTTATAAATATATGTGCTTTATGCGTAAAAGTGGGGGTCCTCCAAGTCAGGCAAGAGAACGGTTATTCTCCGGTGATACCGGCTGATGGTATATATATCACGAATTAGTAGAAGTTAGAATTCACAGACCATTTGATCATGTCTCAGTAGCTGATTGGTCTACCAGTTCGTCTTGTAAACGGTAGGTTATGGTTTCGAAACCTGGTGGTAGTTACTTACTGTTGAAGAGTGCTATACTAGGACGAAACAGCCTCCAAGTAATTCCGGGTTTTCCAGTGGTCCTGTAACTAGTGTCAACTTGTGATCAATCCTGTGGCCAATCGAATCCCTGCAAACCAACACTTGATAATAATAATAATAGTAGTGAGTCTGAATAAGGCACATAGAAGACAAATTTCATTGGCGATTACATCACAAGCAATGGGATACAGTCACCTATTTATGTCAATTGCACTACAGACATCATCTTAACATGTACAGAAAATAGCAGATTCACTTTCCAAGAAAAGGCATGCAAACAAATCGATGGTGTTGAGATGAGAAGCCCTGTCGGGGCCCCTGTTAACACATATATTCATGTCGAAATCGGAGGAACAAATACAAGGTATGCTAGGAAAGTTTATGTTTTATAAACGCCATGTGGATGATACATTCATTATTTGTAATAATGCCAAGTCTATTGAAGACCTTCATTATTACTCCATTTAATCATATTCATCAAAATTACCCGAATGACTTACGTATTCGAATCGAATGACAAACTCGGTTGGTTTCTTGGATATTTCAGTGACTAGACGAAACGGTGGGACGATTAAGTGATCCATATTTCATGAGCAGACAATGAGTGGACAATATCTTCTCGTCACCAGTTTTATGTCTATCCAGTATAAACATTCTATAGTGAAATGTCTATTTTCAAGTATCCGGAAAATTTGCACACTCTGTAATGGATGATCTTCGACACATACATTCAATTTTATTAGATAATGGTTATCCAGAAAACTGTATCCCGTGCCAATGTAAGGATAGACCACATCTTGAGAAGACAACTTCTGTACCGAACGAAGCTATCTGTAATAACCTACATGCCATTCAGGGATGATCAAATTATGCAGTTCAAAGACAGCTCAATGATTTCAGTCAGCCATCAAACGCACATTCTACGCCTCATCTCTTTACCTCACACCTTGATAAAGGACGAAATTCTGTGAACTCTGTTTCAAGCTGAGTCTACGAGTTCACCTGCAGTTCCGATGACACACACGTATAAGGGTAGAACCAACTGAATGTTCCAATGTGGTGGTCGAAAACAACATGTTCCAAAATGGTTATTAACACACTCAGAAAATCCCAATACAATTAATCTGAATAGAAATCCATCATCCTCATCATGATCCATTGCAAAGCACTTGTGAATTTAGGTCACAAAGTCAATATTAATTAATGATTGTTTCACAGTTATTCCATCACATAACTCAAATTCAAGGTTAGTTATATAAGGCGATGGAAGCCCTTTGGATTGATCATATGCATCCTAAACTATGTGTGCATAGAAAACAATAGACTTTAACCTTCGCCTACCATGAAATGACTACTTGACCTATTTAAATGTGATTGGTCATTAGCATGTACTTTTGTTTTATATAACTGAGTAATTGTCATACATTTTATTTTATTATTGTGAACCAATCATGCCAGGTGTAAATCGACTGTAGACCGACTACGAAACGACGATCTTCTAAACGACTTATTTTAAATTAAGACCGATTAGAAATACAGATGCAGCGAAGAAAATTTTCTTTTTGGCGAAATTATCAGCTAGGCTGCATATTCGTGTATTTATGATAGGGTGGAAACGTTCCGGAATAATTTCTGGTCAAGGATCAGATTAATAAAATTGCAATTAGGAATTAAAATGCTATAATAAACAGGGGAACGAATAAAGCTCAGACAAAGTCCACTGAGGGAGAGGGCTATGGAGTGGTTGCCCCACAGGATGATCCTGTACGCCGGTCCTGTTTCGCAAGAGGCAGGGATGGGTGTGTTTTTGTTCTTCTGAAAACCAATATCCAGTCAATGACTGTATCACTGTGTGAATTATTTCTACATTTCTAACCCCTAATTGCACAATATGTCAATCTTCTCAGTAATTAGGATGCTACTTCGCTTGAGTTTTATTCACTCTCCCCCTCGTTTTTTATGGCATTTTAACTCCTAATTGTAGTTTTTATTAATTTGTCCACTGACCGAATATTATTCTGGAACTTCCATACCCATTTATCATAAATACACAAATGTACAGCCTAGATGATGATTTCGTCGAAAAGTAAATTTTCTTCATTGCAAACGTCTTTTTATTCCGTATGATCAAATGTTTATATTTCGTGATTAAAAATACCCATTAAAATTTTCAAAAGAATGGATACTAAACAAAGAATACTCTTTTCGATAACCCCTTCATCATCAGGCTCTACAGTTATATATACACTATAGTGAATGAATGGATGAATTAGTGTTATGAACAACATTAATGTTGTTTAAATAACATCGAATCAATAATATCAATAGATTATAGTTCAACGGTTCCTCGGCTGAAAGATGAAGTACCTTGACTAGCATCTTCTAATTGTATTTACCGATTTAGCTGCATCTGTGGAGCAATTTATACTAGCCGTTGGCCTTTGCTCTAGGAACTTGATTTTTCGTGGTAGGGAATATCTTTCAGTATGGCTAAGTAAAGGTATAGTAAAAGCCATCAACAGTTCGATATTGGACCATTTGGTGCAAACCAGCCGGCCACAAAGCCAGCCAGCGTGGAAGAATCCTTCTCTGTCATCTACCGGGTGCCTCATAAATTGCTAAAATCATCGAAGCACCGCATTCTCAAAACAGCAGAGGCTATTGCGATTCGCCTCAAACAACCAGTGCTCTGTGTGCAGAAGAAACCAGTCCAGCTCCTACTACTGCCCTGGCTTGCCTTCATTTGAGACTATAAATTCATGAATATGTAATACTGTCTTTCCTGATTTTTCTGATATTCAGCTTATTTTATGTTAATGCTATTGAGCTGTAATCTATCAATATTATTGATTCGATGTTATTTAAACAACATTAATGTTGTTTATAACACTAATTCATTCATTCACTATAGTGTATATATAACTGTAGAGCCTGATGATGAAGGGGTTATCGAAAAGAGTACTCTTTGTTCACTATCCATTCTTTTGAAAATTTTGAATTTATCAAAGGAACCAATTGTTCTAGCAAATAAGTCTACCAAATTACTTTTTCATCTGTCCTTTCACCTATTGTGCGCGAAATTCATTCTTTAGTCCATACTACTAAGGCACCAGGTGACACCAGCTATATCATTACTGCCTCCGCTGAAGCCTATTATAATTGAGTAAGTAAAACTTAAACATTTCCACTCATATCTATCCTAAAATTGTAAAAAGACGAAAACAATATATACAGTAGATAAGTGATACAAATGCAACTGAACGCTAGGCACTTAACCGGTATTACACAATTATCCAGTTGGATACAGTGAAATTTTAAATTGCTTGGTACATAGTGATGTAACATTTTTTAAGAAACCGGTATATAATTATGACGTATATTATAAGACATATTATTGATATACAAATTAAACTTCACCTAAAAATGTGAATTAAATTACACTGTTGTATTTATCTATTACTGAATTGTTCATAAAAATACCAGTTAATTGACAAATGAATACAAAAAGAGATAAAAAATTCAGATTGTATATCTAATTGATATAAGTATAAAACTTGGACACTGCGGTGGTAGAGTATAACTCCATTATGGATAAGATTTTATTTTGATAAATAACACAGTCTTATACGGTATAACTAACTGATGACCACGTTTCGAGCACAAACTATTACTGCTCATAATCATATGAAATTTCTCACACAACTTTTTACTTCATTTATATACATGAGTGTACATACAGAAATAATAATACGAGTGTTATCGATCAATTACAATTAGATGGGAAATAAGACGAGTGTTTTTATAGTCAAAATAAGTAACTTGTTAGAATGTTGTGATGTGCTTGAACTGAAATAGAATTTTTAGATTATTTATTATCCTCCTCTGATTTTACTGACTGGTGGTAATAATATCTTCCATATTTCTAGTATGAGTGATGAATCATTTCTATTGCATATGTTGGGTGTAGACTCGATGAACCAGGTAGGATTCAGTAATCAGCCTCTCCCTCTCTTCATCTACCTAGATTACTTTTTAGAATTTTAACCCTCTCGCATCCCATTGTGTGGTTGTGTGTTAATGCATGTAGCACGATGTAGTGCTGAGGTATTTTTTCAATTACTTATCTTCTGGGACAATCTCACTACCTCTGACCTACTAGTTTGACTTATGTAGTTGACCTAAATCACAGTCATCGCCACCTATTTTGTAAATCATATTATTTTGCCTAATTGGGTCAACCGACAGGGTCCTTTAACCTACCTACACAGCTCGTCCTACATGAGTGAGTTTGAAGGTTTGAATGTCACCCTAATTCCTGCTTTATTAAGAATCTTACCTAGGGATGGTCTCAGGTGTCCCCTTCCTCTTTATATGGTATAACAGTAGATGACGTATATTCTCTCTTATTTATATTATCATTATTAGTGTCTCCACTACTTTTATTTCGCTTTTCACCTTTTTTAATCTTCCTAATGAATTTTATAGCATAGTTATCTTACACCAACGCCTCTTCTATCTGTTTCATTTCATAGTTTAGGTCTTTTTTGTGCTACTTAGTGCTATCGCTTGGTTTGTTAGACACTTAACTGAGCCAGTCTTTACAGACAACGGATGAGATGAATTGAAGTCTAAATATCTATTAGAATGAGTTGGTTTTCTGTACACACTAGTGTGCAGTTTACCTTCTTCTATTTGTTCGATTTTACAATCTAACAGAGCTAATTCTCCTTGTTTATTTTCCGATTCAAATGTGAATTTAATTCCCTTTACTAGTGAGTTTATGTGTGTCAAGAAGCTAGAAATATGTTCTAACACTGTCATAGTGTCATCCACATATCTCTACCATGATTTTGGAAAAGGATTAAATGTATTGAGGGCACTATTTTCCCAGCTGTCCATAAATATGTCTGCTACGATAGGGGATATTGGTGATCCATGCCATTGCTACGCCTTCTATTTGTCTATATATTTTGCCTTGGAATTGATATATAGTAGGTGTGAGGCATAACTGAATTTCGAAAATAATTTCTTCAATGGACAGCTTTGTCCCATGAGTAAGTTCAGGATTTGCAAATAGACAAATAGAAGGCGTAGCAATGGCATGGATCACCAATATCCCCTATCGTAGCAGACATATTTATGGACAGCTGGGAAAATAGTGCCCTCAATACATTTAATCCTTTTCCAAAATCATGGTAGAGATATGTGGATGACACTATGACAGTGTTAGAACATATTTCTAGCTTCTTGACACACATAAACTCACTAGTAAAGGGAATTAAATTCACATTTGAATCGGAAAATAAACAAGGAGAATTAGCTCTGTTAGATTGTAAAATCGAACAAATAGAAGAAGGTAAACTGCACACTAGTGTGTACAGAAAACCAACTCATTCTAATAGATATTTAGACTTCAGTTCATCTCATCCGTTGTCTGTAAAGACTGGCTCAGTTAAGTGTCTAACAAACCAAGCGATAGCACTAAGTAGCACAAAAAAGACCTAAACTATGAAATGAAACAGATAGAAGAGGCGTTGGTGTAAGATAACTATGCTATAAAATTCATTAGGAAGATTAAAAAAGGTGAAAAGCGAAATAAAAGTAGTGGAGACACTAATAATGATAATATAAATAAGAGAGAATATACGTCATCTACTGTTATACCATATAAAGAGGAAGGGGACACCTGAGACCATCCCTAGGTAAGATTCTTAATAAAGCAGGAATTAGGGTGACATTCAAACCTTCAAACTCACTCATGTAGGACGAGCTGTGTAGGTAGGTTAAAGGACCCTGTCGATTGACCCAATTAGA
Organism: Trichobilharzia regenti; assembly: GCA_944472135.2. NCBI lineage: Eukaryota > Metazoa > Platyhelminthes > Trematoda > Strigeidida > Schistosomatidae > Trichobilharzia > Trichobilharzia regenti. Next base: position 35,129,762 of record OX235264.1, on the reverse strand, counting down.
CAAAATAATACAATATACAAAATACCCCGCAATGACTGTGATTTAGGTCAACTACATAAGTCAAACTAATAGATCATGAGTAGTGAGATTGCTTATCTGAACATAAGAATTTAGCTAAGGTTAGAATGACTGATAAATTAGGAAAAGGCTTGGCAGTGCGACAAAGTCAAAATTGTTAAGAGTAACATAGTTAGGTGTAGAGAGAGAGAGAGCGAGAGAGATTGATTACTGAATCCTACCTGGTTCATCGAGTCTACACCCAACACACATGCAATAGAAGTGATTCAACGCAAATACGAGAGATATGCATAGAAGATATTACTACCACCAGTCAGTCAAATCACAAGATTATAAGTAATGTTCAAATGTATATATTTCATATTCTCACATTCAACAAGTTATTTATTTTTACTATGAAAACATCTTACTTCCAATCTGATTGTATTTGATTGATAACACTAACATTATTTCTGAGCGTACTTTATCGTATATTGATTTTATTCAAGTGCCTAATCAATTTTACTCATGTATATAGACGAAGCAAAAAGTTGTGTGAATGGTGCCAGGATATGATTATGATAAATTGGGGTGCTCGAAATATTTACTGTATGACAAACACTGTGAAACTCTATCAAAGTAAAATCTTATCTATAATGGAGTTATACTCTACCACAGTACCAAAGTTTTATACTTATATTAAAAATCCAGCGGCAAATAACGTTTGGAATTCTCATCTAAATGATTCAATGTTATTTTTAAAAGGAAGAACGCTAATGTTGTGAGTATCAATCATTCTTTCATTATTATGTATATACATAACTGTAGAACTAGATGAAGCTATAGATAAGAATATTCTTTGTGCAGTAGTCAATCTTTTGGCAAAATTTCAATTACAAGATCTGCCTTATGTATATGAAAACAAAAAACGTAGATCAGCGAAGAGTCTCTTTTCGGTGAATTCATTTTCTTAGCTATGCAATCGCAAATATATATGTATTATTTTGAATGCATGTGTACATTAAGTTTGTCAAACAAAATTACAATTGGTTATGGTTATTCTAACTAAACAGGTGGAGACTGGTAATACAAGTCAAGAAAATTGGGTGTTAATGAAATAAGGGTAGTAACAAAGGTGATGAGTTGTCACAAACAGTTATTAAAAGAAATTATGTAGTAATATGAATAGTTTGATGAGTGAGTTTTACTCAAGATGCACATAGAAACAAAGTAGGTAATACGAAATTATGTAAGAGTTCTTAATGAATACAAGAATTCTAAGCAGTTAAAGAAAAGGCAAAGAAACGAAATTAATTCATCAAAATAAAAAGAAACTCAAACCAAATTAAAACAGAAAAAAAGTTGTTACCATGACAGTAGAAGTGGTTGAGTAATCCTCTTTTGTATGCACAGCTCCGGTTTTTCTATGTGAATGGCCAGAGCTTCAGCGATACAAAGAAGACGAAACCGTATTGCTTCTGGTAGGTTATTCTTGACTCTGTAGATTACTTGGAAGGAGACGTTTGTTGAAATGGAATGATCAGTGTTAACTAGGTGTCCAATTATCGCACTCCTTATTGAACCACTATTGCCTTTTCGCAAATGTGCTGGATAGTCGATACTGTGAGAGTTGGTTGAGAACAAGCCAAAATTCAAGGTCATGCGAAAAAACGATAACAAAGGTTAACCTTGACGAGCTCACCAACCAATCGCAGCAGACTTAACGTGTGCAGACGGGATTCGCAGGCATATGGCTCAACTTTCTGAGAAACGGTTATCACTGGGAATACAGAATAACCTTGCGCAAGAAAACAACCAATCAGAAGAGGTTGCTTCTCTGCTAGCAATAATGCTAATAATAATGTACATTAAAATCTATAAATATCTGTTGGTTTTCGCAGTAAACCATCTGTTGCCTGGCTCTTGTCTTCCGTCGTTATTCCCTTAAAGAGATTCAGGCCAGTTTGTCGGACGAAATGTTGGGATTAGTTATTTCAACCTAAGAGTTTTACTAATGTATATTAACATAGTGTTTGTGAATTAAGTGCTTATTTTTAAATGTGAAAATAACAACATGCTTCCATATACATTATTCTTAGTCTGTAAAGTTTTAGAGGATAGAGTTGTTAAAAGAGTAAGGCACACACAAACAACACAGTTAGTCAATTATTGTTTAATCAGTCGGCTGACTAAAGCTTTGCACTACATTTTAGACTGATGTGAATGACTTAAACAGACTTTATATCTCTTTTAAAAATGACTGTTGTAAAACACAGGTAGACACTATATATATAAGAATCCGATAAGAATGACGTATAATAAGCTTGCTTACCTGGATAATTGATAAATTGTCTGTATGATAGTCATATGGTTTAGTAATTTAATTCTCTTTTAGGAGACTGTAACCATTTTGGAAATTTAGTGAAGCCCTTTTAAGCAGTTTAAGAACATTAATGCATATAGGTTAGGCATTCCAGTTAAGATGAATGCTCACATTAAAAATTCATGATTCTACCCAGGTGAATATTTGACGGTTTCAAACTTTAGGCTATGGAGTTTCAGAGGCACTTGTGTTGTTTTTACAGTGTGGGGTTGCTAGCTCCACACTCAATCATCTTCCTATTTTCAGAATTTCCTGTCAGCTGGGTGAAGTTTAAGAGTGCGTCGGGCAGGATTCGAACACGGAGTGCATGTGTGGTTGGTAGCCATTAAATGTAATGTCATGTCACGTAAATAGCTATTATAAACAGCTTGTCAACTCGACTGTATTTTATTTTATAGGATTACATCATGAGCTTACAGAACCATTGGAAAACCAGCCAGGAGTACCGGACAACTGTTGCGTAATAGTCTGGGGCTCTTCATCAGTGCGCGCCCAGCGCCAGGGTTCGGACCCAGCACTTACTGGTTATATGGCTAGCGAGCTAGCAGACCATTGAGCCACTGATACCATATTCAATGACTAGTCCGTGAATTCCAACTTCTGCCAATTCATGCTATGGCGCGAACACTAGCCAATATAATCAGCGAGTATCTGTTCTCATACCTGACCTGTTGTACCCAAGTGGTCATGACGTTTCACTAGAACCCAGGTAACTACCTACTTGGTTAGGGCCGGTCACTAGTGAGCATTAGATTATTATTTAAGTAGGCCGTTGAATCGGGTCCCAGTGGCTTAATAATCTACGAGGTCGCCTTGTAACTGGAAGGTAGTGGGTTCGAACCGTAACGGTGGATGCGTGCTGCTGAACAGTACCAAATTAGGCAGACGAAACAACTGTCCAGTATTCCTAGCTGGTTTTCCAATGGTTCTCTAACTGGTGTCAGCTCATGTAACAAATTAAATCAAAATCTCTGCAAACCAGCGCTTGCATATTGATTGTATTTTATTATCATGTCAAGGCTTGATAGCAGCTCAGACTTATTCGGAAGTGTACAACCAGCATAGTTCAGTGCTGTAGTCATCATACTGACGATTACTAAGAAAATGGATATTAAAAATGCAGTAGGACATTCTGTTGATTGATTTTTTTGATGGCATTTAAAATATTAACTACTAATTATACCTTCTCTGCCATTCATTTTACTAGACTGCATTCTGATAAAATACTTCACAAAATATTTGGATAAACACTTATATTTAAACATAAAACCTTAACATTTGTAGAGTAGTTAATTGGTGGATGATGACTGGCAATGGAATCCAGGATAACGCGCATTTCGTCCTACTTGGGACTCATCATCTGGTGGGAACATCATCACTCACCGGGAATACAGTTACATTCAGTTACGAGTCCCAAATACGACGAAATGCGCGTTATCCTGGATTCCACTGCTAGTCACCATCCACCGGTTAACCTCGAATTACATGCCCAGACATCGTCGAAGCATCTGCATAAGAAGCCGACATGTCAACCTGAGACCGAACAGTTCAGTCCAATCAATCGATTGGGGAATCTGTGTATGTAGTTTCACTGTTTTTAAGAGTTATTATGGAAGGGATGATATGACGGATTAGTAAACACTTCTTTTCGTAACTTGACATCAATACTGCACAGTTAATGGAAGGGCGTGGGGGGAGGGGTTAACAACAGGGGTCAGAGGTTATTGTCAGCTAGTAAATAATAAATGAAATCAAAGTGCATGAGTAATAAACATGTTTGAAAAGTTGAGAATAATTTTCCTTCTTGCAACGAGAATCTACTGTGTACACACTGAAGGGAAGACACATTGAATAAAGAATTGAAAGCCTTCAGAAAAGCTCCAATAAAAAATGGATTTCCATCCTTCTTCACTGATTAACCTTTAAAGAGGAAGACTGATACTTCTTGAGACCTGGATGTGCGGAAAAAAACAGCTAATTGTAGATCAGAAACTCAGTGGATGTACAAGTGAGAAGGTTCTCCGATACTGCCTGTTGAGAACAATTTGAAAAAAGTTCTTCGTGGTGTGGTGAGAGCAGGCTGCTAGCCAATTGGTAGACATTAATCGATGCTGATTGGTAGACATTAGTCTAGGCTGATTCAACAACCAATCGCAGCAGACTTAAACGTGGGCAAATATGATTCGCAGATAAATGGCTCTACTTTCCGAGAAATATGGAAAACAACCAATCAGGAGACTGTGTTTGTCTGTTTAACTTCCGAGTAACAACCAATTGGAAGACTGCCTTTTTCTGCTTGCATAAGCCTTATTAATGTACATAAAATATATATAAATACGCGTTGATTTTCGTAATAAAACGATCTGTTTCCTGGCCCTTGTCTTCTGTTGTTACAGTGGCAATAATAGCCTGTAATACTCTCTATTCTTAAACATTGAAATAAGTAAGCCTAAACGTGAACTCAAATAAAAAAGAACTAAATTTCGCCAATAGGATTGATAGAAATTTTAGAGTGACTGATTTACTACTTCACTCGGAAAGGTAACAGCAGACTTTTAGATTAGGCTTGATTATACCAGAAAAATCAAACTCAGAGTGCGTGCAAACATACGCAATTAACCAGTATCATTCGCATACATTAGATTCCTCTAAAAAAATCATACTTATTACTAACGTTAGATGACTGTCGGGCAGGATTATGAATTGACAGAAAACAAAAATCATGTATCATTAGATTTTGATGCATTGTCTTCTTACGGAGTGTGAAGAAGGATGTATTTGGCTCATTTCTTCATGTAACCTACGTGCATCCTGCTTTAGACACAAGTTGACATGAAACATATGTCCACTGCTTCTCAATGGTATCAGCTGCTGAAGAAATGACCGATGAAGTTGTTCAGATTTGCTCGAAACCAACAATTTAAACATGAATAAAGCAGCCGTCGGTAGTTTACACTGGTTTCTTTTTTCCTTCACGTTCCCAGTGAAACATAGGGCTTCAAGCTAGAGACTTGAAGTTTTTGTAGCAGTGTTTATTTTTAAAGGATGAGATTGCTAACCTCATGCACAGCCTTTCCTCTTTACCGACTTTTAATACTACTTTGGCGAGGTAAAGGAGTGTATCGGTCGGCGAACGAACCCCGGACCATGTGCATGGTTGGCGCACATTCTACGCTGAATTATACAATATTATTTTATTTCCTTCGTTTTTCTATTAAATAAATAGAGTCCAAAATTGAAAGATGATTTGAGAAGAGCACCCAACACCAATCAGCCACTTGGATAATATCCAAAGAAATATAAACTTCTTAATTCCTCCAACTCACAACGTGGTATGACTTCATTTTCATGTTATGAGCAGGTAACTATCCCTGCACCAAACTAAGCAGACCTCAGTGGTTACTCTACTAGAACAAAATCGTCATTATAAACTCAAAAATCAGTGAAGTTGAGTTCTTATAGAGTTCATTTTTTATATCGCATTGACAAGATCTGTTTATCATTGAAGGTTAAGGGTTGATATCAGTTAGAGAACCATTGAAAACCAGCTGACAGCTGTTTAGTCAGCCTAGTTTGGGAATCATCGTCAGTATGCACCCACTACAGAAGGGTTCCAGCCCACGACCTTACGGTTATAAGGCAGGCTGGCTCGTATACCATTCAGTCACCACTTTGACCTCACACTTGAATTTATAGGACACTGAATTGGGTTGCAGTGGTGGCTGAATAGTTTACGAGCCAGCTGATATGTATCCACATATATATATTTATGTGTGTGTGTGTATGTTGGTCTCTCTTTCTGTTTGCTCTCTTAGTCTGTGACCATTTCACTTGTATGAACTTGTCTCCGTTAACAATGTATATTCCATTTATATTATATTATACATAATATGAGTGTTTATTGACAGTCCGTTGCTTGGTGACATATATCCATATATGGGGGTTGTCGATATGTCTGCTATATTTTGCTATGTATATTTGGATCGACACTCCATTATAATTAGCCATTCATGTTAAGACTGTCTATTGATTTGTTCACACACATTCATATATATTTCGCTCTCACAATTTGTGTGACTTACTTACTTACACTTACTTACTTACTTTGGTGTGATACCACTTATTGCTTCTCCTTGTGTTTGGAAAATAGAAGTATCATCGCAAACCTAGTGGTCTTCTGATTTCCGTCTTCTTGCGTCAGGACTATTAGTTTCTCGACCAGTCCATAACAATAATTTGTCGACGAGTACATAACAATTTGGCGACGGGGAAAACTACTATTAACCACTCAGCAGCAGCAACATAACACCAGCCTTCTGTGGTGGGTGCGTACTGGCGATGATTCCCAATTTAGGTGAACTAAACAGCCGTCCAGTACTCCAGTGCTGGTTTTCAATGGTTCTCTAACTGATATCAATCAATCCGTGGTCAAACTCGTATAAACAAATCTAATCGCTACAAACCAAGTATTGATTATATTGAGGATTAAACAAAACGATATTGGTGATTATATATGCCAGTCAGTCATTGTATACAGATGTTAACTGATTTATACACATGATGTGAGGTTCGAAAACGATATTCATAACAACTGTCTATTATGAATCTTTTTTATCGAAAGATAAAAGTTTAAACAGGACAAAATGTTAATTTTACCCACTGAAACGGATTATTATCAAGGTAGATATCAGTTTCCCCCTAATCAAATAATCGGATTAAAAATAAACTCTGTGCATATTTGAAAACTTTAAAGACACATGAGATGCGCTCTAACTTTGGTCCACGTGATCATCTTATCGTCTGGTGAAATTACAAGAAGCGTGTATAAATAATTAGGAGAGATATTAAATTATTACTGCGGCATATGTACGTGTATATCAAACTGTCTGACTAAATATGAAGAGAAATGTTTTCTTGCAAACTGATAAACATTACGAATAAATACTAAATAAGTGATAACTGTTAAGTGTATTAGTTCAGAGACTTTATTCTGTGCTGACACATTCCAATGACGCACAATTTATTATTAATGTTCCCTGGGGTTCTAAGTGGAGCACAGGATTTCCATGGCATATCTTCACCTTGTCCTATTTTAGGTGGTCCTCCTTAGCTGGACGCATGATTGTGCATAGTCTCTGGTATCTTCCGCACATGAACTCCTTCATGGTACATTTAGATGCTTCACTTGTCGTCTCTTATTCGGGTTCAACTCAAGAAATGGCCTATTTTCTTCTGTATGTTTGTTAAGTAGTAGATTCTTGGTTGTTTGTTTCCAGCCAGAGTTTCTTGTTGCTAAATCTTTCTAGCCAGTCATATGGTATTTAGATCCATGCAGAAAAAGTGACTGAATTACCGAGGGTATTGAAATTCCTAATTTTGTTCTTTATGCTGGCTGAGTGCAGAAGATTTCCAAGCTGATTTCAGAGTGATTAAGGTCTGTTTAGTCTTTCTAGTTCTGATTTTGACATCTCCATCAGTGCTATCACCTGTAATTGAAACGGTGCTTGCTTCCTAGATAAGTGAACGAAGTGACCTCTTTCAAATTTCACCTGTTGATTTGGTGATTGGTGCTGGTTGTTGTTTTTGCGGTTGGTTGGTTGGTTATTTCCATCACCTCCATCTTCTCAGTGTTCATTTGAAGTGCTCTCTTCTTTTCTCCCCTTGACAGTTTGTTGATCTTCGCCCGTTAGTCTTCAAGTTTGTGTCATATTAGACGTAAATCATCCACGAAGTTCATATCTTCCGCGGTCTTCTGATTCGTCCAGCACATTGCTTCGCAGTCAATGCTGTCAACAGCTGCTACAAAGTCGATGAAGTTAAGGTAGAGTTTTGACTACTACTATATGCTTTGTTCGATGATGATGCGTTGAGCTGAAATTTGGTCAGCATATGATTTGCCTTCTCTGGACCCAACTTAATCTTGCAGGCGAAGTCCTGCACCCAGTGCGTGTTTTATTCTCTCCAGGATGACGCGACTCAGTATTTTACTTGGTGTGAACAAAAGCATTATTCTACGCCAATTCTTGCAGAGTGAGGCGTAAGTCACCTTTCTTTGGTAGTTTCACAAGCCTTTCTCTCAATCGATATGCACCTCCTATTTCTTCATAACCTTTTGCAATAATGGCGTGTCCACATGTGTCTCAGTCTCTTGGTCCGTTTTCAGTGCTTTGGGGGAGGGGGAGACAAACAGATCCAGTCTGGCCCCTCTGCCTTCCTGGACTTCGGTAGCATGATTGAATTCAAGATTTCTACTTTTGTTGACGGATAGGTGTCCACTGGCTTGAAGAACTATGCGTGCTGTTGGTGGTGTTTCTGGGCGAGTTGCAGGTGATGGTCGATTTAGGAGTCCTCTGAAGTGATCAGCCCATTGTTTTATTTGTTTCTCTTTCTCGGAAGGTAGGTTCTTATGAAAATTTTGCATAGGTTTCACCTGCGTTGGTCTCTTCCTCCACAGATACGTGGTTATGTGATGTAATGTAAAATATCTTCTTCAAATACCAAGGTGTTTGAGATGTAAATAGGCATAAGCTGAATTCTAGAAATAGGCTTTCCTTTAAACAAATCGGTGTATGTTTTGGTGTATCTTCAGTTTTACTAGCTAAATGTAAGAATATTTAAACTTCTGAAATAACAATCTTAAGCAGTATGGACCTAATTTATGATTTTTATATTAAATTATACGTTTTTCAATATAGAAAATATCCCCATTTAGACATTTAGAAAAGAGAAAGATTGAGCGAAGAAATATTTACTTTTCAATTAGATCCTCATCTCTGGGTCTACTCTAATATACATGTATAGCATTTTTATTACAATACACAACAATTTACCAATCAAGTGGCGATATGTTTGTTAACAATAATTAGTCGGTGTCAAAATGTCAATGGGGTGATAATTAACGAAGATAAATTAATATATATAATTAAAAGGTGGAAATGGTTACAACACGTGGATTGCATAATGCATAATTTTGGAAAAATGAAGAGCAATTAAGGAATAAGCGTGTGCACAGGTTGATTACGTAACAGATTGTTAAAGAAAATAAAACAATTTGGACAATGATAATTTGTAACTAAAGTTGAAGTGGTCATAAGAATAAAATAATTTTTACAAGGATAACGCGTAAGTAAAGATGAAGTAGTCAGAAAAATAAAATAATTTGGACAATTATAGTTTTTAAAAAAAGAAAAATTATTCTAGGGGGAGGATGATGGAGTAGTCCGGTTTATACAGTCATGTAACGATGGCCAAGGTAAGGAAAGTGGCTGTGCAAATTTCTTCTGGACACACAAGTTTGGCTTCTTCAGGTGGATTCCTATTGCTTCAGCTGCATGTAGAAGACGAACTCGTAAAGCAAAATTAAGATTAGTAGGAATGCGATAAATAATTTTAAATGCAGTATTAACATCAACCTTATGCTCACTACCTACAAGGTGGGCTAAAATAGAGCTACGAATAAATTTTGTTTGTCCCTTGCTTAACCATGTTGGATGATGTTCGGAAATACGATGATGAACCTGCCTAATTGTTCGCCCGATGTAGCTGGCTCCGCAGCTGCAGTCAAACTGGTAGATACACATACGTTTTTGTTCACTCACTCATGATTTACTTAACATTTCGTAAACTTTATAGTTTTAAGTGCTTTGGATTTATCAAGAAACACATGACAAAGAAAGCGGAAAAGGACTACTCACTAGCCGTTAACAAGAAGCCTTTAAATATATAGGACTGCAATTCAAGGGTGATATACCAAGTGAGATAATTACGAGGAAATTAAGAAAATCATTTCAAAGAACTTTTAACACTGGCGAACTACACGTATTATTCTCTACACAATCGATGTTGCTACCTCGACTGAAAAATGAAGTACCTAAAATAGCCACTTCAAATTGTATACACCGATTCAATTGCGCTTGAGGTGGAGCAAGTTATATTGGCAGTTGCTCTAGGTACTTGATTTTTCGGGCTCGAGAACATCTCCCACTATGGCTAAGTAAAGGTGTAGTTAACATTTATTTATTTTTATTTTGATTACAGCTTGATTCCACACTGTATTTTTGGTACAAGTATGGGATTTTCAGCATGTGATATCGGTAGCCTAAATTTTGCAGGCCGACCATAGATATCAGGTGTGCGTCGGAAGGGGATCGAACCTCGGACTATGTGCATGGTCGGTGAGAGTCCTAACCACTGTGCCACTGACGCACAGTTCGATTATGGACCATCTGGCGCAAACCGGCCACAAAACCAGCGCGGAAGAATCCCTCTCTATAATCAATCTACCGGGTGCCTAATAAACTGCCGAAATCATCGAAGCACCGCATGCTCCAAACAGCAGAGGCTATTGTGATTCGCCTCAAACAACCAGTGCTCTGTTTGGAGAAGGAGTCCAACTAGCCACTACAACTGCCCTGGATGGCCTTCAGTAGAGACTATAAATTCATGAATTTGTACTATTATCTTTCCCAATTTTTCTGACATTCAGCTTATTTTATGTCGATGCTATTGAACTGCAATCCATTGCTATTAATATTATTATTATTGATTCGATGTTATTTAAACAACATTAATGTTGTTCGTAACACTAATTCATTCATTCGCTATAACGTATATATAACTGTAGAGCCTGATGATGAAGGGGTTGTCGAAAAGAGTAATCTTTGTTCAGTATCCATGCTTTGGATTATTCAATTTCAGAATTTCCCGTTGGTTGATTAGACCGAAGTGCTCAGTCTCAGGTTATTATATCGGCTTCTTATGCAGATGCTTCGACGATGTTTGGCTATGTAATTCAAAGTTAATTGGTGGATGGTGACTAGCAGTGGAATCCAGGATGCGCGTGAAGTGTGTTTTGATGTGTTGTTTAATTAAGTTAGAGTGAGAAGCGATGGAATTATAGGCGTTCTGAAACCTTCTTGACACCTGATTACCTAATGAAACATTCGTAAAGTGGCTGCAAAGAACGTTTTTCTAGATAATCTCATTGGAGTGAAGTACTTAAAATCGTCTGACGAAGTCTATGCTATCATTTTACCAATAACCTACTCCATCCGTCCACTGGTGCACCTTAATGTCTAGGGAATGTTACCTCAATTATTTAATTCCATGTGTATTTATATGTTCACCTGCTCTTGTGGAGCTAGGCGCATAGATCGTTAGTCGAGAAACATATCCGGACGCGTTTGAGAGCACCTCCCAGGTGGATGATCAAAGAAAAACTTGGAGGTATTAATTCATCGATATTGGAACACATTGTAGATACTAACCGCGCAGAATCTGCAGAATTGTTTAATATAGTCCACAAAATTTACCGACAGGGTTACGACTGCATTTGCTTTGTATAGCAGAGGCTTTGGCGATACATAAGATGAATCCTAACTTCTACCATTTCGTGATTTAGGGCGACTATCAACCAGTATCATCGGAGGGACATTCATCCTCATACAGGACATCTTGATGGACCTCACTGGCCACGAATTCTCACTAGAACTCCGGGAAACTCCGTTCTGTAACAAGTCACTAGCGCGCATCAGATTAGAAAAAACTAATCCTTACAAACCAACTGTAGAAAATCCTTCTTGATCCCATGTTCCATTTTTGTTTTATTTTGTTTAATTTCATTTCAGTTTATGTTACCGTTTTCTAACATATTATCTAACCTACTATTTTGGCAGCATTTCCCTCATCCTGTGTACCCGCCATATTATATTCACATTTCCGGATGTGAATTCTGATTTTTACTGACATTAATTCCCGAATGTACTTTATCTCCCCATCGTCCCCTTCAAACTTGTTTGTTGTACTTTATAAAATTTAATAGTGTGAAATATTCCCATATCATGAATTAAAAGTCAATCTGAACGAAGAGGATACTTCTCAACGATTTCTTTTCAGGTTCTTACAAATATAAAATAGCATAGTGTACTTTTTAGGTTGACCTCTATTTATTCGGTTATTCCTTCGTATATGTAATGAATTGTGACTCATACTCTTATACACTAATATTACCACAGTTTAGTATTTCCAGTCACTGTCAAAATTTAACACGCTCACTCACAATAAAAGTGATTGTTATTGTCTATTGTAATTCATATATATATATATATATATATATTTATATATAAAGCACTCAAGCTGGAGTGCTACAGTGCTACACAGAGTCCCTTAATATCGTACAAAGGGGTTTCGAATGCTCCGTCTGTATATAGCTGAGCCACTGGCTATTGGGGACCTGACACCTGACCTCTGTATTCAAAAGCACTAAATACATTCCCTTACCCTACCGTCGCCAGAGTAACGTACTTACTAAGTTTTTACGAGTTGATGACCGATTGGTATCAGTTAGAAAATCATTGAAAACCAGCTGGGAGTACTGGACAGCTGTTTAGTCAGCCTAGTTTGGGAGTCATAGACAGTGTGCACCCACCACAGAAGGGTTCCAACCCACGACCTTCCGGTTACAAAGCAGGCTGGCTCGTATGCCGTTCAGCCACCACTGGGACCCGATTCAGTGGCTCACGAATTCTAACTAACCCTTACAAACCAAACTATAGAAAATTAATCTGATGCGCGCTAGTGACTTGTTACAGAACGGAGTTTCCCGGAGTTCTAGTGAGAATTCGTGGCCAGTGAGGTCCATCAAGATGTCCTGTATGAGGATGAATGTCCCTCCGATGATACTGGTTGATAGTCGCCCTAAATCACGAATTGGTAGAAGCTAGAATTCATGGACCGACTGGCTATTGAATCACGTCCCAGTAGGTGGCTGAATGTTATACAAGCCAGCTTTCTTTGTAACGTTAGGTCATGGGTTCGAACCCTTCTGATATGGGTGCGTATTGGCGATGATTCCCAAACTGGGCTGACTAAACAGCTGTTCAGTACTTTTCTTATTATCTTATGAAAATGAATTGTTGAAGAGAAAATTTTCTTCGCTGTTTACTTGTTTTTCTTGTAACTCAAATGGGAATATTTCATTCATTTAAATAACTTGAAAATAAGTTGAAAACCAAGAATTTCGATTTTGTACGAGTCTAAAGTTATAGGGTTTAAGGATCGACACTGATAAGTGCTGATATATTGATTGTCCAGTGATTAATACCAGCAAGAAAGAAGGTATTAAAACCCTGTTTCCAGTGCACTTCACTCAACTCATATCTGCGATTTGACTGTATTGTGAGTTGCCATTCCTATTCTATAGATTATTCACTTGTCGTTTTGCAGATTCGTCTCTCATTTTTCGTGATTATATTCATAATCTATACCAGTTGAATGTCTTCCAAATCTGGCATCAGTCAATATCTGGATGGTGGCATTTTGATGGGTACGATAATGGCAAATGAGTTCTTCTTTCAGTAATAATGAAACAGCTGATGGGAATTATAAACACTTCCAGGTTGTTAATTGGTGATTGATTAACTTTAGATTCATGAAGGCTCACTTCTTCAAAGATTTAAATCTTTACTGCATATTCGCAACAAACCATAATGTGCTTCTGTGTGTGTTTTCACACCCTCTAGACTGCTACTTGTATTGGAACAGATTGTTTCTTTGACTTGAACTTTGACCCTTTGTATCTGAGGTTTCATTCTTATCCGTTGGTAAATTTTGTCTATCTCGATGTGTCTATTGATTGATGATTCACTGGAATGCTAAGCTTCTACAAATTCTCTAGCATTCTTGGTGTTTCCTATGTCTAATATTTGAACATTGTCCCAGTCGAATTGATGTCCGTGGTTGTCTGTATGCAGTGATATGAGAGAGTGGATATTGTGTCTTTTGATGGCTAGCTTATGATCGTGGATACGAAGACGAAAGGGACGTCCACTTTGACTAATGTAGTGTTTTCTGCAGTCGTTACAATTTATTTTGTAGATGGTTTTATCTTCTTTCGCTGTTGAGTCTTTCGGCTGACATAGAATTGATTGAAGCGACTTCGTTGGTTTGTGTGAGACATCAATTCCTAAAGGTTTGAAGAGTGTTGCAGTGATTTCTGAGATGTCCTTTATATATGGTAGGGCGATTTTCTTTGTGATTTCCATGGGGGCCTTTGATTTGATAGGTTGTTTTGGAGGTATATGTCTTTTGATGAAGTTCCGCGGATATCCCATTCTTTTGGAAAACGTCCGCGAGATATCTTTCGTCAATTCTGCTTCAGGTGGGAGTGATGGAATGAATCCTAGTCCCCTTGAATAGTGTTTGTATACAATTCCTTTTGTGTCTTATTGGATTGTTGCTGTTGTAATTGAGTATTTGGTCTGTGTAAGTTGATTTTCTATAAACCTGGGTTTCTAATTCCCCTATTATTGTTCGCTTGACTAAGACATCCAAAAATGAGATTTGGTTCTGGGATTCCTCTTCTCTTGTGAATTTGATGTCGTTGAAGACATTGTTGCTTCTGTGTCTAACTGGCTGATGACACTGTCAATATGATCGATAGATTTCGGTTAGTATATCTAAGTAGACACCATGGCATGAGGTCGTTTTGATGTCTATGAGCTATGAGCTACAGGTATAAGTATTTTAGAAAAGGTAGTATCTGAGTAGATGGTTAGCCCTAATGACAAAGTTCGATCAGCAGTGTTGATGATAGTAGCTACAATTAATGAGGATAACATTTTTTGAAATGTAGACAATTAATGGGACATTACAGTTATCTTTTCTACGTAAATATTTAGAGCATAAAGCTTAAACTGCATAGTTATAATATATACTTCAGAGCTATCCTGGTGAAGTCAATATTAACCCCACATACTTCTCAGCAAAAGACATACAAGGTAGAATGAAATAAATTCATTCCATATTATTTCTGACCAGTAAACTGGACAAATTGTTGGCGAAAGGAAAAGCTAAGGGATCTTAATGAGGCCAATGATATCGGCTAAAATGATAACAGGAAGTTATATTTGACTGTCAGGATAATTATTATAGAAAATAAAAAAAATAGAAAACATGATGAATGAATGATGGCATGATAGTTAAACTGCTTTCTTCCCTTCATCAACTAACTGCTCTTAGTAAATGATTTGCTTTGCAGTCTGGAAAAAAAGTGTATTTGTGTCATTTGATAAGATAAACTTCCGTTCAAAACATCAGACAGATTATATTTAGCTTATAGTCAACATTTAATAATAATAATAATAATCTACTTTATTCCAAAAACAGTACTTATGATAGAGAATGGAATTCTCAGCATTTGTCACAATATTGCAGCAGATTTACTTAAAATATAAATAAAATTAAAAATTAAAACAAAAGTAACCAGAGGAATTTGTCCACGCTTACGATATAAAGTCAAAAATATTCGAAGAGATTATTATTATTATAATAATAATGGTAATAACAGTGAGTTTGTTTTGAACAGTATTGTCGATTCAGTTTGGAAATTTTAGCATGTTATTATAGATTATTGGATCTAATGTTCTTTTGATAAAGTATAGCGAGAAGAAATACAAAATTATTAGTCATAACACAGCTTAAATGATGTTCACACTTAGGAAAAATAAATAAATAAAAACAAAAAAATTGAGAGGATTATAAATATAAGAAATACAATAACAATAAAGTTTGGTACTGTAAGGGTGGAAGAAATTGGTTATTTAGTAGTGCAAAGAAGGTTAGTTAGTTCATGGCTGACACTTGTTTCATCACATAAAGTACATGCCGTCAAATATGGTATAGTGGAATTTCTATACTTAGACGTACGTGCGTAAATTCTTTTAAAAAGACCTCTTGTTTTACCTGAAGAGACCCAAGGTTGCAGCTGTGGGTAAATTGAATGCTCAGAATCTGACAAAATTCCCTTAGCAAATCTGTTGCATGACATCAAGAACCTATCAGTGACAATGTGAATGGTATGGCTCAATGGGATACCACTCGTTTTACTGACAGTATCAGAGTTCTACGAAGTATAACATAGTCTTTTTCAAGCAATTCAGGAAAGTATAAGGATGAACAGTAAAGAAGAATAGGTAAGATGCACGAGTTGATAGACTGCAAGAGGAGAAGAGGTTAAGTTATGCCTGAGACCCTTAACTTCCTAATGTAAAATATCAAGCGGAATATTCTTTTAGAAATGGCTAAGGCATGGGAAGACCAGTGTAGCTCAGAAGAAAGAATTAATCCAAGATTCTCAAATTCAGACTTGATTTCTATATCAGTATCATCAATTTTGCAAGGGTCATAGGAACCAACGGCTTCATTCAACCTTCGTTTACATCGGAAGATGAAATTAACAGTCTGACATTTAGAAGGATTTAGTTTAAGGCCGTTACACGAAGACCATTTGTTAATTCCTGACATTTGATTTGACACTAGTAACTAGTGTGATGCGTCTAGTCCTCTGATTGGTGTAGACTGAATTCTATCAGTCAGGTTGTAATGTGACCACCATTCTAGCTAGCTCGCCATCACGGTGCACATTGATTTGATGGTATTAGATGGTTGGAGGCAATCGGCCACAGGAAGCCTTCGACCTAGATTTCGTGCTGGTTGGCACTCATCATTCAGCAAGGCGTATCTGCAACCTTGAAGGAACTCATGTTTCTGAGTGGTAACGTCTCTGACTGCAGGCGGCGCTGAATGACGCGGGTTGGAATATCCTCAAAGGGGACATGAGTTCCTTCAAGGTTGCAGATATGCCTTGCTGACTGATGAGTGCCAACTAGCGCGAAACCTAGGTCAAAGGCTTCCTGTGGCCGACAGACAATGAAATAGTTACATCGTCCGCTTACTTAAAAAGTTTCATTTCACCAGAGTGAGGCAAGTCATACAAGGAGAAAGAAAACAGAAAAGGAGAAAGGACAGCGCCTTGAGGGACACCAGCCTCAGTAAGCAAGCAAATGGACGACTTCCCCTGACATACAGTGTATTGCTTTCTTCCTGAGAAATAAGACTGCAGGCATTTGAAAACCCAACAGTCAGTTTGAGTTTCGGCCAGCTTGTTTAACAAAATGTCCCTAGGTACTAAGTCGAAAGCAGACGTGTAATCTAGGAAGGTGCAGCGAACAAATTTAGCCCCCTTGTCTAAGCTGGAGACAATGTTATGGTACAAGACTGCAACAGCAACTAAAGTACTTCTGCTGTGTTTTTAAGCGAATTGTTTAAGAACATCAAAGGCTTTAAGTGAAGGTTGAAGATTAGTTAAGAGTAACTTTTCCATAGCTTTTAGAAAAGGGGAGGCAATAGCTATAGGTCTAAATTTAAAACATGTTCCACTAGACGACTTAGGTATAGGTACAATTTTAATGTCCTTCCAAACGGCTGGCACGACATTTCTGGAAAAAGATTCGTTAAATATGTTCATGAGAGGTTAGTACAAGATGTCTGCAGATTTTTTTAAGAATAATTCTAGGCAAACCATCTGGACCTAGGCTACAAGAAGGTTTCAGAGACTGTAGACATTTGAGCTTAATGACTGCTCCATTATTTGAAGAGTAACATAAGGAGCTGAAGTTTTTCCCGATTTCGAGAGCTTTTAACAGTAATTTTGTCTTTTCTAGATAGAAGACGTTTTTCAGGATTTCATCATGAACTGATATTGGTCAGAGGACCTTTGAAAAATCAACTGGGAGTACTGAACAGCTGTTTCAACAGCCTAGTTTGGGACTCTTCATAATCATCAACAGAGTTCCTACCAAGGACCTTTTAGCTAAAAGGCTAGCGAGTTCGAAGACCATTAATCCACTGGGACCCGATTCACTGGCCAATCCATGAATTCTAACGTCTGCCAGTTCACAATATAGTGCAACTGTCAATAGCCAGTGTCATCGCTGGCGAGTATCTGTACTCTACTGGTAATGACGTCTAACTAGAACCCAGGTAACTATCTACCTGAATCGAGTCAGTCACTAGTGATCATCAGGTCGATATTCAACTGTTGATTTGTAGGGGTTTGTTTGGTTGGTTACAGGATTTCATCGTGAGATTACATCGGTTAGAGGATCATTGAAAAACCAGCTGACATTAATAGACAGCTGTTTCCTCCATCCGATTTCGGGACTTTTCACATTTTTGTTTGACAAGTAATTTGGAAGAATTCACTTCAAATACTGAAACGTGAGTCAATTATTTAGGAAAGTAGTCATCATTTACGGCCTGAATCCAATCATTGGAAAGAAGAGAACAAGAAGTTCAGAAGACAGATATCTTTTTAGCGATTTCATTTTCAAAAGTTGTACAATCTCATTTGAATACATAATTTTACACAAATACGCGTGTTCTTTCAAAGCGTGTTAGAGAACACTACCCAGCATGACTTCAAAAAGGAAGCACCGGTTTAATCAGAAGTGCCATTACTGAATATCTGATCAACACCTACCACAACATCTCAACTGATTCGTTCAAAGTAATTTACAAAGTCAACAGAAACCTACCAAAAGCAGTGTGTTTCCAACTCCTTTGTACCGCAGAAGCCCTCATTGTATGCATCGAAAAGCCGGAGATGTGTGTTCAAAAGAAATTAGTCCAACCTCTACAACTACCATGGACCTAGTTCGATGTGTTCCCTTAGCTTCCGTTTATCTATTGTTGTTTTTTGGATGTTTTTCAATCGCTGTGTGTGATTCTTCTCTCTTTGTCTTCATTCAATTCACCCTTTTTTCAGCTATAAGCACATTTATTTTAAATTTGTCTCCATGGATTTCCTGCTCACAATTATAATTCGTTTAAAATAACTATAGCTATAACACATGACCACTGAAAGTGAAATCATGTGTTATAGCCGTAAAGGAGGACAGAGTGAACTACTGCACAGCATACATGTCCTTTTTCTCTGATCGATGGCTAGATATCACGTCTACTCCAGAGAGGACATAACTCGGCAAATGCCACATAAGCTGTTTGTATCCTAAATGAGATTTCATCAGTGAGATAGGTCGATTCTGACTGGTGTAACTATCCAAATAAATGAAGTGGTCAACGCTCTCTGTCACTTCCCTCCCTATTTTTACCCCGAGTCAATGTAGTCCAGTCCTCTGGCATCATCTTATATTTGACAGGACCGAATCGTATGTCAGACATTCGAAAATTTTTGCTGAGTGTGTTCATAGAAGACTCTGCATTTTATCAGCGTCTTCGCCTAGGAGGATAGGATCCTACTCACGTTCCAAGCCAACAGAAATGTGTGTCTTAGTAACAAGTCAATTTTTATGTATGTACGTATGCACTATTTTTACCAGAGTGTACGATTCACTCCTCAGAACGGCTTAGTTTTGTTTCTCAGCTGTGCATTCAAGAGTGCATCTACAATACCCCTATAATTTTGTTCCTTATAACTATTCATGGAAAATCCCCATTGTTTGCATGGAGGATTTCATCATGAACTGATATCAGTTAGCGAACCACTGGAGACCACTGGGGAGTACTAGACAGATGTTTCCCCCGTCCTAGTTTGGGAATCTTCATCAGTATGCACACACCGACAAGTTCGAACACAGGACTTTCTGGTTATAAAGCTAGCGAGCCCGTAGTCCATTCAGCCACAGGGACCCAATCCAATGGTCCTTGAATTCTTGCTTCTGCCAGTTCACAACATAGCGCAACAATTTCTCAATGTCTTCTTCGGTGACTTACTGCCTCATCTTCAACCTGCTGTATCCTACTGGTCATGGCTTCCAAATAGAACCCCAGGCTAACTTCCGGAATAAGGCCAGTCACTAGTGAGTATCAGATTAATTTTCAAGTATTGCTCTTGTAGGGATTTTGTTTGATTGCATGGATGATTTCATCATAAGCTGATATCGGTTATAGAACCACTGGAAAACCTGGGAGAAAAATATAGAAAATCAAAAGAGTTAGTGATTCAGCGAAGAGACTCTTTTCAACGAATTCACTATCAAGCTGTACAATCGTATATATGCATGGTTTTTAAGAAATTACATTCGGTGAGGGAATTAAATCAAAGGTGTAAATACATGAAGTAATAATAGTAGTATGAAATGCAATTAAAATATTTGTGATTATAATCATAGTTAAATGTTAAGTAGCAAAACAATTAATATCATATATAGAACAATTCATAGGATACATAAAATTTAGAAGGGATGTGAAACTGTAGGACTAGTAGGCAAATAGAATGAAAATAAAAACGTTACGCAATATTGTGTGAAATTTGATAGCATAGAATTTAACGTTGCAAAACGAAACTGGTTTAGAATGACAAGTGGAACAAGTGAAATAATACCGGGGACAGTTCAAAGTGAGAATAGTAATAGCAACAACTGACGTAATAAAGGAAGAATATATAAATTGAATAGACAAAATGAAAAAAAAATTGGTAGAGCTAAAATATGATTAGGGATTACCATACGTTAACATAGAGGAATTAAGACCATGAAAGTTAGAGGGGTTGGACGATCTTTTTCTGTATATGGACATCTAGCCCCTCTATTTCGAAGGCCAAAGATGGCTTCAGCAATACAAATGAGGTGGATATGTGTTGATTTTGGCAAATTACTTTACTCCTTGTAGATGACTTTAAAGGCGGAGGCTATAGAGATAGGGTGAGCATTATCGATCAGATGTTCAATGATTGTGCTTCCTTTTGCTGCCCTTCCACCTTTTCGTAACTAGTATGCAGGACAGTGTCCTTGCATCCTTTCGGACAAAACTCGAGTTGAATGACCGATATACCTAGCTCCACACGAGCAGGTGAATTTATAAACTCACACAGAGTCGGTCAACAGTGGGATCTTGTCCTTCAGGTTATTGAACAGTAATGATCAACTGGTAAAGGATATTCTCACAGATTCAGCAGGGAATGTTCTTTTCAGGGACTGTGAAACCCTTTTTTTCATGATATCGGAAACTAAATCATATACAGTATTTTCTCGCGTACAGATAATAAATCACATTTTGTAAGATTTGACTGTATGTTTCTATCTATGAAACGTGGTGGAAATCCATTTTCTATTAGAATTTTTATCAAAAGATTTAACTCATCCTCCGCAGTATCAGGGCTAAATATGCCCCGAATGCGCCAAATGGTCAGGGGTCCGGATCAGGTTTTGTTTTCAACCAGTGGGTACTTACCTGTATGCATTTGTCGGTTGACCATTTCATGATAGCTTTCGATAAATCGATCTATTCAGAGTTCCATCAATCCTTCTTAATGGGTTCACATAGAGGAAATGAATACCAGATTCATTCTCCATTTCGAGTGTCAGTTTTATCGCTTGATGGCAACCAATAAATGCATTTAATATATTATTCAAGTTACAATCACTATTACAAATAATAAAGGTGTCATTTAAATACCTTTTATGCATTTGAAAGCTTTTAATTGTTGATTTCAAAACCATCTATACACGATTGTACAGCTTGATAATAAATTCGTTGAAAAGAGTCTCTTCTCTGAATCACTTGTTTTGACTTTCCTTATAACTCTGCCATATTGCATCATTAAAGATTGAAGTTTGAAATGTCGCTTGAAGCTGACTCATTCGTAATTGAATGATTTTTTTTACGATTTACAGCTTGATTCCACACTGTGATTTTTGGTACAAGTATGGAATTTTCAGCATGGATATCAGTAGCCCAAATTTCGCAGGCCGACCATAGATATCAGGTGTGCGTCGGCGTGGGTTCGAACCCCGGACCATGTGCATGGTCGGTGAGAGTCCTAACCACTGTGCCACCGACGCACTGGATGACAGACACTTCATTTCGTAAGATTGTCGCAATGGAGAGGTTAACAAATGATTTGCAGTTGTTTCCACATACATACATGTACACACACCATTGTATACAGCATATACAACACATATATTTTTTTATATTCAGTTATCTACGACCATGAACTTTTAGTTGAATGTATTCATTAAAATCCTGATGCAAAAGTACGCTGTGTTTAAAGTGTTTAACAAAAGTAGACTAATATTTCTAAGTTTGAGGTCAAATTTTGATCACAGCCCATACAATTTTGTTTATTAGATTTTGATGCCTGTTTCATGATGTTTTTCACGAGTTGATCCCGGGTTAATATCATTTAGAGAACTACTGGAAAGCCTGTGAGTACTGGACAGCTGTTTCATCCTAGTTTGTGAATCATCGGCAGTACACACTCACCGGGATTCGAACCCAGGACCTTCCAGTTACAAGGCAAGCTCGTATACCAGCCATGGGCACCCGATTCAATGGCCAGTCCATGATTTCTAACTTCTACCAATTCGTGATTTCAGCGCGATCCCAACCATTGCCGTTGGTGGGACATCCATCCTCGCACATGACATCTAATTGAACCTTACTGGTCACGAATTCTCACTAGAACTCCAGGAAACTCCTTCCTGTAGAAAGTCACTAGCGAGCATCAGATTAATTTTCTATGGTTTGGTGTGTAAGGGTTAGTTATTTTTTAACGAGTTGACCATGACTCAAATGGTTGGACAAAGATTTTAAAAACAAGAGATGTCCTTATATATATGTATCTCTGTTCTTTTAATTTCAATTAATTTCCCCGAAAAATTTCGAACCAGTTTACCAGACGAAACATTGGAAATACTCATTTCACTTTCGCTGAATATAATTTTACGAATTGGTCACGGATGTATATCAGTTAAAGAAACATTGAAAACTAGCCACAAGGAGTAATGAACAGCTGTTTCGACAGCCTAGTTTGTGAATCATCTGCAGTACCCTCCCACCACAGAAGGGTTCGGACCCAGAACCTTCTGGTTACAAGGCAGGCTGGCTTGTATACCATTGAGCCACCATTGGGATTCGATTCAATGGCCAGACAGTCCATCATTTCTAACTTCTACCAATTCGTGATTTAGCGTGACGAGCTTGCTCTGTAACCGGTAGGTCGTGGGTTCGAACCCTTGTGTACTGCAGATGATTCCCAAACTAGGATGAAAAAGCTGTCCTGTACTCCTAGCTGGTTTTCAATGGTTCTCTAACTGATATCGATCAATCCGTGATCAACTCGTAAAAACACAGTTAGCAAATTCGAAATAAACACCAGTTAGGTATGTGAAAAAAACAGCACAGAGTGCATCGTTATGTTTAGCACATAAAAAAATACCATTAGATCTATTGGCCTAAAGGCCTCTTAGGTAATACCAAATAGTAAAACAATTTCAATAAAGATGATAGTAATATGATATTTTAAAATGTGAGAATAGAAAGGTATCAGCCAGCCAGCCAGTCAGCCAGTCAGTATAAACACAAAAAAGAGACTTTATTAATGTATGAATCATTATAAAGATGGTAAAAATATGTCGTGTAGAAAGAATTCAATTACACTAATTTTTTTAAACTCTCCAACTTTTATGTCTAACACGATAGTAGATAATGCCGTCTTCTTGGAATGTAAGTTATTATTAATTGTGAATGTGAAATTCATAATGTACTGGTGTTGAGTGAATATATATTAAAGTATTGTCTGCCAAATAAATAAAGATCCTAGACCTCCACTATATATATATGAACTTATTGACTATAACAGACTGAAAGTTATCTGTACACTGCGAGATTTCATTTGATTGGATGGAAGATTTCATCATGAGCTGACATTAGTTAGAGAACCACTGGAAAACCTGCAAGGAGTACTGGACAGCTGTTTCGTCAGCCTAGTTTGGGACTCTTCACCATTACGCACCCACTGGGGTTCGAATCCAGGACCTTCTGGTTACTTGGCGAGCTTTTATACCATTCAGCCACTATTGGGACCCTATCCACTGGCCCATCCCAGTTTCTTAATGGTCTACGAGGCATTTCACATTGTAACCAGTAAGTCATGGGTTCAAACCGTGGCAGTGGGTGCGTACTCCTGAAGAGTCCAACACTAAGAAGGGGGAAACAGCCGTTCAGTACTCCCAAGTGGTTCTCTAACTTATGTCACATCATGATAAAATCCTCCAGCCAACCAACCAAACAAAAATCCCTACAAAACCAATACTTGCAGATTTAATTTGAGTTGATTGTTTTACAATATCAGTTAAAAGTAAGTGGTACACAACAATCACTTGCTCAGTGTTATTTTATTGATCGGATTTATCTGTAGATGAGAGGAGAACCTTAAACTTATCTCCTTGATCTGCATTTACTGATATGAAATAGAATTATTCTGTTAATAAGCTTCCATGATGTATCTTTTTAAGGAGTCAGTCAGTTATTCAATCAGTCATCATCGGATATATGAAGACGACCTCTGAATGGTAAGCTTCACAGGCGTGTTAACTCCTTTTGTGTTTATCTGCTTGACTAAAGAAGTAGTATCGTCAGTTTTGTCTGAAATTCTACTTGTCTTTTACAGTACTCAGTGATCGATCAAGTGGCTTTTAAAGTATCTGACTTGTACAAATTATCAGGAAGCTAATCTAAGTAGGGAAGTGTGAAATCTGAATATTAAGTGTATAAAATATGCCCAGTTGATTGTTTTTATTTCAGTAGAATAAACACTGTTGTGAATGAAGACATCTCTTATTGTATAGTGTTAATCAGATTTCCTCTTACTTTCATGTTAATTAATCATCTTTGTCGCAACTCACATATTTGAAATAGATGACAGCTCGTATACCATTCAGCCACCGCTTGGATCCGATTCAGTGGCCACCGCATGAGTTCTAACTTCTACCAGTTCGTGATCTTAGAGTGATTCCAACTATTGTCGTTGGTGAGACATCCATCCTCACACATGACATCTGGATGGACCTCACTGGTCACGACTTCATGAACCCTAGAATCGGGTCCCAGTGGCTGAATGGTATACGAGCATGCCTTGTAACGAGAAGGTCCTGGGTTCGAACCCTCTGTGTTGGGTGCGTACTGTCTATGATTCCCAAACGAGGACAGATGAAACAGCTGGCTGTTCAGTACTCCCTGGTTTTCAATGTTTCTCTAGCTGATATCAATCCATAATCAACTCGTAAAAACAAAACTAACCCTTACAAATTAAACTATAGAAAGATGAATGGACTTACATGTAGAGCTAAAAAGCAGTACATTATTTTCTCCTTGTGAATGGGGTATCTACCACAGGTTGAGATAATGGACAAATCACCGAAAATAAATAAAGATTTAAAAATGGAAGCCAACGGGTTTTAGAGTCTGGAACTGCGTTATTTAAATACGTGTTTTTGTTCAATGGTAAAAAATGGACTGTTTTCACCAATTTTCTTCGCAATTAGAAAAGCTTTGGATTTTTCTCCATAAATTACGGTATGTTAATAACTCTTCTTGAGAGATTCATTCTTATTTTAAGCATTTTTAAGAGTTTTAAACACCTAAAATAAACCACTGAGACATGAAGAAAGTAAAAACAATTCAGCGAAGAAAATTTTCCTTTTGACGAAGTGATCAACTAGGTTGTGCAGCCGTGTATCTATATTAAATATGTGAAATAGTTCCAGTATTATCTTCGATGAAAGGTCAAATTAATAAAATTACTAAGTGTAATAAACAGAAATAAGTAGTCATACTATTCCAGAAATATATCAGGTCAAAGGTCAAACTGAAGATGCAATGTATAGTAATCTGGAAGGTCGGTACTATATTTACTAACTATATTTACTCAGAAGTGGCTTTAGAAGTGAGAATATAAAAGTTGCAAATTACGTAGTACTCGATGGCACGAACGAAGAAAGGGTTAGAAATTTGATAAGGTTAAAATCTTCAAGTATTCGTTTTGTAGGGATTTTGTTTGATTGCATGGAGGATTTCATCATGAGCTGAAAGCAGTTAGAGAAGCACTGGAAAACCTGGGAGTACTGGACAGCTGTTTCGTCAGCCTAGTTTGGGACTCTTTTCCAGCAGTGTGCACTCACCGACAGCATTCGAACACAGGTCTTTCTGGTTACAAAGGTGAGCTCGTAGACCATTAAGCCACAGGGGCCCGATTGAATGGTCCTTGCATTTTAACTTCTATCAATTCATGATATAGGTCGATCACTTCGCAATGTCTTCTTCGATGAGTTACTGCCTCATATTCAACCTGCTGTACCTTACTGGTCATAGGTTCCCACTAGAACACCAGGTTGAAGATGAGGCAGTAACTCATCGAAGAAGACATTGAGAAATGGTCGGGTTATGTCATTAATTGGCAGAAGTTAGAATTGAAGGACCATTGGATCGGATCCCTGTGGCTCAATAATCTACGCGCTCGCTAGCATTGTATTCATAAGGTCCTGTGTTCGAACCTTGTCGGTGGGTGCGTACTACTGAAGGGTTCCAAACGAAACAGCTGTCCAGTACTCCCAGTTGGTTTTCCAGTGGTTCTCTAACTGATGTCAGCTCATGATGAAATCATCCATGCAAAGGTTAAAACTGTTATTCAGTGAGAAGATGTTAGTTTAAGTTTCAGTTTAACATGTGTGAAAATGTGTAAAAGGAATATGTGAGAGTGATTATAGGGAATTAATTATTAAAGTAAACTAAAATGTGAAATTGAAAATTAATAAAAATTAAAAGGAATTGAAAATTTGTAAAAATTAAAATTAATAGAATTTTTTATATAGGGAACGACCAATGCATAGTTTAAGACCAAGGTAGAATAAGAGACTGGACAAACCTTTCTTCGTTTACAGGTACCTGGGTTGCATTGACGAATCGCCAGCGTCTCCGTTATACACAAAAGCCGAAACCTAACGCCCTTTGTACCATTTGGCCTCACCTACAGTGTGTGCTTACAAATTCACATGCTCGTGTGGGACTAGTTATATTGGCCGCACAACTTGGCGCACTTTTCAAACGTATCTCTGAACATTGTCCGTCATGGTTAAGGAAAGGACAATGCAAGGCAGTTACTAGTTCGATCCTCGAGCACTTAGTGAACTCAAGCCACATAGCTTCACCAGAGTCATCTTTCAAGATCATCTACAAGGTGAGGCCAAATGGTACAGAGGGAGTTAGATTTCGGCTTTTGTGTATGGTGGAGGAGCTGGCAATTCGTCAATTTTTTTTCTTTTCTCTAGTTTTAAATACATAAGACTTGAAAAGAAACGTACACATTATCCCCAACTGAACCTACCGAAGTGTGAGAGAAGTCAAAAACTTAAAGTACTGGTAATTTCTGATCTCCATGTTATGTAAACAACTGTGGATATATTTCATTTCATTTGGCTATTGGACCAGTCAACTGTAAATAATTCGGTGACTAGTTAAACGTTGAACATTGAAGATGTAGCAATAATCATTTTCGAATATTATTCAATTTTTGATCCTCAGTGTGTCAGTCAGTTGCACTCTAGTACAAGCTAGGGCCTTTGACGTTTAAGCCAACCAATTCTTCGATCTAACTAAGTGTTATCAGTCAACACTGGTACTTAACGTAGAAGTCTATTGATAAAATGGGCAAACTGAACACTTTATTCATGGGTTTTCTGTCACACTGATGAGTTGAGAGTTAGTTATATTAGTCATTAAACAGGAACTAATTTAGGTACTTAATTCATTTCTATGGGGAATCATACGTCGGTTTAAATAGACCAATGGTATCACTCCTCATTGTAGACAAGTGTGTATTTTGAAGTCGATTTCTAGTAGACTTGTGTGCACGTTTTTGAAGAGAGTGAAAATTAGGTATATCAGTTAGAGAACCATTGAAAACCACCTGGGAGGAGTACTGAGCAGCTGTTTCATCCTAGTTTGGGACTCATCAGCAGAATACACCCGCCAGGTTTCAAACACAAAGTCTTGAAAATTATTCTGACGCCCTCTAGTGACTAGCGTTGACTAGGGTTCTAATGAGATACTGTGACCAGTGGGTTCCACCCATTGGGAGTTAGGAGAGTACCCGCCTGCTGTGACCCTCACTGGTACGAAGTATTAGAGGTAAGAATTCATGGACTGGCCATTGAGGAGTCTGAATGGTCTACAAGTTAGCTTGACTTTTAACCGGAAAGTCCTGGGTTCGAAATCCACCGGGTATCTACTGACGGTTGATCGTAAGCTAGGACAGAGGGAGCACCTGTCGAGTACTCCCTGACTGGTTTCCACTGGTTCTCTAATAATAAATTATTAATTTTTCCTTCACGTCCCCAGTGGAACATAGGGCTCCAAGCTAGTGGCTTGTAGTTTCTGTAGCAGTGTTTATTTTTACAGGATGGGGTTGCTAGCCTCATGACCAACCTTTCCTCTTTACCAGCATTATTTCTGGCTCAGTGAGGTGAAGGAGTGCGCCGGCCGGGGATCGAACCCCGGACCATATGCATGGTCGGCGAGCGTTATAACCGCTATACCACCACTGGTTCTCTAACTGATGTCAATTTGTGATTAAGCTTGAGAGTCTAATATCTTTTACAGTGTCTTGTAGTGAAAACGTGTCAGTTTAAAGAAGTTGTTGGTTATTTCTACTGACCACACTATGTTATGTGTGTGGTATTCACACTTGTTTTTAGTTCAATTCCAGGTGCATATATATATATATATATATATATATGTATGTGTGGGTCTTGTTCCATTGGCATAGTTTATAGGCACCTACAAAACAGATATTTAAATAGACCAAAGTCTGAAGATGAGTCATCTGAGTATTCGCTAATAACAAAAGATGAACAAATTATGTGTACAAAGTGTTATAATTAAATAGGCCAGTCTAACTTTCACAAAATATCTAATAGTCTGGCAAATTAATTACAATTATTAGAAAATTGAATACCATCTCTTTTAGCGAAAGGATGTGAGAGAAAAAAGGTATATGGAGTGTTTTTGGTGATAGAAGTAAGAATAAAACTTGTACAGTGTGGTGGATTATAATTCCCCATTATGGGTAAAATTCATTTTGATAAAGTCTTACAGTGTTA
This sequence comes from Trichobilharzia regenti, assembly GCA_944472135.2. NCBI lineage: Eukaryota > Metazoa > Platyhelminthes > Trematoda > Strigeidida > Schistosomatidae > Trichobilharzia > Trichobilharzia regenti. The sequence goes on along the minus strand of OX235264.1, from coordinate 35,100,644 downwards.
TACAGTAGTATTATTTACTGATGTGAATCATATTTCGAGCAAAATTTATTGCAGCTCATAATCCTAATCAAGGCACTACTCACATAACTTTTTAACTTTGTTTACATAATTCCATTATTTCTCATCTTTTGATTTGATTGGTAGTAGTGTTTTCCATATCACTGGTAACATAGCTAATTCTCCTTGTTCATTTTCCGATTCAAATGTGAATTCTATTCCCTTTACTAGTGAGTTAATATGTGTGTCAAGAAGCTAGAGATATGTGCTGTTTTAAACACTGTGTGTGAAAGTGTCATCCACATATCTCCACCATATTTTTGGAGTAGGATAAAATGTATTAAGAGCAAACTTTTCCCAGCTATCCATAAATATATCTGTTACCTAAGGGGATATTAGTGATTTCATTACTAGACCTTCTTTTTTTCTATATATTTTGCCTCATAATTTAAAGATAGTGAGGCGTAATTGAATTCCTAAACCTAATTCTTTCAAAGAGTGGCTTTGTCCTATGAATTAGTTCAGGATCGGCAGTTAATTCTATTTTAACTGCTTCTAAGGCCAGATTGTTTGGTGTATCAGTATAAAGATTAGTTATATCAAAACTAACCATTGTTTCATCATTCTCTAGTTGAATGTCATTTAGTTTCTTTTTCATCTCATATGAACTAGTTAGTCTGGAGTTTGAACGACTTCTAATGGGGCATACTATTTGAGCTAAGTGTTTTTATAATTCATAAGGGTATTTCTGAAATCCACCATTGGTCAAATGGGGTAGCACCATACATTCCTCTAGCATTACTAATTTTTAGGCATTGAATTAAACCATTTAGACTCACCCAGTGACGGCTTCATTTTACGTATTAATTCCGCTGTAGATATCTTAACCTTATTCATTATTTCATCTACAGGCTTCTCAATTTCCTCATATGGACGAACCCGTCTCAATATGTTCAGTGACTTTCTTGATATAGTGTGTTCAGAACAGGGGGAATAATACGGAGGCTGTTGGGTCTAATCCTGCTGCATATCAGATCTCCGTTTCGCCTTCAACTACCCTCGAGGCTATTGAGTTATCATTTCTTGCCATGATGATTGGTGAAAACCAGTAGTTCTATTCTATATCATGATATCAATATGTTAGAAGTTTTAATCGAATTTTTAGATTTTTCCATCGGTTGATTGAATCGAAGTGCTCGGTCTCAGGTTGACGTGTCGGTTTCTTGCACAGATGCCTTGACGATGTCTGGGCATGTAATTCGAGGTTAATTGGTGGATGGTGATTAGCAGTGGAATCCAGGATAACGCGCATTTCGTCCTATTTGGGACTCGTCATCTAGATGTGCCTAGTGGATAGCACTTTGGCGTTTGAAACCTTGGGCACTGGGTTTGAGCCTCGCTGGGAACATCATCACTCACTGGGAAATGCAGGTACATCCAGGTGACAAGTCCCAAATAGGACGACGTGCGCATCCTGGATTCCACCATCCACTATTTAAAGTGTTAGAAGTTTATTGTTAGCTAATGGAATGCGACGTATTGATCAGTTATTCAAATACACAAGAATAAATGTGTCTAAATTCAAGTTTACTCATAATCTCATACATTTGAATACCCTCGCAATATATTTTATGCCACCGAAGATGATGGCTCATTGCTCTAACCATAGAAAGGCTTTCTCTTTTCAGACACTGAAATCACTCATTGTTGTGTAATGTTGTACTGAATACTTCTGAAGGATTTTAGAGTGGAGTATTGCCATCACTATCACCTCCTTGCTGTTCATCAACTTCATTTGTAATTATTACACGATCTCTAAAGTATCTTGGTATTGTAAAATGACTGATAGAAAGGCTACCGCGACCATTTGAATAGATTATTTGGTCTAGTTTTGAAACTAGTGATTACAGCTGAATGAAATATAGGGCACCTAGTAGTAGGCTGTTTGTCATTCATTAGTTAAAATGAAATTCATTCCTTCGATTACTGTTCAGTTATACCATTAATCTGGTAGTTACTGATAAGTTTAGAACAGTAATCTATTGACTATCTAATTAATGGATCAAATATATATATATATAT